>OY728123.1:299988220-301238220 GCA_963277665.1 Viscum album
CATAGGGTATTAGGATAACACATTTTTGACGTTTAAAAATATCTTAGTTGAAATCCCACATCGAAAAATGAATTAATGAGGCCTCTATTTAAAATAAAGAGTCGAAAGTATGAAGATTACCTAAAATAACACATAGTAGGGTTCCATGTAGGAAAATATGGATATGGAAGAAAAATCTAACCATCAATTATATGATGGAGAGTGGTAGAGAACATGGCTATGAAAAGGCCAACAATCCCAAAGCCATAAATTAGTGATGATTTAAGGTACCATCTAGGAAAACATTTTTGTTCAAAGTTGCTTTTCTTAATATTGAGGAATTTATTTATGAAATTAGATAAGATCATAAGGAGATATACTTACTTTATAATTAGAGTTTTATCCATTAATAAATTTCTACTAGAAACTCATCTTTCACTCTAAAAGATAATAGAATGTAAAAAAAATTCTATTTACACTATTCATATAGGGTTCCAAAATAAACGAATTTATAATTCATCTACAAGATCTTTTAATAAAAACTAAATTATTTAATCCAGGACATCTCGTGGGCCAGTGGTAGGTGATACACCCTTGTCGCCCTTTGGTTGCGGGTTCAAGTCTCGCAGCCTTGCTGGACGCGACGGGTTGCAGCCCGACCTCCGGGTTGTCCTTTTATGGCAATCCAAAATAATCCAAACTAGAACTCTCCAAAATACTTCTGTCCAAGCTTATAGTCCAACATTTATAAGGAAGGTAAACATAATATAGATCCTTTTTACCCCGTAATAGCATATGAATACCTTCATCATGTATTACCATATTCCTTATTGATTACATTCATGCTCCCTTATTCCATATAGAATGCTGGATATACCTCATTAATCAAAAAATGTTTTAAACCCCAACAATGATAGAATATACAAATCATTAATCAGTTCCAAGGTAGTCAAGAATATCCAATATAATTTATCCAAAACAATCACATATTATTCCAAAATCACTACCTCAGTATCAGAACTATATTATGATTTATCATTCTCTCAACCATATATTTTACAAAAATTTATCCTTCTATTGAGTCACTTTTCTTTGTTCCACACAATCTCAAGTCCTTAATGAAATAGTACTGCAGTACAATCCTTATATACTCCATAATTATTATGACAAGTACATTGTTGATACAACACTCAATTGACATAATCAACATAAGAACTCTAATCATTCTTCTTCATCTGTGGTAGTATCATAACTTGATTATTATCCAATAACATCATTTGCGGCATTGTCTGATGACTGGGACATAGGTTCACGTAGTGTCCAAACTCCTTTCAAATGAAGCATTGTAAATTTGAAACCAATTTTCTTACCCTTGCAGTCACGTAATTTGTGCCCTTTTCCTCCACACTTATAACAAACTCCCATTCCTTTCAGGCAAGTTCCAGGGTGTTTCTTTCCACAGTTACCACATATGGGAAAATTCTTCTTTTCCCTCTTCCCTTTATCCATCTTTCTCTCTTCCATCCTTTTCTTCTCTTTCTTCCCTTCAAAGCCATATGACTCACTAAACTCTTTACTTATCTTATCAACACAGGATACTATTTCTTCATATGATGATAATACATGGGAGACTATTTCTCTTATAAATTCTAGCTTAAGTCCATGAAAGATATGATCCTTCCTTTTCTTTGGATCATGTTCATATTTGGAGTTCTCATTCCTTCTACTGGGAGCCATTTCCAAACAATGGCATACACTAGATCCGTTTATGAATCAAAATACACAATCCCATACTTATAAAACACTTAACATAAATTGAACTATTTATGGATATAATCCATAATCATAAAAATGTCTCCTTTGAGGATGTATATACTCATAAACCCTTCAAAATGATTTGTAAATAAAATGAGAGTTATCCTAAGCATACCCCCCCGGAGTGTCGTAACCAAGAGTGCAGCAAGGCCCGTTGTCGTGCACCAGTTCCCGTTCGAGTCTAGCTCAAAGCGGTGTTTTTGGGTTTTACCCCTAGGTACATCTGTGCCAGAGCCGCCTCTACCTGCTCGTATCCAGGCAGGGATGTATTTCTCGGAAAACTCACAAAATATCTACAATACCAAAATTCTAGGAAGTTCTTCTACACTAATCCTCAAAGTTCATCTTAGGTCTACGTGCTCTAATCAGATTTTATCTAAATCTAGCTTCCAAGGTTTGTACTAAACTTCCCCTGATACCAACTGTAACGCCCCGACCCTAGTTACCCAGAGTCGGTGAATTATTACATAACATTGGCATGATCACAAGAAAGATCAAATCTCGAAAGACCGATTGGTTTAGTAGCCTTAGGAACACTAGCTATATTCATAAGTTTTACATTACATCATAAAATGAAAAACTACTACAACAACATAATGTCTCCACAGTTCACACTATTATCCCCTCATAATATCCTTGCAGGTCATTCATAACTTACTTCTTCACATCCTGGGGAAAATAAAACATAGAAAAGGGGTGAGCTCAAATGCCCAGTAAGGATAACAATATAGCAGAACATTCAAAATAAGCATAAACATTTAAGGCAATGCATTACTAAAACAAAAGCCTTTTAAACTTGAACTTCAACATAGTATGGAAAAAGTAAAATGAAATAATGCTATGTACTTATTCACATGGATATTATACTAATCGAATAATCACATGCAAAATCAATAACCACTTTCATAATGATGGAATGCATAATGCTAAACTTTAATTTCTTTGTCAAGGCCTCGTCCCAAGACCTTGGGGCTAACTGTAACCGGAACCCAACCCGGAGTGCCTCTAATAACCGGACACCAACCCGGAGTGCCTCTAATAACCGGACACCAACCCGGAGTGCCTCTAATAACCGGAGACCAAACCGGAGGGCTTACTTTTACCAGTCCCTAACCTGGGGGGCTTACTTTTACCTGTCCCCAACCTGGAGGGCTTACTTTAACCAGTCCCCAACCTGGAACATACTTGTCCAACACATTCATATGAAGTAAAGGTTGAAATATAAGACAAACATTCTAATTGGAACTAGCATACGAAATGTCAATACTTTACTCATAAACCATGAATGCTATATAGATGACACATCTACAGTCAAACATATCACAAAACATCATTACAATATGGAAGTTTTAAATCATAATAAATCAACTTCAAATAATCTAAAAATCCATCAAAGGATGTTGACATAGATGAATTTTTTTTAAAAAAATTATTGAGAGAAATATCCCTTTTTCATGAAAACATTTTAATGTTACAAAATTTAGAAAGTAAGGAATTTAAATACATTTTTGAATCAAACTGTCCCATACCACTTTGAAAATTTTGAATGGAATTAACACTTTTAAAACATTCATTTTCATATAAATAAATCCTTACAAACCATTTTGAAAACGTGGAAATAAATGAGGATGATTTAGAAGAATAAATATTTAAAACATTTAAAATGATGTTTTAGTAAAAGTTCCCTTAGAAATAATCCCTTTGAAAACTCTTTTATGAAATATGGACATGGATAGTAAATATGTCCCTGTAGATACTTACCTAATGACAACCTCGGATATTAAAGAGATTATGAAGTAAACCCTTATCAATTTGGTAACTTATGAAACATACAACCCATGAAAGAGGTATCATACAATGAAAATGTAAACACACATAAGGTAAAGTGTATTACACAAAGAATACAATTATGGGCAGTACATACACCACACAAAAGATAATAGTGGAAATATGGCATGAATCTCACAGAAATAAAGAGTGAGATGAAAACCCCTTACCACGTTAATCAACTGAGTCGTATGGCCAAAAGTTAATAACCACCAAACTATTTACAGAATAACATGAATATAAAGATAATCATGATAATATATATCAAATTCCAGTACACAATACACCACTTTCAATAATTTAGTGGCAAATAATGGAAATCTCACGGAATTGAATGTGAGATAAGAAAATCCCTTACCTTGTACTTTTACTTGGTTGGGGTAGGTTAACCTCCTGTATAATACTGAAATAATTGTTATTAAATTATAAAATAATCATATATATTAATATCATATCATATATGATCTTTTAACTTTTCTTTGTTAATAATGTCTTAGTATTATCGTTGTTTCGGGTGTTAACTTATTCGTTTTCTTTTATATGTTTTATTACGTAAGCCATGTTTGTAATGGATAGGATATATATTATTCATATGCAGAATGATATAAAGTCCTTAAACATCATTTTTAAATCAGAATGATAATTATACTTGAATGGATATGATGGAGAATGAATCTCATCGCGTTCGTGGAGACGGTAGTCCGTACGTACACACGAGTGACAATATCATTCTTTTGATATTAAAATATTATATAAATGAATGGTATATCATATATACAGAATCACTAACATGTTATATTTATTATTTACATGAGTTACACATCATTATTATACCCATCCAAATAATAATATATTGAATAACAATTACACCACGACGTGGAGACGGTAAGCCGTACGTACGCACGTATGGTGACATGTTATTCAAAGGGTGGATAGAATACTGAATATGGTTGTACCATATTTATAATAACATCACAGTATATATATGATACTGGATTTATTATTTTAGAATGGTAACAACAAAGTAAGAAGAAGTGGAAGAAGAAGGAACTTGGAAAAAGGGTGGTGAAATCATTACCTCTTCTTCAGGTTCTTCCTTTTGATTTGATCAAAAGGGCTCCTTAGGTTGGCTTTCTGATCAAACTAAGGCCTCTAGGTTGTAGTGAGGGAAGTTGGAAGAGTATTTGTGCAGAGTTTGGCCGAACCAAAAGGCTTTGTAGGTGTAAAAAAATGAGAAGCAGGAGTTCCCTTTTATAAGAGGGGTTAGGGGCACCTTTGGAAAAGCTAGAGATATTAGTTTATAATAAATTCATAATCGGTTTCCAATGGCTCCAAAGTTGACTATTCAAAGGTTAAGGTGGGTATGGGTCGAAAACAACTCAACCAATAGAATTTATACAGGTTGGGGTACTTATATTAACCTTATCTTTAAGTATTAACTCTAAGTTAATTAGTTTCACTTTTACAATGTCTCTTTGTATTTTTATATAATATGGTTAATAAACGTACTATATACATCCAAGTGACCCCCAACTGGTCCATTAATGATGAACATATCATGATATAAGTCTCTTGGACGAACCTTATATTTTTATGAATTTAATATCAATTAATTATATAATATTTGTTTTAAGAACTCTTTTATGTCAATTTTAACACTATTCAATAGTTGATTTTTGTGAAACTCATAACAGATTGATTACTTCGAAAAAAGTCAATTAAATCAATCCTAATATATCATATTATCCTAGAAAATTAGTTTAATTCATTAAAAGGTTCATATTATATTTATTTGGGTATTTATAATATCAATTATTTTAAATTTTCACTATTATAGTAATTACTGCATCATCATTGTGTCCTAAATAAAATAAATTATTTAATGTCTAAAAATTATAAATAAAATATCATTATGTAGAAAATCTATTTATATTTCTAATGAATATTTATAATCTAAAATACAACATATACAATCCTATTTAACAATTGTTTTTCTAAAAGATATATGCTTGTGTCATTTTTTGTATTCATTTTAACTTAATTAAAATAAAGTGTCATTATCACTTACAAGTGGATCCATGGGGTCCCAAAATCGACCGAAAGATGCCCATGGTCGACCATGTATCACCCAATAGGTTTAAGACACGTTTTAGGGTAATTTAGTATTATTATAATATTATTTTTTAACCCTTATTTACCGGATTTACCCTTAACCATGGTAAATAAAATATTTACCGCAGTAATTATTCAAAATGTCTAAAAATAAAAGATACCTATTTACACAATTAGAACATCCTGATTCCAAATATGGAATCAATTTTCCTAAATTCAAAACACAGAAGTGGCAGAAATTAATTTAAAATTAATTCCCGCTGTCAAAACAAAAAGCGTGTTTTTAAGAGATAATAACTATCAAAAGATTGACACTTGTTTATGTTCGGTTTAATTGTAAAATTATGTCCAATGACCAACATTATATTAAAAGGTAAAACTATATTATAAATATACTTTAAAACCACTCAAATTCATAATTTATCACTATTAATTATTTTGATTTAAAAAGTTGTTTTTAATTAAAATTTAGTAATTTTCACTATTCATCAAAATATGAAAGTTATCCGAAAAGTACCAAAATTTCACCATAGGCTAAATTCGATATTCTGAATCCAGAAATGAAGTCCATTTTAAAATATAAAATATATATAATTTCGAAAAGTAGGTATTACTATTCATAACGGCTAGTTTGATTGGTTGTGGTGTGTGTTAAAACTCAAGGTTGCGTACAACACACGCTAATGTATTATTAAAAGAAAGCGTACCGTGGAAGCTTGGGATGTTTCATTTTAAATTTTTGATGTCCCCATTTAGTCAAAAAGTTTAAAATATTGTATTTAAAAAGGGTTCACTATTAAAAGATGATAAAAGTGAAATACTGAAAATGAATTTGTTCTTGCATTATATCTAAGAAACTCATAATATGGATTCTAAAATTATAAGGATTATATAAAGTTTAAAATTTAGATAATACTTTTCATAACCTCTTTTTAATGGATTTTTTTTGTAATTCATGGTGTGATTGAACTCGGTGTTGCGTGTAGTGCAATTTATTGAATTATTTTGAAGAAATAACACACTATGAAATCTTGGGGTGTTACATGAGGCCCCTTCATCCCTTTTTGACCAAGATATAAGTGGAATCAGTGGATGAAGAGATGAAGGGGGATCCCATAATTGTTGGGGAATTATTGTGTGTCTTCTCCAAGGAGGTTGTGACTCTACCCCCTCGATGTGATGTTGAGGTTAGGATAGAATTATATCCTGGTGCCTCTCTAATTTTGATGGCTCGTTATTAGATAGCACCTTTCGAGTTGTGGGAGCTACAAATTTAGATTGAGGACTTGAAAAAGAAAGGATTTCTCTGGTCACGTGTTTCTCCATGGGGTTATCCTGTCTTGTTCTCAAAGAAGTAAGATGGTGGTCTGAGGCTAATCCAAGACTACTGAAGATTGAATTAGGTGAAGGTTAAGAATTGTTACCCTCTCCCGAGGATATACGATCCTTTCAACTAGTTGAGGGGAGAAATTTGGTTTTATAAGATCGATCTATAGTATGGGTATCACCAATTGAGGTTGGAAGAGGGTGACATCCAAAAGACTTTTTTTAGGTGCAGATATGGGCACTTCAAGATCATTTTTATGTCGTTCAATGTTAGGAATGAACCGGTCATGTTCATGGGGATCATGAATTCTATATTTTAAGAGTTCCTGGACCAGTTCATCATCATATTCATCAATGATATCCTAATATACTCAAAGTAATAGCAGAAGTATACCGAGCATCTCAGGACAATCTTGGTGGTCCTTAGATTCCACCATCTCTACAAAAATTTGTCCAAGTGTAAGTTCTAGATGTGAGAGGTGCATTTTTTTGGACATGTGGTGTCAAAGAATGGTGTATCAGTGGACCCGTCGAATATAGAAGTAGTTTTTCTTGGAAAAATCCCAAGAATGTGGTAGAGGTTCATAGTTTTCTTTATCTTTTAGTCTATTAACAGAGATTTGTACCTGATTTATCTTCATTTGTAGCTTCATTGACAGCTCTGACCAGAAAGGACTAGGAATTTGTGTGAAGTGGGCAGTCTTAGGTATATTTCAGCTACTTGAAGGTAAATTTAGTCAGTACTCAGGTTTCTAGAGTAGGGGGTGATGTTCAAAGTGTTTTGTGGTGCTTACTGTCTAGGATTAGGATGTGTGTTGATGTAATAGCTGAGAGTGATATTTTATGGGCCTAGGAAGTTAAATCCCCATGAACATAATTATGCCACCCATGATCTGGAGCTATCATCAGTCATGTTCATACTAAATTGGTGGCGAGATTACCTCATTGAGGAGTGCTTTGTGGTCTTCACAAATCACAATATATTGAGGTTTATCGTTTCCCAATGAGATCTAAACATGCGACAGTGGAGGTGGATTGAGTTTCTTTAAGATTATGATTTCAATATCTCTTACACCTCAGGGAACTGGGATTTTTTGGCTGATGCTATGAGTAAGAAGTCACTGAAGGAGGTTTTTTTGGGAATCTGTGGATGCTTGGAAGGCGATAAAGGAGTTATCCACCATTCACATGGATGTATGAGTGGATGGTGGTAGAGGTTGTTTGTTTCAGCTGATGGTGAAGTCTTTTCTAATACCTCAAGTGGCAGAGTCTTTGTGGGGATACTTAGAGGCATAGGCGATGTGTGACCGCATTGACCATGGTGATGCTCTAAAAGGATGGTTGGAGGATAGTCAAAATTGGATTTTGTTTCATGGGAAGATGTTTGATCCAGTTGAAATTTTTGAGGGATTTTTTTATGAGTATAATAGGTCACATTTAATAGTGCATCCATGGGTTTCTAAGATGTCCTGTGGCTTGAGGATATAGCTTTAGTGGCCTAAAATGAAGCGGGAAGTGGTGGAGTTTATGGCAAAGGGATTAGTGTTCCAGCAGGTGAAGGCTGAGCACCATGTGATTGGTGGTTTGTTGCAACCCTTATATTTCCTTGAGTGGAAGTGTGATTACATCTCAATGGATTTCATCACATGATTACATAGGGCCTAGGGAGGAAGTGATGCAATCTTGGTAGTTGTGGATCAGATGACGAAATTGGATCAATTCTTAGTGATTAAGTAGTCGGGCGTAGTGGATACCACAGCCATGGGGTTTGTGGATGAGGTTGTGTGGCTGTATGGAGTTTTGAGTTCCATCCTTTGAAACTGGGATACACATTTTACCTCATGATCCTGGAGGGGATTATATAATTCTTTTGGATTTTAGTTGCACCTTAGCACTGTCTCTCACCCTCAGACAGATGGGAAGATAGAACAGACCATCAAGATGTTGGAGGACATGTTGTGGTCATGTATCTTGGACTTTGGTGTATCTTGGGTACGACACCTGCCCTTTGTATAGTTTTCTTACAATAATATCTATCAATATTCCATTGGTATAACTTTTTTCAAAGCCCTGAATGGGAGATCATGCCATTCACCTTTATACTGGATAGAAATTAGGGAGGCAGTTTTTCTTGGTCTAAATGTGGTGCAGAGTACGACTGAGAAGGTGCATCTTGTACATGAGAGGATAAAGGAATCATTGGACTGGAATAATTCATATGTAGATCATATGAGGATGACCATGGAGTTAGAGGTTTGGGACCATGTGTTCTTAAATGTTTCCCCTTGATGTTGGAAGCAAAGGTTTGGTAGAGGGTGCATGCTTTCTCCTAGGTTCATCGGACCCTTCGAGGTGTTGGTGTGAGTTGTAAAAGTGGCATACTAGTTAGCATTTCCACCATAGTTTGAGAGGATATACAATGTCTTTCATGTCACTCAACTTCACTGATATCTTCATAATGACTCCCATGTCCTTGATTTGGGGGAGTTGGATTTCGAAGATGACATGACGTTTGTGGAGCGGCCAATAGAGATCCAGGATCATCAGGATAATGAGATGCATGGATGGAGCATTACATTGGTTCACATGTTGTGGAGGCAGGGTGTCCGGGAGGAGAGTACTTGGGAGTGAGAAGCGCAGATTCCTACCCAGTACTCAGAGTTGTTTTGAGTTTTACATTGTTATATCTTACTTTATGATGTGATGCTTGATCTTTGTTTTCTATGAGATTAATTTTTTACTTGTTTTGTTATGTGTGATAAATTCCTAACCATGAGGAGAGTAGGAACAACTTCAAAATGAAGATATATTAATTAAGATACAATTAAACATGTGCGAGTGAGTCCGTTCCAACTAGAGGAGATAGTATCTAAAAATGGAGGAAGGAATTCCCTGATTCATGTGTCCAGAGAGTGTAGTTTTGGTGCTCATGTGGTGTGTCTTCTGGTCAGTTGGGGTAGTATATATTGGAATAGGTTTTATAGGATTTTGAGGTTTCACTATAGATTTCGAACAACATAGTGGGGTTTATCGTTGAACTTTGATGATGGTATCTGTGTTTCAAGTGCAGCAAGATCCTTGAGAGATATCTCATGAGGTGGTTCTTCGGACCACTCTTTCTTCTAGTTTTGGTTTTAAATTATCGAGGGAAAGAATAGTTTGAAAGGTATCTTATGTAATGAACCAAAACTCTCCAGTCCATTCATTTGTGAAAATATAGTGTTTGAGTTGTTCTGGGAGGTCATGGTGACTCATTTCATTAGTTTCCCAAAAATCCAGTTTTCCAATGGCAGGTGGCATTGCTAGGTGGCATTGATAGGTGGAATTGGTAGGTGGCATCGATAGGTGTCATAGGTAGGTGGCACTAGTAGGGGGAATCAGTAGGTGGCGTTGGTAGGTGGTGTCTGTAGGTGGTGTCGGTAGGTGGGGTTGGTAGGTGGTATCAGTAAGTGGTATCAGTAGGTCACATTGGTGACTTTCCATCGGTAGCTTGTGTCGATGACTCACCATCGGTAGCTCACGTCGATGAATAGCCATCGTGAGCTCACATCAATGACTTTCCATTGGTAGCTCACATCGGTGACTCTCTATTAGCAGCTCACAACATTGACTCGCTGTCGATATCTTACATTGGTTAATTTCCATCAATAGCTCACATTAGTGACTCATCATCAGTGACTCTCCCAATGATGAGTCATTTCTGAGTAGTTTTTCAAAATTCCAGTTTTCTCTAATTTTTCTAGATTCACCCCTTAAACGTCATATTTGAAAAAAAATGAATTTAAAACCATGTTTTATTGTTTTTGAATGTGTTTCAAAGGATATTAATTATGTCTTTAATATCCTAATCCTCTCGAGACATTCAAATAGTTAATATTTGTTGCCTTGACAAAAATACTACTTTAATGTCCCTTGAAATAGTTTCCTTCCATTGATATAGGATCTAGAACTTCCATAACCGAGCTCTTCTCTTCCCTTTGTGTTTCTGTTTTCTCTCGGTGCACCCATAGCCTTTCTTCCCAATGGTTTCATGTGTTGTGTTGTGGACTTAGAATCTCATTTTCCTTGGAGTATTTCTTACTATTTGTGCACCACCTATTTTGGTGCACAAAAAATTTCTGATCATCTTTTCTTCAAGGTAGGGATCCCTTAGTCTTTCTTTATATGTGTTTCATGTGGGGTGGGTAAGCTAATGTCCCTTTGCGATTACGATTGAATCCAAAATTTTAAATAAGGGTATTAAAAATATAATATAACTTATTATAAAGATAATCAGAACTATTAGGATAATTTTTTTTGTTACATTAGTAATAAATGAGGGGAGGTGAAGACGATGATGGTGATCATTTTTTTTATCTGTTATCTTTGATCCATTTTTTGAATTGTATGAATTTTAAAATCATGGTCATTGGTGGTATTTACTTGTGCATGGGTGATTCTTTACACATGTTATGGATCCCCTACCGAACAATTCGAATTAAGAAATTGATTAACCATTTATATCTGGTTAATTAAATGGATTCCACAGGATCAAACTTGTTTTATGATAACCCCTGATTTATCAAATTGGAATTAAAGAATGAATGTGTTAAATCTAAATATGCCTTACCTTGTTTGGTTTGGTTATGTGCTATGCGTGGATTTTTCTATCTTGTGATTTATACATGTTATGTGGTGTTGTGGTTGGGAGTGTAGATGTGTGTGTGGGGTGGTACAGGTGGTGTAATTAAATCACAGGTTGAGAGTTTGGTTGTTTGTTGAATGGATGAACGTATTGTGTAGTGGGACTGAATCTGGGTTTTTTATGGTTGTTGGACACGGTGTGTTCGTGCAGTGTAACTGAAAAATGAGTTGGATTTTTTTACTGGATGTGGTGTTTTTGTGCAACAGGGATGCTGAGGATGGGTGTGGTGTGGAGTGTTGTTAGTTTTGGATATATTTTTGGGGGTTTTCTCTAAATGGAGGAATGTTTTGGAGGGATTATTTTGAAAAAGGATGGTGTAACCATTTGTGGGTGTTTTTTCTAGAGTTCTAGAGATTGATATATTATGAATAAGTGTTATAGTGGATTATTTTACCTTGGTCCTTCTTTCTCTGTTTGGATTTGGAATTGGTTTGTATGGTTCCTTCGTCATTATAACATGTGTTGTGTTTGGTAGTTGCTCGGGTAGAGATGGAATAAATAAATAGTTGTTAAATAAAGAATGATAATTGGTTAAATGAATTGGCTATGGGTTATGAATTAAATTTGTGGCTGACTATGTGGTTATGCATTAGAGGTAGCTGCAAAGGATGTTCTGTGTGGTACGGTTGGTTTTTTTTGAAATCCCATATGTTGGGTTGAGTGTTTGGTACCAATATATATACTTTTAGTTCATTTTGATTTATATATGCAACCCACCCTAGTAGATCACTATGTTCCAAAGACCCCCACTTCACGGGGGAGGGTGTATTTCCGAAACATCAAGGTGGGAGGATGGATAGTTGGCCACCCACTCTTCTATGCTCCCTCTTCCAATAGGGGATATCCCAAGACTCTGTGGACAGGTAGTAGTTTGTGATTCCCAGGTGTGTGCGAGTGAGTTGTGCTCCCAAGTGTCTTCAGGATGAGATGTGTTGTGGTTATTAGGTGTCTTTGAGATGTGGTGTGGTTTTTTCCCCTAGTGTCTACGGGAAGGACGAGATGTAGTTGTGAGGCCTAGGTGTGTGTAGGTTGATTGTGATGTGGTATGTGTCCCAAGTGTGTGTGGGCGGGTTGTGATTTGGTTCTTTCAAAAGTGGTGGGAGCACCAAGATGTTTTTCATTAGGGTGTGAGAGCATATAATCAGTGGGAAGTGGTTCGAGGTACCCTATAATTGATGTTATTACTATATTACATTACTTGACTTGTTTTATTTGGTGAGTGCGCCTTTGGTAAGGTTATGTGGCTTGTATACCTTGTTAGGTGATTTTGGTTTCTGCTATTTCTCACAAGGGCATTAGTATACTTATCCAATTATGCACGAGAGACTTTGGTTTTCCCTAATAAGTGTACTTGTATGCTCACCCTATGTATATAAAACTATTTTCAGGTTTCTAGGAGAACTACAGGGACCATGCTAGTCATTACTAGCCCAGACTTTGGGACAGTTGTTGTGTCACTGCTTAGCCATGTTTTTGGTATTTACTTTGGAGACACTTGTTGTGTAATAGTTATATTTTTTAAAACCTTCAACTGTTATGTATTTTTTATTTCTTTTATATATATTTCTTGGATTTTTTTGTCGTTGATACATCTTATATCCTGATATTGGTTACTATAAAAAGAGAAATGCCTCCCATTTTGTGGGATTTGTATACCCTTGGTGCGGGTCACCACCCCAAGGACTACTAGAGGTGGGACTCGAGGGTCATTATTTCTCTTTATTCATTTCCATATTAGTAGGTAAATCTATGGAGGTAGTGGGTCATGACAATTTCATATTATTTTTATCCTTAATTACCCTATTTACTCTTGTGGAGGTGAAAAATTTTATCATGGTTGATATTCCTTATGAAAAAAATTAAAGTTGAACTATTTAGAAAAATTATACCTCTTAATTCCAAATATGGAATCTATTTTATGAAATTCATTTCCTCTATGTGGTATAAATTAATTTTAAAATAATCCTACAAAACGCAATGAAAATGGATTTTCATGAAAAATGCATTTTATGTATGAGAATTTTTTTATACCAAAATAAAACATGAATTTGATTCTAATGACATTATTTGGATTATATTTAATAAAAATTAACTATTTAAATATTAAAATAAATTCAAAACAAAATTATACTTTGTAAATTCTTGAATGTAAAGGATCGTTTTATATAAAATCGATATTTTTTTAACAATTCACATAAAAATTAATATTTTCAGAAAAATCCCAAAATTTTACCCTAAGATAATTTTGATATGATTATTTCAGAAATGATATATTTTTATCCAATAAATTTTCTAAAACTGATGTAAATTAATTATAATATTTTCTCAAAAAAAGTAATAAAAACCATTTTTGAAGAAAGTGCAATTTTTAAAAATAAAATGACTTTTTTAAAAATTTAGCGCGTATTTCCTAAAAACAATTTCGTACATTTCTATTATGTAAGACAATTTTTTATATTTTTTATAATTCATTTACTCAAACTCATACCCTCCAATTCAATGACTAGGTTATAAGGGTCATATTTAAATAATAATCTTTTATAGTATATCACAATTGGTTTAAATGTGTGTTGCATGTTATGAAAGTTACCAAGCATATTATTATTTTAAACTAAATTTGCAGGGCATTATAATACAATATGTTGTGGAGAAATATGCTCATTTGAAAGTTTAATATGTCATATATTATGTTTTCGTGATTGAAAAATGTAAAATGTTTTGATACTATGTCATAGCGCATAGAGTCTTCAGTTAGAGATTCACTTGTGAGATATGATGAACCCAAAATGGGTGTTCCGGTGCCTATGGGGAAGGTGTTTACTTCAAATAATAAAAGAAATTTATTAGGATTCTATAATAGAATGAAAAATAGACAATGGGTATAAATATAGGTGTTTTGAAGTTTTTGTTATCCTATAAATACAGAGACCATGTTGTAGTGTTCAAAGAAAATAAATGTTAGTGGGTTTGTCGGTAGGTGAAACAAAAACAATATAGAGGATTTGACTCAAACTATGCGTGAATGGTTATTTGGTGTTTCAATAATCATGGGCCTTGAATTTATCTCATGGTCTAATCAATATTTGAAGTGATATTACAACATTACAATGGTGAATTAATTGAGATTTAATTCAAACTATAAAAGAAAAAGTTTGAACATAAAGCAGTTGTGGGGGAATTTAGTTATTGAGATCAAGGGGTAACTTATGATTGAATACATGGAAGAGTTATGGGTGGTTTTTCATCCCATAATTTTTCTTATAGGTGTACAATATTTTGGAATATGACCTATTTATTACAATAAGAGAGATCGAGCAGAAGTAGGAGGCATGAGAGGGATCGGCCCAAGAATATTGCATATCCAAACTTGAATAAGAATAGAGAAGTCCCAAGAAAGGGGATAGAAAAAATTATATTGAATTAGAACCCTTTGAAGACCCTTCTAAATAAAGAAGGGATGTGTTTCTACTATGCAATGAAGGTGGCAGTCGAGACTTATTTATGGAATCTAAAAGAATGATGTTTGAGAAAATATAGTAGAAATTAAATGAAGATAAGTAAGAGGAATTCAACGACACCGATCCACACTTAGTACAAATATGAAAGTGATGTTGGTTAAGAGACCTATATGTCCATAAACTATGTGGATATATTCTCAGAGTAGTGAGTGAATAAGAATAAGGGTATTGAGATGATAGTGAACCATGGGTGAAGTGAGTCGACCATAAACTTTTTATGTTATTGATCCTAGGTAAGGATTGACTTATCCTAAACCCTATTTGATGTGAAGTGTGATTTATAGTGAATTATTGCACAACACATTGCATATGCATGATCCTTGGAGTATCTTAGTGAGGGTGAACCATGTAAATTCTCATGTCCCTATTTACTCTACACATGCACAATAAAAGTTTGTAAAAGGAATCCAAAATAATTTCATGTAACCAATGGACGGTGAAGTGATTGAAACATATCAACATATAAGAAAAATAGAATAGAAAGTGACCCTCTAGGTTAATAGATCTAGATCTATTTTGGGTAGTGAGAGTTATATGAAAAATTAATATTAATTGGACTAAACATTTTATATTTCATACCTTGATTAACCCCCCCAGGGTGATCTCAGTATAAGACCCTATTGAGGGACTAATAATGGATATCAAAGGGAAGTTTAATTTTTCTTGGATTTTTTTCTCTAACTTGATCATAATTTTTTTAAATATAAATGGAATATGTGATGCGTGAACTAATGTTTGATGTAAAACATTCAAATAATGTTACATGAAGTGTATTTCCTACATAAAAGATTATCTTTGAGTTCTAGGAGAAGTTATGGGGGAAGTTATTGTTCAACAGAGCCAACATAGAGCTATCTTTTAAATATATCAAATAAAAATTCAGATTTATGCCTCAATAAAAAAGGATTTAAAGAGTTATCTTATAGAATACATCTATAAAATGGTTATACGTAGAAATTTATCCAAATATATGTTTATTATGTTTGAATAAATCTATATAAAAGATGATTAATAATGCTTCATATCCAAAGGAAAGAATAAAAGGAAGGATTCATAAAGAACGAATTCTTTAACCAAGGTAACAAATTATGAATCTGACGTTATATCTAATTATAACACCAGTTTGGAGAAATTGGGAGGAATTTCAGACCCTATTTCATAAATGAAAATAATATTTGATGAAGAAGTGGAAAAAATATAAAGTTTCCAATCATGGAGCTATTCATTCAATGGCCAAGAGGAGATCTGAATTCTAAAAGTGAAGGTGGAATAATGGGAAGTCACACATAAAGTTTATTATAAAATTATTGAATTTATTTCCTTGGAGAGAATAAGTAGAAATATAGAATATGTGTACTTGAATTTTAGAATAAATAAAATGGGGGAAAATTAAATAACAAAGTGACATGATTAGAAATATTTCCCATGAAATTTTAAAGCAACTAGCTATGGAGAAAGAATTCAATGAAACCACTATTCCACGTAAGAAAGAAATTGAAGAAAGAAAAAAAACTGGGATGAATTTAATTTAAAGTATGAATGTTATGGATATATAGAGTAAAGAAAAAGATAATAATATTATAGAACTCAAGGAGAGGATAAATATCTTTAATGAAAAAAATGAAAATCCCTCCAAAGGTGGCCTTAATATCAAGAAAGAGCACATATCTAAAATCTAGAATAATGATAAATCTCAAATTGGTGATCCATAAAATGTGGAATCACTGGAGTGATACTATTTTAGAATGATTGTGTGTATTATTATCATGTTCTTTGAATCTAAAAAGCTAAAGGATGAGAGAAGAAGTCCAATAGAGCTAATATCTCAATCAAGAAGAGACCGTGTGAGGTATGATTTTTATGGTAAATGGTTTATTATTTCAAAAATAATTCACATTTTAAGGTATTGTAATTATAGTAAGAGATGGAGGGAAATATAATTAATTGGGAAAAAATCCACTCTTATTACATATGAAGAAAAAAATCCAATCAAAAGGCTGGTTAGTTTGGAAAATTGGTTCAAAGTTTTGAAGAAGAAAGATGAGCCTCAAAAAAGGGTGTATCATGCACCAAGATATGATTACTCACACAAAATATAATGGATGTAAAGAAGACTAATCTAAAATAAAAATAAAAGATCATTTTCCTCTCTGAAATAAGTGGAGTTAAAAAAGAACCCACCTAGTATAAAGGAATCCAAGATGTCACTCATGGACATCGAGGAAGAGAGGTGCCTAAGTGGTATTTCAAAAACCACTTAAATGAAAAGGGTGAATATTAAATTGATAATAAATCCATAGGAGAGATCCAATACTAATTAAAACTCAATAATATTCTTTTTCAAGTGTGATCTATTCCATAATTATGGAAAAGACCAAGCCAACGAAGGAAGAAAATACTCACATCCATAAAGAGAGCTTTGTGGGTGGTACCACACAAAGGAGATACTTCATCAATAAGTTAAGAATGTAAGATATAAATAATAAATAATAAATTCAATATATTAAGGAATTAATTTCCCAAAAGATGAAAAATGGAAAGTGAATGATGTAAGTCTAAGGGTTGGTCTATCCTAATGATCGTACCCCGATTCATTATTTCATTTTCACCCTTACACCACTGTTCTAAACTAGTTTTTTATTGAAAATTATAAAAATAAAAAAAATCACTTCATTTTTGAATATATTATTATTTTTATCTCTGTTAAAAATGTAAATGTTAATTGTTTTGATAATTTCATTGAAGGTCGAGGTGATTTAGAGGGCCCAAAATGACGTTCAAGAAAAATGAGCCACGCTGTGCAGGATCCAAGCACACCAGTTTACTAAACCACACTATTCTACTAAAAAAAGCGTCCAAATGGGCTGAAATATTGTTCTCTGATCCAAAAATTAATGTTATACATTTCATATGAATAAACTCGATCCCAATTCGGCCACTAAGATGTCTATCTGACCCGATATGTCTAGCACATCGAATCTGAATGATGTGAAACGTGGTGTGTTGTGATCTATCCATATATCAAATTTTAGGTGTCCAAATGAAGCCAAAATTTAGGTGGATATATTAAATATGTTTATAAAAAACTTTTTAGTTTTTTTATAAAGATATATAAGGCTTTCTACCTACCTAAAACAATAGTACAACTGGTTTTACACAATCTGTCTGCTCAAAAACCACCTTCAACTTTACCTATAAAATGATAACTTGGGTACCTCATTTGGGAGTTAAAACTAGAAGAAAATATCTTCTATTTTGGAGTCCTAGAGAAGTATCCTATTCATCTTATAGGTTCGGGAGTCCACTATCCTCATAGGGGGATCAATAATGAAGGAGTTCCACACGAGCTTCCTCCTCCTCCCGATGTTGAGCTAAACGGTGATAGTTCTTTGTGGGGGAGATATACACATGTAAAGGGAGTTACAACACATATATTAGCTACTGTTTTGGATTAATTTGTGTTTTTTAAAATTTATTTCCATTTATATTACATTATTTATTATTTTAATTCTTGTTTTGATTCATGTGATTGATTTTCTCTTAATTTCTAGCTGATCGGTGTGAGGTTTTGAGTGCGTGATTTGTGTTGTTCCGATTGGACAACAAAAGAATACTTTTCTTAAAAAATTTCTTGATATTTTTATCTCCTTTAGAATATATTATTCCATGCATTGTTTTTGTACCTTTACAATATGATTTTAATGTAAAGGTTTAGTTCTTCAAGTAATGAAATAAAGGCTTAGGAATTAATCAGGATTCCAATTAATTTCAACGAATGAATTACTCCAAACCTAAATGAACATGTAATAAAAATGAATTTGAAATGTGTGTAGTGAAATCAAAATTACCCCTTTCAATAATAATTCTTAATACAACACCTTTGTCTATCAACTATTAAACTCTTTAAGTTGAGTTATTTTCTTTAAATTATTTTCCAAATCACCCCCCTTTAGTAATTCTTATTAAAAATGCATACTCTAAACCTATCAATGCTCCCTGAGAGACAACCTAGGGTATTTTAAATAATATAAATCAACCATAATTTCATAATAAATTTGATGGTTCATGGAAACATGATCAAATTTTTGCGTATTTGTTAGAGAGTGCTTTGGGTTTTAGTGCGTGTTTTTTATAATATTTTTGAAAATTGTATCAATATTTATTTGTTTTATCTTAGACATTTACCAATCTTTTTGTGTTATGATTTATTTATTGTGTAGGTTCTATGCATGATTAATTCTACCCCATGATATTTACCACCTTTCAAACCCGAACAGAATAGGATCCTACGTTAGCGACACCGAGACACACAAGAGAACCCTTTAAAGGAGGACAAACAAAATATCGACACCCTTATTGATCCTTCATCTTCTTTATCTGGAACCAACATGAAAAAAAAATTATATAACATGGATGAAAATAACTAGACATTAAAAGAACTAACCTCACCTAATGTTTATATCCAACCCACCTATATTCAAATACAAGGTGAGACATCTAATTTAGAACTAAGATCCAGTCTAATCCACTTATTTCCAATATTTCATGGACAAGATAGAGAAGATCCACATAATCACTTAAAATAATTTCATACTATGTGTTCAACCTTAAAAATTACTAATGTAGATTAAGAACAAGTAAATCTTAGAACATTCACATTTTCATTAAAAGACATTGTGAAATATTTGTTGTATTATGTTAATTCACCAATTAGAGGTTGGGCGGACATGAAATGCCTTTTTCTTGAAAAACATTTCCCAGCCTCTCAAACTAAAAAATAAGGAATTAAATATGTTGTATAAGTCAATAAAAGGGGGAAACATTACATGAATTTTGGTAATTCTTTAGAAGGTTATGTTCAATCTGTGCACACTAACAAATAAGTGATCAACTTTTAATTCAGTATTTTTATGAAGGTCTAATTCCTATTGATCAAAATATGATTGATGCTACTGAATGTGGTGCACTAGTTTATAAAACCAAAATTTATGGAAGGAACCTGATATGGAACATGGTTAAAAAAATAAAAAATTTTGTTTAAGGTCTATTGTACCCATTTTAGGTGTCCATGAGGTGCAATTTACTGAATTCGAGAAGAAGGTGGACACAAAGTTTGAAAAGGTAAATAACCATCTAAGATAATTTTCCCTTTATGAAGGGAAATACCAATGTCTCCTCCTATCCATTGTGGTATATGTTCTTCTGAAACCCACTACTCTGTCCAATGTCCTCAATTAAGAGAAAATTATAAGAGTTGTGAGGGAATCTTTGCAAGCCACCCCTATAATCAACCCTTTAGGAAAAAACCTTACTATCCATCCAACCCTGGGTGGAAAGAAAACCAAGCTTATAGGTGGGGGTATTCAAACCAACCACAAAAACCATGGAACCTACTGGGGTATAGTAGTAATCCACCACCACCCAGAAATCCTCAACCACAACAAAGGACTTTCCAACAACCCCCAACCAAAACCCTGTCCTAGCCTAGAAGATATGATGAAAAAATGGCTACCAATAATCTCTAATTATAAAAAACCACCCTAGATTCCATACAAGACCTAAAAACCCAATTAGAACAATTATCTAACTCGGGGGGGGGGGGAATCCAAAGTCATGGGTCAGGTAAAATACCCTATCAACCACTTTTTAACCCTAGGGGTAAGGGAAATGTCAGTTTCATCACTCATAGGAGTGGAACTAAACTTATTAGGAAATTTACACCTCCTTTAGAGTCATACCCTCTTAAGGAAAACATCATCCCATCTGTTGAAATCAATCCAAATGTAGAAAAACCTTGTCCTAAGACAATCCCTTCCAATGGAATGAGTGTTTTTGTTGATGATTCACCTATCCCAACAATTCCTATTCCATTCCCCCAAAGGGAAAACCAACCAAGAAAGAAAAAGAAAACTAAACTACATAAGGAAATATTGGAAACTTTCAAAAAAGTGTTGGTTAATATTCCTTTAATTGTTTTTGTGAAGAAAATTCCACAATATGCCATGTTTTTGAATGAGATGTGTACACACCGAAGGTGACTTTGAGGTGATGATAATGTGATATTGGGGAAAAATGTCTCAGAATTTATAGATACCTCACTTCCCACCGAATACAATGATCCAGGAACATTCTCGATTTGGTGCACCATAGGGGAGTATTCATTTTCCAATGTTATGCTTGATTTGGGCACTTCTATAAATGTGATGCCTCACACCATTTAATATTCATTATAGGTTGGATAACTGAATCCCACAAGAATTGTTATTCAATTATAAAATTGTAGTACATCACATACTTTTAGTTTGTTAGAGGATGTTCTTGTGAGGGTGAAAACTTTAATCTTTCCTGCAGATTTTTATGTGCTAAAAATGGAAGATGAAATGATGAATGGATATGCACCAATTATATTATTAAGGCCCTTATTGGAAACTACCAAAACCATAATTAATGTCCACAATGGTACATTATCTATGAATTTTGGTGGTGACATTTCCCACTTCAACATCCTTGATGCAATGAAGCACACCTCGAAAGAACATTCCTCTCTCTATCTATTAACTCTATAGATGTACTCCTTTCCCCTAAAAAGACATCTTTTCATTACCATAATCCCCTTTATGAGTATTAATCCTTTGTCGAAATTCTTGTAAATGAATCACACATAGAATGTTCTACCGATTTAGAAAAATGTCATTCATGTTTATTAATTGATGATTTCTTGAACACTGAGGATCACATGATCATCAATGATACTTATAAGCTTGTGAAATCTATTTCATAATATGAGGATGATACCATTGAGTAGTTATATGAGATTAGTGACCTCTCACATTCACACACACTCCCATTAACCCAAAATCCATCTAAATTGTATCTAATACAACTGTCTCAAAATTTAAAATATTCATATCTTGAGAATGGAAACAAGATACCAATCATCATTACTAGTTCACTCCCTCTTGAGTATGAAATGTAACTACTTGAAATTTTGAGGGGGTATAAACAGGCTTTGGGATGGACACTTGAATACCTTCCTAGTATTATCCCATCAATTTTCACACATCATATATTGTTAAATTATGAGTCTAAACTAGTGTGGCAGGCACAACAACAAATAAACCCAAACCTCCTAGATGTGGTTAAAAAGGAGGTTACAAAATTATTGGATGCTTGAATTATTTACCCCATATCTAACCCCCAATGGGATAATATAGTACGAGTGGTTCCTAAAACAATGGTTTGACAATAATTAAAAATGAAAGCAATTAATTGGATTCAACTCACGTGAAGAATAGATGGTGTGTCTGTATAGACTATCATCGATTAAATAAACACTCTAGGAAGGAGTATATCCTATTTCCATTCATTGACCTAATGATAGAGAGGATATCAGGGAAGTCCCATTACTATTTCATTGATGGTTATTCTGGATACTTTCATATCAACATTTCACCTGAGGATTAGGAAAAGATGACCTTCACTTTCCCCTTTGACGCATTTTCATATAGGAGGATGCCATTTTGTCTGTGAAATGCTCCGAGTGCTTTCCAGCGATGCATGGTTATTATTTTTTCAGATTACCTGTTGAATTTCATGGAAGTATTCATGGATGATTTCACTATTTATGGATCCTATTTTGTTGAATATTTGAGTATTCTTGGTTTAGTCCAATATCACCATATTGAAAATAATCTTGTATTAAATTATGATAAATTCCATTTCATGGTGTAACAAGGTATAGTTTTGGGACATGTCATTTCTGGGGATAGTATCTAAGTAGATAAATCAAAAGTGGATGTCACTTCTTCCCTACTATTCCCCAAAAATGTATGGGATGTGAAGAATTTCTGAGGCCATTCTAGATTTTACAGTCGTTTCATTCGTGACATTAGTAAAATTGCACTCCCTCTATCCTAATTGCTCAAAAAAGAAAAGGGATTTTTTTTTATAAATAATGTGAGGAATATTTAAATATATTATAATGGAGTCTCATGTCACCCATGATAATCCAACCACCTCGGTTGGATTTACCATTTGACCTCATGTGTGACGCCTATAACTATGAATTTGGGGTAGTCTTATCACAAAAGGTTGATCAAGATCCACATGTCATTGCCTATCCATCACGTACATTGGACCCTGTCCAAAAAAAAATACACCAAAACTAAAAAATAATTTCTTTCTATTGTGTTTTCCATGTATAAATTTAGGTTGTATCATTTAGGTTCCAAATTCATTGTGTTCTCAAACCATGAATCCCTCCAGTATCTCCTTAGGAAACCAAAAGCCAAACCACTTCTCATTATATGGATACTCCTCATTTAGGAAATAAATTTATAAATTAGAGATAAAAAAAGTGTAAAATGTAGAGTTTGTCCATATTAGTAGGATCCACCCATCCTCGGACATTGAATCTTCTCCCTATATTCGCTTAAATGACATGTTTCCTGATGATAAATTGTATCCAGTGCCTGATGTAATTCCATGGAATGATGAAACTATAAATTATTTGGTATCATCTTGAATTCCTATGGATTTTAACAAAAACCAGGTCAGTTGTCTAAAACATGAGTCCAGTTAGTACATTTGTGATGACCTATAACGTTGGTGTACATGTAGTGAAAAATTAATAAGGTGTTATGTTTCCAATAGTGAGTTTCAGTCTATCCTTAGCTTTTCACCACACTCTTTCTTGTGGGGGCCACTTTTTTCCCCAATAGCCTGCTTGCAAGGACCTTGATTCTAGTCTCTTTTGGCCAACACTTTTTTGGGATTCCCATGATTTCAATAAATCATGTCCTCGCTGTCGAAGGAATGTAGAATGTATCTAAAATAAATGAAATTCCACAACAACCCTTGCTCTTCCATGACAGTTTTATGTTTGGGGCATTGAATTTATTGTACCATTTCCCAATTCATTTGGAAAACTTTACATTATTCAGGTAGGGAATTATGTTTCAAAATGGGTAGAGGCACATGCTACAAGGAACTATGATTCAAAGACTGTTGTGGAATTTTTGAGAACCCAAATTTTTTGTAGGATTGGATTAACTAGGTTCATTATTAGTGACCGGTGTTCTAATTTCTACAACTGAACAATGAAATCTCTTTTGCATCGGTATAGGGTCGGGTATAGAGTGTCTACTACATATCACCCACAAACCAATGGTCAAGTTGAGCTGTCAAATAGGTAGGTAAAATAGATTCTTGAAAAAATGGTTCAACCTAATAGAAAATATTGTAGTCTTAGAATCAATGATTTGTTATGGGAAAATAGTAATACTTTCAAAACCCACATTAGAATGTCAGCATATCCTCTAGTGTTTGGAAATAGTTGTCACCTTCCTATTGAGATTGCGCACCGGGCCTTCTGGGCCATTAAAGAATGAAATTTTATTCTTTATAGTGCAGGTTCTCAAAGTAAGTTATAGATTGAAGATTTGGAATAAATTAGAAGAGATTCATATGAGAACTCATAAATTTATAAGGAATGAACCAAGGCTTCCCACAACAATTTCATCCTTCATCTTCAGTTCCGCATTGGGAAGAAGGTCCTTCTATACAATGCAAGGATGAAGTTGCACTCAGGTAAGCTTCGTTCCCACTGGGTTGGACTATTAACTATTACTAATGTCTCTTCATTTTGTGTTGTCTAGGTTCAAAATGAAGAAACCAATAAAACCTTCCCTGTCAGTGGGCAGTGAATGAAGCACTTCCATGAATCCATTACAGAGTCCCTGATAGAGGAACTCTATGTTCAAGAAGCAATCAATGAATGAAACTCATTAGGTTTTATAATTCCATCCGACATTCTATTTTATTATAGTGAGGAAACTCTACACTTTAGGTTGGGATATGTGTATATTCCTGGGTTAGTTAGGAATTTTAATAATATTTCTTATTTTTCTCTTTTTAGCTTGCTGAATAGTATTGTTACTCTACCCACTTTCCCTTCCCCTCACCTTTGTTCCAAAATATTTCATTTTTGTGCCCACTTTACCCTAGAAATTTATGCCCGTTTAACCACGAATGTTATTTAAAATGCCTGTGGAATTTCCGTATTTCATTTTTTTTAACATTCAAAAAACAATCTGATGAAATATGAATTTCATGAAGAATTCAATACTATGGTGTGACTTTCTTTTGAAATTTAGTTTTTTATTGATGTTATTAATGGTTGTATCATTTTAAAACCATTGAGAAGAATGCTACTCTTTGTTTGAATAGTTGAATGGAAATTTTTTTCACTTAATCTCTCCACACATCTTTGCACTCAACCATGAAGTGTAAAAAAATTCTTACGTAATTGAAGGTAAATATAAGTTAGGTTAATTTTTAGCTACCTTCAAAAATGATTTTTTTCATACGTTTTTTCCTTATCCAATCTATTTAATTACTGTGCCAGATTGACCTATGCATGTGTACCTGTTATTTGATTGGTGTTCACCCTAAAAATAAATAATAATAAAAGGTTCTATATTGGGAGAGTAAAAAACCACCCTTCATCAACTTTTGATCTTTTTATAACTCTTATAATAATTTTCTTGAGAAGATCAAATAAGGGCTGTGAGAAGAGTGTGAGAATTGTTCCAAGTGAAACTTTTGAAAAAAATGAGGGGAGTGATGAAATGTAAAACATATGGGGATATCTAGGTCTGGAGCTTATGGTTTGACTTCTAGGAATTCTTAAGTGATTGGGTCTTGAAATTTTATTGTAAGGGATATAGGGTAGGTTCAATGTAAACATCAAGTATGTAGAAATTTTTTAAAATAATTTATATTTACTTGATAAAAATTGGAAAGAATAGCATGAAATGGTTGTCATACACAAAAAAATATGGAGAATTAGTGACATGATTAACTTTTTAATTATTTTATTTTATTCGTATCATGCTTCTCTTGTAATTTCAATTAGATACAATTTTTGAGACATCTTTTTCCATGACCATTGAGAATAACTCCTCAGTGTAATTTTTTATTTGATCACATTTCAATCAGGAATTAAAATATTCATTGAATGTTAAATCTTTATGATGTTGGAAATATCTAAATGCATAATTTTTTAAAATATGACTTTTCCTAGGAGTGAAAATGTTTAGGTGTGGGAGTGTGAACACACTACGATTCACTATTTCATTTTCACCCTTACACCAATGTGCTAAACTAGATTTGTATTGAAAATTATAAAAATAATAACGAATTTCACTTCATCTTTTATTGCATTATTTTTTATCACATTTAAAAGGTCAATGTTACTTGTTTTTATAATTTCATTGAAGGTGGAGGTGATTTGGATGACCCGTGACGAAGTTCAATAAAAATGGACCAAGATGCATAGGATCCAAGAACATCAGTTTACTAAACTGCACACTACTACATAAAAGCATATCAAAATGGTCTGAATGTTTTTGGGATGATCCTAAATTTAATGGGATACATTTCATATAAAGGATCCCAATCCCAATTCATCCACTAAGATGTCCATCTGCCCAGATATGTCTAGCACACCGAATCTAAACAAAGTCAAAAGGGGTGTTTTGTGATCTATCCATATATCGAAATATAGGTGGTGAAATAAATCAAAAATTTCAGTAGAGATATTAAAGAATTTGGGTAAAAACATTTTAGTTTTTCTTAAATCGAGATAAGGTTGTCTAACCACCTAAAACATGGTCCAAGTGGTTTTACAAAATCTGTATTCCCAAAACCACCATCAACTTTGCCTATAAAATGATACCTTGGGAACATCATTTGGGAGTTTGAACCTGAAGCAAAGCTCTAAAATTTTAGATTCATATATTATTTTCTAATTCATACTATAAGTTCTGGAGGACCCTATCCTTATATGGGGGATCAATAATGAAGGAGTTCCACCCGAGCATCCTCTTCCTCCCTATTTTGACATAAACGATGGGCGTTCGTCGTGAGGGATCTACACACATGTAAAGGGAGTTCTGATGAATATATTAGGTACTAGTTTGGAGTGATTTGGGTGTTTAAACATTTCTTTACTTGTATATTACATTATTTCTTATTTAAATTATTTTTTTGATGCATGCAATTGACTTTCTCTTAATTTCTAACCAATATTTGTGAGGTTTTGAGTGCGTGACTTGTGTTTTTCCTATTGAAAAACACAAGACTTCTTTTCATACCCATTATATTGAGATTTCAATATTATTTTTAATCACTTATTCCATACATAAGTCTTGGAACTTGACAATATTATTTTTTTGTCAAGGTTTGGTTCTTCATGAAATGAAATAAAGGATTAGGAATTAATCGGGATTCCAATTAATTTTAACCAAATAATTACTCCAAACCTAAATGAATCTCTAAGAACAATGAACATGAAATGTGTGTAGTGAAATTAAAATGACCCCTTTACCTCATAATTCTTAAAACAACACCTTAATCTATAAATTATTAAACTCTTTAAGTTAAGATATTTTCTTTAAACTATTTTCAAAATCACCCCCCTTTTATTATTTTTTATTAAAGATATATAATCTAAACCTATCAATTCTCCTTTAGGGAAAACCTAGGGAATTCCATATACTATAAATAAACCTTAAAATCATAATCAATTTGATTTGTCATGAAAACGTGGTCACCTAACCAATCCCATTCTCAACTTGAGGAACCTTGAGGTTCCCTTCTCTCCATGTGCTTTATTATTTCTAATTTTTCCTTGAATAGTTACATAATTACAGTTTAGATAAGATCTATGGATTTAGTTTTCTAGAAAATAACATGTTATGGAGCTAAAATAAGATATGATAGAGCTAAATTAACTGGTATTAGGCCACTAATGAAGAAGACCAAGTGATAAGCAGTGACATGAATTTCAAATTCATAAAAAAAATCTAACAAGTTGTTTGGTATTTGGTATCATCTAATGAATTTCATGATATCAAAAATATATTGTGATATAAGATATATTCCAACATGTGAAACCCCTAATTTGATCAATAACCTATAGGTTTCAAGAGGTAAAAGTCTCATGGGGGTTATGATCAAAATTTAAAGGTTGTTAAACCTTTTGAATCCTATGAATAATTAAAAGGAAAAGAGTAAAATTGGTAACATGTGTTCATGTTTTTTTAACAAGTTGTGTCAATTTCTTTATTAAGTGGAATAATCCCCAAATAAAATTCTATAATATTTTTACAATAATAATTTTTTGTGGAAGTGATGGAGACCACATGTTGTTTTTGAGAAGTGAGAAATCCAAATCCATTATGAGTACTTCATATTAATTCATGAATGACCTAGATATCCTTTTTGTTGTCTAAAATAATTATTTTTTTCCACACTGATCATAGAATCAGTAGGATTTTGGTATTTTTTGACATCTCAAGTGTCAAGTGGTAAATTTACTCAATGAATCTCTTGAAAAAATGTGTCTATCATAGCTTATGGGAGTATTCTGGAGTTGATTATTCCAAATAGAAATTGATTTTAATTGGTTTCAAATAACTTTTATAATCGAAATGTGGTTGATGTTAAATGATAAAGGTTCATTGAAATACTGTGATATTTCATAATATTAGAAAGTCCACCCTATCCTAAATGGGGGAGTTGAATCCCATGAGTATGTCCTCTTGGAAGTTGAAGAAAATATGGGGGGTGTTGATCCTTATTATAGTTTTTACCCACACCTCAAGGGGGATGAAGGGTTAAAGATGAAAGGATATTACCCCATTAAAAGTGGTAGACTGAGCTTTAGTGTAATATCCCCACATTTTATGAAAGAGTAACTTCCCTTTTTTATTTGATTTCCAATAAAGGGGGTGGGAAATATTGGGCATATATTTTAGATATTTTCAATAAAATACAAAGAGGGGATTTTTAATAATCCTAAAATATTGTGTTTCATTTGTTGAAAATAAGGAATTCAACTATGATGGTAAGGAAGAAGATAGACAAGGTTAATTATTGACAGTGTTCTATGATGTTATTCATGTTATATTTGTTAAAAATGTGAAAGTTTTCCAAGGAATGAGTCCTTGGGAAGTCTAGAAATATGAAGGTATTCTACAAGGACCTTATATGGTCAAGAGAATAACCAAATATATACTGGAGGCATATTTGAGAATGTTGTGTTAGAGTTTCCCAACATGGGAAAGACCACATTGTGGTTAGGGGGTGTGGTAAAGATGAAGAAGAAGGTAGGTGTGACCACATTGTTCCTTATGGACATGGTAGAGAAATAGATTCCCAACATTGGAAATTTGGAATGGGTCAAGCCGTAGTGGTCCTTGTGGTGGAATTATAGAGTACCTGTGCAATAATATGAAGCCCATATATGGTGGAAAGGAGTTTAAATGGTCATGGAATTCATAGAAGACTTGGTGGAGAAACACGGTCAACTAAAGGTTGGAAATGTCAGGGATGATGTCCTGGGGAGTGAATAACATGAAATATTCTATCACTACACCATAGCGCATGGTGTTTTAGGTTCTATATTCACCTATGAAACATGGTGAACCAAAAATGGGAATTGTGGTCCCTGTGGTGAATGTTTTTTTCTTATTACACTGTTAGAGGATTATCAATATTTCATTGGAGAAATAAAAATGGGTAAAAATATATGCTAATTGACATGTTGTAGTTCTTGTAATCTTAGAAATAAATATACAGTGTCATGGTGTTTTAAGTCAAGTCATTTTGTTGGGAGTGTCAGTAGGAGGCACACCAAATGTAGGGGATTTGACTCAGATGATGCATGAATAGTTCCTTAATATTTTAATAATCATGGGCCTAAAATTTATCCCATGAATCAATAAGTATTTGAATGTAGATTGCAGTTTAACTAAGGTGAATTAAATATGATTTAATTCACTATTAAAAAGAGGATGTTTGACCATGAAGTAGTTATGGTGGATTGAAATTATAGATATCATGGAGGAAGTTATAAAGGAAAACATAGAGGATTTATGGGTTATTTTTATAGCTTATAATGATACTAACATGTGTCGAATTATTGGTTTGTGACCTCCTTATTTTAATTGGGGAGATTGAATAGAATCAGGAGGCATAATAGAGTGACCTTAGTATATTTCATATCCATACTCAAAGAGGAATAGAGGGTTTATATGTGAGGGGATGGAATAAAGTAGAAGGAATTGGAACTCATTGAAGACTCTACAAAATGAATAAGGGATACATTGTTGTTTTACTTTGAAGTTGGAATTAAAAACCTTTATCTAGAAGTAGAAATATTTTTTTCATGAGAAGATCACAGTGATTCTATAAAGAGAAAAAAGAGGACTTCAATGGAACCAATCCACACTTAGTGAAACCGTGCAAGTGATTTGGGTAGAGGTAATTTCATATCCAAAAAATGTTGGATGATATTCTTAGTGCAGGGAGCAAAGGAAAAGAAGGGTAGTGGGATATAATTGAGACTTGGGTGATAGTGAGTTGGCCCTAAACATTGTAAGGAGGTGATCCTAGGAAAAGAGTAACATATCTTGAACACCATTTCAAGATCAGGGAACTTTATAGTAATTTTGTGAATGGAACGTCACCAATGCATGATCATTAGAGTATCTAAGTGAGGGTGAACCATGTAAATTCCAGTTTCCCTATTTACTTTATGCATGCATACCAAAAGTGGGTAAAGGTAATCACAATGAATAACTAGTAAGATATGGATGATCAAGTGATTGAATTGGATTAACTTCTATGAAAATAAGTATAACAATTGACCCTCATGATTGATAGGTCAAGATCTGTTTGGAGAAGTTAAAGTTAAATTAAAATAGTTTTTAATTGGATTAGGCATTGTATACCATGATTCCCCCCAAGGTAATCTCACTCTAAGACCCTATTGAGAGAGTAACACATCAAAAACTTCAATTTAGACAATAACAGTAAATCAAATTAGATAAATTTATTTTTTATACAGTAATTCATCATTTCCTTGAAATTGAACCCAAAAATCTGGAAAACCTAGATCACTTGTTCTCTCTACAAATCAATACAACCTTTATACCAAAAAATATTGAACTTCAATCATTAAAAATATTCCTTTTTATTTTCTAACCCAAAATAGTTTAATCATTTTACAAAATAACTCGAATCAACATGGCATAAAACCTTTAGGAAAATAAATCAATATTTATTCAATATGAATATCTTTGACTGGAAATCGCATTCTATCAAAATATTATCCATACCTTAATCAAGTAATGCCTCAATGGGAAAAAATTTCCTACCAAATATTTGATCATATTGTTACCAAATAACATTTAAATCCCCAAGGTTGTTTACACTTATCAACATATAATTCCCTAATCAGTTAAAATTAAATTACATACCAACCCGAAGGGATATATATACCTCAATCATATATTCTTCCTAAAACCCAATAAAAATATCCCAAAATATCATTAATCACCTTAAAATACCATCATGTAAGATCTAAAAAGAGTTTATATTCCTTTTAATTATCATTTTCCAAAGAAATTAACTCATAATAGTTCCTTTAACTTTAAAATTACCCTAAATTAAAAAAAATCCACACCTCTAAATTTATCTAAATCCTACTTGTATGCCAACTAAGATTCCTAATAACTATTCACTCTGATATGATACTAAAAAAAAATTCTTTACATACTTGATTTGATGACAACCAAATTGACCAAATTTAACCACAAAAATTAAAATATGAATAATCAATATTGATTCACTGACATATCAATGACCTTTGAGGTTTATATTTTTAAAGAATCATGGAAAAACTTTAACTAATTAAACTCATATCTTTCTCACTCAATGGACATTTTTTCCATTACACTAAGAACTTATTATTTTTCAATAATTCTTTAATATCTCCCCAAAAAGTTCTACACATGATACCCTTCTAAACAAATTATTTATAATACTCCTCTTCAAAACCTATGGAAATAAAAACATATGAAGGGTGAGCATAAACGCTCAATAATGGTAAATGTAACTTATAAAAATAAAATATTATAAGTGTGTATAAAGAAACATGTTAGTATTGGGATCATAAATAAGGAAAATGAAAAAAATCATAAGGAGACAACAACCAATAAAACATGGATCATAAACCATGATTTTTAGCATGAATCTTTTAACAACACATTAGAAAATGGAGTATGAAATCATAAATCAATAATTATGAGTAGTAAAAAATTAACATGGATAATTTTCAACTTTGTATCTAAATAATTATATAAAAAATCACAATAAATAAAAAATTCAAAAGAATAATCGTGAAGGATACTTGGGATATCGTATTCATATCGCCCTTACAATCACCCTTGTGGTTGAATAACTTCACCAATTAATTCCAACATCATTTCTATAGAAAATAAATCGTTAAACAATGCATTATAGAACTATATAATAGGAATAACTATCATAATATATAATTTATAAGAATTATAACACGAGTAAAACACATAAAGTCTTACCATTTACCATATAATGAATAAAAACATACCTTTCAACTTGTGAACATAAATTTTTTTAGTTCACCCATTAAAATCAATATGAATTTAAAAATGGGTTAACCAATTCTATATAGAAAGGAAAATGAATGTAAAATTGTTGAAATTAAATAATAATTTGAGAAATAAAGTTCTTGGAAAAAATTTTAGAGAGTGTTGAGAGAAAATCTTTAAAATAACTTAAGAGATGGTTTAAAAGATGGCCTTTTATATCATTAATAACATATATTCCAAAATAAAAAATCACATAATAATAGAAATTGAATTTACTTGGAAAACCATCAAAATTTGAAAACAAATATTCATAACAAAGAACAAAAATTATTCTAGGAAAATTTGATCAAGTGGTAAATGTTAAACAAACATTCTTTTCACACCATTATAAAGAAAGTAAAAAATAACCTATATATAAAACATTGAAAAGATTCATTTTTAAACCTTGTTAAATAAATTTAATATATAATTAAAAAAATTAATAACTAATTAATGTATATATAATAAAAAAAATAAACAATATAAATAATACAGACATGGATGATAGGGTTAGATAAAAGACTTAAAAACCATTAACATGATTTTTTTAGAGAAAACCCCTTAAGGATATTTAAATCCAAATTCTTTGAAAGAAATATCTTGAAATGGGACTTTAAAAACCATGAATAAAATATAACTATGAAATAATATGTTGAATATGATGTATATACACCATATAAATGAATATATTTGCATGATGTATAACATACCCCAAATAAGAAATTTCTTGATGAATAACCATTACGGCTTTGGTAACCTGTGAATCAAAACCCTTTGAAGGAGACAAATTGAAATAAAAAATTAAATACCATGAATAAATATATAATACTGATATAGAATTTTTAAGAGGTATAAGACACAATATATAATAAAAAATAGGTTCATAATTCAAAACATGTCTCAATGAAGTAAAATTGTGAGTAGAGAAACCCTTAAAGATTTTATAGCACTTGGATCAAAATCCATTTAAAGAATAAAATTGATTTGTATTTTTAAATAACATTATTTACATGAAAAACATGGTATAATACATTCATTTGGTAGTGAATCAAAATAACATCATATAAAATTAAACATGGTGCATAATATATTTCATGTCTTAAGGAAGTGGATTTGAGAACAAGAATCATTACCACATACTTCTACTTGGTTGGATGCGCTATAAATTCCATATAAAATAAATTTATATTTATTATTAATATGAATAAAAAATATTATTCATATTATTTTACTTTATATCATCTATTAATAATTATTTATTACCCATATAATAACTGTTCATTGTTAAAATTAATATTTGGGTGTTAACCGTTCTCTTTCCCTTACATGATTTAGCTTGGATGTTATGGTAATTGAGTATTCTTTATAGATTAATCACCTCAATAATGTTGAAATTATTTTCATTTAAGGTCAATAATTATTTATGAAGTTCCAAGTTCATTACACTGAATTTTTAGGTATGATTAGTAAATATGGAACCTGTAACAGGTTTATTTTCGATAGATTTTAAAGAACTAAAGGTCATATCATAATAACGAGTTAAAATTTTATATTAACATTAAATAAAAAAATAAAAAATTAATTAAATATTAATATCATATCATACTAGTATCACAAAATTTATATATTTTAATAGATTTTCCAATGTAGATTCAAATAAAGAAAAATATCTTTGTATGCTCATTTTGAGCGGTAATATTTTATGATTAATATTTATTGTTAATATTACTAATATAATAGAAAAAATCTATAAATAGCCTTAATAATGTTTTAAATATAATATTTATTTATTAAATTTAGTTTGATAACCATCCATGAAAGTAGGTGATGAATATTGAAATACGCATTTCATGGAGGCAGTAGCCCACACATAACATGGTAAACATTTTCATTTTCCAATGGATGGGATGGAGGTAGATAATAGTTATTCCATAAAAATAATAAAATTTAAGTATAATAATGATTATAATTTCATTATATTAGTATGGTTATAGTATATATTTATGAGGTGTAAGAATAAAGAAACTTGAAATATCTTGGTTAAGATAATTACCCCTTCCTCAGATATCATATTTTCAGACATTACTTAATCCTTCATAAATTATTATTTTGAGTGTAATAGCACTGGTAGGAAGTGGGAAAGTGTGTTATGGATATTTTTTGATATATTTTTATCAATATATAAAGTTATGGGTGTGAGGATAAGTGGGGTGGTGAAGGGGTGTAATATCCCATTACCACCTTCTGGGGGATTTTGACCCCTTCGTTTAATTCACATTTGTGTGGATATTGTATTAAGATATTTTTGGAGGAATATGGTGATTTTTAAAGGTTTTTAGGCCAGATCATGGGTGTTTATTGGATAGTTAAAACCATGTAGCATTTCCCAAGAAAATGTATTCCTTTTATTGGATATCTAGTGGGTGCATTATTGGCGCATGGTTTGTCAAACCATGTGGACAAACCATGAAACCTATTTTAGTAGTCTGGGTGAGAGATAAAGGTTTCCACATGGTTTGTCAAACCATGTATCCCAACCATATAGCTCTTCCAGTGGGTCTTTTTGGAGTGCACGATTAGGCACACTGTTAGTACTAATCATGCAACTAACCCAACAAACCGTGAAAAATGGTTATTAATGCAATGAAAATTGTAATTAAAATCAAAATACACTCCTATTTAACACCAAAAACCTCTCATTCAAACATAATTCGATAATTTTAAATTTGGAATCCCTCTAGAGGTATTATTTCCCTCACATACTCATCTCTTGAATGATTTATGTGTCAATAAAAGCGGTGATCCTCTTCTGGTATATTCTTATCATATAAGCCTTAAAAATCACTTATTCTTTAGATTAATTATTCTTAGAGGATATTATGTACTTGCGTTCCATTGGATCATGGTTTCTAGATGTTTAATTTTGGATCTAGGATCTTTTCACACTTTTATAAAGATCTTTCTTCCAAAATTTGGGGATCTTTATCAGAGGTGACACATCTTAGATAAAACATCTCGGATAAATTGTAGTTGGATTCTATATTTTCCTTGTACATGTTTCTATAATTTTACTTCATTTTATAATTCATTGTTTCTTTATAATTTCTATATGTGTTCCACCTTATAAAACATGTTCTATAATTTTTTATCTTTAATTTCCTTTTGAAATACCTTTTGATATTATTTTAAATAAATTGAACATGGCATGGGTTCTTTCCCACAATTTTAAAAATTGTTGAATTCTATGTTGATTTTAATTCAATTTTAAATATTTTTTAAAGTTTACCTTGTGTAAGGTGACTTCTTAGGCCCGATTTTTATTTCTAAAGTAAAATTAATTAACTTGAATGAAATTTGGTTAAATATGTTATGCTTTCTATATAGTTTCAATTGATTTAATTTATGAAATGACTAAGGTAACAATTTGAATTATTTTACCCTTGTTTTGAAATGGGTGTTCTTGGGTTATTTCAAAGGAGTTATTTATTCACAAGGAAATCGGGTGTAAAACCATGTTTTGAAATAATCTCATACCTTTTTAAATTGTGAAACTTTTTTAAATTCCTTTGGGTTGTTTTGAATGAAATTATTGTTTTAAAGTCCCATTTGGAATTACAATTATGTTTTGTGAAAGGAATTAGGTTTTGAATACCCTTTTTATGTGTTGAACTGAAGAAAGGTTTTAAATGGAAATTTTTGATGTTTGGTAGCCCGATTGGTAGTTTATGATGATAAATGCTTATGATAATCACTTAATGTGGATTACTTGAATATTATGCTTCCGATTGATGAGTTTTGAAAATGGGTTATTGAATTGAGGGATCTCAGGGTGAGAATGGGATGTGATTTGATGTCATGTTCCCATGATTTAAATTTTTAGGCTATAATCCCATGTTTGCTATTGATAAGGATCCATATTGTGATCCTCATAACTTGATTATATCACTCACCTCTTTTAACTAGTCATGGGAACCTGGGTTAAATGGGATAAACTAGATATATTATTTTCCACCGGACTCACACCTATTCTAGTGAATCCATAGAGAACATGAAAGGTTTTGTGTAAAGACTTGTGGTCAGAAAAGTGGGTGTGTGTGGAACTGGTTTGATTGAGACTCATGAGACTAGATATAAGACCTATGATTAGTCATGATGTATTTTTATTTGTTTTTATATAGTAGACACACTATTGTGTCTATATTATACCCATGACATCCATATACATGAAACATGATAGTGTTATTTATCACTACTTGGCACTGTAGTTTCCTTTCTTAATGGATTCCTTATCTTGATTTATCTGTTTACTAAATTAATGCACCCAGAAACTATTATATTTAATATTTTATAGCACTTGATATCAGGTTAATGTTATTACATTTCTTCTCTGATATGACTCTAGATTGTGAAATATTTTATTAATATTTTCAAGAAAAGGTTTGGTTTTCAAAAGATAAAATGACATGTTTTCCTAATTTGGTTTATTAAATTATTTTCAAATTTTTTAACTTATGTTTTAAACCTATAAACATTATAAAATTATTTATATGGATTTATTTTACTTTCTAAAATGTAAATTCTTGCACTCAAGTTTTTGTACTCCTAATTTAGAATTTTTGAATTACCTTATGATGTAACTATGAAGAATCCTTGTTGAAATTTTTCTGGGATATATATATCATATCCTTCTTGTATCATTTAGTGTTATCAACCTTTATGATCATATAGAAGGTGTGAGTGCTCTAATATTCCATTGTGAGTTTGTTCTTGGGTGATCAAATGTGGGTTACTTGGTAGATGGTGTGTGATCATAGACCACTAAGAGAAAGGTTTTAGTTTTTATATTTTGATTTTATTTTTTATAGAATCTATCTTTTCTCTAAGATTTATTTATTGATTTTTTTATCTGACATAGTTTCCATAGTGTAATTTTATTATTGTTTTCTCTTATGGGAGAAATTATTCCAAAAGTATAATTTTGGATTCTAAGGTGATTTTTGAAGGCCTATGTAGATTGAGAATTCTCTTCAGGTTAGTGAAGAATTGACTCAGATTTTAGTTTAGATGTAATTAAATGTTGTTTCATTACAAATTGTATCATTGGGGGTCTTTCCTTGATACTATGTACTTCTTATTTAAATACCTTATGTTATTTTGGATGATTCATGGTAGGAAGGACATTAAGGATGTGTTTGTACACAAGAGGTAGTTCGTGATTGGGTTCTTGATAACCAACTCTTCATAACGATACTTGAGTTACTACGGAAAGTGGAGACTTCATTATTTATTTTGAGTTATTGGTTTCCTAATTATGATTGAGATTTAGATTTATGATGATATTATCTTTGATTTTGGGAAACTCTTATGAGTTTTAGGTTGGATCAAAGAGATGAATAGAGATTAACTAATCCGTCACAGTCTGGTAATCTTTGAATTAGTGTGACTATTCTAGAAGTCAATCGAAGAGCTATTATGAGGTTGGTGTGTGTTTTACTAGATAATGAAACTATTCCATGCATAGATCTACATTAACTCTAAAATTAGTTCCTTTCTGATTTTTTTCCAAAATAACCACACTCATGTGAGGTTAGTTTGGAGGGTTCTTATTTTCAATTGACATCTTGGTCATTCCCTATTTCATGCTCTTTTTTGGTTGTTTTATAATTAATAGGTTTTTTATTTTATATCCTTTGTGAAACCCAAATTTTTTACTTAAAATACGTTTTTTGAGTTCTCTGAAATTTTTTTTTCAATTACCAAAATGTGTGTTCTTATGAAATGTTTGGTTCAAAAAATCTATTTTTCAAAGACTCTTTAGTGATGTTCGAAAAAATATTTAAGAATAGTTTTTTTTAATGGATTTAAAATGAGAGTGGGTTTGGAAATTGGAAATTGGGGTTAATGTTTTTGAAACCATGGAATAATTTGAATGAGAAGGAAAATGATTTTTGAAAACTGTAATGGATTTATATCAAGATTTCTCATTTTAAAAGGGGAGAGTAATGTTTTAAAAATGGTTAAATCCCATGTGCTCTATGATGCTTTGATAAAAGTGGGTTGTGACTTTTTTAAAAGATTGTGTGCTCTGTTTGAGTGTTCTTTGATCCATTAGTTTATGTTGTTCTATAATTTGGTGTTCATAAATGACTCCTAGAAATTCCTTTATAAAATATATAATTTCGTCCAATGGTCCAGTCCACAAGGTAGTTCTTCACGTTTTCCAAAAGTGGTGTCTCTTATTGAAAAATATTATAATACTCTCTATTTAGTGGTGGTGATGGATAATTTCAAGCCTTTATACCCCATCCAAGAATTAATGAATTGGTATCCACCTTCTTATAAAGGTGAATTAGGTTACCTTGAGGTAGTAAAGTGTCTTGATGAAATTGATGGGATCTTCAATTCTTTCAATACTCCTGATGATCTGAAGTTCAATTCTATTAACTCTTTATTTGGGGGGACTTATCCAAAAGTGGTGGGAAGTTGTGACTATTTATTTTCTATATGAAATAATTACTTGTAAATTCTTCATGTTAGTCATCATTCAGTGGTAGTGTCCTGAGAAAATGAATAAGGTCAAATTTTTTGAGTTCCTGGAATTCAGTTAAGATGAGAAATTGGTTGCAGATTATACCAATAAATTCTCATGTTTGGTATGTTTCTTACCTGGGGTTTTTGATAATTAATTCATTAAGGATATCTATTTTAGAAAAGGTCTTCACTTGTACTTTGTAACCGCCATGGCAACAGGATAGTTGACCTCTTATCTGGATATTCTTGAAAGGGCCTTTTCAGATGAAGTAGAGTTATCATAATTAAATGAAGGGAAGAATTACTCATTTATATTTGAGGAAGGATAGTATTTTTGGGGAAAGAAGATACATGTTGTATACTTTTAGTGTGTATCACCTGGTCACCCTAATAGGTTATGTTAAAAATATTTAATATTTTGTAAGTGGTGTGTCCATTTGGGTCATCTTAAGGGGTTCTATAAGTTAGGAGACTATAAAGGGTTTTTTTGGTTGGGTGTCATCTACTCCTAATTATGGGGAAGTAGGTGCTCCAATATAATAAGGCTCTAACCATAGGCCTATAAGTGGTTATTTCCATATAGTGGGGGGATATTTCGATGGTGGTAGATTTTGATCCATTTTTTTCTCACATCATAGTTGATATTTCTTGAGTTTTTTATTTTTGTAGCTTGTATGTTTTTGGTAACCCTTTGTTTTAGATATCTTGGTGGTTTTTTTCTTATTTTTTGGATGATCTCTTTTGACATTGGTTTTTATCATTTGGGTGGTTTTTTTCTTGATACACATATTGTTGTGCCTTGTGGATATGAAATCTTTAATTCTTAACCATCCTTTTGGAATGAATTTTGTTACTTGATGTTCATTGTGATCCTAGTGATAGAGTGGAATCTTGTGCTGAGAAACCTCAAGATTTTTGGGGGTGTTTTTCTTCAATATAGGTTTTTTTCTTTCCATAGATGTCTTCATATGGTTGGTGTTGGATACCATTTTTATTGGATATTGTTCCCTAGTATCCTCTTGTATTCACATGGTAGTTAGAGCTCAATTTTCATGTAATGGGGGATCTAACTTGTGAAAGTGTATTTCCGTGTTGTTAATTGAACTTGATGATTTATATCTTTCCAAATAGACTTTGATAGACCTTGGTAATGTACTCAAGTAACTAGGATGATGTGATTCCTTGATAGACCAAACACCCAGAGGTTTTGGAGTGTGATTTTATGAGTTCTTCAAGGGTTGATGCTTGGTGTTGAAAATCCAAGGTTATCATTGAGTACATAACCTGGGGAGAAATTATATTCATCCTCGTCCCTTTATTATGGATTTTTTATCATATATGGACCATGCGATCATTTTTTCTTATGGAAATTATAAGTTTTTTTTTTCATTCCTATAAGGTTTTTGGTGTCGGCCCTGAGATGTTCTCCTTAGAGAGAGGTTTAAGTCTCCTATTTGGATTTAAGGAACATGTTTTTCTCATGTTATAAAATTTTGATGAATATTTAAATGGTGGGGATACCTATTCCTGGTCTCCATTATTTATATTTTTTAAAAGCTTGTGATGATCTTGGTGTGTTGATATTAGAGTTGTGTGTGATGTAAACCTTTGGTTATGTCTCTCTTTTGGACTCTGGACCGTCCACCTCAAAATATGGGTGAGGGAGTTTATTATTTATTATATTCTTTTATATTTAGGACTGGAAGTTTTTTTGGGATCAAAAGTCTTTATAGTGGAGAGAATGTAACATATCATTAATATCATTTATGTGCTTTTGAACCTTTTTCTATTCCCCATTATTTGGATATTGTCTCTGGTTTTTTTGAGGAATATGCTGATTTTTTTATGGTTTCTAAGCCTGATCACGATTGGAACACGGTTAGTGAAAACTATGTAGAAATTCCCAAAAAATAGTGCAATTTGTTTTGGAAATATAGTGGAGAGTGAACTGTTGGAATATGGTTTTTCATACCATGCATCCAAACTGTGTAACACCTTCTAGTAATCCAGGAAGGAGAGCGTGGTTGGTGCATAGTGTTTCAAATTGTGTAGCCAAACCATGAAACCTCTTCTAGTAGTTCAAGATGGACTTTATAGTTGGAACATTGTTTTTCAAACCATGATGTCAAAACCGTGTAGCTCTTCAAGTGGGTATACTGGGGTTTATGGTTTGGCGCATGATTAGTACTAACCATGAGGCCTACCTAGAAAACTGTGAAAACAGGTTTTCAATGCCCTGAAAATTGTAATTAAAATACAACCCCCCCTATTTAACCCCAAACACCTCCTATATGAACCAAATTTGATCCTTTTGATTTTAGGAGTCCTATAGTTGAATTTTTTCCCTCATAGCCTCACCTATTGGTGGAAAAAATTGTTGATCAAAGTGGTGATCATCGTCGGTTATGTACTTAACCTCTCGACCATTGATCTCTCTTCCTCTTTTGATTCATTCTTCCTAGAGGTTATGATGACCTTATATTCCATTGGATTATGGTTGTTTGATGTGGAATTTTAGATGTAGGATCTATTCTCACTAATATATATATGACTCTTCCTATATTCGGTGTTCTCAATCGGAGGTGACACATCTTGGATCCATTACAGTTGGATTTTGTATTTTCTAAGTAGGCGTTTCTATGATTTAACTTTGTTTTGTAATTAATTGTTTCTTGATAATTTATAGATATGTGCCTAATTCTAACACATGTTCTATAATTGTTGATCTTGAATTTAATTTTGAAATCATCTTTGATCCTCTTTTAAATAAATTGAATATGGAATTGGTTCTTTCTCACGGTTTTATAAATTGATGAATTCTATGTTGATTTTAATTCTTATTAAAATATTTTTTCAAGTTTACCTTATGGAAAGTGAGGTATTAGGCCCAATTTTTATTTATATAGTAAAATTATTTGACTTGAATAAAATGGGTTGAAATATGTGATTTTTTCCATAGTATTTTGATTACATGAATTTATGAAATGACCAAGATTCCTCTTTGAATGATTTCACCCATTTTTTGAAATGGGTGTTCCTGGGTTATTTGAAATGAGTGATTTATTCACATGGAAAGAGCTTGTAAACCCATGTTTTGAAATGACCTTACGCCTTTCTAAATTCTGATACTTTCTTGAATTACTTTGGGGTTTTTTTGAAAGAAATCATTGTTTGAAAGGACTATTTGTAATTAAAAAATGGTTTTTGAAAGGAAATAGCTTATGATACCCTTTTTAAATTTTGAATTGAAGAAAATGTTTTTCATGGAAATTTACGATGTCTGATAGTATAGTTGGCACTTTATAATGATCCTATCTTGTGAAAATATCTTTATGTGTCTTACTTTATTATTATGCTTCCCATTGATGGGTGTTGAAAATGAATTATTCACTTTAGGGAGCTTTGGGGTGAGAGTGAGATGTGATTTGAGGTCATGTTCCCAAGATTTAATTGTTGAGGGCATGATCCCATGATTGATATTGATAAGGATCCCCATTGTGATCCTTGTAACTTGATTATCTCACCCACCTCTTTGGAATAGTTATGGGAAACTTGGTAGTTAGATGAAATGAACTAGATATATTATTTTCTATAGGACTCACACCCCATCTAGAGGATTCATAGAGAACATGAAATGTTCAATCTATGAACACGAGTGCAAGAAAGAGGGTGTGTGTGGAGATAGTTTGCTTGATACCCATGATACTAGGTGTAATCCCATTGATTATTGATGATGTATTTTAATTATATTTAATATGGTTGACTCAATAACTTATGTAGGTTATATCCATAACAACCATATACATGATACTTGAAACATGATAGTTTTCTTTGTCACTACTTAGCACCAAAGTTGCCTTTCTGGATTGATTCCTCCTCTTGAGAGATATGTTTATTGAAGTTATGCACCTTGAATTTATTATATTAAATCTTGTATAACACTTTATATCATGTGTATTTTATTAATTTTATTATCTTATATGACTCAATAAAGTGAAACTATTTTCAAATCTTTTCAAGAAAATGTTTAGTTTTTAAATGATGAAATGGAATGTTTTACAACATTGGTTTGGTAAATGATTTTGAAATTTTTAATTTTTTTTGAAACCAAACTCTATTATAAAACTATTTCCATAGATTTATTTTACTTTCTTGAATGTAAATTCTTATACTCACTTTATTGTACTCCTATTTTAGAATATTTGAATTACCTTTTGATGTAATTTCATAGACTCTTTGGTGAAATTCTACTAGACTCTATTGTGCACTCCCTACATATATCATTCGGTGTTTTCATCCTTTGTGATATTATAGAATGTTATCATGATATCATGTTCATTTATGGGTTCATTCTTGGATGATTGAGGGTGGGTAACTTGGGATATGGTGAGTGGTTGTGAACCACTGGGATATAGATTTTGGTAGTTATGTTCAGATTTTAGTTTTTATAGCATATCTTTGTACTATAAGATTTATATATTGATTTCATTATCTGAATTTTTTTCATAGGATACGTTTATAATTTTTTCTCTTATTGGTGAAATTGTTCCAACAGGTTAATTTTGGATGCTCAGGTGCTTGTTTCCAGCCCATGGAGATCGAGAACGCTCTCTGGGTTAGTAGTGAATAAACTTGGATATTAGTTTAGATGGAATTATAGATTGGTTCATTACAAGGGGTCCTTTATTAGATGATAGGGATGATATTTTTGTAAATATGAATTTCATAATATAAAATGGGGAATTCGATTTCAAGGAAAGTGGAACAAATATGGATAACATTTGATTATAGATAATGAATGGGTCTATAAATCCAATATACACTCATTTAAGGATTGGTTATTTGGATATTTTGTGACCCTATCCCTTAATTTAACCATTTTACCACATTTAAACCTTATTGGGGTAAATAAATTTTACTATGGTGCCTTATTTTTAGGATTAAAATGAAATAGACCTCATTAGTTTCTATAAAAAATGAATTTGTAAGAATAAAAGTAGATCTACATAAAATTCATGTATAGTATTGATTATTATGATATTTTTTATATTATTATTAATCAAATAAGTGTTTTTAAGCTTTTAAATAAATCCAAACTAAATAGATCTTTTTGAATCCTTAATTAAATGAAAAGGACCAAAATAATTTTTTATTAGGATGAAATATAACTTAGGTTCTAAAAACTCAAGTATAGATTTATATATTCAACATATCTATTTTAAATTTATTATTTTATTCCTTAAATATATTTTTTGACTATAAAAATATTTTATATATTTATAAGTCACTATTATATCATAATGATGTCATAAAAGTTACAGTATTTGTAAAAACTCTATTTTTCACTATTCACTAAAAAATCTACCATATTAGGAAAATAAAAAAAATAAAAACTAAGGAAGTTTTTATGATATGAATGCAAAAATTAAGCTAATTTTATCTTATTAAAATTATAAAATTTATAAAATTATCCTTTAAATAAAACCATATAATAAATAGAAAAATTATTTATTTATAATAAAACCTATTTCTATTCAAATGAAAAACCATATCAATGTTTGATACCATGATAAAATTATTTATCATAATAATAAATATGAATATAATTTTATATAATTAATATTTATATCCATTTATAACATATTTAATAATTAAATAATTATTTTAATAGTGTAGAGATAATAAATTATGTTATAAAAATTTAATTACCCTTTAAATATAATATCCCTTATGACGTTAAGTAAACAAAATAATTTTAAATGTATTATCAGTATAATATTTGAAAATATTTTTGTGTGACATGGAAGAAATATTTGTATGTGCGTGAGTGTATTTTGAAATAAATATGCCATAAAACTGGTGTGTATTTAAAATACATGGGTTGTCACATTCTCCCTCAAAGAAATCGTAACCCCATAATTTTCATTCATCGATAGATAAGTTAAATGAAAATCATTTATACCTTGAGTCTAGATATCCAAGTATTATTTTATATTTTTTATATCCCCTTCATTTTTTTCATGGATTCCATAAATCTAGTAAATAAATGGCCAATCCCTTGGTGGTATTTCACTATTTTTGTGCAATGAAATAGTTGAAATATTGTAATCAAATAAAAAAGGTACCATGATCCATAGAAATTTTATATAAATGAAATGGTATCAGATGGATTAAATAGTTTCTTATAGGTTATTTGGATATTCAAATATATTTTAAAGTCATTTGAATAGAAAATAATAATATTGATGATCAAAACATATGGAAGGGATAATAAGGTTGTTTGAGATCTTCTTCCTTCTATATTGATAAATGATTTTTAATTAAATTAAAAACATTTTTAAAAAATGAAATCGATTATTACATGATAAATTAATATTAAAATGAAAATGGTTCCTGTTATTGAATACAACACCTAAAGAAATTTTATAACACTTTAACCTTCAAAACCTTCATTATAAATAATACCTCTAGTTAAAATTATATCAATTTTTTGTTTTATATACTAATTCATCATGAATTTTTAATTAAACTTAAAAATATTGAAAAACTAGATCACATGTTTTCTCAAAAAAATCTACTTACCACTATACCGAAAATTGTTGATCCTCCAACAAAAAAAATATTGATTAATATTTTATAACCCAAAATAGATTAATCCCTTCCAAAAATAACTTGAATCACCAAGGCATAAAACCTTAATAAAAATAACTCAATCTTTTTTCCCAATAAATATATTTGACATGGAATCAAATACTATTAAATAAATATATATACCTTAATAATGTATTGCATTCATAGGTAAAATTTTCACAAAAAAAATCTAATCATCTTGTTAACAAATCACTTTTCAATCCCCAAGGTTTTTTGTACCACTCAGCTTATACTTCCCAAATAATTTAACTCATTATACCAATTAACTATATTTAACTCATTAAATAACATATCAACAAAAGGGGCTATCTATACCTCATTCATCTATTCTATCTAAAACACGACAAAAATATCCTAAAATATCATTAATCACCATAAAATCCAATCACATAAGATGTCAATATAGTTTTCATTCCTTTGAATCATGATTAACCATATAATTTTTAACTAGTTATAGTATCTAAAACTATTAAATTACCCTAAAGTGATATCACTCCATCCTCTAAAGTTATCTAAACTTTTCTCTGATACCAACTGAGATACCCCCAACCTGTACACCTAGAGCTGGTGCTAAAAAAATATTTTTTTCATACTAGATTTGATACTAACTGAAATCACCAAATATTAACGATAAAAATTAAAAAATCAATAACCGATATTGATTCACTGACCTTACTAAGTCCTTTTAGGTTTGAAGTTTTAAAGAATTAAGAAAAAAATTTAACTAATAAAACCCATATCAAATCTTACCTAAGGGAAATTTTTTCCATTATTCCATGAACTTCTTATTTCAGAATTAGTATTCAAAATTTCGGATAAAATTTTACACACATGATAACCTTCTAGAAAAATCATACATAATACTCATCTTCGTAACCTAGGTAAATGGAAACATAAGAAGGGTGATCTCAAATGCTAAATAAGGTTAAAAATAACCAATATCAATCAAAGATCAAAAGTGAGAATAAGAAAAACATGTGGGTATGGGATCATAACCAAGGTTAATGAACACATAATAATAAAATCATACCCAATAAATCATGTATTATAAATCATGAATTTTAATATGAATCTTAGCATAATACATGAGAAAATGGAGTGTGAAACCGTGAGCCAATAATTATGAGCCATAAAAATATAACCTATATACATTCCAAATTCTTAGATAGATAATTACAAAATACAAAATCATATTCAAGTGGAATATAAAATGAATAATCATGAATATTAATTAGGACATCATGTTCATTTCACCCTTATAATCACTCTTACAGTGTAACAACCCATACGTTATCTATAGAAATTTCCCTTCTGAATAGATATGTTTTTCGAATAAGGTAATATAGATGATAATAACTAAAATCAACTTATAATTAATTCACAACATAATATTTTTATAATAGTACAATTCTATAAAAAATTTAACTTGTTAAATATTAATAATATAGATATATTTCATGTTTTAAATTTCATTTACAGAAAAATGTTTTTGTTTATTTTTGAGAATATATATCAAAAATAATTTTTTATAAATTATATAAGTTGAATATAATAAATTTTATTTTATTTTTATATTCATTATATTAATATGATCTTAATATTATTTTTGGGAATTTTTTTGAAATAATTGATTTTTAGGTGAATAGTGAAAAATACATTTTTTTCCAAAACAGTGACTTTTATCACTTTATCAGTATATGTGACATGCCAAAAAGTTTTTAAAATATTTACATTTATAAAATATATATTTTAATGGTTTAATTATGAAATATAAAATATTATTTCAAACTTATAAACTTTTGTTTTTTATATTTTAGGACATAAGCACCATTTTATTAGAGTTTAAAAATAGTTTTTATTTGTTTCTTTTAATTAAACATTTTCATAATGAAATTAGGTTTTTATTGATTTTAAAGATTCATTCCTTTTAAATTTTATATAATAAAAAAATTATTTTCATGAAAATCTGTAACCATCAAAAATTTATCTTATACATAAGACTAAATTTTAAAAACACTCAATTATTTAAAAACAATTTTATGTGTTATGTGTGTTTAATTTAAAATAATATTTTCTAATATTTATGAAATAAATTATGTTAAATGGAAATAATTGATATGATTAATATTTAATTTAGTGTAATAATTATTTAAGTGACTAATCTATGGTAGATCAAATTTTTTTAATTAGCATGACCTTTAGACATTATAAAAATAATATGTTAAGTTATAAAGTATTACCTAGATGTCTTACCAACATTTCCTTACCTAATTCTCCTAGCTTTAATTCCATTACATTCTAACCCCTTACTTAACATTCTTTTCCCTGGAAAATTCCCTCTTCTTCCCTTATAAAAGGGGGATAACTTCCACCCTTTTAATACGCCACTCCTTTTTAAAATTTACTTAGAAACCCTACCCAAATTTCCTCTCCTTAAATTAAATTAAATTTCTTAATTCCCATAATTATAAAAAATAATCCAAAGTCCCTCAAATCGAAGGCATTCATTAAGAGGAATTCCAACGTCTCAATGTATGAAGTAATGTGAAAGTGCAGAATAATTTCAAACACAAGGTAAAGGATCCTCTAAACAAAACTCGTTACATTTTGGTTACATGTTATCTTTATTTTTCCTCAAATTTTATTATATTCTTCCCAAGTATATCATCCATATTTTTTATATACTTTATCTTTAAATATATACCTAGTTTAATTTATCTTTATTTTTTGGGGAATGTAATTTTTTACGTTCCTTTCAATATATTATCTTTTAAGTAAACCCAATTTTTAAGGGAATTTCCCTTTGTCTATAATGATTTCAAGTATCACCCCCATAAAATGTTTTAACCTTGAATATTTTTCCAAAAACCTTATTTATTTCATGAAAACCCTTTTTAGTTAAATTGTAGTTTTTAAATAAAAAATCCATTTTCCATCTTTAAATGATCTTTTGATCATTTCAAAATGAATCGCCTAAGAGGTTCTCTTTATTATTTACTTCTTAAATTTGTTTTCTAAATTATTTTCTAGAATGACTATGTATGTTAAAGACCTATATTCATTTATTCTATTATGAATGTTCAAAATGATTTATTTCCTTTCTATATTGGGAATCAATATGACATAGGATTCAATTATTCCTTAAGACAAGGTTGTGAAGCATGATTTATTCTCATTGGTTTTTCCATGCTTATGATTTATATATGGTTAGATTTTCATTTTTTGGAAAAACATAAACGTGTACATATTATGATAGTGATTATCCTATGTGTTGGTAGTTGGGTCTGTTATATACCTCTGTTGAATTAGGTAATGTTAATGTCTTATGAGATGCTATGTATGGTGCATGAGCAGCTAGCCTAAGAACACTATGTATGGTGCATTAGTGATTAGCCTAATAACACTAAGTTATGATGGTAGTTAGACTATATTATATTTTAATAGAGGTTATTCCTAACATATACTTATGATTCCATGATTTATTATTTTTCCACATGCTTATGATTCCATGATCTTATTATTTAATTCCCTTATTCAACGTTTAATACATATGAACATTCTATTTATGATATCGCATTATGCCTTTTGACTCTCTTGTTATTCTTTATAGACATGTTTATTCCCCTATAGTGCTTTTTAACTCACCCTTTCCTTTATTTATTTTTCCTAATATATATCATGCCGTTTTAGAGGAAATATGGGAGTATGATCACTATTTGAAGTTTTAAATAAATACATTACATTTATATTTAATATGCTGAATTTATGTATCTAATCTTACAAAGACACTAGACCTATTGATCCTTGGTGTGTATTTTATATAAGGGTTTGTTAAAAATCATGTAATAATGTATGTTTAAGTATTTGGCTATTATAGTTGATATTATAGGAAGGTCTAGTTATTTTTGGACATTAGGATTAGATAACATTAGTTAAAACCCTAAGGATAATCCTAAGAAAACGATAAGTTCTTGAGGTTTTGTTAAGGTTGATATTATGTGGTTTTCCAAGAAAATAAATCTCTATCAAGATACTATAAGTAGATTTGGTTTTTTCGTAGATGAATCTAGGGGTAATAATCATGAAAAAATTTTGTTGAGTATATCTCGACCATCATTCTGGTGCTTGGTGAATTAGATCTTACCATGCATATGGTTTGAATCTCCTGTGGGATATGATTTTTTAATTCACATTTTATTTACAAAATATTTTGAATGATTTGAATGTATTATTAAGAAAAATTGTGGTAATAGCCTAATAGGAAAGGTACCACGGATAAATTAAATTTAATCTTAGAAATTAATAAGTTGGGGTATGCATGGTAATATTGAATTATTTATTAAATTTATATAGTTCCATTTTACATGTTTATTAATTTTAGTATTCTCACCTTTAATATCCCTTTATTCTAGAAAATTGATGGAAAAAGGAAGAACCATGTCAACAAAATATGTGTTGTGAAGTGTGATGATTTCCCTAATGAAATGCCTATCATGATGGAAGATGGAGTTTGGAAATTCATGGTTGTACTGCACAAATTACTCAAGTTGTGGGTAATAACTTGAATCATGTGGAAATAACTCCTACTATTAGGAGAGAACAAGTTATGGTGGAGTCCTTTATGCATAAAAGGTCTCATGTGTTTAGTAGAGCTTCTAATTACATAATCATGGAGCAATGGATTAAATCCATTGAGAAGATATTTATTCTCCTCCAATTCTCTAAAAGGGATAATGTAATATTAATAGTATATCATATTAAGTGAGAATATGGTAAATGGTGGATACTAATCAACAATACAAATCCCAAGGAATAAATTGAATCTATATAATGGAGAGAATTCATGGGGTATTTTTAAAAAACTATTTTCCTCACATGGTTAATTAAAAAATGGGAGGGGAGCTTTTTTAAGTCAAAAAATAAGGGATAATATATGGCTTTTCATGAGAAAAAATTAACAAGTATTTCTTGATACACCTCTTGATTTATCATCAAAAGTAAAATTGACCTATTATTTGATGTTTTAAACACAAATCTTTATGAATATTAAGTAGTTAATTAATTTTATAGTTATGAATATGTTTTCATATGTTACCTAATATTTGATGTTGATACTGGTGAAAATAATTTGAAAATAGAGTTTAAATCTAGAGGTTCATCAGATAAATCTCATGATGGAAAGAAAATTAAACTTCCCACCTATCATAATTGTGTAAAGAATCATTTTGGAATCTTACTCAAGGGTACAAGATAGTGTTTAAAATTTTTAAAGGAATGACCTTAAGCTCATAAATTTTGAAGCCAAATTAATATTACTTCTAATTAAATTGATGAAAATAGGGTTTTGTTCAATCCACAACTGATGGTCTAATGTTTCAATAGTAATAAAAATGAAAACTATGTGAATAAATTCCCTGTTCCAAGGGTTGTTGAAGGTAACCGATAAGAAAAATCTCCAAGACCAAGAGATAAAGGGTAGGCTTATTCTATCACTATAAGTGAGGTGAATTAGAAAATGGTATGGTGATAGGTACACTATCTATTCATTAAAGAAGAGAAAATGAATTATTTGATTCCAAATCTACACATTCATTCAATTCATGAAAGTTTAATAGAACTATTCAAACCCTACCAAAAAAATATGGTGTTTATGTTATCAGTTTAAATAGATAATAGAGTGATATTTTCATTCCAAGTACACATTTCATCACCAATAAATATATATGGGATGAATCTCCCAGAAATCCTAGTGGAATTTGATGCTATAATGGGTATATATTGTCTGTCCTTATATAGACCCAACATCAACTGCCAGGGGAAGGAAATAACTTTCCATGTTCCAAATTATCCTTTTATTCTGTACAGGTGTAAGGAGAATAAAGACATATCTTCTTTGTATTTTTCATCAAAAGAATGGATAATTTTCACATATTAGAAATAATATCTAGATCAGATGATTAAAACAAATTATACGATGACTCTAGATAAATTCTTATTATAAGGGAATATGATGATGTATTTTCTAAAGAGTTTTTTGGCCATCCCCCTAAGGGAGAGGATTATTTGTGAATTGAACTTATACCTGGGTCTTTTTTATTTCTATGACTCCTTATAGAATGGACCTCACTAAACTGGAATAATTAAAGAAGAAACATTAAGATAATCTTGACAAGGTCTTTATACACCTAAGCAGTACACCATGGGGTGAACCAATTCCCTTTTTCAATAAGAATGATTTGTTGATGGGTCTATGAATTGATTATCATGTGATAAAAAATCATGATCAATGGAAATTACTCATCACCACTAATTAATGACTTGTTTTATCAGTTATGTAGAGCTTAATATTTATGTAAAGTTGATCTTTGATTGAGTTAGCATCAATTAAAGGCAAGGAAATATGATATTCCTAAGACCACCTTTTTCACATGGTGTGTGAACTATGAGTTCATAGTCATTTTATACAGACTCAAAAATGCTCCAACAATATTTATGGACTTAATAAATAGAGTCTTTGAATATTAACTTAATAAATTTATGGTAGTATTTATATATTATATTCTTATATACTTCAAAACCGAGAAGGAACATGAAGAGTATGTGATTGTACTAAATTCATTAAGGAAGGATAATTTATACACAAAGTATTGTAAATGTGAGTTCTTTCTAGAGAAAGTGTCATTCTTAAGGAATGTTATCATAAGTGAATGGATATTTGTATATACATAAAGATTAAGGTAATTGAGGAACGTCTCAGACCAACAACTGTTATAGAAATATATAGTTTCCTCCGATTAGAGGCATATTATCAGTGATTTGTGAGGAATTTCTCATGATTGTTTAACTCTATAACCAGGATATCTCAGAATGTGATTATGTATAATTTTAATGATGAATGTGATGAGATATTTAACGATTTGAAGTAGAAAATAATCATGGAACCTGTACCCACACTACCATCAAGTGGGGAAGTATTTGTGAGTTATAGTGACGCTTCAAAGAAGGGTTGGGATTGTATATTCATGAATAATGATAAATTAATATCATATAACTCAATATAGTTTAAGGTGCATGAATAGATCTATATGATATATTATCTAAATTTATTTGTAATAATATTCACATTAAATATTTAGAGGAATTATATATATGGGTAGTACTGTGAAATATAAATATTAAGAAATCCTAAAATATATATTCACACATAAGGAACCTAACATGCATCAATGAATATGGTTATATCTGATGGAATATTATGATTTCTCAATCCAAAACCATCTTCGGAAGGTGAATAAGGTGGAATATTCTCTAAATGGAAGGGGTCCCATAACCTTATCCATGATGAGAATTGAGAAGGATCCAATCTACTTAGACATGGGAGTAATAAAGGATGGATCATCATCCTACCTTTTTCAAATGTTTTTTCAACCATATCTTTTGAATAAAATTAAGAAATCCCAAAGGAGTGATGTGTAGATACATAATAAGGTGGATATGGTGTGAATGAGAAAACCCATAGAGATAATTAAAAATGATGGAGTGGTGGGATTTTGGATATTACTATGTGTGTTATATAATCTAGAGATACAGAGGGAGTTTTTTATTGATACACATGGATCAACATTCTCTATTCACCAAGAAATAATTAAAATGTATATAAATATTTGAGAAAACTATTGTTGGGACAATATGAAGATGAATATTGTAGAATATATATATCAAAGTGCCTAGTTTGTCAACATGTAAAGATAGAGTGGAAAAAATCCAAAGGTATAATGGAAACATTTCCCATACCTACATGGAAATGGGAAAACAAAACTATAGACTTTGTCACATGTCTTCCAAATAAATCAAAGTATAAAATACTATATGGGTTGTGGTGGATTATCTTATAAATATTTATCACTTCATTTTCATTCGTTAAGACATCTGACTTGATCAACTTGCAGGGATATACATTAAAGAAATGGTGAGGCTTCATGGATTACTACTATCAATTGTGTATGATCAGGATATATGGATCATCTCAAAGTTATAAAAGAGTATTTAGTATTCTCTAAACTTATATTTGATATTTAGTAGAAATATTATACTCAAATTGATAAAAAATCTGAATTAACTATCCATACACTTGAGGATATGTTGATATATTTCTCTACAGACTTAAGGGAGGTTGGGTTCAATATATTTCAATGGTCAAGTTCTCATTCAATAACAGTTTATAATCAACCATTAAAATAACCCCATATTAATCCCTCTATGGAAATTTATGCATAACACCTACATTTTATATTAAATATTTTGAATGTAATATGCTAAGACTTTAGATGGTTGGAGAAATGGTAGAAAAGTTCAAGTTCATTCAGTAATGCATTAGAATGACTCAAAGTCAATAGAATATTTGTGTTTATAACAATCAGTGAGACTTGGATATTGAATTTGGTGATAAATTTTTTCTTTTTATATATCCCTAGAAGAGAGTTTTGATGTTTGGAAATAATGTAAAATTATTCCCTTGGTACATCAGGTCGTTTTAGATCCTCAATAAAGTGGGAGTTATGTCCCATCTAATAGCACTTATATTGAAAATGTCTGAAGTACATGATGTATTACATGTATCACTCTTGAAAAATTACATACTAGTTCCCTAACACGTACTAAATCCATAGGGGGAACATTTTTAAAATGATTTATCTTACAAGGATTAGTATGTGAAGATATTGGACTGTAGAGACAAATTTTTGTGTAACAAGAAAACACACCTTTCCAAACTACTTTAGAGAAACCATAAGTTTTAATTGAAAACATGGGAACCTAAATAGATAACAAAACAAAAGTACCCTCAACTATTTTCACCTTGATATATGGAATGAAATTTTTAGGGTGAAATTTTTTAAGGGGGTAGAATGTGACGACCGTGATGTTATCTGTAGAAATTTACCTTCTAAATTGATATATGTGTCTAATAAGGTAATATAGATGATAATAACTAACATAACCTTATAATCAATTCATAATATAATATGTTTATAATATTACCTTTGGATAAAAATATAACTCATGGAATAATAATAATATAGATATATTTCATGTTTTAAAATTCATTTACAGGAAAAATGTTTTTATTTAATTTTAAGAACTTATATCTAAAAATAAGTTGATAATAGTTATATAATTTGAATATAATAAATTTACTTTAATATTTGGATTCACTATGTGAAATTGATATTAGGATTAGTTTTTAAGATTTTTCTAAAATAATTTATTTTTAGGTGAATAATGAAAAATAAAGTATTTTCCAAAAATGGTGAATTTTATCACTTTTTCAATATATGTTCAAGGCCTAAAAGTTTAAAAAATATTTTAATGATCAAATATATATTTTAATGGTAAAATTATAAGATCTAAATATTATTTTGAACTTATAAACTCTATTTTATATATTTTAGGACTTACGAAACATTTTATTAGAATTTCAAAATTATTTTCATTTATTTATTTTAATTAAACATTATCATTGTAAAATTTGTTTTTGTATTTATTTTAAAGACACATAAATTTTATTTTCTTTATTATAAATCAATTATTATCATGAAAATTAGTAACCATAAAAATTTATCTTTTATATAAGTTTAATGTTTAAAAATTATCTTTTTTTAAAAAAAAATTTGTTATGTTTGTTTAATTTAATATCAAATTTTCTCAGATTTATTAAATTGATTGTGTTAAATAGAGTTCAAATTAAAAATAATAATAAGGTTATACTTATATTTTCAGTAATAAAATAATTGACATGATTAAAATTTAATTAATAGTAATTAATGTTTAAATGACTAGTTTAAGGTGGCTCAAATTTTCGTAAATTAACATGACCTTTAAACCTTATAGAAATAATCTGTTAAGTTTTAAAGTCATTCTTATATGTATTACTGACCATCCCCCCACCTAAATCACTTAAATTTAATGTCATTCCATTATTACCCCTTACTTAACATTATTTTCCCTGGAAAATTCTATCTTCTTTACTAACAAAAGTGGGATAACATCTACCCATTCAATACTCCACTCTTATTTCAACATTTCCTTAAACCAAATCCAAAATTTCCTCTCTATAGAGTCATTTACATTCCCTAATGCCCTTGGTTACCAAAAATTATCCCATTTCCCTCAAATCTATGGCCTTCATCAAGATTAAGTTCTAATTCTCAATGTAGGAAGTTAAGTGAAAGTGTAGAGTGATTTTAGACATGAGGTAAGGTATCCTCTATACCACCCTCATTACCTTTTAGTTAAATGTTCTATTTATTTATCCATATTTTCCATTATATTAATCACAATTATATCATTCATATTCTACATATATTTTCTATTTATATATATACATACTTTGTAAGGTCCTAGATCCTGGTATCTATTTCCATTATGAGTTTAATGTTTTGGAGGCACCCATATGAGGTTCCATGGTGTTTGGGGGTGATTTGGGAGAAAACGAGGGTGTAAATGCCATGAATGGCATGGATGCAGCATGTAGGGGTGCGTTGTGTCATAGTTCTGGTGGCTATGACATAGTGGATCCTTGTTGACGCATAAGAGAGCTCATGAAGAGAAATGGGGATACTACCTTTTCATGCATAGTTTTAGTGTGTAGAGGAGGTTACAACATAGCATGGTTTCATGGTTATTACCTTTTTATGGGTAGTTGTGTTGTGGGTTTTAGGCTGTAGGTTGGGGCATTGTCTTTTTCTTGGAAAAGAGGGTTTTTCACCGTGAAGATTAAGTTTGCATCATAGCCCTCATATCTACTTTAATAGGATCTGGTTGGGGATCTCATAGGGGATTTTACCAAAGGTGTTAGTGGTGTAGTCTAGGGGTATTATGTTGTAGTATTCTTATTTTTCAATAGTGTGTCATGTGGTCCAAGGGGTTTCATCGAGTTCTTCATTTTTTCAGTGGGTCTATAAATACCCCAAGACCCCCAAATAAATGTTATATCCCAATTCTTCCTATAAAAACCTAGGCTCTGAAGGGTGTTTTTTTGATGGTTTTTCCGCCCTTTCAAATGGTATTAATCCTCACCCTTGCATGTTTAGTCAGTGGTGATCTAGGGTACGTTCTACCTTATTTTTCAAATGGTTTCTCTCTATTTGATATCATTTCCTCTTGTTTCTTATTTCAATGCATTTTTGTTTTATCTACACTATTCATATGGAGTTTTAATTTATTTATTTTTAGTTATTTATTGAATGAAATATTTGGGAGATCATAGTTTCCTTACTAGAGAGGTGATTAGAGATACATGATTTTAATCCATTATCATGCAAATAACATTGATTATTTTGTGGTATGAGATTATTTACATCTATTTAATTTATGTGAAATTGTAAATTTACCTTGATTTAGCTTCTTGTATGAAGATGTAATTAACCTAATTTATATTGAACTGTATTAATAATGAAATTTTTTGTTGCGTTCACATGTTGTTGTTTTTTCTACCATGATAGTGGTTTTCCTATTGAATTTCTAGATCGTGTGTTATCTATGTTATTATTTTTTATAATGTTTTTGATGATATGTTTAATCATGCTGATGATGAAATTTGTAAATAACATAAATATGGAATTAATTGATTAATTGGCTTAAGAAATTTAAGAAGAGGCTTGTTTGTAAACTAGTGTATCTTTTAATTTGATGGTATTCAAATTTATGTTAGATGTATGTTTTGTTAATGTTGTATTCCATGTGTTTATGGAATTTATATATAATTCTAAGCATTTTAATGCCTGTAAATGATGAAATAATATAAAGTCATGTTAATTTATAATCTATCTTCTCACAGTTTGATGAAACTGTTTTTATACTAGAGGGAATGTTTAAACAATTTGATAGTTAGTTATAGTTGATGCCTTAAGTATCCCATAATAGGATCCTGTGAATAATGAATCATTTAATTCAATATGAATAAAATCAGTTGCTTTATAGAGATAAATCTATGGGATTGAGAGTTCATTTTTTTTATAAAGGCTAAATTCCTTGAGTTGGTGGCTGTGAGCACCCATTTGCATATAAAGACTAAATGCCTTGTTTTTAGGGCATAGATTTCTTTATTGAATATGTTTTTCCATGATTCCATGTGATGTGATCTAGATGTGACCTTTTCCATGTTATGTGTTATGATCATGGGATGGTTGATCCACGGATGGATGATAGGATTTGTGGCAAGGAGGTCTGGATGATGTGGTAGTAGTTAATGCCTAAGATGGATAGATGCATTGGAATATGCATGAGGGTATCAGGGGTTGAACCAAAGATGATGGATTGGGTGGAATATGGGATTACCCATTTATGTGATTAATGTTGGATTCTTGTTGATATTAATCTATTTAATGGTCAATGGTCGAGCTTTTTTCTATCTTATTTCTTTTCCCACTTCTTAATGAAGCTGGATGTTCTTAGTTGCATCACTTGATGGATTATTAGGTTTTTTTCCTAGAGTACCTGGAATTATGTAAAGTTTGATAATGTTATTAAATAACTAAACCCAAGGGTTTGGTGTTGTTTTAATGAAAATGAGATGTTACTTTTGAGAAACCTTGGAATAGATTTGGATTATGCCGAAATGGTATGGTCTTCAACATGATAGTTAGTGTAATTTAATTGGAATAATGTTGTTAATTAATTGATAAAGAATTAATTAACATAAAATTTATGTTAAAAATGAAATAATTAATTTAAATTATAACTGTAAATGATTATGTGCTAATAGGATATTTAGTCCCATGTAGTGGCAACCTGTTCTATGAGATACAATAGCTGTAGTGGACACTAGTACTAGGTTATTCCCATACTGTAGTTGTGAGCTATATTATATCATGTACATTTTGGGAATTCATACACTACCCCTCCCATGTTAGTTAGGGAGATTGAAACCCAATGGAATCTAGGAGGGTGTCTCCCCAATATCCTAGTGCACGGATAGATGGTTGACTACCCCCACTGGCCTCACTCACTTTTCTTGGTAGTTATATGTGTTGATATGAATGGAGGTCAGTTTCCCCATATATGTGTGTAAAGGGATATAATTGATTGTGATTATTTCACACACATGTATCTCTAGATATAGTATCCAAAGGATTATTATACGTATGACATGCATAGGTTGTGATGCCCTGAGGTACCTTACTCGGTGTATGGATTGTAATGGCTTGAGGTATAATACCCGATGTATGATATACATCATACATGCTATATTGGATATAAAAAACTAATTGGTTTCTATATAGATATGTGGTATGGGATTATGTGATGATGTCATGCATGAGGTTCATGTTTTGATACTTAGCGTAGGTTTATATTGAGTGGTTTACTTTTGGAGAGAGATGGATGAGGACATATGATGATGATTCAGAGCATAAAACCAATGGGGGAAGTGGTACAAGGGTACCCTTGATTTTTTGTTACTATAATACATGATATATTTTAGGTGATACTTGGTGATAGAAATCCTGGTTGAGGTTAGGAACTTAGTTACTTGTTTAAGTGATGAGTTAGTTTGACTTGTTGTTTATTGGGATTTAGTATTCTTTCTTTATCTTTTTCCTAGGAGGCTTTGGGGAGGATCCTAATGAGTATATTTTTATGGTCACATATAAACTATTTTTATTTTAGTGGGAGAATTTTAGATATTAGGATAGATATTACTAGATCTTGGTTTTTCAAGAGTTGTTTGGTATTTATGGTCACTACAATGTTTACCTTTTTGGTACTTGTAGTTTTACTTGTAGTTGTTTTAGTAATTTATAACATTACATATATGAACTTGGGTTATTTTATGTATATGATCATGTGTTTATTGTTATATAAATCTTATCTCTCTCTTTCAAATGTTCTCTTAGAGGTCAATTCCTCCCACTGTATACTTATTATACCTTTATTTCTAGTCACCAACCTCAAGCCCACTGGAGGTGGGACTTGGGTGGTCATCATCTCCATTGTCTCATTGTTGGCCTAGGAGGGGTACTCTTCTAGGGTAGGCATCATCATAGAATGGTATTAAATGTTTAGGTTGAGGGATAGGATGGATTTTGGAGTTAAGCACAAGTGATATTTCATGGGTTGGTAGGGAAATGTTGTTAGATAAGTTTAGTAAGTGATGTAAACATGGGATACTAGTTGTGAAATTGGAATTTAGGCCCCCCTATGATCTGATGCATATACCTTTAAGATTACTAAGCATTTTAAATGAAGATATTCTGGTTTCAGGATAGATACCAAGGAAAGGATCATGGAACAATCTTCTTTGTGACCATGTTTGAAATGGGTGGACCTTGGGATAAGTTAAAACCTTAAACAAATATTGAATTAATTAATTAATTAATGTTAAATATTCTATATTCTGAGTTTAAGAGTCTAACTATTTTTTCCTCTTACAAGTATGGATCCGGGTCGACATCCTCATTAAGTTATCTTCAAATATGTTCATTAATATATACCATAATATCACTACATAATATAGGTTGAAGATGAAAACACTTGGAGGATTACACTCTAAGAGTTTTATCCCTAGAGTCTAATGAAGTAGTAGGTATCCATTTCATATTTAGTCATAGAATAATGGTTATAGGATGTGGAGGTAGCTTTTATTTTGATTCATTATTAAAAGTATAACTGGGTTTATTTGGTTGTGAAGATGTTGTGTGGGGAAGTGGCATAGTAGAGGATCTTATTTCATGGGGATTTTGAGGAGTCATCAGTCTCATGGGAGATGTTTTGAGACCATTTCTGAGAAGAGTTTCCTTCTTCGACCATGAAGGTGGCCAGTCTCCATGAGCTGATTACCCTTTGATAGGTGATTTCTAGTGTGAAAGAGTGCGGGATCCATTTTTGGACCCTTATGTGATATGATTCATACCTATTTCCATATGAGGAGGCTATGATGATTCATTTTGAAGAATATTTGAATCCATAGATCTAGTGCTAGGTCAACCCATTTATGTTATCGACATATCTCATGGTGTAGGAAGGAGAATATATTTTTGAGAGGATGTTATCCAGAACTTGATCTTCATGAGAGGAAACTCGTCAGGATTACATATAAAGTATATATATAGTCTAGGGTTCCTAATTTCCTTGATAAAAGAGTTTTTTATTATCTGGGGGTTGGTACAAGCCCTAATCATCTCGTTTCTCAAAGGGTGGAGGATCTCAAACATATACTAAGGGATCATATGTGTGTTTTTATTATGGTGGCCAAGGTTATCATTGGTGAGAGTAACTGAAATTTCTGATAATTTAGCACTCACCAGGTGTTCTGCTTCAAGTTCCTCTATTGAGGTAGTTTTAAGTCAGTAGTTATAGGGTGATTCAGTTTGGGATTAGTATAGAGGATATGGGGAGTGCAGAGGATGTCCTTGATATGCTTCGCATCCTTATAGATAAGAGCATGGTCTTGGAGGTCATCATCAATAGGGTCAGAGCGGATATAGAGTAGGTCATGGTATGATTTATTCTCTAGATTTTTTTAGCATTTAGAGATACAGGATTCATTCAAGGCACCCTTTTTGTTTTTTCAAATGGTTGCATGCCTTGTTTGGTTTGAGAGATATGCACTCCTTCATATCACTTGACCTATTCCATGATTTAAGACTTACAGTGGAGAGTCTTCTAGTTCTCTTGGCGTTGAATACTCTAGTTAGAGGTCGAGATGACATGTATAATGTATGTAGAAACTATGATCTAGTTTTGGTGCATCATCTCTCTTTGAAAGGCTTCCTATGTTTATGGATATATCCATACGCCATCATCCTTAGCATGGATTGACTATATTCAGTAAAGGATATCATAGATTTCTTCAGAATGCAGGTTGTGTTCTATGATGCTGATGGAAAAAAGTAGTTTTCATTGGTGAGTGAGACCCAATGGGTTAGAGGTGTGTTCCATATTTATCTTCCATGATGGTCAAGATGATGATAATTTTCTTGAAGGTTCATCCATTAATGTTTCTCAATGTTGTGGAAGAGTACCCTAATTTATTTCCTAAGTAGGTTATAGAATTTACCCCTAATAATAGATCAGGATTGAGATTGAACTAAAACCAGGTGTTTCTCCTATCTCGATGTCTCCATATAGGATAGTCCCTTCTAAGATATGAGAGCTGAATGTACATATTGATGATCTATTGTAGAGAGGATTCATTTGGCTCAGTGTGTCACCTTAGGGTGCACCATCTTTGTTTTTGAAGAAGTGCAATGATAGTTTTCACCTTTTTATCAACTATCATCACTTGAACCAAGTGACAGAAAAGAACCACTATCCTATTTCATATATTTATGATTTATTTGATCGGATTAAAGGATAAATTTAGTTCTCAAAGATCTATTTTCAATCCGGATATCATCATATACTGGTGAAGGATTGCGATATTTAGAAGACATATTTCTATTGTCATCATGGGTACTAAAAGTTCTTTGTGATGTTTTTTGATGTGAAAAATTCTCTAGTAATGTTCATGGATTTGATAAATATAGTGTTTAGGGAGTTTTTGGATAAGTTCATGGCTGTTTTCATCAAAAACATCCTTTTGTACTCTGCATCTGAGAAGGAGCATGCAGAACACCTGCATGTCATGTTTGGAGTTATTCATCAATAGTAGATATTTGGTAAGTTTTCAATGCGTGATTTCTTATCTCATGAAGTTCATTTCTTAGGGAATGTGGTATCCCAACAGGTAGTAATTCTGGATCCTTAAAACATAGTGGTGGTTTTTTCTTGGGTAACCCCCAAGATTGTGGAAGGGGTGAGAATTTTCTTTGGTTTTGAAGGCTATTACACGAGGCTCATAGATTATTTATATCAATGTGTAACTTCTCTAAAATCCTTTAATATAAAGGATTAGGCATTCCTATGGACATATTAATATCAGATAGCTTTTCAGTACCTGAAATAGTAGTTCTTCAACACTCCAATCCATTATTTTCTTAAAGAGGGAGTTCAGTTTGAGATTTTTTGAAGCTTCACATATTGCATTGGGAATTGTTTTGATGCATAACATATTAGTTATTTCTTATTAGTACTGGTATTTATGTCCCCATGAGTGTAAATATGCCACCCATGATCTCGAGTTAGATGAAATTGTGTTTTCCTTGAAGTTGTGGTGACATTATCTCATTAGCGGGCTTTAGTGATTTTTACCAATAATTAGAGCTTGAGTTATGTCTTCGCTAAATGTGACTATAAATTTATTGATGTTTATATAGAGCGGAAAATCCAGAATCTTAAATATATGTTTCATTCATGTGCCCTCGATTATAGAGTTATTTGGACGAGGAACCTACCCTTGGTCAAGTTTTCTTGCAACTATAGTTTTCACTCCACCATTTGAATATTTGTACATCCAATATTTCCATTCTACATTGAGCTAGAATCAGGTTGGATAAGTGGTAGTTATCAGGATATAAATGGTATATAATAAAACAGAGATGGTTCAAGTAATTTTTGAGTGGATGAAAACAACACAGGATTGTCAAAAATCCTATGTCAATCATAGGAGGAGACATCTGGAGTTTGATTTTGGATATAAAATGTTTCTAAAAGTGACCCCTCTTCATGGGAAGTGGTGTTTTGGTTGTGGGAGTAAGTATTCTCCCCAGTTTTTTGGGCATTTCGTGGTTTTGGATCGTGTTGGAGTTATAGAGTATTAGATAGCACTACCCCCATAGAAAAGCTAGATACATGATTTTTTTCACATGTCACAGCTCTATAGTTACCTTAATGATGAATATCACATAATTTATTGGGGAAATGTTGATGTTAATGATGATAATACCTTTGAGGATTATCCTATAGAGATCCCAGACCTCCAGTAGATGGAGTTGTGCAGGCGAGTTATTCCCTTTGTTCATGTCTTATGGCAACATGGTGGTGTGGTGGAGAGTACATAGGAATGTGAGTCAAATATATGAGACCAGTAACTTGATCTATTTTTTAACCCTTCTCTTGTTTTAATGATCATTTTAGTTTGGGATACTTTTTCTAGTTTATGATATGGTTTCCTCTTATTTCCAATTTTGGACTTTTTCTTGTTTGAGACATATCTCACCTAGAGAGTGTTTAGGATCTGGTTGTTGTCATTTTTTTTATTTTCACTTGTTCCTCTAATGAGGTGGTTGAGAAACTATGATAGTGATATCCTTGAGAGATTTTTCATGTGGTGGCTATTTAAGCGACCCCTTTCTCTTTCTTTCTCTCTAGGTTTGTTTTTGAATTATCGATGACAAGAATTTTTTGAGAGGTATCAGATGTAAGGTCCTAGATCCCTATAGCCCTTCCCTTTGTGAGTTTCAGGTGTTGGAGGTACCTGAAGGTGGTTTCAATGTTTTTGTAGGTTTTTTTAGGAAAATATGGTTTTCAATTCCAAAAATGGCATAGTTACGACATGGAGGGTTGTGTTATGTCATGATGATGGTGGTTGGGGCATAGTAGATCCATGTTGTAGTGTTGGGGAGATCAAGATTATAAATGGGTATATTACCTTATGAATCATACTTTTGGAATATAAAGGAGGTAGTAATGTAGTATGGTTTCAAGGGTACTCCATTTTAAAGGGAAGTTGTGTTGTGGGTCGTAGGTTGCGACGTTGTCCCTTTCTTGGAAGAGGGGGTTCTATGGTGTAAAGATTATGGTTTCATCATATCCCCCATATCAACTTTAATAGGATATGGTTGGGTATCTTGGAGGGTCTTTGACCGAAATGGGTTTAGCATGGTCTAGGGTGATTATTCCATAGTATTATTATTTTTCAATAGGTTTTGGTGTTGTCCAATAATTTCGGGCATGTTCTTTAGTTTTTTCAGTGGGTCTGTAAATACCACAAACCCCCAAACCCATCTTCTCTCCCACTTATTCCTCTCAAAAAAAGTTTCCTAAGGGTGGGATTTCAATGTCTTTTAAAACCATTTCAATAGGGATAAATACATGGCCTTATGCTTTCGATCATTGGTGATATGAGGTGCATTATACCTCTCTTTTCTAGTGGTTTCTCTCCATTTGATTTCACTTCCTCCCATTTCTTCTTATCATTCTCTGGAATTTGATCTCTATTATTCTTATGGAGTTTTTCTTTTTCATTTTACGACATTTTCATTGGAAATAATAGTTTGTAGATCATAGTTTCCTCATGGTAGAGTTGATCATAGATCTATGATGTTGATCTGTTCTCATGTGAAGAATGTTGATACTTTTGTGGTAGGGGATTTGTTGTTTCTCTTTTATTTACATGCAATTGTAAATTTAATATTCTTTAGCTTTTTTGATGGAAATTGAAATAAGCTAATAAATATAGAACCATATTAACAAATAAATTGGTTGTAATGATCACATGTTGTTGATATCTATCATGATAAGGGTTTGCCTATTGATTTTCTAGATAGTGTTCTATCTAGGTTATGATTTTGATAATGTTTGTGATGTCATGGATTTTAATGTTATTGATTAAATTTTTAATGAACATAAAAACAAAATTAATCTATTAATTGGATTAACATTTTTAATAATATGTATGTTTGTAATATGGTGTATCTTATAATTTGATGGTATTCAAATTGAGGTTAAATTCATATTTGTTTAAAGATTTTTTACATGTGTTGATGGAATTGATAAATAATGTCAAGCATGCTAACACTTAAAAATTATGAAAGAATTGAATAAATTTTAATTGAGAAATGAACTTCCCATAGTTTTATGAAACTATTTTTATACTAGAGGGTATGTTTAAACAATGTAATAGCTTGTTATAGTTGATTTCTTGGGTTTCCCATAGTTAGAACTTGTGAATAATGAATCATTTAATTCAAGATGAAATAAAACCAATAGTTTTATAAGTAAAAATATTCAGGTATGGGATTTATTTTTTGTTTATAAAGGATAGATGCCTTGAGTTGGGGTTCGTGAGTTCCTATTTTCATGTGATGGTTTAATGCCTTATTTTTAGGGCCTATATTACCCTATTGAAATTATTTTTTCTTGCTACTTTTGATGTGATCTGGATGTTATCTTTTCCATGTGATGTTTTATGAGCCTAGGATTGATTAGCTTGAGATGTATGATGTGATGTGGGGTAGAAAGGCTTGGATGATGTTGCCGTATTTGATTCTTGTGATGATGATATGCATCGGGATATGCATGAGGGTGTTAGGGGTGGAACCAGAGATGATATAATGGGTTGAATATAGGTTTAACCATTGATGTGATTAAATATGAATTCTTTCTAATATGAATTTTCATTAATGTTCAATGGTTGGGTTTCTATTTATCTACATTCTTTTCCCCACTACTTAAGTAAGCTGTATGTGCTTGGTTATGTAACTTGATGGTAGCTTTGGATGTTTTCCTAGAGTATCTATAATTATGGAATGATTAATAATGTTAATAAATTACTTAACCCATGGGGTTGGTGTTATTAGAATGCAAATGATATGTTACTCGTGAGAAACTATGGAATCAATTTGGATTATGCATGAAGGGAATGGACTTCACTATGATCGTTAATATAATGTAATTAGAATAATGTTGTTAATTAAGGGGTAATGAATTAATTAACATATAATGAATGAAAAAAATAAAATAAGTATTTTAATGTATATATATGAATTCTTGTGTTTTTATAGGATATCTAGCCTCTGATAATGGTAGTAGGGTGTCCAAGAGATGATAGCTTCAGTGGAGCCTAGGACTAGGTTATACCAATAGTGTTGTTGTGAGCTGTATTATATCATGTGAATTTTTTTATTTCACAAACTACCCTACCCATTTTAGTTAGGGTGAGTGACAATTAGTGGACTCCGAGAGGGTGTTTTCCAAAACATCTTGTTTGGAGGATAGACAGATGACTACCCCCTCTGGCCCTACTCTCTTCTCTTGGTAGTTATATGTGTTAGTATAACCAGTGGTTGGTTTCCCCATTTATGTGTGTAGAGGTATATAATGGATTGTGGTTATTTAAAACACATGTATCTCAGGATATAGTATCCAAACGATTATTATAGGTATGACATGTATAAGCTATGATGTCTTGTGGTGCCTTACTCAGTGTAAGGGTTGTGATGGATTGAGGTATAATACCTGATGTACAATACACATCATATGGGATATGTTGGATCCTGGAAACTACATGGTTTCTATATGTATATGTGTTATGGGATATTTTGATAATTTGATGATTGAGGTGCATGTTGTGATACTTATCCCAGGTATTAATGGGCTAGCTTACTTTTGGAGATAGATGGTTCCATACATGCGATATTGGGGAAGAGCAGAAAATCAATAAAGAAGTAGTAGCAAGCTACCATTAATTTTTTATTATGACAATACATGATATCATTTATACAATACTTAGTGAGAGATATTCATGGTAAGGATGGGAAGTTAGTATACCTCTTTAGGTGACAAGTTAGTTTCAATTGTTATTCACTGGGAAATAGTATGCTTTCTTTATCTTTTACACGAGAGGAACCAGGGAGGATCCTACTAATTATACTTTTATGCTCACCCTATGTATATATAAATTGTTCTCAATTCGGTGGGAGAAGCTTTGATATTGAGCTGGATATTACTAACTCATGGTTTTGCAAGAGTTTTTTGGGATTCATGGTAGCTGCCAAGTTTACCTTTTTAGTAATTGTAGTTTTCATTTTAGAAGTTTTAGTACTATATGATATTATATATATGTAATTAGTTTATTTTATGTATCCAAGATGGTTATTGTTGGTGTATCATTCTTATATATCTCTTCTTAATGTTCTCTTATAGGGTAATGTCTCCCATTATATGATTATTATACCCTCAATGCTAGTCGCCAACCTAGGGCCCACTGGAAACGGGACTCGGGCAGTCACTATCTCGCTTCTATCATTGTTTGACAAGGAGGGGTACTCTTTAGGGGGAGGTTTTGTGACATAGTTTACATTTATTTGTTATGAAATGTAAATTTTTAAGTTTTCTATGAAGTTTTATCTTTTATGTAAACCCAATTTTTAAGGGAACTCCCCTTTGTCTACAATCATGTCAAGTATCACCCCTATAAAATGTTTTAACATTTAATTTTTTTTCTATAATCATTATTTATTTTATGAAAAACTTTCTTAGTTAAGTTATGGTTTAAATGTATTTCTCTTTTTCTTCTTTAAAAGTCCCTTATCTCATTTCGAAAAGAACCACCTAAGAGGATCTTTTTATTCTTACTTCTTTGAATTATTTTATGAATTATTTTATTAAATTACTATGCATATTAAAGACATATATTCTTTTTTTAGATTATTAATGATAAAAATGATTTATTTCATTATTCGATTGGGAATCCATATGACATAAACTTCAGTAATGCCTTCAGACAAGGTTGTGAAACCCACTTTCTTCTCATGGGTTTTTTCATACTTATGATTTATTTGTTGTTTCTTTTTCCAGTTTTGATACACATAAGTTTTTACATATTATGATGGTGGTTAACCTATGTTATGAAGGTTGTGCCTATTAGAGATTTATAATTCATTAGGTAATGCTAATGTCATATGAGATTCCATGTATAGTGCATGTGCGGTTACCATAAGAACATTATTTATGGTGCATAGGTGGTTATCCTAATAAAACTATGTTATGATGGTGGTTAGGATATATAATTTTGTCGTGGTGATTATCCTTGACATATGCATATGATTTCATGCTTTATGATGTTTCCACATGCTTATCATTCCATGATATTATGATTTAATTTCCTTATTCCATGTGTTCATGTGTACGATCATTATCATTATAATATCACATCATGCCTTTTGACTTTAATGTTATGCTTTATCGAAATGTTTATTCCCTTGCTAGCCTTTTTTAGCTCATCCTTTCCTTTATGTATTTTTCCCCAGGATGTACCATTTAGTTTTAGAGGAATAATGGGAGTACGAGCACCATTTGGAGATTTAAATAAAGACACTAAATTTATGCTTATGATGTTCTATTTATGTATCTAATCATCCAATGAAACTATACCTCTCGATCCAAGAACTATAGCATGAATATAACACATAAAGGCTTTCCTTTTACAATTTCATGAATAAAAACATACCTTTTAATTTGTAAACACGATAATTTTTAGTTTCCCCATTAAAACATGATGAATTTAAAAATGGGTTAACTAATTCTTTATTAAGAGAAAAATGAAAGAAAAGAATAAAACTTTGGTTAAATTCAATAAGAATATGAGAAATTAAATTCCTGAAAAACACTATTGAAAGTTTTAAGATAAAAAACATCAAAAAAAATTTAGTTAAAGGATTAAAATAAAACCTATAATATTATTAAAAAATAATATTCCAAAATAAAAAATCATTGAACAATGGGAATTGAATTAATCTAGAAAAACATGAAAACATGAAAAAAAAATATTCATAATAAAAAATTCAAAATGGATGGAAAATTTGGTCAAGCAGTAAATGTTAAAAATACATTCTATTCACACTACTATAAAAAACATCAAAAAAGTCCAATATGGAAAATATTTAAAAGATTAATTTATAAACATTTTATATAAATTCAAAGATAGTGGAAAATGAATTTGATAAATCATTCAAGTATATAGAATTTTTTTAAAATAGTATAAATAATGTGAACATAGAGGATAAAAATTTATGTAAAACACTTAAAAACCTTTAAAGGATTTTTTTTAGAGAAAACCCCTTATGGATTTATAAATCCAAATAATTTAATAGAGAGAAATTTAAAATTAATATTAAATAAAATTAATAAAATATAAACATGATCTAATATTTCATATAAGAATGTATACACAACATAAATTAATATATGCACATAATATGGACCGTATTTCAAAGAAAGAAAATTGAAATGAAAAACATTTATAGCTTTGATAACATTCGAATAAAAACCCATTGAAGGAGAGGAATTGAAATAAAACATTAAATACCATTAATAAAGAGATAATCATGATATATATTGTAAAATATGTAGTAGATACACCATATAATATAATATAGGTTCATAATGAAAAACATGTCTTCAGTAATGAAATTTGTGAAATGTGAAACCCTTAAAAATTGTATAAAATGTGAATCAAAATACGTTTAAGAAGGAACTTGATTTGGAATTTTAAATACTTTTAATTACATGAAAAAAATATTATAAGACAAATCATGGGTAATTTAATCAATTAAACATTGTATAAATAGAAACATTGTGCACAATATGAAACATTTCACAATGAATTAAAATTGGAACCAAGAACATTTACCTCGAACTTCTACATGGTCAGATACTCTCTAACTTATATATAGAATAAATTTTTATTTATTATTATTATAAATTAGTACCATAGTAAAATATATTTTATTTTTTACCATCCATTTATCATTCCATGTTACCCATACATTAATTATTTATTGACATAATTAATATTTGGGTGTTTACTACTATTTTTCCCTTACAAACTTTAGTTTGGAGGCTTTGGTAGTTGAGTTTTTTTTAGGGATTAATCACCTTATGAATTTTATAATTATTTTAATTAAAGATATATATTGATTTATGATTTTACAAGTTCATTCCATGGTATTTTTATGTATGATTATTAAAGACAGAACTAGTAACGACCATGTTTATGGTAATTTTTAATGAACTAAATGTTGTATATTAATATTCTGTAAAACATTAATATTTCCATTTAATAACCAAAAACAAAACCTTATTTTAAAATTAATACCATATCTTACTATTAGAAAAAAATTTATGAATTTCAATAGGTGGTCTAAAATATATTCAATTAAAGAAAAATGTCTCAGTATGCTCATTTTATGCTGTAAAATTTTACGATGAAAATTTATAATTAATATTAATAATATAATAAAAAATTATATTTTATAACCTTAATCATATTATAATTATAATATTCATTTACAATATTCATTTTTAGAACCATACATGTAATGTAGTGATGAAAAATGAAATACATCATTCATGGAGGTGGTAGTTTGCGAGTAACATGTGAAACGTTTTAATTTTCCAATGGATGGGAGTTAGGTAAATAGTGATTGTTCCATCAAAATAATAAAATTTAAGTATAATATTTATATTTATTTAATTATATTATTATAGTTATAATAGATTTTTAGGAGTTGGGAGGATAAATAAGGTTGAAAACACTCGGTAAAGACAATTACCACTTCATTGGATATCCTCTTTTAGGTCACACCATAAATATTATTAGATTGGTATCTTGATGAGAACATAACCTATAGGATTTGGGAAAGTGTTTTGGGGAGAGTTTTTTGAAAATTTCATTCAATCTAGGAAGGTTAATGTGTGAGGAGAAGTGGGGTGGTGAAGGGGTTCTTTTATAGATGAGAGGGGTGACATTTATGTGAATAATAATTTCATAATATAAAAAGGGGAATTCGTTCTTAGAGAAAATAGAAAAAATATGGATAAAAACATAAAATATATAAGCATTAGGTCAATAAATCCTCCGTACACTCATTTAAGAATAGTGTTTTGTGATAGTTTGTGACCTTATCCCTTAATTTAACAATTTTACCACATTTAAACCCTATGAAGGTTACTAAAATTTAATATGGTAAGTTATTTTTATGACTTAAAATGAAACGGACCTTATTACATAATTTTAACATTAAAATTAGAAATTTGAAAAAAATATAAGATTAAATTTGAATAGGGGTAAAAATTAATTTTAATAAAAGTTTGCTTAACGCAACAAAACCCATTTTTAGAAAATGCCTTTTTAAGCATGAAAATGAATCTCCACCAAAATAAAGTATAGAATTGATTACTATGAAATTTATTGTTTTATTATTAGAAAAAAAAAATTACTTTAAAAAAAATTCAAAATTGAATGGATCATTGGGAATAATTAATTAAAGGAAAAGGGCCTAAGCAATTTTTTATTAAAATAAAATATAACTTAGGTTCCAAAAAGTTAGGAAGAGATTTATAAATTCAATATAATAATTTTAAATGAATTATTTTTTCCATAAATTAATTTTTTGATAAAGAAAATGGTTTCATTTATTTTAATTCTTTTTTATAACATAATGATGTCATAAAAGTTATAGTGTTTTTAAAAACAGTATTTTTAACTACTCGCCCAAAAATCAACATTTTTATAAAAATTTCAAAAATTCATCCTAAGATAATTTTAATATGATGAATCTAAAAATGAAATTAATTTTATCAAATTATAATTCTAAAATTTCAAAAACTAACTTTAAATAAAAATATATAACACATTGAAAAATAGTTTACTTAAAATAAAACATATTTGTTTTCAAATGAAAAATGTACATCATTTTTTCATACCTTGATAAAATTATTTATAGTAATAATATATATGAATATGAATTGATATAATTAACATGAATATCCATTTAAAACATATTTAATAATTAACTAATTCTTTTAATATTTCTAAAAATAAGAGATTATATTAATGAAATTTATGTAACCTTGAAATAAAACATATCTTATGAGATAAAGTAAAGATAAAAATATTAAATATATTATTAGTATATAATTTGAAAAAAATATTTTACTGACATGGAATAAATATTTATATATATATATATACTAGGAAATAAATATTTTATAAAATTGGTATATTATTTAATATACATGGGTTATCACAAATTGAAAACATATTCATCACTTATATCATATCTCATCATATCATAATATAATTCATCATCAGAAAAAGTATTATTAATTAAATATAGAGTACCCAAAGGTATGTCTCCCACATTTATGTCCACATTCTCAATGCTATGTTCATAATTAGAATCATTTTATTTTTGACATGCACTACAATAGAATATTGTAATTAGAGGGGTTTATTCTTCAAGTTAATGATGGTTATAACCCCCATCAAAATGCTTTATCAATGGTTACAGAAATATTATACTAATATGGCTGCATACTTTGATTAGTGACAGTTATTGGTAATATTTAGTATATCAAAAAAATATAAATTATTGTTTTATGGGCGATTAAAACCCTGTAATGTTTTTAGAAAATAATAATATTAAAAATAACCCTGACTAATATTGTAGTAAAAGTGAATTTAAAAAAACTATTTGCATTTCCTAAACCATATCATGTTTTTCTATAATTTTTTTTCAATTATCACATGACACATCCCTATTTGAGGATTTTAAAAAATAATTTTTTAATTGAATTATTGAAATCATTTGCCTCCAAATTTTAGCCACCCAGGGGATTTTTGTTTTTCTAACCTACCCCCTCTAGAGTCGTACTGTAATCATCTCTCGTTATCCATTTAATTGGATATTCCAATACACCCCTGGGATTATTTTTCATGTACTATTATATTTCCAATTATCAGATATTTTTTTTTGGTAATTCTCTATATTTAAATTTGTATATGGTTTTTCCATTCTGTGAGTAAAATCCATGAGAAGTATTTTTATGGTGGTGCTGACTCTGATGACTATGGAGATAGTGAAAAATCGAACAACAAAAACAATGATGATTACAACGATGACTCTAGAAAACTTCATTGGTGACATAGGTGAGTCCAACGACTTCAGTGATGATGAAAACTCCACCAAATGTAGTTTCACAATGTCCCAAATCCTCCTCTAATGAAAAGGTGTGATTCATATTCTATGAAAAATGTGGGGACTCTAGTGGTTTTTTGTATTATTCCCCTAAATACTTTTTTTTAATAAAACAGGCACCAAGGGAAGAAGAAGGTGGTTTGGATTCTCTATTTCTACTAAAATATGTATTGTCCTTATCGTTGAAAAATATATTTTCCATTTTTGGAAAAACTAAATAGTGTCTTGTTACCATTAATTTTTTAATACATTTCCCATGTTTTTTTGGTATAAATGTTGTATGTTTATAATTTTCCAATTCTAAAGTTAGAAATTTCCCTATTTATAATCAACTACAACCCATCCAAATAGAGAAAAAAGAACATATTTAATAATTTTACTCATGAAAGTTCTATTGAGAATTCCATAAGAGGTTCCATTGAAACCTCTATTCGAAATTCCACTGGAAGTTATACTTCAAGTCCCACTAGAAGAGTCTATGCAAGTTCATTTATTTATTTATTTTACATGTAATTAACTTTGAAACTTATGGTGCACATTCCACTAGAACTTCCCATGGATATTCCACTTGAACTTCCAGTGGAGTTTTCACTAGAACTTACAGTGGAACTTCTATTCTAGGAAGATTACCTTAAGTTTTGACTCAAACATGTACTTTAATTTTTTTAATTGCCAAAAAAACCTATTTTATATTGTACCATAATTTTTTTCAGGATTTAGGGTGTCACAAACCATCCAGAGTTGAACCTGAACTGGTCACCCGATCTGGCCCAAAGCATGGCCCGGTGGGCATTTCTGATCCCCATGGACTGGAAACTAGTGTCAGGAATCAAAACTAAACATTGGGAAATATTTTAGCCCAAAGATATCTAGGATAAAATAAATAAACTAGACAAGATTATAACCGACAACTGAATCCCAAATGAATGTAAATAACTAGATTCACTTACAACCAATATACATGGAAGAAAAAATAAATACTAATTTGAAACTGAAAAAACCAAACTATGTTGCTACCTACAATCTTTGTATGACCTCTAGGACACCACAATCCCAAGACTGAACCACTATAAGATCCATCTCAAACCTGATAACCTGAACAAGAAACTAAACCTTCAAAACAACACATGTTTACCGACACCAAGTGGTAGATGTAAGGTGTGAGCTTCACAGCTCAGTAGGAAATCACCAAAAAATCTATACCTTTCCTTTCCGGAAACAATCCATTAACACTAGTTTTAAAATAAAGATATAAAAATATGTTTTTCTCATGTTGGTAAATAAATCTACCTTTCCTTTTTAAATCAACACAGAAACAACCTTTCCTTTTTCAAAAGATGATTTTACCATTTTAAAAACCAAAACCCAAAACAAAGAAATACTGAGATATGGAGGAAATAAATAAATTGAGAAAATTGAAAATAAACTAGAAGATGCTAAAAATTAGATTTGAAGTGTAAACAAAAAAAAGTGTGGAGATAGAAAAACATGAAGATATTTAAAGTAATCATGGTCTTTCCTAAACATCCCTAGAAAACTCTTAGACGTACTCAGTTCGGAACCACCTGTCGACATATGGTAAATCCCCTAAGTCTATAACCAACTGGCCACCTTTAACTAGCCAATCTAGTGGCACATCCCACCTAGACTATCTTCAATCCAGGGAATACCAACCCATCTAATCAGGGTTGATCAGAAACCATCACTCAATCATTTAAAAGATGCTTAGGACCCATGGTGGAAGTAATACTATGTAAGTAGGAGTCCCTTTCAGGTGTGACTCACCTTACCTTCTATCACTGCACTTTCCAACCCCAAACACTAACACCCTATATGATAACCCATAAAGAGATATCCCTCCAATAGAGGTACCCTTTATATATGTGTGTATGTATGTATGTATGTACATTAAAACCTCAAAGTTTCCAATCGGGCCATCACATCACATCGACTTCAAAAACATTTCATGAAAATGTTCAATAATGCCAATTGGGCATTTATATTTTCAAATACACAATTAATTTCCAAAAATGAAATAAAGATCAAATCGGGCCATCAACTTTATCAATCATGAAAAATCACACAAACATATCCAGAACATTTTTATAACATCATCACACTTCTTACATGTTTTCAATGCCAAGAATTCCTTTAATCTTACACACTCAAATGCATTATTCAAAACACCCCAAAAACCATTTCCAAGCAGTAAGAAGTAACACTTTTGCAAGTACTTTATAAATGGGAATACCTTTTAAGATTTCATTTTAAACCACATTTAATGATCACATAAGGTAACCAACATAATTTAGAAACCAAAGAACCATTTGAGAAACCAAGGTTTTAAGAAAACATCATTTTAAAGTGTCATATTCATTTGAGGGAACATCCATGTGTGCACGTCATGTACTCATGGTCTTGACAACATCTAATGAATCACTCTACTTCTAAGAAACAACCAAAACAACTTTTTGATTCACCTTCTAAAACACCATTTTCTTTCTAAAATTAACCCAACCATACCATTTAACTGAAAAAAACACAAACAACCCCTTCAAGCATTTTCATTTAAATATTAAAACTATATAAATATCCTATTCACACATAAGGACCAAACCATATTCCAACTAATTTTATAAAATATTTCCAAGGGAAATCATCATCCCATATCACCACATTTTCCTATCAAAACACAATTTACATTTTATCAAATCCATTTAACATAAATTCCCTAATTCATAAATAAGGAATCACCCAAAAACCTATTTTTAAAAAATTTGACTAATTTGAAAACACCGTCATAGGATAACCAAGAGTAATAAAGGTCTAAAAAACAAGTATAAAATTTTTCAAATTTTTTTTTTTATTTTATCAACACATTGGGCATATATACAAATAGGAATAAACAACAAAACACTTCAAAATATATTTTTAGAAAATTCTACTACCAAAAAAATTCCAACATATGCTAACCAAATCCATTATATATGTTAAAATCATTTCAAAAAAAAGTAACTAAAAACATAAAAGAATGCATGGGTTGTGTTATAAATGAAAGAGTTGGAAATTCCTACCTCAATGGCGTGCAAATTTAGTAAAACTTCAACAAAATGGAGAACGAAGCCTTACAGACCCTTTGAACATCCTCGATTCAAAGGAAACACCAACCTGACATAAACCCCAACCATTAGGGTTTGAAAAAACCATACATTCTCTAATAAATCAAAATAAAACAACAAATAAGTCTCACAGGGGGTGCTGCTGGAGGAAGAGGGCACCAGTAGGGTCGTGCACCGGAGAGGCCGCTAGTGGATCGCACACCAGAGAAGGGCAGTGCCGACAAGGTTACGTGCTAAAGTGGGGTCATGAACTAGACAGGGGAAGTGTCAGCCAAAGGTGGGGGACACTGGTGAGTTGTGCACTAGAGAAGAGGAGGGCCACCGTAGGGGAGGAGGTGTGTTAGAGGAGGTGTGTATGGGGGGTCAGGTCGTGAGCAGGGAGAGGGGAAGAGAGAGGGGGCATTGTGCATGGGAGGTGAGGGTGAAGGGGGAACCTGCTTAGGGGTTCCCAAAAAAATAAAAGAAAACTAAATAAAATTATAATAAAAATAAAAAGCTCAATGATAATAATAATAATAATCATTATCATTTCATTTTTAATAATAACAATAATATCATTATTATTTTTATTATTAAAACATTATTTTAATTTTATTTCATCTTATTTTTCATTTAATTTTTCATTTAATTTTATTCTTGTCAAATATTGGGCAACTACACGGTTCACCAATAGCCAGACATGCGGTAGAGAAAACCACAATCAAATTTTGCCACCTAACACTTGATCATACAATAAATCACTAATTAATTTCACCCTTATAACAATGTATTAAATTTGTTTTGTATTGAAAATTAAAATTATAATAACAAATTTCACTTCATAATTGATTAAATAATTTTGTTATTTTTACTGTTAAAAGGAAATTTTTTCTTGTTTTGTTGATTTCATTAAAGGTGGAAGTGATTCAGAGAGCCCATAATTATGCAGAAGGAAAATGGGCCAAACATCAGGGAATCCCATGAACACATGTCCACTGTTTTTCATGATCTGAGAAATAAGTGCATCCAAATGGGGTAAAATTTTGTGAACCGATCCATATCTCTATGGAATACAAATTTTACAAAATAACCCAATATTAATTCATAAATTAAAAGGCCCATAAAAACTGATCTTTCCAATAAAATTAATCTACATAGTGTGAAAATTCTTCCACTATATTATTGGAAATATCTATTATTATAAACCATATATGGCCGCAAAATTTGACATGGAGATAGAAAATGTGTCTTCTAACAACTTTTTATTTTTTCCCATGTGATTTAAGACTTTTTGAATACCCAAAACTATGGACCAAGAAAAATATCAAAATCAGGGTGCCCAAAACCACCTGTCACTTTTCCTATAAATTGGAACCCTGGGCACCCCATTTGGTAGTTCGAATAGGAGGAAATGTGCTTCCATTTTGGAGTCCCAAAGTAGTCCTATACTCAATCTTATATGTTCTGAAGTCCATCGTAGGTTCAGCTTCATCATCATTGTCCTCCTCCCCTACCATGGTGTTTTAAACTCCTCGTGATCACCCAAGAAGTAACATGTTGTAAATATAGAGCTTTTTTGTAATAATTGATTGGTCCTTTTAATTCCTGGTTTGTATGTTGTTTTTAATCATCTTCTATCAATATTTTATTGATTTATTTATTTTTATATCATACTCAACTCATATGATCATGTTTGGGGGTACCCATTCATCTGATGTTTGACACACTGTTCACCAATTCTTATTCACCTTTCAATTGGGGTGTTTATGTGGTTCATATTGATCAATTGAACTCACATAAACAATAAAATTTCCATGTAATTTTATTTCAGGGTTACAAGACTAAATAATATACAAAACTAGATAGCACGTCGAGTTCTTCGTGTGTTTCCTTGGTGAGTGTCAGTTATGAAGTCGAACAAAAATCACCCAATCATCTGTGGCATCCGGTGAATCATTGTGTGTTTTTGACTGAATCAAATGACTTATCCAAGTTTAAACTCTATTACATTTTAGATATAGGTATTGAAAACCAGGGATTAAAATATAATAACCCTATCTCAAGAAGCGATAAAGGATGAGAAATATGAGATATCCCCAGGCCAATCACTTTTAATCAAATATTTCAATTTCTACCTTCTCATATTGCTTTTTTATATGATTTTATATTAAATAAAAACCCAAATTTCATACAATATCATTACCATTGTTCTTAATCAAGACATTCTATTTAAATTAATGATCTAAGGCTCTATCGATAGATGATTCAGGGTTCCTACTATACTGCAGAAAATCAAGTAAAAATTAGTCAACTAATTTGACATGCTCAATAATGCGATCATAACTACACACTTATAGGTTAGGGTCGTATTCTTGTCACACAATTTAATAAACTATGTGCAATTTGTGTGCCACAACTCAGACCCACTTGGTCACCCGCACGGGCACCACACGGTTACCCCTAACCATGAGAGATAACAGTGCAATGGTAAACATACTTCCAAAATTTTAAAATTTGACCCACCGAATACTAAAACTCAAAACTAGGATATATAGTTAAAATAAATAAAATAGTTAAAAACTAAAAGTTCGGGGTGTGACAGAGGGGGAATTGTTCTATTTTTACCCACTTGAACTTCTAATCTTACACTAAAATTTCCACTGGAGGTTCCACTATAACTTCAAAAAGAACTTCCACTAGAAATTCTACTAGAACTTCCACTAGTGTTTCCATTGGAAATTATTCTAAAGTTCCACTATAGGTTTAAATAGATGTTTCACTAGAACTTCCACTGGAGGTTCCATTAGTACTTCCACTGGAACATATTCTACCTAATTATAGTGAAAATATAACTTAAGGTAAAACATATAATTTAATTTTTTAAGTCACCAAAAAAACATTTTTTATACTGTCATGAAATTTTTATAGGAGAAGAAAATTTTGGTTGTTCTTTCCCACTATAGGTTCTTGTGTAGATTCCACTAGAATTTACAATGGAACATCTAGCCCTATTCTACCTATAAAACCTATATTTTAATTTATGGAATCACCAAAAAAAATATATCTTAGATATTTTAATTAAATTTTTATAGGATTTGGAAGTGAATTTAATTATGATCTATCCCTCTGAAACATCCATTGGATATTTCCCTAGAACATCCACTGGAACTTCCACTGGAACTTTTTATGGAACATTCATTGGACCTTCCATTGGACATTACTACTTAGTAAGGAATTTTTTTTCATTCTTCCCTATGGAAACATTCACTGCAACTTCTATTGAAGTTCCACTGGTGGTTCCACTGTAGGTTCCATTTGAGGTAACACAGGATGTTCCACTGGAACTTTCAATAAATGATCCACTTGAAATTTCACTAGAACCTAGTTCAAATCTACCTTAACAAAAAAAAAATTGTTGTTATTTCCAACTATAAGTTACAATGTAACTTCCATTCCTATTCAACCTTTCAAAATTGTACTGTAATATGTGGAATCCCCCAAAAACATCTTCTATACTATAGTGAAATTTTTACAAGATTCAATAGAGAATTTTATTCTGATCTTTCTCGTTGGAAATTATAGTCTATTTTTCTCTAGAACTTCCATTGAAACTTTTACTGGAACTTCTAGTGGAGATTCAAATGGAACTTCCAGTCCTATTCAGCAGGGATGTGATGTTTTTCCACTAAAACATTTAGTGGAGCTTCCATTGGAAGTTCCAATGGACCTTACAACCCTATTATTTATTTTAAACATATACTGTAATTTGTGGATACCAAAAAACAAGTTTTCTATATTACAATGAATTTTTTATAGGATTTAGTGGGGTATTTCATTCTATTATTTCCTAATGGAACTTCTGGTGGAGCTTCCAGTGGAACTTCTAATGGAACTTCCACTCGGAATTACAATCCTATTCAATAGTGCATGGTTTTATTTCCCACTAGACTTCCAATAAAGATTCCAATAAAATTTATAGTCTTATTCTACCTTTTAAAACTATAATTTAATTTGTGGAATTTCTAAAAAAACATGTTTTCTATATTGAATCGAAATTTTTACAGTATTCAGTAGGGAATTTTTCTTGATTTCTAGTCCCTTTATAAGTTATGTAATTCAAAAGTAAATGTATTAATTTTAATTTTTGAGGTGTTAATTTTTGGTCCAATATGACATATTTACAAAGAGTTATACAAGAAATACAACCAAAATTGAAAGAATGTTATATAATTTCTTTATAGAATAGTCTTTTTTAGAATATATTTAAGGTTTTTCTATCCAATATTATATAAGTATTGGGTGGTAATAAAATTTTCAGCAATTTTTATATGTAATAAATGAATATTATTCCTCAAAAAATACTTTCCAAATTTATGTAGTGGAAATACATTTCCATAATGGTCATTTCCAAATTATATTTGGGATAACTGAAGGCGAAATGGAAATGGAAGACTCATGTTCTTTCAATCCATCCAAGGCAGCATTTTATATATTGGGATTTCAAAAAGGTGTTAGATTATTGATATAGAAATAAATTAAAATATCTATTTTGGAAGTTGTAATGGGAAATTAATAAGTGGATCATGTTGACATAGTAGCACTCCTATGTTTATACACCTATTCTATTGTGTTTTTTCCTGCTACAGGTTATTACCCAAGTTTTGGTTTCATCAATTTTGTGGATAGTTTGAGACACATGAGAGAACTAAAGTGGTCTAATTAAATCCACCAACAATTGATGAATTTTATTAAAGAATTTCACAAGAAATTCTCAATGATTATGGGGTTATTTTCACATTACTGGTATGGATTAAAAATTTATTTTCACTTCTATATATAATTAGTATTTATAACATTGTTATTGTTATAGTATTGGTATTGTGAAGAAATAATATTAATTAAATTAAATGAATAGGCTATAAACCTATATTTAATGAAATGGATCTTGTAACATTTTTTATGTTTCTTTCAAAAAACTAAAGGTTTAAAATGTTAGATCATGTGGGTTAAGTCTGCCAATTAAAGTCTTAAATTAATGATTTTCTCAACCCAAGGGTATTTAAAAAGAAAAATATTGCATGTATGGAAACATGAAGAAAGTGATTAGGAGACAATAACCAGTAAGTAATGTGGTGTTTCTCAGCAGGAAAATGTGCATGGAAATGATATAATAAGATGACTTGAAGAATGAAATTCAACATTGAAATGAAAACTAGAAACCATATAAGAATAAGAAAAAATAGGAAAAAAATTAAAAAATGATGCTATTGATAAGTTAAAACCCCAAGAAAGAGGCAACTGGAAGAGAAACTATCATTTATAGAGAGAAATTTCCCATGTTAAAATGTAGCTAAATCAAACAGCAGGTACCAATGAAGATGGGATCCAAGAGGAGGCAAAACACCTGAAAGAGCCTACTAAAAAACCATACCTATCCCAGATAATAGCCAAACAGAATATCCAGAAATAGAAACTCACAGAACTAGATCATTAATTATAAATGTGAAATCAAGAGTAAAAAAATAAAATAAATTGGATATGGAATATGTTTAAAAAACCGAAACTAGAAGAAGAAGAAGAGGAAGAAGAAGAGCAGTAATAGTAAGATAAAAATAAGTAGAAGATCCATCTATGCTAAAAAACCATCGATGTAGCTAGTGTTTCACAAAAACCAAAACATAGAAGGGTTTTTATAAGGAAGGATATTATACCAAAATGGTTCAGGTAGAGTCAGCGACTCCAAAACATAGACTATGAATTCCTTGATAAGATTACAGAGTTGGATCTATCCTAGTGAGTTTTTAGGACCAAAGGGAATGAGCGCTCTGAATTTTAAGTTTTCTATTAAATTCCCCTTAATTGTACATGTTTCCTCATAAATTGTTGTTATTATTATATAGTAAATATTTCTAGGAATCTGAGAAAAAAATTATATTCAATAGAAATGGATGATATTTTCTATATTTTCAACAAAATAATGACAAGTAGCAAGGTGAGTATTTAATTTAACTAATATTATTGTAAAATTATATTTAATTAGTGTGACATCATCAAATCCTTTTCAATGATATTAGGTTATAGATTTATAGAGTTAGATGATAAAAAAGAATTGTGAAATAGTTAATACAGTTGGAATATTCTAATATAAATCAATGATTATTACAAGTGATTACATGTTTAGTGTATTATTATCTATATTAATTAAGTATTAAATGTATTAATTAATAGTTTTTATAACTTAATTCATATTTATAGGGAATAAAATCTAAGAAAAACCAATATTTGATAGAGATGTTAGTAGAGAAACTAGTTAAGGATGTACTGTAGTTAAATGGAAAACTTTTTATTCCTATCAACACTATAAATATACATTGGACATTACTCATTTTTAATATGTATAGAAAATATTTCAGCCACTATAACTCGATGCAGCCTCACATGGGTGGTGGTGGACATGATAATAATTAGAAGGATTCTTTAAAAATGGTAAATTTTGTCCCATTTTATATGAAATCCTTTTTAATATTAACCAACCAAGTTAATTAAATTTATACAACTTTCAAAAAGCATTTATCGAAAAAATCATCAATAAATAAAACACTGACTACTTGGAAAATATTTCTACCTCACTCTCATTATTAGTGTAAGACACTCTTGAATAGGTTGATGCAATATTAGACTGTGGAATAATCATTTTCTATTTTATAGAGATATTGGAAATCATTCAAGAATATAAGAAGAAGCTATCAAAAGAAGAAGTTGATGACCTGTGACTTTATATGGATCATTGCTTCCTTACTGACCCTGCTAATAGCTAGAAGGAAACATCATTTTGAAGAAAGAGTTTTTTTTGGAATCAGTGACACAAATATCAATATAAACATTTAAATAACATAGTTTTATGGTTGTGGAATCAAGATGTGATAGAAAATATTCTGATGTTCTTAAACATTTATAAATCTTGGTTTTATGGTTGTGACATGAAACTGGAATTGATCATTCTCCTTTTCTTAAATAAATAAATATCCATGTATTATAGTTGTGACAAGAAAATGGAATTTAACATGTTCTCAGGTTCTTAAACAATTAACCATCTTGGGTTTATAGCTGTTACATGAAACTATAATTGAACATGTTCTCAGGTTCTTACACAATTAAACAACCTAGTTTTGATACTATGTCATAAAACTAGAATTGACCATGTTCTTAGGTTCATAAACAATTAAGCACTAGAGTTTTATGGCTTTGAAATTAAACTAGGATTGAACGTGTTATCAGCTTCTTAAATTTGTTTAATTATTATGTACAGCAGATTTTTTTTGGAACATCGAAAGGAATGAAACAATGTTATCATATAAGGGAAGGGATTTCAAATACCAAACCTGTCTCATTCTCATATTTCACATCTATATACTAATTTATGTTTCTTTAAATGGGTTTATAATCCATTACAAATCAAAAAATCCAACAAATGTTCTCAAATACCATATTGGGTGTTTTAAAAATACCAAAATGGTTTCCCTGTATAAATACTTTAGTGGATTCATATAATAATTCTCATATAGAACATCTGCATAAAAATTTATGTTTCTTAAAATGGTGTACCAATCCATTACAACTCAAACTATAATATGAATGCTTCCAACCTATAAATTCTTCAATGGAATCATTACAATTTAAAACGTATTGTACATAGTATGGAGATGTCACAATTCAACCCAAAAAAACAAATGTTGTCCAATGACTACATTACTTTTCCTCTCTTCCAATTATATGGTAGTCTACCTCTAAAGATAAAATTCCAAATTGGTTGAAATTTTTTCCTACAATAGAGAAAAAAAATTACAAAACATATAGACAATAATGCTGATAAAAAATAAATTTAAAGGTGTTTTTGTATCTACAACAGAAAAATTTGATCAAGCTTGATCTTTAATTAACTAAATGTAATGAAAAATGATATCAGATACCACATAACTATTAGAATACTACTCTTATAAATTAAATACATGATAAAATGAAATCATCATGTCATCCTAGCATTGGAATTGTTCTTATTTTTATTCAATTTGTTTTTCTTTCAGCATCCATTTTCTAAAAGATTTTGATTCTATATCCCCCTTTCCTATTTTGTTTCCTTTTAAAATAATTATTTCTTAAAATTTTGTCTAAATTGTCACAACTAATAACTCTATATGATCGTGTATTTATAGTAATAAACTCTTTTACAAAATTACTAAAATTTGAGAAGGCAATGTTATTACCTGCATCTGTCACACAAGCAGTGATAATCAACTTTATTCCCATTCATGCTAATTCTTTGTAACATTTTTATATAAATTATTTTTTGTTAGGATTTAAAACAATAAAATAACCTTCAAAAATTACAATATTTTTATCCAATCCGGTCTACATCACCCAAAATATATTTTTCATGTATTAATCTCACATCATGATGATCATAATGTTTTAAAACATGAAAACAATGATACCCAACATACTCAAACTTTCGACAAGAACATTAAACAACTTCATTGGAAACTTCATTTAATACACAAAATTAATCTTCATAGATAACCATTCCAACAACATAAATGAATTAAATTTCACTTTTAATAAATAATATCAAAAAAAAAGAACTAATCATTTGATATTTTTGTTGAAATAAATCAAATAACTTAGATGTATATCTAGTAGAAACCTGAAACATCAATGGATGTTAAGGGTAAAGATTATGAGGAAAATTATCTAGTATCTCAAATTCAGCATTGGTTTCTCAAATTGGGTATTTTTTAACAATCTCTCAATATGATTAAATAAATCGATAATACTTAACTTGTGATGAATGTAATATTTAAGTAATGTATTAAAACCTTCACTTAATTGAGTGTTATAAATACCCAATGTTAAAGAATCATTCAAAAATCAATGTGACCACTTTTCTCAAAAGAAGAATAAATCATCTAACCACTGTAATTTCCCATCCCCATATTCTACTCTATGTGAATCCCACTCCTTATCAAATTGACGTGAATCATGGTATTCGAACATACACATATTAAATCTATTCAGAAAACTAGATCCATATTTCATCCAAATACCTAAATTTTTAATACCATTTTTCATCAAATATCATGAACAAAGGAAATGTTGAGTTCCCTCTAAAACTTCAGAAATGGATTTTACTATTTTTGATTTCTGGTTAGTAAATCTAGTGTGAGTTCACTTCATTTTATGTACCTATAATTTTTTTTAAACAACCAAGAAAACAATGTCGTGATTTCATTATATAACTAAACAGGCCCAAAATGACAATCTCTCGATGGTGATTAAACCCCAAAAAGAAAATTAAGGTATTGTGCTCTTTATTAGTTCCAAAAGTGGTGTCAAAAACAACATCTCTAAATAACTCATAATATTTCTTCATTTTTGGATCAGACACAAAAATATTAATAATTTTCCCATTCATGTCAAACTGCATAGTATACAAAAATGATGGATTATCTGGACTTTGCCTTTCCCAGTACTCTAACATGTAAAATGGATCTCCATGAACAAATTCCCTTTCCCATTTAGACGTTAAAATGTTAAACTGATCAACATGTGTGTACCCAATAACATCTCAACCCCCTGCAATAGCTTTCACCAAGGAGAATGAATCATTTTGTTTAATACCTACTGATTCATTCACATCTAACTCAGTTGATTGTGCTTCTATTATTTTCCTTTTGGGCCTCATCATATGAATTGATTCAGGGATGTGTAAGGGTTGTTTATGCCCATAAACAAGTATGGTAAATTCATATTGTCCTAAGAAAACAAACTAACCCCTATTATAGCAAGGAAACCTGTACTTGTCTCGACCTGAGGAAATTTCACCATACTATCATGTTTTTTAACATTCTTATGAACTTTACTATATGAAAAAAGGATTGATGGGATGATTTATTTATCCTTTCTCCATTTATTTGAGTATTTTCAGCATACATTGAACCCATTTACTCCCCTATACATGACATAAAAACATTGTGCATCATCAATTGATTTTGACATCATCCCTATAACTAGTTTAATATATAATGTTACAACATCAACATCATCTTCATTGCCACAACCTGCAACAAAAAAACATAAGTTCAAGAAAAGCACATATTTTTTATAAAAACATTTAATCCATTTGAAAATTTATAAACTATATGAATAAAAATGTAAATAAAAATTTTATAATTAGGAAAATAATTATTTATAAATATACAAAATATAATTATATTTCTAAAATTATAAAAAAAAATATATTGAATATATTTTCCACTGGAAGTTCCATACTACTATAAAACTATATATTTATAAAACTAAGGAATATTTTAATACATATCAAATTTTAATAATATATTTTTATTAAATAAAATTATAATAAATATGAATTTCATTTTGACATAATTTATATAAAAATGGATTAATTTACCATTGGAAAATGTATAAATTATTTGAAAAAATTGAAAATAAAAATTACATAATTGGGAACATAATTATTTAAAAATATAATAAATATAATTATATTTCTCAAATTATAAATAAAAATGTTTATAAGATACAATTAATATATTTTCTAGTGGAACTTCCAATGGAACTTCTGGTGGAACTTCGAGTAGAACTTTTAATAAATATGTTTTTATTAAATACAATTATAAAAAATATGAATTTAATTTGTTATATAATTTTTATAAAAAAGATTTAATTTACCATTTGAAAATGTTTAAACTATTTAAAAAAATAAAAATAAAAATTACATAATTGGGAAAATAATTATTTACAAATTTAATGAATATAATTATATTTATGAAATTACTAACAAAAAAATATAAAATATATTGAATATATTTTCCAGTGAAATTTCCACTAGATGTTCTAGCAGAACTTCCACAATACAAAAAATATATATTTATTTTGGTACAAGATCCACTGAAAAATTCAGCAGATAGTATTGGAGAGAAAATAATTCTAGATTAACCACAAAAAAACATTAAACAAACTTCAAATATAATTTTAATAGATTCATTCATGGTCATTATAAGCATAAGTAAAAAAATAAAACTAAAAAATACATCAGACTGAAGGCTACTGCCCCCTACACTGGTGAAACTTGACAAAAATGACATATATTCAAAACTACTTTCCCATGACTCCAACGATTCCTGATTCAACGATTTGTGCTATAGAAAAAATGACATGTATTCAAAACTAATCTCCAACAACTCTAATGATTTATAATACGTAGAAATAAAAACCTGGCTACCTTGCCTGGTGAAACCCATGAAAATGCCAAATCATGTTGTGCAATCTTGTAATACCTCAAACCTTTCCCAGTGAAACCCCATGAAAATGTAATATCATGTAGCATAATCCTATAATACATCAGAGTTTTCCCGACAAAACTTAGTGAAAATGAAAAATCCTGTCACACGGTCCCTCATTTTGGGCGCCTCATTTCCCATGAGACGAAAAATGTCTCCAAGCAAATCACTGCAACCTGATACGACCATGTGTAAAAATGAAAACATGCTAAGATCTTATAACATCATTGTACTATCCTACAAAATAGGGAATAGGAGATGATAAAACCCAGCTAGGGCCCCCCATGTTAATGTTGACCATGTCTTTTTGGAATCAACCCATTAATAAAAGAACAACCAAAATTTTATTGTGGATGGAATATGATATATTTATATATATTTTAATATGTTTATATATATTTATATACTTATACAAATAACTATTTATATTTATATAATTTTTTATAAATATATTTGTATATTTATATATATTTTTTATAATATATTTATAAATTGTATTTATATAATGCGTAGTGAGTTAAATCTATTTAACTATTATTAATCATTAGAATTAATAAAAAAAATGACATGTTACTTATTATTATTATTATTATTAAACATGGTTTTTCATATATATATATATATATATATTATTGGGAGATTGAAATATAAATATGGATGTATTTATAAATAAATTAATATCATGTATACAAATACACCAAAACATACTTCAATACCTAATATAATATAAATAAATTTATACATTTATTTATATAATACATATTTTTATATCTAATTTGTATATATATTTACATATACTTATATAAATATATTTATTCACATATTTATAAATACATTTATATTATGTTTATTATTATTAAAAAATTATATACTTACATGTATATACTTTAAATAGGTAGGTCCTTGAGGCTCCTTTTATTAAATAAAAAAGATAAACTCTCTTTTAAACTCAATTGAGAGGTAACCCGAACATGACCCAAAGTCCCATTGATCAAAATTCCTAATGCAGAATGGTAGAAGTCCTATCCTCCCGAATCAAGAAGCATGACCAAAATATGACTTAATAATTATTATTTATTTTGGGGATATTATTATTATTATTTGTATAGATGAGAGTGTGCATAAGAGAGCACCTTTGGGTGATCATGGAAGGAACCCTACTATTGACCTTCTCTCCTTTGCGGATGTTGTTGTTGGTCAATCTGACATGCCAAATGACCATTTTGAAGTTCCAAATGTTGATCTTTGCATTGAGCCAAAAATGTTTTGTCATAGGGGTTACATTGTGATCTCTGTTTCTAATAAAGTGGCACATCTTCTGTATATTGATCTACAATTTTTTCTAATTGGGAAAATTTTCAAGCGTATAACTTCGTTGAATTTGTTAAGGTAGTCTCTTGAAGAAATTGGTTTCATTGTATTTTGTATCAGTCTTTTGATCTCTTCAAATTTCTTTTTTAACTTTTCATCTAAAAATGAGTACTATTATCTTTTGAGGAGGGATTTGTAGATCATAATTGGTTTCTCATGTAATGAAATGGTCCCCATATATCAATCTTGATATCGAACCACTCATTTCTCTAATTTGGTTAGGCTTTGTTGGATTGAATCTTCATCGGTTTTAATTGGTATCCCTATTTTCAATTTCTAGTCTTATTGGAAAAATATTAATATTATAATCAATAAATAAAATCCTATCATGACCATTAGTTTTTAGGGTATGTGTTAAACTTAAATTTTCTCAGCCTATCTCATCCCTCATTTGGGTTTAGAATGGTGATTTGGGTTTTTTTTCAAGAGGGTTTTTATGAAAACATATCTGCCCACTACAAAAAAATGTTTTAAACTTGCGAACTATCCAAAATACTGTATTAATAGGTAATATATTTCCCACCCTTTCACAAGAAAACCATGAACCACATCTATAAAATTGTGTGGCTTGGGTGGCAGGTTGGATAGTAGACCCACACTGTTGGTGCATGGTTTGGCCAAACTGTGAGAATGCCTATGGAAACCATGCTTTTCCAGACAATGTGAAAATCATGGTTGGCGCATGGTTTGTCTAACCATGTGGGTCAACCATGTGAAGGATTTTCTTGAGATAGTATAACCCACATGGTGGGTGCACAGTTTTTCAAATTGTATGGCCTAACCATGTGGCGTACAATTAACCCTTTAAGATTTGTAGATCTAATTCAATTTATCCTCTTAAGAAGTATATTTTCCTCTAAAACTCTCATAATATGTACTATTTTTTCTCCCAAGGTATGAGAGATGTTTCCCTTTAGTCTGAGAGTAATCTGTATGCAAATTAATGTGCATTGGAGGCACAGATTCATTGGTAAGTGCTCATTCTTGGTCATAATTCTTAGATCATTCATTATTCTCTCTATCAGAACCATAGATCTATTCCATTTGGTTATATATGTGTGTTTTTTGTAGTTTTATAATGAATTATTGTTGTATATAAATAAGGGAACATAGTTCATGATCGTATCAAGAGAATCATTATTTCATTCTTCACTTTCACCAAAATTTGTGAATTAAGTGTCTTCTCTCTAAAATCCATTTGATTAGAACTTAAAGACTTTGTCTGAAATAATTTTTTTTCTTAAAATTATTGTGAAATCCTTTTTTGATATTTTTGGAAACCTCTTTAGTGATGGTTTTGGGAAATTGTGGAAATTGGGTGGTTTTGTGGAAAATGTTCTTAAATGATAATTTAAAAATGATGATTTTAAAATTATGGATTTGTGTTTATTCATGGAAAAAACTGTTGATATGTTTTAAATAATGAAAGGTTTATGTGAATTGGATTGGCATTGATTTTTTTCATACATGGTTGGTGTGAGTACATTTTTTCATTAATGTGGCCCTGAATAAAGTGTGTGTTTCATTAAGGTGCAATGATGTGACCTTGTAGAAGGGGCTTGTGACATTGGGGAACCTAGACATCGGTTACCTTATGATGACTTAGTATATCAATGAGATACCACTAATGAGTATGGAACTGTCATCTGGGTATTCATATTTTGGTGTGTGTGGAATCATGGAATGGGTATTCCAAATGGAATTGATAATGGTTTTAAAGGAATATTTTATATATTTCCATGGGAATTTTTTTTGGGTTTATAAAACTATTTTAGATTTGATATAAAATACTTTAAATTGTGTTTAAACTATTTTATATAAATTTTCTAACATGTTTTTTCTTAGTGTCTTAATTTGGGAGGCCATTAGGGATATATTATTATGTTTAGAATCAACCCCTGCTTGGGAATTATTGTGTGTTTGAATATTTCATATATTGAGACATAGTTAATGGTAAGGTATCACAATTCTTTAGTGATCCTTATTAATACCGTGGTCAGGGATTATTGACTTGGAGCTTGGAGCAGGTTGAGAGTTTCCAGTTTTATGTCTTGGAATCTTTGGGTTTTGTTATATTTTGAATCCTTTTGTTATGTCACATGGTATATAATTTTTACTCTGATATGGTTGAAGTTTTGGTTTTGTTTTGAGTGTTATTTTTGTACTCATCCATCATATAATGATTGGTTTGGTTATTCCCTTGTGGTTTGAATGTATATCATTAAAAGGTAAAACCATCCCCCAAATATTATTGAGTCCCTTTCTATTTATTGTCAGTATTTGATGTCTTGGGGATGTCACCTAAGGCCAAATAAAGTCCCACCACCTCTTACCAAGCCAATGAGTGAGGGGTGGGATGTTAAAAATGGTATCAGCTTATTTGATCCTTTGGTGTCAATTTTTTCAGTCATGGAGTAGGAAATTGTATCAGTCTTGATAATTTCTTCAGCCTCTTAGGATGATAGAAACGAGTATTATTATCAAAACGTGAAATGTAGATCATAAAATGACATATCTAACCCCTTTTATGGTGAGCATCAAGTTACTAGGGAGGTTGGGTACATGAGTGTTTTAGACACTTCTAGGTGAGTTTTCACCTTATCAGTATGGGTTTAGATGATGGGTAGCATGACATGCATTGGTAGTCTGACTTCCCACTGGGGTTTCATTGTTCATTATTGAGCTAATGATTAATGGAAATGTTAATAAGTAATTTTTTATGTGTTGAAAATGTTTTCAAAAGAGGATATTTTGAAAAAAAATTGACGGGATTATTTTTAAAATGCTTAAAATGGATTGTTGTGGATAAACATGATTGTGGAAAGCTATGTGGTAATATGTGTAAATGTTGTAAATTGAAATAGATAAGCCTTCAGTGGAAAGTGAGTGAGGCTAAATAAAGTTTTTGTTGTCTCTAGAAAATGGCATCGGGTAGGTTCCATAAGAATCAATAGAAAGAGGCTATTGAGAATGTGGTTTCACCTGAGCCACAGGTGAACCAATAGTTGCTCCAAAGTATTGTCTAGGATTTTCATTCCATGGATAGGGGGAAAAGGATGAACCAAGATAGGTGGATCATTCAGTTTATTTCCAAAATCAAAATCCACTCATCTTTCGAGGTGATTCAGAGCCAATAAAATCATAAGTGTGGATGAATAGTATGAATCAAATCATCAATTCCATTGGAACACTATTAGAGATGAAATTGAATTTGGTGAAATATATGCTGGAGGATCTAGAATTCTAGTGATGGTACTTAGAAGTTCAGGATAAAGTGCACTAGGGCATGGCATGGGGGGATTTTGAATAAATTTTCAACAAGAAATTCTATCCTCTCACATAGAACAACAGACTTATTCAGATTGAAGTAGTTTAATCTCATGGTAACAGAGTATGTAGATAAATTTATGAATTTAGTTCACTTTTCACCGGAAGCTGCTACAAGTGCACCCTTGAAGGAACACTTTTTTTAACCAGAGTTGAAACAAGAAATTCACTTGAATGTTTTTATTCTCTGTATTACAGATTATACAAAGATAGTCAATAGAGTGGATGTGGAAGAATGATATATCTCAGGAAACACAGTCAGAGGAAGATTATTTCTTCCTATGAGAACAGGTGGGAACTCCAATGTTGGGAAAAAGTGAAGGAGGGACACCTATAAGGGGGTGGTATAACTCAAAATTAGATAATGGGATCAGTAAATATTTTTCCTCATCCAAATGGTAAGTTGGTATGTTTTCAATGTGGATCTTTTGAATATATGAAGTGAGATTATAAAGCACCACCTAGAGAATGTCACAACTACCACAAGATGGGACATCTTTAGCATTATTGTCGTAGTGCTCTATGGTTAGGTTCTAGGGACACATCTCATATTTCTCAAGTATCATATGCTTTGAAGGAATGAGTGTAGTAGAATAGATCTCTTTATCAAAATCGAGCATCTCATGGTGATTCTAGGAATACGATGACTCCTCAACTAGTGCAATATCAAAAGGGTAAAAAAGAGAAAAGTGCACTGAGTAAGAAATTGTATAGAGATGATCAAGTGATAATGGATGACCAATCGGTACCTTTGGTGGGGATAGGTACAATTATTTTGAATTCTACCATTATGCAAGATTTTTTTGATATAGGTTCATACCATTCATTTATTTCTTCTCGTATCATTGATATAATGGGTCTACATGTTGAGATAATGCCTTTTATTTTGAAACTTCAAACACGTTTGGGATAATGAGAGTGTCGAGAATTGAAATGTGTAGTGTGTTTAATAAAAATTTATGAGAACAAGTTGATATGGGATTTATCTACGATAGATATGGATTTATTTAAATTGATTTTGTGAGTAGACTAGCTAATTGTATTTGAGGCCCATGTTGATTTTTATGCATGGCATGTGAGTTTCAAATATTCTGATGGTGTTAGGCATCTCTTTAAAGGATATTGGGTAGTGGATGCAAGTAGAATAAGACCCTTGGTACCGGTGATTAGAACTATCTATTACCAATTGATAATAGTGTCATTATCAATGGTAGATGATATCAGGAATAGAGATTTTTTAACCATAGTGGATCAGTTTCTTGATGTTTTTTCTAACAATTTTTCAAGGTTTCCACCCATAATAGAAGTGGATTTTATGATTTATCTCATACAGGGGACCAGTCATATTTCCCTTTAATCTTATCGAATGACACTGAAAGTACAGTCAATTGTTGCCTATCGACCGGTCAAGGATCTGGTGCTCTCCTAATGTGTATAGAAGCACTCGGGATTAATCCTCGACGATGATACTTTTTAATACTTTATTGTTTTAGTCGATTGTATTATTTTGCGGGGGGGGGGGGGGGGGGGGTTGTTTTCAAAGCTTATGAAATAATTTATTGATTATGTTTTATTAGGATTTATTTAACAATTTGATAAATATTGGGTTGAGTTCATCAATAGTTAGTTAATCTTGTTTTATCCTTGAGTCTTTCTTTGTATTCCATTAAATTAACACCCATTCCACAAGTTGATGTTGATTGGAATTCCTAAGTGTTAAGGATTTAATCCAAGACTTAACTTAACTAGGATTCTAATATCAACCAGTACTTTATTTTGGTAGTGTATTTATGGTTCCAATAATCCGTGGAATCCATACATTAAATGAAATATGTCATTAATCCATGACATATTAAGTCCAACATACACAATGTTAATTCAAAGAATACTCATCGAGAAAAAGTTCTCAATCACTTAACATCCATAAATTATAGCTCACCCCAATGAGATATCTACTCATCCATTGAAATGATTATTAATATGGTTATAATTATTATGATGATAAATTAAGAAGATAATAAAAATAAAGGGATAAGAAAAGAGTGGTGCGTCGAATACACACACAAACGATGATGATAATTAAAAATGAACTTTAGATTGAAGGAGAAAGAAAAATAAGGGAAGTGAATTCAACTATATTTAAACTATTTTAAAAACATAAATATTAAACACTAGAAGGTGGATGAGTATAAGATATACTTAAGAAGAAAATTTCATTAAAATAGAATTACAAATAAAAGACTTACAAGATTACAATAATGAAGAACACAAAATTAAAAGGAAACAAAGAGAGGAGGAAGGGTATCTATAGTAAAAACAATGAGTATGGAAGGTCCTACCAAGCCCCTAGAAAAGATTTTTTTATTATAATATATGATATTCTCTTTTGAAATGCCAACTATTTTGAAGAAGAGGAGGAGAATGTATTTATAACCCAAGGAAGTGGACTATTTGCATTCCCAATATGACCCTCCACTTTCATCGCCATTTTGGTAATTTATACATCCAAATCTTAAGATATCCTCTTCTTAAAAGGTGTATATAATAACATTTTCTGAATTCTCTAAAAATTTGGAGTCATTTGGACTTATGGAGCCAAATTTATAGTGTTTTGAATAAACAATGTTGAACTTTCCATTTCAATATACACTTTTTAGATGACCAAAACGTGAATGGGTTTATCAATAGTATGATGACTTTAAATCTGAATACATTCTTCAAAAAAGTCGGCCTCATATATCTCTTATTTTATACTACAAAATATAACCATGATATGATGATTACATCTTGATCTATGTCATGAATAGTTTCTGGATTTTAATTTCTATACATAATGGTGGGCTGGACTTCAAAGCATCAGTTAGGCCCCTTGTCTTTGGATTTGGGCCTTGAATTTTTTTTAATTTTAATTGAATTGTCCTACGAACGTTGGAGGAGAATTAAATTATTTAGACTTCTGGAGGTATCCCAGTAATTCTATCTTCATGGATTGTCCAGTTTCTTCATAGATTATTTGGGCCTTTTTTTGTGGACCATATGACTTTCCAAATGGACGCTTTGGCACATGGTTTCTTCTATTGAAATGTTGGAATTTTATTAAGGAACCACAAAAATCATTAATCATGAAATTTGGATAAGTAGGGTGAGATTTATTATGAAAACATTAAACAGACTTGAATCTGGATGAATTCAAATAGTGCTCAAAAATTATAATTAATATTTAAACATTAATATTTCACACAAATTATGCACATTTCATATAAAATAAGTAAAGGGAGTATATAAAAATTTATGAAAATGTTAATAAAATCAAATCCTGCACACTAATTCTTGTTCATTTCCTCATGTACAACAAATATAAAAACATGACAAAACCATTTTCACTCACCAAAAAATATTTAAATTTAGTTTTCCCCAATCAGGGGAGGTTTAGACAATTTAAATCATCCATATTGAATTCAATCACATGTTGTTACAAAAACAATGTTCCAAAAACAATTCATTTTTTCATGCTGAAATTTAGAAATGGAAAATGGTGGCACACATCACTAACTCCTCTCAAGATGATAAAATTAATTTATGGAGTTTCACTCATTCACCAACCAAAAGTGAAAATCATAGAGTTTTAAAGAGCTCTCAACTTCCACTCCCTATCTTAAAGTGATCAAAAATAAAGAGGTATTTTTAGGGATTTTTCTGTGGCTATAGGATGGTAGGAAGATGATATCCAAAAGATAGGAAAAATGTGGTAAAATACCTACATGAATATAGAAATGTACATTTTTTTTAATATGACATGAAATGAAATGAAAAAAAAATGTTTATAAGGGAATTATTGTGTGAATAAATACACAAGAGAGGAAGAAAATTTGAATGGGATGAGAAGATAAAATATTTACAAAACACAAAACTTCCCCAAATGACATAAGTGTTCTTTTTTTTTTCTTTTTAGTTTTTTTCATTTTTCAAAAGTTGAACATGAAAAATATCTCACACTCATATCCCAACCCATGATTGATCTCCTCACGACACTAATTTTAATAGTTATAACAACATCAAATGTTGAGGAAGAGTGATTTTTGACCTGCCCAAGACATAACCCGTTTTTTTAGTTCTTTTATTATTATTATTTATTATTATTTTTTGAACACTTGTTAATAACATTTACAAAATTACAAAAATGAAATTACATTAAATTCCCCAAAAACTCACTGAATAATGACCTCTCCCCAACAGTAAAATGGATGATTTCCCTCAATCATATGATATCATTGAGAAATCAATAAAGGGTGCCCAAAATTAAATCCATTTACCCCCACACTTAAATTTCAAAAAATTATGCAATGAAAATACATGTTGATATTGGGTGGGAAAAGGTATTGGGCTTGAAATTTGGCTATCAAAGAAAAGTTTTTCATAGGCCTGAAGGGGATTTAAAAAGGAGGATTAATGTAAGGGAAATGGGAGGTTATTTGGCTATTGTGATTCTCATATGGTTCAAAAACCACCTCTATCATAATAATGCACACTAAAGTAGGAAATTCAGCAAGATGGTTCAAAAACTCGAGACTCACAAATGTGGGTGAAACACACATTTTGAAAAGACGGTTATAGGTGTCCTTGGTATGAAAGAAAATGGTGTTCCTCACGGGTGGGGAAAATAAGTTTCCAAATAAAAAATTGAGCATTTAAAATTTATTAGGTTGACACAATATTTTTTATCTAAATATATGATGAAAACACATGATTTTCAAGATGAAACCATGTCTTTTGAATCCACAAAATGGTTGGAAAAAATTTCAAAACTAGATGGTGAGTAAGTTTGACTCTTTTGGGTTTTTTTACATTTTTTTATTTTTCTTATTTTGTTAGTGTTTTTAAATTACAAACCCACACAAAAGAGAAAGAGTAAATAAAAAATATGATGAGGAAATTGGTAAAAAACAAAATGATAATGAGGGAGGAAGAAGAAGAAAGAGAGAGAGAAATAGAGAGAGAGATAGAGATAGGAAGAGTTAAAGGGAAAGAGGTTCCCCTGGTTTGGATTTGGTGGGTTGCCATCTCCACCCAGTGGCGGGTCAACTGCAGAAGTTGGGGATCCAATGGAATTCGATGTTGTTCTTGGATTGTGCATCCTCTTATGGTGATGCTTTAACTGATTTCCATTAACTGTGAATGTCCATTTGAAAGATGGGTCTTTGACTTGCACTGCACCAAATGGGTAAACATGAGAAACAATAAAAGAACCTTCCCAATGAGAATTAAACTTACCTGGGTGAAGCCAAAACTGAGAGTTAAAAAGCAATACCTTTTAGCTTTCATGGAATAACTTTCTCGGGATGTATTTTTCATTGATTACCTTATCCTTTTCTTTGTACAGATTGGAATTCTTATAGGATTCAAGTCGAAGCTCCTCCAGTTCAGCCAATTGCAAAAATCTTTCTTCACCAAATTTTCAAAATCCAAATTACAGTTTTTCATAGCACAAAAAGAATTATGTTGGATTTCAACTAGTAAATGACATGCTTTACCGAAAACTAGCCTAAAATTAGACATCCTAATGGCTGTTTTAAAGGTAGTTCGATAAGCCTAAAGTATTTTGCCAAGTCTTCCATGCTAATATTTTCTGGTGGGTTTTTCAATTCTCTCAAGCACTCTTTTCACATCTCTATTTGAAAGTTCATCCATGTCATTTGTTTTGTGGTGATATGCAGTTGATGTTTTATGTACAAAATCATTCTTTTTTAAAAAATATTCCATGGTTTTATTAAAAAAATGGGTTCTTAAGTCACTTATCAAGGAATGTGGTGTTCCAAATAGGTGGAAGATGTGTGTCTTTAGGAACTCACTAACAGTATGTGAATCATCCTTCCTAATGGGTTTAGACTCAACCCTCCTAGAAACATAATCAACCACAAGAAGGGTGTATGATAATCCATTAGAAGGGGTAAATGGTCCCATGAAATCGATGCCCCAAACATCGAATATCTCATAAAAGATTAAAGGCTTTGGGGCATTTCATTTCACTTTGAAATTGTGCCAAATTTTTGGCAAGTGGGACATGATTGAAAAAAATAATTTGAGTTCTTGAAGAGTGAAGGCCAGAAGAATTCAGAGTTTAGGACCTTTATGGGAGTCCTTTGTGGTCCAAAGTGGCCACCTATGGGAAGTGAGTGACAAAATTCTTGGATAGAGGAATGTCTATCTTCATCAACACATTTCCAAATTACCATGTCTTCCCTAGTTTTCCAAAGTTTATTTTTTTCCCAAAAATATTATTTTGAATCACTATTCAACTTCATTTTCTGTTCTTTTGAAAACGTTTCAGGAAAAAACACCAGAAACCAAGTAATTTACAATTGGGGTATTCCATGGTATTTTTGGAGTGAGAGATGAAAGGTTCTTAGTTGAAAATTCTTGATCAATTTTTTTCAGAATGAGAATAATTATAAATTCTACTCAAGTGATCAGCCCCGGGGTTTTGTTTTCCTAGTATATCTCTGATTTCAAGGTCAAACTCTTGGAGAATTATGATCCATCTTATTAGCCTCAGTTTGGAATCACATTTCCTTAGTATGATCTTTATAGAAAAATGGTCTGTGAAGATGATGATTTTGGAACCTAAGAGATAGGACCAAAATTTATCTAAGTAAAAAACCGCAGCTAAAATTTACTTTTCAGTGATAGTGTAGTGAGTTTGAGTTTAATCCAATGTTTTTGAGGCATAATAGATGACATGTGGAATCTTTTCTATTTTTGACCAAGAACAGCCCCAATGGCCCTATTAGAAGCATCAAACATCAACTCAAAGGGTATGTACCATTATGGGGGTTGGATTATCAGGGAATATGTAAGAGAAATTTTGAGTTCAATGATGGATCTCTTGTAAACCTCATCAAAATATAATGTGACATTATATTGGAGCAACCGAGTGAGCTAGAGGGAAATCCTAATGAAGTTACGGATGAATCGCCGATAGAAACCGGAATGACCAAGGAAGTAATGGATGTATCGAACATATGTGGGTTCTAGAAGTGATTGGATCACTTCAATTTTGTCAATATATACTTCAATACCATCTTTTGAAACTGTGTTTCCTAGAGCAATCCCATTTGCAACCATGAAAGGACATTTTTCAAAATTTAACACAAGGTTACACTTGAAACAATTTCTAAGGACTAGATAGAGAGAATGAAAGCATTATTAAAATGACTCACCATAAATGGTAAATTCATCCATGCAGTGTTCAATGAATTCAAAAAATATACTCATCATACACCTCTGGAATATTGCAGGGGTATTTCAAAGGCCAAACCACATTCTCCTATATTCATATTTTCTAAAGGGGAATGTGAAAGTAGTCTTTTCTTAGTTCTTAGGTGTGACTAGGATTTGGAAGTAGTCGGGGTATCCATAAAGAAATAGATAGTGTAAATTTACAGCTAATAGTTATATCATTAGATCAAGGAATTGAAGAGGGTAGTGATATTTTCAAGTTTCAACATTCAATTTCCAATAGTCGATGCACCCACACCATCTGTTCTTCACTTGAGTTGTGACTACCTCACCATATTCATTTGTGACAACAGTTATCCAACCTTTTCTTAGGTAAACCTTGAATTAGACGAACCCATTCACTATCGAAAATTTGGTAGATAATATCAGCTTGAAGAGGCTTATTGATCTCTTCTCAAACTACCTCAAGTATGAGTGGATTGAGTCTTCTTTATGGTTGTCTAATTGGTTTGGATGATTACTTAAGATGGATGCGATGAAAGAAAAGAGAAGGGTTGATTCCTGTTATTTCATTTAGGGTCCACCCTAAGGCCTTTTTGTTTTCTTCTAACACTTGAACAAGTTTTGACTCATCGGTTTCAGTAAGTGAAGCAGAGATAAGGACATGATAAGAGTGATCATGGAAAATGAATATATATTTCAGGTGTTCAGGAAGAGGTTTCAGATTAGTCACATCTCTCATTTGTAGGCTAGATAACTCATGAATGGAGGAAGGGACATCAGTTGCTTCAGATTCATTTTCCTTAATATTTTCCAAGGTGGAGCATTAGATATTGGAGTTGATGTGGGATTCAAGAGAGTTTTCAAGTTCCTCTATATTGATGTAGTCTATAAATGAGAGGTCCACATCAACTTCACCATTTATGAATTGGTTAATCATGGTGATGATTTCACAAGACCCTTTATTATTTGAACATGAATAAAATTATGGATTGTGGTTCAATTGACTCTGAGAAGTGTCCTCAGAAGAATGGATTGAGAATGGCGAGTGATCCTCAGATGTGTATCGCATGGCTTGGAAAATGTTGAACATGACTAGTTGGCCACCAAATTCCATGGATAATATTTCAGAATGGACATCAATCATGGTTCTCACTATCATTAGGAATGGTATTACTAGAATTAAGGTAGATTGATAAGGGTTTGTCTCACTTTCTTTTTCAAGGACATACAAATCAATAGGTAAGATAAGATAATTCACATGAACAAGGACATCCTCTATTATACCCTCAAGACTAGTAGTGCTTAAATTGGAAAATTGAATGACAACACTTGTTAGATATAAGGGACCTAGACCAAGGTTGGAGAATAGGGATTTGTGCATGACATTAATTGAGGCTCCTAGGTCTATGAGTGAATCATCGATGTTGGAACTTCCTATTTGGCATGGAACTGTAAATGTCCCAAGATCTTTGCACTTAATGGGTATGGACTCTTGGGTTGAAACTTTTTCAAAGGTCCTAAGTCACCTATTATGGGTACACAAATACTTGAGAAACTTAGTATACTTAGGAATTTGTTTAATGGAATCTAAGAGGGAAATTTTCACTTTAACACATCTTAACATGTCGAGCATTTCAATATCTAGTTCAATGGAATTATTTGGCATAGGAATAGCTTGAGGAAAAGTAATTGGATTCCTATGTGGAATGGAATGAGGTTAGGGAATGGCTTCAGGTTCCATTTCAAGTTTCTTTTTCTTTTCATTTTCTAGGTCAATATTCAAATGGGGGTTGGAGGAATTATCTTGATGAATATGAATTTTACTTCCCGATATAAGTGCAATTTCACTTAAATTACCCTTGGGGTTAGTTAATGGTCGAGCTACAAGTTGGGAAGAATTTGATTTTTTTTGCTGGCATAGGTGGGATGAAAGTTGACCAATTTGGGTTTCAATATTTTTAAGGCTAGAATGGGTAAATGAGGCAAGATCTTAAACTACACTTTCCCATGGTTTCATGGAAGAAAAGGCTTGTACCTGATTGGGATTCCATTGATTTTGGTTCTTGGGAAAGTGATTGTATTGGTTTTGGAATTGAGAAGCCTCACTAGGATAGTGGAAGCCTGGAGGAGGAAGAGGAGGATTGATCCTTTGAGGTTGAGGAACAAGAGGGTAAGGTTGTTGGAAGTTACTAAAACATTGACCATATTGGAATTGGGTTGGGTTTTGATGAGGGTGTTGAGGGGGATGAGAAATGGGATTCTCATATCTCAAGTTAGGGATATATTTAGAAGAGAAGGGCTCAAAATGTGGTTGGGTGAAGTTTCTAACAAATTGACCTGATTGTTGAGGGTTGGGGTTCTGTTGAGAATATGCTGCATTGAGCTCCATTGGTTCAGATGAATCAGATTGATCCCCTTGACGTTGTGGACATATGTCAGTTGGATGAGATTGGGGGCTATAGATTCCATAGTTCTTGATAGGTCCAGGGAACAGAGATTGTTGATAATATGAAGTTGGTGATTTGGATGCCACAGCTAGTTGTCGCACAAGACCTATAAGTACACTCATCCACTCAGTCATCTTGTTCGACTCAATGGATTGATTTTCTTATACTTTTTTTACTTGAGCATGTGCTCGAGTATGGAATTGTTGTGTGTTCGCAACCATTTTGCTTATGAGATCTCTTGCAGCTGTAGGAGTTTTATCAAGAAGAGAACTACCACTTGTGGCATCAATGATAATTCTCTCCATAGCCATTAACCTCTCATAGAAGTATTGGATCAAGATTTGGTCATGGATTTGGTGGTGTGGGAAGTTTGCAACAAGATTTTTGAACCTCTCCCAGTATTCATGGTGTGATTCATATGGGAACTGAAGGATACCACTTATTTTCTTTTTGATAGAAGATGTATTAGAAGAAGGAAAGAATTTCTCTAAGAAGAGTCACTTCATGTCATTCCATGTGGTTATGGGACCAAGAGAAAGGTAGCAGAGCCATGACATAGCAGAGTCATCTAGGGAGAATGGGAATGCTCTAAGTTTTATTTGTTCATCAAAAAAACCATAAGGCTTAATGTTAGAGCACACCACTTGGAATTATTTAAGGTGGAGATGTTGATCCTCACATAGTAGCCCGTGGAAATGAGGAAAAAGATGAATCAAACCCGATTTGAGTTCAATGTCAGCCTCTATGTTTGGATATTGAATACCAAGAGGTTGGTAATTCATATAAGGTGTAGCAAGATCTTTAAGTGTTTTTCCCTAGGATTGTCCATATCTAATTCAATTGGTTGGACAATGACATGTTATTGAATGTGTTTATTATCTCTTTTGTTCCTCCTAAGTTGTAGAAGTGTTCGCTCAATTTCAGGGTCAAACAAATATGAGGGATTGTTTAGGAGGCTACAGGTCATTTAAGGAGATGTTAGATGAATTAATAAGATGTGTTTTTCTTTGTGTTTTTTTAGTTTATTATTTTTATGAGAAGTTGGGTTTTTCTTTTTGTTTTTTTCAATTTTTTTAAATATTGTGTTTTTTTGGATTTTTTACAATAACCAGAAACTAATTATAGAGACCCGAAGCTTAACATACATGGACATTACATTACTTTTGCAGAATACTTAGTACATAACAAAAACACACACACAGGGATCGTAATAGTTTAGTGTCTTTGGAAACTCGGAATATAATCTTCTAATCGTGGTGAAAGATCTTCAACATCTCCCATAAAGATCTTCCTTTTTTACCTAAAACCTGTCTTTATATCCTGGGGAAATGAAAAAAAGGGTGAGCTCAAATGCTCAGTAAGGGTAAACAAAAGAAATATCAATCACATCATATTCATAAGAACATAACATTTTGGAAATCTTAACCTGCAAAAGAGAGCATAATTTTATAACATGGGATAAATCATAGTAGTGAAATGAAATCCCAATAATCATAACATAAAACATGAATCATTGTGGCATACATACATAATCATAGAGAATCATTTCTTATTAGTCAAGACTCATTGCCAAGACTATCTTAGTGGATAATGTCCATTTCTGAACCGAGTTCACTCCTCCTTTCAGTCAGGTTTTACTAAACCGGTATAACCCACCGTTCCAGCCATGTCTATCTCATGAGATATAAAATCTTTACCCAATGCATTGGAGGGATATATAGTTCCCACCCATCTCATAATGATATGATACTTATGTGTGCCACAAAATCATAAATCATACATCATTGCATAACCCATGTAATAAAAATGTGATTCTTAAACAACATTACATCATAAAAAAATTCATATAAGATAAAGGGATTCATAAAAATAATTCCATTACAACATAATCAAATCAATGTAACAAAAGGGATAGAAACATAACCCTATATTATCTTAGATGTAAAATAATTTTGATAAAACACTTGAACTCCATTCTTGAGTAAAAGATCCTTTCAACTTCAAAAACATTTTCCATTATTAACATGTCATACAATTTTAAACTAAAAGAAGTTGATTAAAAATAAACTTGAAAACTTGTAAAGGAAGCTTCTTGTAAATAATGTTTTAAAAATCCATTCATGCCGTATAAGTTAAAAAAACATTCTTCGTACTTTTTTCGGAAAAGTCAAAAGTACCTCGTATGAAAAACGACGAAAGATTCCTTTCATATCCTTTACTAAAAACTCACCGAATTTTAAAATTGGATATAAACTATTGTAGAAGAATATAAATATTACATATTGAGGAAACATAGATGTGGATGATAAAATACACCCCATTAAATTCCAATGTATAAACAATCTCGGATACAAATGAGATTGTGATATTTACCTTACCTTAGGTCCGATTTGCTTCATAAGTGTCTAAACCTCCTTTATAATGATTTAAATAATGTCATTGACTTATTCCAGAATTATACTCATTGTTATGATATCATATATGGTTAACTTATGACTTTATATTACCCGTTCTTTTGAAAATTCCATGTTAAAGAGCGTTTTGGGTAAAGTTGTTTCATTTGTCGTCCGTGTTTTGACTTGTAATTACTCATATGATTACTTATATCATGATTACTTAATTCCAGAATATAAAACATGATTTATATAATAAATCAGTAAATGGAAAGAAATACACCGTTCATGGAGACCGTAGGTCGTACGTACGCATGAACGCTGTTTTTGTTTCCTTATGGAGTTGAATGGAATTAAGTAGATGACATACATATATATAAATCCTGTATCATTATTATGTCATATATTTTATGATTACTCATTATATATACTTTATAATCATTCATGAATGGTTAACGTGGAGAATGAATCTCATCACGTCGTGGAGACGGTAGTCCGTACGTACGCATGAGCGATGATATCATTCTCATGATCGTGGGAATGTATTGGAGTGTATGTATACTATTTAAGAATCAATATCACTTTAAATTAATCATTTTTAGTTATTATTAACACCATTATACCCATCCAAGTAAGGTGGTGGTGGAAAATAGATTACCCCATGACGTGGAGACGGTATTCCGTAAGTATGCATGCGCGGTGATTTCATTTTCCGTAGGATGGATAGATGGTGAAATAGGGTTGTTTAATAATTATAATAACATATAAATATATTAGTGATACATATGTTATTACTTCAAAATGAAACAACTTAAGAATAAGAAGTGGAAGAAGAAATAAAGATGAAAGAATCGGTAACAGACATTACCTCTTCTTTGAAGTGCTTTTTAAAGACTTCCTTTGAGGGAACTAAAATTGGTCTTTTAAGATGACCAGGACCTCTAGGATGTCTCTAGGGAAGTGTATAGGATAAATTGGAAGTGTTTGGCCGAGATTTAAGGCTCAAATTGGTGTGAGGAGGAGAGGGAGGAGGTTCCCTTTTATAAGGGAGGAGAGGGGCTCCTTTGGAAAAACTAAAAATATTATTTTATTATAAAGTCAATTTCGGTTTTAAATAGCTCAAAATTGATTTATGTATATTCTAAGGTGGGTATGGGTCAAAATAATCTCATCCAATAGAATTTAGACAATTTTAGGTTCCTATTTTAACCTTATCATTTAGATTTAACATTAAGTTAAATAATTTTACTTTTACCGTGTCTTCTTGTGTTCTTATACTATAAGGTTAATAAACTTACTATAAGAAGACAAACGAACCCAAAGTTGGTTATTATTAATATATATAACCTTATCTAAGTCATTTGTCCAAACCATCAATTTTTAAGAATAAAATAACAATTAATAATATAATATTTGTTTTAAAAACTATTTTATGTCAATTTTGACACTATTTAGTAATTGATTTTTGTGAAAATCATAACAGAATTATTAGTTTGAAAAAAGTTAATTAAATCAATACTAACATTTCATATTAACATATAATATTATTTTAATTCATAAAAAGTCTTAAATTACATTTATTTTGGTATTTATAACATCAATTATGTCAATATTTCATTAATAAGATAATTACTGCATCATCTTTGTGTCATAATAAATGATAATTATTTAATCCCTAAAAATTCTTAATAAATTCCTATTATGTATATAATTGTATTAGCTTTCTGGAGACTATTCATGTTCTATGTTTAATGAAGTTTATCACTAAATTAAAATTATTATACTTATAAGATTTAAGAAAGTGACATGTTGTCACATTCTTTGGTTTTAGTAATAATTAAATTATTTTCATGGACAAAATTCATTTAAATGAATCTAATCAGACCCTTAGGTGATATGGGTCGACTTTTAGTCATCCAATATGATTTTGGCAGGTGTTAGGTTAATTTTATAATCTTATATTTACCCTTAATTACCCTATTTACCTTTAAGTATGGTAAATAAAATTTACCGTAGTTACTATTCATAATGCCAAAAAATAAAAAGTAGCTTATTAACATAATTTTTACCCACTGATTCCAAATATGGAATCCATTTTTCCAAATTCAATACACTAAAGTCGCAGAAATTAACTTAAAATTAATCCCGTTGTCGAAAGAAAACGGGTTTTTGTTTAAAACATTGCGAAAGATTGAATTGATTTATCCTTTGAATTCAAGGTAGAATCAATGCTATTGACATATATTATATTAAATGGTAAAAATATATTCTATTCATACATTAAAACCATTCAATATTATAATTTATCCTTATAAATTATTGTGATGAAAAAAGTTGTTCTTAATTAAAATATGGCGCGTTTTTACTATTCATCAAAATATGAAAGTTACCAGAATAATATGAAAATTTTATCCAAAGTAAATTTTTATTTCTTTATTACAAAGAAGAATTTTATTTTGTCAAATTTAACTTATAAACATGTCAAAAAGTATATTTAAAGTGGGTGCGCCATCAAAAGGTGGCAAAACTGCATTTTTTGAAAAATACTTATTTTACCCGAAAAAATTATTTTGTTCTTATACCATGTTCTAGAAAATGTGTAAGATGAATAATAATGTTATAAAATTCAAAATTTAGTTAATAATATTCATAACAGCTAGTTCATAATATTATTATTATAATATATCATTGTTTAGTAAAACCCAGTATTGCATACAAACATGCTATCGAGGAAGGTTGTGATTGTGTGTAATGCAAGCCAAGTTAGGGTTGCATATTGTGCAAGAATCCTTCATTGTTCCATATAATAGAATCCAACCATATTTCATTTATACATTGAATATATATATATATATATACTCAATGTTGTGTAGAATAACTATTATCAAAATTGTGTGTAACCCGATCCAAGAATAGTGTTGTGTATACTGCAAGCTAATACGGTGTTGCATATAGCGCAAGGTAATCTTGGTGTAGCATACAACACAAGACATTAATGAAATTAAAAGAATATTTTTCATAAAATCTCGGTGTGTTACACTAATGACTCCATAAAGAACCATCCCCAGCAATGTTTCCATTTGAAATCACATCTGATTTTCTCCTACCAGTGAATGTTCTGGAGCTTTGCTGATGTGTATAGCAGCAATCGGGTCGAATCCTCGATGATGATGATTTTAATAGTCGATTGTTTTTAGTTGATTGTATTCTGTTTGGGGGGTTTTTTGTAGATATTATGAAATAATTTATTGATTATGTTTGATTAATATTTATTTAACAATTTTATAAATATTAGGATGAGTTCATCAATAGGTTGTTAAGCTTGTGATATCCTAGAGCCTTGCTTTGTATTGCATTAAATTAACACCCATGTCAAAAGTTGAGGTTGATTGGAATTCCTAAGTGTTAAGGATTTAATCCAAGACTTAACATAACAAGGATTCTAATATCAATTAATACTTGATTGTGTTAGTTTATTTAGGGTTCCAATAATCCATGGAATCCATACGTTAATTGAAATATGTCATTAATCCGTGACATGTAAATTCCAACATACACAATGTTAATTCAATGAATACTCATCGAGCAAAATCTCTCAATCGCATAACATCCCTAAATTATAACTCACACTAATGAGAGATTAAATCATCCATTTAAATTATTAGTAATATGGTTATAATTATTATGATGATAAATTAAGAATATAATAAAAAGAAAGGGATAAGAAAAGAGTGGTGCGTCGAATACACACACAAACAATGATGATAATTAAAAAAAGAACTTTAGATTTATTGAGAAAGAAAAAGAAGGGAAGGGGATACAAATGTATTTAAAATAATCTGAAAAACATAAATATTAAACACTATAAGGTGGATGATAATAAGACATACTTAAGAATAAATGTTCATTAAAACGTAATTTCAAAGAAAAGAATTACAACATGAAAATAATGAAGAACACAAAAGTAAAAGGAAACAAAGAGAAGAGGAAGGGTATCTCAAGTGAAAAATTGATTATGGAAGGTCCTACCAAGACCTTTTAAGGTCTTTATTCATTCCAATATATGATCCTCTATTCTGAAATTCCAACACTTTTTAAGGAGAGGAGGGGGATGTATTTATATCCCAAGGAAGTGAACTGTTTGCATTCCCAATATGTCCCTCCACTTGCATCACCATTTTGATAATTCATACATCCAAATATTGAGATAGCCTCTTACTAAAAGTTGTAGATAATAATTATGGAAGAATTCTCAAAACATTTGGATTCATTTGGACTTATGGAGAGAAATTTATGGTGGTTTGATTAAATAAAGTTAAACTATCCATTTCAAATCATACTTTTTAGAAGGCCGAAATTTGAATGGGTTTATCAATAGGAATATGTCTTCAAATATGAACACTTTATTTAAAAAAGTCATCCACCTATATCTCTTATTTTACACTACAAAATATCAACTTGATATGATGATTACATCATGAGATATGTCACGAATAGTGTCAGAATTTTAATTTCTGGACAAAATGGTGGGCTGGACTTCAAAGCATCATTTGGGCCCCTTGTGTTTGGATTTGGGACTTGAAATTTGTATCCAATATGTATTGAATGGTCCCTTGACCTTTGGAGGATAATTAATGTATTTGGACTTCTGGAGGGAGTCCAGTAATTCTATCTTCATGGATTGTCAATTTTCTGCATAGATTATTTGGGCCTTTTTTGTGGACCATATGACCCTCAAAATGGACGATTTGGCCCAAGGTTCCTTCTAATTAAATGTTGTAATTTTAGTGAGTAACCTTAAAAAATAATATTCATGCAATTGTATATGTAGGGTGAGATTTATTATTAAAATAGTAAACATACTTGAATCTGGATGAATTCAAATAGTTCTCAAAAATTATAATTAATATTTAAACATTAATATTTCACACAAATTAGGAACATTTTATATAAAATCAGAAAAGGGAGTATATAAAAATTTATTAAAATATTAATAACATTAATCACCAAAATAATTGAGGTAATTAAAGGACAAGTTGGAAGAGTTGGAAAATAAAGGTTTTTTCTGACCGAGCATGTCTTTGTGGGAAGAATTGGTTCCCTATCAACCAAAGAATTTAAAAATAAAATTCCCTTTGTGGTTGAATTAAATGTATCATTATTGTTGACCTCACCTGTTTTGATAATCACAATCATGTATTCATATGTATTGAAAATCCCAGATATGTTTTCATTCTCTATGATATTTTTAAGTATCATTGATCTATACTTTAATTCTTTCAAATCTGTGATCAAACCAATAATAATTTTCAAAATAGTCTTTGGAATATGTTAATCCTCTTTTATCTATGTTCATACAAGTTATAAATTGATTCTAACCCAATCGGATGTGTTCTGCATAAAACAGATAAGTAATCTGCCTATAGCTACTGATAAAGAGCTACCGGTAACCAGTCTACCGATAGACATAGTCTACCGACAGACAGTCACCGATATACATAACACAGAGCTACCGATGTACTTATAAATGTAAGCTACTGACTTATAGACAGCTACTGATACAAATATAGAGCTACCGGTGTAAGTATAAATAGCTACCGATGGAATAAGAGTCACCGATGGACGAAGCTACTGACAGACTAACAGCTACCGATACCGATACATGGAGCTACCGATGCATGCAGCTACCGATGCATGCAGCTACCGATGCATGGAGCTACCGATGCTTGCAGCTACCGATGCATGGAGCTACCGATAAACAAAGTCACCGATACAAGCATGTACCAACCGACGCATAGAGCCACCGATAGAGTCAAAGCAACTAATGACATTGAGCTACCGATGTTCAAGCTACCGATGTTCAAGCTACCGATGCTGATTACCTACCGATCACTCGACTCACTGTTTGAATTTCTTCATTTATCTTTATTTAATCTATCTAACGGTCATATCATACATTTTAATGATTTGTCAAATATCTGATAAAGGTTGTCGGATGTCAGGAATCCGTACCTCGTACCGACAGAAAGGAAGTCTTTTATGTCTCCTGTTGCACGTGACATAAATACAAGAAGACTCTACTGAAGAGAAGTAGAACACACACAGAAAAAATGAAGACATACGACATACTCAAGAAAAGCTCTGTGCATACAAGAACCAATCAAGAACACAGAGAAGCTCATATACAATCAAGCCTACTCAAGAAGAGTTCTGTGCATACAAAAGGATATCGAAGAGCTTCATCGACTACATTTTTTACTCTGTGAACCTAGAGCATACGACACTCTGTTTCTCAAATAGAAACGAGAAGAAGACTCAGACTCACTTCTAGTCGAATCCAAAGGAGTTCAGAGCTACACTGAAATCACCAGAACCACTTCTAAACTCTACATCTCCTATTCTGTGATTTATTACTATACTTTTCGAGCAGTGTGTGTTATCTGCTGTATCTAACACATACACTGTCTCCTGTACTTAAACTGGAGGATTTGTAAATCCTAACCAAACATTTTCATTATTTCTTTCCCACGAAGAACAGTGGTAGAGGTCGTGTGTGACCTGGACAGCTGGTTGTTGTTGTACTGTTTCCCACGAAGAACAGTGGTAGAGGTCTAGGACCTGGACAGTTGTAAACTGTTGAACCCCGATCCAGGGTGTGGATCATTTTTATATAAACTATTGAGAGGACTAAGTCTCGGCTTGAGACTGAACCTCTTGGTTACATTTGTTGTGCCATCTCATTCAAAGTTTTATTCTGCTGCTAATCACTTTAAAACTAATACTGCTTTTAAAGTTACTTTGATAATTAAATTAGCAAGTGTTTATGTTAAGTGTAGATTAGTAAGTTAGTTTCAAAAGATAATCACACACTCCTGTGTTGATTAATTGGGAATTAATCAATCCCTTGAGAATCTAACAGAACCACTACTTTAATATAAATTCACTACATTTTAATTTATTATTTTATTTGGGGGTCTTTAAGACACTGTTTTTAAATACAGAAATTTTAATTGGTACTCAATTCACCCCCCTCTTGAGTAAACCACTCCGACCAACACTTGGTATCAAAGGATTGAAAATACTTTCTAAAAGTACTCTGCTTTTGAACTGTGATTTTAGTTGTATTTTAAAGTTCTTAAAATTTCTGTTATATCTAAATTTTTATCTCTTTAAAATTTTCTCATCATGTACAATAGACTTGAGGGTGCTGCTACTAACCGGCCACCTTTCTTCAATGGAACTAATTATGCTCAGTGGAAACTGAAAATGAAAATTCATCTAGAAAGCATAGGTTTTGATATTTGGACTGCTATTGAATCAGAATACAAAATTCCCACTACTGCTAGATCTACTTGGGATGAACCTATAAAGACTGCTTACAATAACAACTGTAAAGCTATGAATGCCTTGTACTGTGCTCTAGGAGATGAAGAGTTTAATAGAATTTCTTCTTGTAAAACTGCATATGAAATTTGGGATACCTTAGCTATTTCTCATGAAGGAACAACTAATGTTAAAGAAATGAGATTGAACACTTATACTATCAAGTATGATAATTTTAAAATGAAGCCTGACGAACCCATTTCTGACATGTATCTCAGGTTCAATGAAATTGTGAATACAATGATCTCGCTGGGAAAGGATGTCTCATCGAAGGAACAAATTATGAGAATTTTGATATGTCTACCTGATAGATGGAGAGGCACATCTGTCTCAATCAGAGAATCATGTGACATTGCTGCTCTACCTGTCAAGGAACTAATTGGCAAGCTGATGATGTATGAAGAAGAGCATAAAGTGAATAAAGAGGAAGAAAATGAACCTGCAAGAAAGTCTGTCGCTTTCAAATCCTCAACTTCAAAGAATAAGGACAAAGAAAAGCTTCATGATGTAGTTGAAAGTTCAAGCTGTGAAGACAGTGAAAGTGATTCTGACAGTGATGCTGAGATGGCTCACATTGCTAGAAGATTTTAGAAATTTTATAGGAAAAAGAAGTTCTTCAGAAAAACAAATTATAAGGGTAAGTATGATCACCACGGTAAATGGAAAAAGGATTGGAATAAGAATGACAAATCAGATGATGTTGTCTGCTATGAGTGCGAGAGAAAAGGACACATTAAAGCCGACTGTCCAAAGCTGAAGTATAAAAAGAAATATGAATATAAGGACAATAAGTTTAAGAAAGCCATGAAGGCCACTTGGAGTGCTTCAGAAGACAGCACAAGTGAAGCTGAATCTTCAGACTCTGAAAGGAATCGAGCCAACATGTGTTTTATGACAAACACTTCTGAGGTAACATCAGAAACTCCTGCTTCAAATTCATATTATTCTGGAGATGATTCTGAAGGTGATAACATGTCTAAATCTGAACTGTTTGAATATTGTGATATGCTTGAAGAAACCTGTAATGAACTTAAGGATAAATACAAGTCATTAAAGAAACATCATGCTCTCACCACTACAGTTAAAACCGAACTCACTATTGAAAAAGAGAAGAATGCTCAACTGTTAAAAGAAAACACTGAACTGAAACTATCTAATGAGCAACTCAAGAAAGACTTAGAGAAGTTCACCAATGGAAAAAATACACTAACACAGATGCTAGGAAAGAAAATAGCACCTAAATATACTACTGGTATAGGATACCAACCTGGACAAAGGAAAATTGCCAAAACTAGATTCATTTCTAAATCTGGACAGAATGAAGGTAATTCTGTAACTTCATATGCTTCAACCAGTTATATACATAGCTATGGATCTAATAAAGTTTATCATTCAAAGAATATCAATTCTACAAATTATATGAGACCCATTAGAAAAATATGGGTACCTAAAGTGTTATTGGCTGGCCTGTCTGGACCCAAGAAAATCTGGGTACCAAAATCATCTCCAATCTAAATCTGTTTTGTAGGGAACTTGCTTAAAGAGCTCCTGTAAAGAGACCTGGTATTTGGACAGTGGATGTTCAAGACATATGTCAGGAGACTTCTCTTGTTTCAAGAGTTTCATAAAAGTTGATGGAGGCTTTGTCACCTTTGGTGATAATTCAAAAGGAAAAATCATCAGCCTAGGCCAGATTGGTAACATTGATTCAATTTTGATTTCTAAAGTTTTATTTGTTTATGGATTTAAATACAATTTATTATGTATTTCTCAGTTATGTGATGATGGTTTTCATGTTAAATTTGAAAATGATTCTTGCAAAGTTTTTAATTCTAAGAATGTTTTGGTATTTTCTGCCTTAAGAAAGGAAAATGTTTATGCTGTTAATCTGAATTCTTTAGCTAAGCAGAATATTACTTGTTTGAATGCTTTTCATAAAGAATCTTGGCTATGGCACAAATGATTGGGACATTGCAACATTCACTCACTTAGAAAACTCTCTAGAAAAAATCTAGTTAGAGACCTACCCAAATTAGAATTCCCAAATGATAAAGTGTGTAACCCCTGTCAAAAGGGAAAACAACACAAAGTTTCTTTTAAATCAAAGAAAGAAGTTTCGACTTCTCAACCACTTGAATTGGTTCACATGGATTTGTTTGGACCATCAAGAATTTCTAGTTTAAATGGGAAGCACTATGTTTATGTTCTTGTATATGACTTTTCTAGATATACTTGGGTATATTTTCTAGCTCACAAAAGTGAAGCCTCTTCTTCTTTTGTTAAATACTCTAAATCTGTAGAGAACCTTAGTATACTTAAGATTAAAACATTGAGGAGTGATCATGGTCGTGAGTTTGAAAATCAAGATTTTGAATCTTATTGCTCACACAATGGCTATACTCATAACTTCTCTGCCCCTAGAACACCCCAACAGAATGGTGTAGTAGAAAGAAGAAACCGAACCCTTCAAGAAATTGCTAGAACCATGCTCAATGAATATGATCTGCCTATTTATTTTTGGGCTGAAGCTGTAAATACAGCTTGTTATGTCATTAATAGAGTCTTAATCAGGCCTGTTCTTAAGAAAACCCCTTATGAATTGTGGAACAATAGAAATCCTAAGGTTAATTACTTTAAAGTTTTTGTTTGCAAAGTATTTATTCTGAATACTAAAGATAATATGGATAAGTTTGCTTCCAAATGTGATGAAGGAATTTTTCTGGGTTACTCTATTTCAAGTAAAGCCTATAGAGTATTCAATAAGAGAACTAAATGTGTGGAAGAATCTGTTCACATCAATTTTGATGAAACTGATCCACATGAGTCTAAAACCTCTCTTGAAAATATTGAAGAAGACTTATCTGTTCTGGACATTAATGATAAATCTAAAGAACCTGTTATCAAAACATCCAGTTCTGGACTTTTTCCAGAATCTGCTTCTGTTGAACCCGAACCTATAGATGAACCTGAAATTTCTAGTCCAACCTTTACCAGATCAATGAGGATTCTAAAGAATCATCCTTTATAAGCTGTTGTTGGTAATCTTGATAGAGGAACACAAACTAGAGCTTCTCTAAGAAACCAGGTTGAACATCAAGCTTTTCTTTCACAGCTAGAACCCAAAAATATCAATGATGCTATCAATGATGAATTCTTGGTAATAGCTATGCAGGAAGAATTAAATCAGTTTGAGAGAAACAAAGTCTGGGAATTAGTTGACAGACCTAGGGACACTATGACAATAGGGACAAAATGGGTTTTTAGAAATAAAGTAGATGAATCTGGAAATATAGTTAGAAACAAAGCTAGACTAGTTGCACAAGGATATAGTCAAGAAGAAGGTATAGACTATGAGGAAACTTTTTCACCTGTAGCTAGATTAGAAGCCTTTAGGATCTTACTTGCATATGCTGCACATCTGGATTTCAAGTTATATCAAATGGATGTGAAAAGTGCATTTCTAAATGGTTTTATAATTGAAGATGTTTTTGTAGAACAACCACCTGGATTTACTAATCCCCATTTTCCAAATCAAGTTTTTAAACTTTCTAAAGCTTTGTATGGTTTAAAACAAGCTCCAAGAGCTTGGTATGATAGACATAGCAATTTCCTTATTTCAAAAGGTTTTACTAAAGGGATTGCTGATCCAACTCTTTTCATTAAAATAATTTCTAAAGATGTTTTAGTTGTACAAATATATGTTGATGATATTATTTTTGGATCTTCTAAACACTCTTTATGTACTGATTTTTCAAAAAGTATGCAAAATGAATTTGAAATGAGCTTCATGGGAGAACGTAAGTACTTTCTTGGATTTCAAGTATTTCAGAATGAAAGTGGTATTATTTTGAATCAAAGTAAATATACAAAGGATCTTTTAAAACGTTTTGGTCTGGAGAGTATCAAGGAAAGTGAAACTCCTATGAGTACTACCTGTAAATTGGATGCAGATGAAACTGGGAAACCAGTTGATCAAACAAATTACAGAGGTATGATTGGTAGTTTACTTTATCTTACTGCTAGTCGACCTGATATTATGTTTAGTGTGTGTATGTGTGCTAGATTTCAAGCTAATCCAAAAGAATCTCATTTGCTTGCTATTAAAAGAATTTTTAAATATCTCAAACACACGGTTAACTTAGGTTTGTTTTACCCAAAAGGACAATCCTTTGAGTTAATGAGTTATTCAGATGCTGACTTTGCTGGTTGTAAGTTAGATAGAAAAAGCACATCAGGAACATGTCATTTTCTTGGAAAATCTTTAGTTTCTTGGTGTAGTAAGAAACAGAACTCAGTTGCATTATCTACTGCCGAAACAGAATATATAGCTGCTGGTAGTTGCTGTGCACAAATTCTGTGGATGAAACACACTCTTTTGGACTATGGATATGTTTTTAAACATGTTTCAATCAACTGTGATAACACCAGTGCAATAAACATCTCTAAGAATCCTGTATCTCACTCTAGAACCAAACACATAGATGTAAGACACCATTTCCTAAGAGATCACTATAAAAAAGGTGATATTTCTCTTGAATTTATTGGCACCGAACATCAATTGGATGATATTTTCACTAAACCTTTATGTTCGGATAGGCTAAGTTACATAAGACACGAATTGGGAATGTTTAATCACAACCGGTGCAAAAATCCTCACTGATGTGAAAATTCTCACCGATGTGAAAATCCTCACTGATGTGAAAATTCTCACCGATGTAAAAATCGTCACTGATGTGAAAATTCTCACCGATGTGAAAATCCTCACTGATGTGAAAATTCTCACTGATGTGGAAATTCTCACCGATGTGGAAATTCTCACCGATGTGGAAATTCTCACCGATGTGAAATTATCACCGATGTGAAAATTCTCACCGATGTACAATTCTCACCGATTTGTTTTTCTCACCGATGATTAACTCACACCAATGTAATATTTTAAAACTTCTGTCTGCCGCCAAGAATATGAATCGTTTTATTTTATTTTATTTTACTCTATTTTAGTCGTTTATTTGGAATTCCTAAATGATAAAAACTAAGTCTAAGCCACTTCCTACCTCACCGAGCTCAAAACCTCTCACCTTCGAACCTTTGCTCCCAAATCAGCCAAGAACCCTAAACCCCCGATGGCAAAAACTAAGCTTCCTACCGTCAGAAGTGAAAGTGTAGAACCAAACGCTATGAAGCAGAAGACACAGCATAAATCCAGTGTTAGTGAAGTCAAAACTAGATCGGGAAAGTGACCAGTGAATCCTCACTTGCAGAATAGAGACATAGTAATCGAGAAGGAACTGTGCGTGGAATGGCTACTGCCTAGAAAATCATTAGTACTCGAGATTATGGAGGACCAGAAATGGGTGGATTGTTTCTCGAATAACAATGTCCCATACTACCCGAAGTTGGTAAAACAGTTCTACGAGTTTGTAACCTTCGAGAAGTCTGAAAATGAGAATCGGGTAAGCTCGTTTTTAAATAGAAAAGAGATGTCTTTTTCTTTAGTAGTGTGGGCTGAGAGTTTGAAAGTACCACATGAAGGTGTCTCTGGGTATGTATCAAGAGCAATGCCACCTAGCAGTGATATCTTTGATTATGAAACTGCCTTACAAGAGCTGACTGGTAATGGGACTTAAAGGCAAGTGGTTGCTGCTGAAATGGATGGACAGAATCGACTACTCTTCAAGTTTGTTCAGCATGTGTTGATACCGAGGCGAGGAGATTTTGCAAATATGAGATATCAAGATATCTATCTTCTTCATTTGCTAAGACATGGTGTAAAAATCAATCTGTGCAGATTGTTAATGCTTCAAATGGAAGACATGATTAGACCAAAGTCAAAGACTAATGCTTTGTTCTTTGCCAAGATAATTTCAGTAATGATAAAAGTGAAAGGAATAGCTGAGTCTCAGGATGAGACAGTTGTAGTCAAGAACAATTTCTGCATCACCTCGACTGTATGTAAGTACATGAAAATTAACTGGAACCCATGGAAGGGAGAATGGGTCAGTGATGATCAGAAGATATATGATAGGTTTAATCCTGTGGATCATCCCTCAAGACCAAAGGATATGAGAGATCCAAGTCTGAGAACTGATGAAGAGGAGCCTGTTTATAGTAGTCAAACAGAAGAAGAAATAGAAGAAGAAGAAGAAGAAACTCCCATGGATGTTGGAGGAGATCCAGACTTGCCCCCAAGTCCTGTTGCAGAATTGGTTTATTCTAGGAAAGGAAAGGTAGAGGAAATTTTGTCTACTCATGAGGAAGACCAGTATGTGCCTCACAAATAAGAAGAGGAAAAGGAAAATGTATCTGAATCGCCTGCTTCTGGTAGTTTAAGTATGAGTCCTTTGATTGGAAGCTCAGTTATGCCGACTGCTGAAGTAGAAAGAGATACAGAAGAAGCTGTACATGTATCAGAAGATCTTCTAGATGCTGCACCGATGGAACTTGTAGTAGAAGATTCTGATGAAGAGAGTCCAGCACTGAATGCTGTTGTGATACATGAGGATGCACCCACTGAGGGGGAGCATCAATCTATTCTTGGAAATGTTACAGTAGCTGTTGAGCTTGGAGACTGGGTAGAAGACCCAGGGTTTATAGTCTGTGGATTGGATTATCCGGATTCTGACAATGAGATGTCTGTGAATAGGCCTAAGACCAATTATGATCTTGATTCTGAGTTGTTGCCAGATGATGTGGTTAGATTTCATGATCTGAATAAGCTGAAAGAGGACCTCAAATCCAGTTTTGTTGAAGAAGTGAAGTTAATGGAAACTTCCCTTTCATCCTCAATTAATTCAATAATGACTGATTCTGTAGCCAGTTTGGCCTCAGCAAAGGGATCTGCTACAGTTGTTTCAAATGATTTTGTCTCTAAATCTGATCTTGAATCCATGAATAATGAGCTGAAATAATCGTTCAGTGTATCAGTTATTGAGATGAAGCAAAGCTTTTATGAAGAAATGAAAATGTTAGAGAGATCCTTCGAGCTATCTCTGGCTTATAATTTATCTTCTTTTATGTCTGAGCTTATGGATGAAGTGAAAGAGTTCCAGACTCAGTCTTCTAGGATCGAAGCAGATCTTGAAGCTCTCAAGACATCAGTTGTTGCTTTGGATTCTTATATGAGCTCCAAGTATCAAGCTGACAAGGACCTAGCTTATGTGAAGAGTGTAGTAAGCCAGTTTGTCTCGGTGTTTGAAAGTTTCAAAACCTCAGTGAAGGATCATGTTCAATTACAAGACTCTCAAGTTCAAAGCCTAATCAGTGGTTTGTCTAAGAGTTTCAAAGAAACTGCTTCCTTCTCTTTTGGCCCTCTCACATCCAAACTATCAGTTGATCTGAATCAAGTTCGAGCAATGTTGAAGGAGGAGATTAGTTCTATTTCAACCAGTGGATCTGTGGACTCATCAGAGCTGAGCCGAGTGGTGCTTTCTACAAGAGATTCTGCGAGAGAAATAATGAAGATTGTTCAAGATTATATGAGAGATGCCTCTGCCTCTCAGGAAGCCATAAAGAGCAAAGTGGACCACTACTTCACCAGAATTTTCACCAAGCATCAACTCGATCACCACTTCAAGCTGATGTTGGAAAACATGAAGCTACCTCCAGTCACTCATGCCTTTAGAGAAAAAGTGAGCAAACTAAGATAATTGACTCCTGCCTTGGAGAAATTAATGGAGAACAAAGATGATTTCATCTCTGCTATGGAAAGAGGAGGAGGAATTATTATGGATTTCAAAAATCTACTGCTGCCCTTCTTGCATGTTGATGCCAGACCAGTCATCATACCTCCTGCTTTGCCTGCTTCTGCCTCAGCTGCTTCTACAGTCCAGCTGACTCCTGCTCAATCTATTCGAAGCCTCACACCAATGATCACCCAAAGCTCTTCAACCTACAGGCCTGACTCTATGTCAGTGGCCCAGCCTCCTTTAATCTTTTCTGGAATTCCAAAACCTTCACCTGCATCCTCCCCATCCGAACCTTCTACTGATCCCAAAGGAAAATCTCACGTGGAAGAGGTTGAATGATCCAGTGGCCAGGATTTTTTGATAGGAATTCATTTGTATTCTGTTTCTGTACTTTTTGACTACTCTAATACAGAAGAACTCCTTTTACTTCTCATGTTTTTATCTGTCTCCTATATATATGCATTCCCACTTTTTGATTATCACAAAGGGGGAGAACAAAATGAGAGAATAAGAAAGGGGGAGAACAAATTGAGAAAAATAACAAGCGGGGGAGAAAAAAATGAGAGAATGAGAAAAATTTTCAATAGAGAAAAATAAGGAATAAGGGGAGACACATTTCCTTTTTTTTCTTTCTCTTCATTTTTACCTCTGATACCTTATGTCTATTTAGTACCTTATGATTGTTACCTCTGATAACTTATGTCTATATCATACTATTTCTATTATCTCTGATGCTGTTTTCAATAAGAAAATTGAATTCAATATTATACTCTTTACTATTATATTTTCACTATGTTAACTGCCCATATCATAAATTGTGATTATAAAAAAGGGGGAGATTGTTGACCTCACCTGTTTTGATAATCTCAATCATGTATTCATATGTATTGAAAATCCCAATTATGTTTTCATTCTCTATGATATTTTTAAGTATCATTGATCTATACTTTAATTCTTTCAAATCTGTGATCAAACCAATAATAATTTTCAAAATAGTCTTTGGAATATGTAAATCCTCTTTTATCTATGTTCATACAAGTTATAAATTGATTCTAACCCAATCGTATGTGTTCTGCATAAAACAGATAAGTAATCTGCCTATAGTTACTGATAAAGAGCTACCTGTAACCAGTCTACCGATAGACTTAGTCTACCGACAGACAGTCACCGATATACTTAACACAGAGCTACCGATGTACTTATAAATGTAAGCTACTGACTTACAGACAGCTACCGATACAAATATAGAGCTACCGGTGTAAGTATAAATAGCTACCGATGGAATAAGAGTCACCGATGGACGAAACTACTGACAGACTCACAGCTACCGATACCGATACATGGAGCTACCGATGCATGGAGCTACCGATGAATGCAGCTACCGATGCATGGAGCTACCGATGCTTGCAGCTACCGACGCATGGAGCTACCGATAAACAAAGTCACCGATACAAGCATGTACCAACCGACGCATAGAGCCACCGATAGAGTCAAAGCAACTAATGACATTGAGCTACCGATGTTCAAGCTACCGATGCTGATTACCTACCGATCACTTGACTCACTGTTTGAATTTCTTCGTTTATCTTTATTTAATCTATCTATTGGTCAAATCATACATTTTAATGATTTGTCAAATATCTGATAAAGGTTGTCGGATGTCAGGAATCTGTACCTCGTACCTGCAGAAAGGAATTCTTTTATGTCTCCTGTTGCACGTGACATAAATACAAGAAGACTCTGCTGAAGAGAAATAGAACACACATAGAAAAAAGGAAGACATACGACATACTCAAGAAAAGATCTGTGCATACAAGAAGAACCAATCAAGAACACAGAGAAGCTCATATACAATCAAGCCTACTCAAGAAGAGTTCTGTGCATACAAAAGGATATCGAAGAGCTTCATCGACTACATTTTTTACTCTGTGAACCTGGAGCATACGACACTCTGTTTCTCAAACAGAAATGAGAAGAAGACTTAGACTCACTTCTAGTCAAATCCAAAGGAGTCCAGAGCTACACTGAAATAACCAGAACCACTTCTAAACTCTACATATCCTGTTCTGTGATTTATTTCTTTACTTTTCGAGCAGTGTGTGTTATCTGATGTATCTAACACATACACTGTCTCCTGTACTTAAACTGGAGGATTTGTAAATCCTAACCAAACATTTTCATTCTTTCTTTCCCACGAAGAACAGTGGTAGAGGTCGTGTGTGACCTGGACAGCTGGTTGCTGTTGTACTGTTTCCCACGAAGAACAGTGGTAGAGGTCTTGGACCTGGACAGTTGTAAACTGTTGAACCCCGATCCAGGGTGTGGATCATTTTTATAAAAACTTTTGAGAGGACTAAGTCTCGGCTTGAGACTGAACCTCTTGGTTACATTTGTTGTGCCATCTCTTTCAAAGTTTTATTCTGCTGCTAATCACTTTAAAACTAATACTTCTTTTAAAGTTACTTTGATAATTAAATTAGCAAGTGTTTATGTTAAGTGTAGAATAGTAAGTTAGTTTCAAAAGATAATCACAAACTCTTGTGTTGATTAACTGGGAATTAATCAATCCCTTGAGAATCTAACAGAACCACTACTTTAATATAAATTCACTACAGTTTAATTTATTATTTTATTTGGGGGTCTTTAAGACACTGTTTTTAAATACAGAAATTTTAATTGGTACTCAATTCACCCCACTCTTGAGTAAACCACTCCGACCAACAATTATGTATTATGTTTATAGAAAACACATGCACTTCCTTGGTTTTATTTTACACTATCAGATTTAAAATACCATTAAGAATCTTAACCATTGATAATATAGTTGGTGAATGGTGATCTTATGATTAGTATAAATATAGGGTTATGAAAAATCCAATTAGAACAGAAAAAGAAAGTGATGGTATTGACCAATAGGATCATAACCTATAAATCTCATTTATTGTATCTTCTAATGGATATATAATCATGTTTAATTTCCCTAGAATAAGCCTAAGATTATATCCAACAACTTTTAGCATATGTGAAATTCTTTACGAGAGAAGTTTTAGCTCATTGAGATCATGACCCAAACCATATACGTTGAACCACCCCATGAAAGTATAACTATAGTGCACATTACCGTTAGGGTGTTTTCTCATGTAATAATGGTAAATGTATCAAGATCCTAATAATATGAATATGTATATTGTATAAAATGATGAATATATTTTCATATGATTATTTTTACTTTATAAATGATTTTGATTTTGATACAATAAAACACAAATTGTATTTTGGGGTAATATTCAAATATAATTAAGTAATTTATGAATTAATATATTTTCGAAATAAATAATATTTTTATAAAGTTTTATTATTAAATATATTTTATTAAATATAAATGGTCATATAATTTTTATTAATTCAAATTTAATTTTTTATAAGGGTTTGAAAACTGTTATTGTCAAATAACCTATCATTTATCAATAAAAGTCGATTCTTATGTTAAAAGTGAAAATTAAAATATTTAAAAAATTATTTGGATAGATAAAATATTATTTTTATAATCAGAACATCAAAATTACCCAATGGTGAATTTTTCATAATTTTCTGAGATAGCTGAATTTTTGTGTAAATTTTAAAATACAGAATAAATATAAGGTGTTTATTATGACATCATAATGATCCAAAAATGTTGTAATAAATTCTATAAAGGGTATCCAAAACCAAATATATTTTCCCCTTTAAAATAATGTAATTTTATGTTTATTTTATTAATTTTATAAAGCCTTTATGAATCCCCAAAACCTATAATATATTTTAAGGATTTAAAATCGTTTATGTAAAGACATGACACTCTTTCACATCATGAAGGGAAATATTTTAATTATATTATCCCTTGGACTAATAAATTAATTAAAACCAATCCCGTTTTTTATAAACCATGGGCAAAAACCATAGGAATTTTTGTGGTTTTTATTAATTTGTTATATATAGTCCAAAATCTAAGTTTGAGAAATAATACATAATTCCCCACTCATTTCCTATATAAACTCACCCAATAATTCACTTATCTTCACTAAAAAACTTTTGAGCACATCCTTAATATTACCTTTCCTCTATATAGTCCTCACAATATTCCCTCAATCACTCAAGAAGCTCCTCTCAACCTTTTGGAATGACACTCTCATTATATGGGATCTCCCTCTCTCTTTTTTATCCAAGAACCACTTTTATGTTATGCCTCTTACATTCCATTTGTTCATGTTCATGGTATTTTTTATACATACCTCTTACTTCCCTTTTTATGTACATGTTATTAGAGACCCTATTCACTCTAATTAATCCCTCCCATGAACCTTTATGTATACCCATTACCATGCCAAATTTTAGTAAGGGGACCTTTCTATTTTCTCTTTATTCAAATATATTCATTATATCATGCCTTTTATCTACAATTCATAATGTTGGGATATTTTATTCCATATCCCATTACATACCTTATTATTTATAAATTATTAAGGACCCCTTTCACTCTCATTAATCCCTCCCATGAACATTTATGTGCCCATGTTATATAGCCAAAAGTTCACCATGATTTTTCACAACAAACAATTGTGTAGTCAATACTCATACCCATTTCCTATCAAGGGTATTCGCCTTTATGAACTCATACTTCTTTTATTGGGGACATAAGTGTTTTTATTAAACACTCCTTGATCATGGAATAAAATGTGTTGATAAATGATTCCATGTTGTATGATCTATGTGGAACTCTTATTCATGTGAATGAAATGAAATCAACATGTGTGTCACGAATTATATAGTTCTATGATGAATTGGGAAATGTTTTAGTCTCATGAAGAATCATGAAAGGTATTGGGAAGTGAACCTAATCTATCATAGGACTTTTCCATCATGATTTCTTGGCAGTTAATCTGGACCTTTGTTTATGATTCCCTGTTTTTGTAGTCACCACATTTCCCATGTTTCTTTTATGTTATCATGTTATATCATGCCTCATTGTTCATGTTTATTATTATCAACACTTTTATGCATCATTGATATGCCTATAATCTAGCATGTAGTAATTTCTTCATGTTATGTCATGTTTACTCCCTTACCGGGCTTTATATCTCACCCATTTGTTATGTATATCTCTAGGCTCTCCCATATAGTTTTAAGTGTGATGAAATAATATGAGCATGTTAATGATGTTTTAAATAATGGTGATGCATTCCCTATTTTATGTTGTTAGGTAATATACCTAATTATCAAATACATAATACTTCTCGATCTTTCAGGTTGTATTATGTGTAAAATTATTTAATAAATCATGATTTAATATATAGTAAAGAGCAGGGTTGTCATAGTTGGTATCAACAAAAAGTCTAGTTATTTTTGAGATTATGATTAGAAAACTAAATAAAAGGCATTAAGAATAAGACAAAACATAATAATTCATCCCAAAATTTTGGTAAAGTATAGAGTAAGTGGTTTCCACACAAATACATCTATGTCTGGATACTACAAGTGGATGTGGATCTGGCACAAATATACCTAGCTTTAAACCCCAAAAACACCGCATTAGGATAGACTCAATCAGGAACTGGTACACGGAAATGGTCCTTGATGCACACCTAGTTTGACACTGTCAGGGGATATGCATTGGTAAATTCACAAGCTCATTACAAACCATTATTATGGGAAAACAATTCTCATAAGTGACTTTGTATAAAATAGATCATGGATAACATAGATTGAATCCTTGAAATTTAAAAGTTAAGGAATAAATTTTATTTGTAAATTATCTCTTTAATGTAGTTGTATTCCTTTTTATGTGCTTAATAGGTTGAAAATTATCATCCCTATGTCTATTTGGGATGAAGTAAATGGTTAGAACCAGAATCAAAAAGTGAGAGGTAGGGTTATCATCCATAGTTCTATGCATTTTTTTATATCACTCAAGTTTATTAGAACTATTCAAACACCACCAAAAATCATGTAAGTGGATTTTTTAGTGAAAATAGAAAATGGAGCAATTATTTCATCCCGATTATATAAATCCTCCCTTGTCAAAATTTGTGGACTAAATTTCCCAGCAAACCTTATGATACTCACTTTAGTTGAATTTGATGAAATTATTGGCATGGATTGGATTTCCTTATATAGAGAAAAAATAAATTTCCATGATAATGAAATCAATATTCATATCGCAAATTGACCCCTGATTCTGTACAAGTGAAAGGAGGAGGGTAAATCTTATTTAACACCAACATCTCAAGCATGTATATTATTCCCTACGAGCAAGTATATCTAGCTTAAATGATCGAGTCTATGGAAAATAACATCCTTGGACACACGTACATTATGAGGGAATACCATGATGTGTTTATTTAAGAATTGTTCGGTCTTCCTCCTATAATAGAAGTTGAATTTTAAATTGATATTATACCTTGGGAATTATGATTATCCAAAACTCTGTATAGAATGGTTGTTGTGTAAATTCAGGAGTTGAAGAAACAACTATCGATTAATATGGATAAAGGGTTCATACACCCAAGTGATTCACCTTGGCATACACTAGTCCTTTTCATTAAAAACAAGAATGGGTCAATGCACCTTTCCATTGATTACCATGAGCTCAACAAAATCATGATAAAGAACAAGTATCATCTTTCATGGATGGATGACTTGTTCGATCAACTATGTGGATTACAATAGTTTTCCTAGGTGGACCTTAGGTCGGGGTATTACTAAGTAAGGGTGAAGGTGGATATCCCCAAGATCGCTTTATGTACAAGGTATGAGCACTATGAGTTCATAGTAATTCCATTAGAACTCACTAATTCTCTAGAAATCATCATGGAATTTATGGATAGATTCTTTAGAGATTAGCTCATCAAATTTTTGGTATTATTTATAGACGATATTCTAATATACTCTAAAATTATGGAGGAGCAGGATGAGCATCTAGGCAATGTGCTAAAGATCTTACAAAAGGATAAGCTTTCTGAAAATTATAGAAAATGTGATTTCGGGTTGAGGGAAGTCTCATTATTAGGGAATATTATCACAATAAATGGGATATTTGTGGATCCTTCAAAGACATATGCAATTAATGGATGGTCAAGGCCATCATTTGTGACATAAATCCATAGATTCCTTGTATTAAATGGGTATTATAATCAATTTTTGATAGATATATCCTGATTTTCAAACCCTCTAACCAAGTTAACTCAAAAGGGATTCAAGTTTTTTTGAAACAATGAATGTGAAGAGAGATTCAATGAGTTGAAGGAGGTTAATCATTGTACCTGTACTTACGCTACCCATAATTTGGGAACTTTTCATAGTGTACATTGATCCTTTGAAGAAGAGGTTGGGATGTGTGTTGATGTGAAATGAAAATGTGATAGCATATGCTTCAAGTCAATTGAAATTTCAGGAATAGAACTTTCCAATGCATGATCTAGAGTTGGTTGTAGTGATCTTCATGTTGAAAATATAATGGCATTCTCTCTTTGGGGAGAAGTGTGAAATACATACAGATCATAAGATCCTCAAGTATATATTCACAAATAAGTAGCTGAATATATGATAGTGAAGATTCTTAGAGCTGATTAAGGTATATGAATGTTCAATACACTACCATCTTGGGAAAGAAAATAAATTGGTAAATTCTCTAAGTGTAAAGGATCCATCAACTTTAACGTTAATGAGAATTTAAGAGGATCTGATCTTCTTATACATGAAAAGGATAGACATGGGAATCACAAAGGAAGGAACATCATCAATCCTTTCTAAAACGATTGCCCAACCATCCCTTATAGAGAGGATAAAGTATTGTCAATGAAATGATATGGGAATTCAGAAGAAAGAGGAATCAATAGGAAAAGGGAAATCATCATAGTTCAATGTTAATGAAGGAGTTGTGATATTTGGTTCATGACTATGTGTACCATAAAATAATGAGTTAAAAAAGGTGTTATTGGATGATACACATAGATGAAACTTCTTCATCCATATAGGAATTAAAAAGATATATCGAGATCTCTAAGAGTACTATTGGTGGGACTATATAAAGAAAGAGATTGAAAAATATACATCAAGGTGTCTTGTGTGTCAGCAAGTGATGGTTGGAAAGAAACAATCCAAGGGGATGATGCAACAATTACCAATACCTATGTAGAAATGGTAAAACATAACCATGGACTATGTCGCTGGTCTTATGAAGACATCAAGAGTAAATAATGCTATATGGGTTGTGGTGGATCATCTTATAAAGACTTATCACTTCGTTGGAATTAGATCTGAATTATCACTCAATCAACTTGAAAGGATATACATTATATAAGTGATGAGACTTCATGGAACACCATTATCAATAGTATCTGATCAAGATCCAAGATTTACCTCTATGTTCTATAAGAGTCTCCACCATTCTCTAAACATTGATTTGAACTTCAAAATAGCATATCACCCTCAAACTGATGGTCAATCAGAGCGTACTATCCCGACACTTGAGTACATGAATAGAGAATGCTCAATTAAATCAATGGAGGATGGGATGAACATCTTCATATGGTTGAGTTATCATATAATAATAGTTTCCACTCAAGCATCTAAATGTCTCCCTATGAAGCCCTTTATCGGAAGAGGTGTATAACACCTTCATGTTGGGATGAATTTGGGGAACGCAAACTACTAGGTCCTAAAATGGTTGAGGAAATGGTGGAAAATGTCAAGACCATTCAGCAACACATCAAGGCTTCTCAGAGTCAAAAAAAGATACATGTTGACAATAATCAACAAGGCCTAGAGTTTGATTTTAGATATAAGGTATTCCTATGAATGTCTCCATGGAATAAAGTCATGATATTTAGGAAGGGAATGTTTAGTCCAATATACATCATTCCCTTTGATATCCTTGATCGCATTGGAGAAGTGGCTTATCAACTAGCACACCCACCTAAATTATATCAATTATATGATGTGTTCCAATTATCACTCTTGAGAAAGTACATATCAGACCCCCCACTTGTACTCAATCCAGATGTGGTTCCATTAGATATGGATCTTTCCTATGAGGAGCATTCAATGAAGATCTTAGATCATAGAGACAAAGTTCTGTGGAATAATACAGTGTGTCTGGTCCAAGTGTTGTGGAGAAACCAAAATTTTGAAGAAGAGATGTGGGAACCGGATGAGGTGATGAAATTGGGTTACCCTTGTCTGTTTTATTGTGTGAAATAAAAATTTTGAGGGTGAAATCTCTGAAGGGGGGAATATTTTAACGACCTGTGATTTTAAAAATAAAATTATCTTTGTGGTTGAATTAAGTATCTCATTATGTATTATGGTTATAGAAAATACATGAACTTATTTGGTTGTGTTATATCCTATCATATTTAAAAGACCATTAAGCATCTTAACCATTGATATTATAGTCATTGATCAATGGTCAAATAATTAGTATAAATATAGGTTTTTGAAAAAACCAATTGAAACAGACAGAGGAAGTGATGACCTCAACCAATAGGATTATACCCTATAAAGCACATTTATCAGAGCTCACAAGGGAGATAGAATCACTTGTATTTTCCATGGACCAATCTCATGATGGGATCCAACAACTTAAGAACCTGTAAAATAATTTATAGGATAATTTCAAGCTCATCAAGATCATAGGCCAAACCATGTACGCTGAACCACCCCATGAAAGTCTCATCATCATGCACCATACCCTTAAGGTGTTTTCTAGTGTAATAAAGGGCTATGTATCAAGAACCTAATAGTATTAATATTTATATTTTATAGAATAATGAATATATTTTCATATTATTATTGTTACTTTATAAATGATTTTGATTTTGATAAAATTAAACACAAATTGTATTTTCGGGTAATATTCAAATTCAATTAATCCATTTATGAATTATTAGATTTTTTAAATAAATAAAATTTTAATAAAATATTATTATTAATTAATTATCATTAAACATAAATTGTCAAATAATTTTATGAAGTCAAATGTAATTTTTATAAGGATTTGAGAACTATTATTGTCAAAAAACCTAGCATTTCTCAATAAATGTCAATTTTTATTTTAAAAGTGAAAATTGAAATATTTAGAAAATTATTTAGATAGAATAAATATTATTTTTGTAATCATAACGTTGAAATTATCATACAGTGAATTTTTCATAATTTTCCGAGATAGCCGAATTTTTAGGTAAAATTTAAAATACAAAATAAATATATGGTGTGTATTATGACATCATAATGACCCAAAATGATTTAATAAATACTATAAATTGCATTAAATACCAAATATACATTTCCCATTTAAAATATATAATTTTAATTTTATTTTACTAATTTTATAAAGCCTTTATGAATCCTCTGAAACCGATAATATATTTTATGGTTTTAAAAACATTTCTTTAAGGACATGACTCACTTCCACATCACCAAGGGAAATATTTTTATAAGTTATGCCCTAATCGTTATAAAATAATGAAAAAAATCCCATTTCGAAAAAAAATCATAGGCAAAAACCATGGTAAGGTTTTTACTTTTTATTACTTTATTATATGAAGTCCAAAACCCATGTTTGATAAATCAAAAAGAATTCTCCACTCATTTCCTATATAAACCAACCCAATATCCCACTTCTATTCACTAAAAAACCTGGTATCAATTCCTTAATATTCCCTCCCCTCTCAATAGTCCTCCCAAGTTTCCCCAAATCTCTCAAGAATCTCCTCCCAATCTATTGGAATCACACACTCAAGGCAAGGGATCCCCCTCTCTCATTTTTATTCAAACACCTATTTTATCTAATGACTCTTAAATTACATTTGTTCAGGTTTGGGGTATGTTTTTATACATACATATTGCTTAAATGTTTATGTACATGTGATTATATAACCATTTTTTCCTCACTAATCCCTCCCATGAACCTTTTATGTACACCTGTTACCATGCTCAAATGTAGTAAGGGATCTTTTCCTTTTTCTCTTTATCCAAGCATCTTCATTATCACATACCTTTTATCTCTAATTCCTAGTGTTGGGATATTTTCTTACATATATCCTTACTTCCCTTATGATGTATAAATTATGATGGACCCCTTTCACTGTCATTATGTTCACCCATGAACATTTATATTCCCCCATTATGCTACTAAAATTTCACCACAATTTTCCATGCCAAACAATTGTGTAGTGAATACCTGTACCCATTTCCTGTCAAGGGTGTTCACATTTATGCACTCATAATTCATTTATTAGGGTATTAAATTTATTTATTCCATACTCCTTGATAATGGAATAAAATATTATGATAGATTATTCCATGTTATATGATCTATGTGACACTCTTATGCATGTGAATGAAATGACTGCGATGGGTGTGACCAAAATTATATAGTGTTCCAATGCATTGGGTAATGTTTTAGTCTCATGAGACATCATTAAAGGTATTAGGGATTAAAACTAATCCATCATGGGAATTTTTCTATCAAGATGTCTTGACCTATGTTTATGATTCCATGTTTTATGTTTTTGTCACAATTCTAATATTTCCTTTATGTTATCATGTTATATCATGCCTCATTTTTCATGTTTATGATTCTCACCACTTTTAGGTATCATTGATATTTCTTTTGTCTAACACATATTACTTTATTCATTTTATTCTGTGTTTACTCCCTTACTGGGATTTGTATCTCACCACTTTCTTAGGTATGTCCCCAGGTTATCTCATGCAGTTTTATGTACGATGGAATAATATGAGAACTTTGAGGATGTTTTAAATAATGGAGATTTATTCACTCTTTTAAGTTGTTATGTAATGTTCCTAATTCCCAAAGACACAAGAATTCTTGGCCTTTTGGGTTTTATTATGTGTAATCTTATGTAATAATTCATGATTTAATGTGTAATAAAGAGTGGGGTTGTCATAGGTTCTTTTTGTGAAAATAGAGGATGGAACCTTTAGGATTTGTAGAGACCCAAAGCATGACGTACATGGAAATTACATTACTTTTTCGAAATACTTAATACATAACAAAAACAGACACACAAGGACCGTAATAGTTTAGTGTCTTTGGAAACTCGAAATGTAATATTCTAATCATGGTGAAAGATCTCCAACATCTCCCATAAAGATCTTACCCTTTTGTTTTCTTACCTAAAACCTTTCTTTATATCCTGCGGAAAAGAAAACATATAAAGGGTGAGCTTAAATTCTCAGTAAGGGTAATCATGGATAAAATAAAACAAATCATATACATTTTAACTTAAAAACATGAACATAATGTTTAAACAAAAAAATCTTGAGCAATGACATAAAACATGGAAGAACATAAGGCATAGATCATAAAGAAACATTAATCATGATAAAATAGCATGGGAATAAAACATGTAATTGTGGGAACCATTCCGCACTTGTTATGATTTCCATAGTAGTCAAGGCATTGCTGCCAAGACCATCTTAGTGGACAAATTCCCTTTCTGAATCGAGTTCACTCCTCGTTTCAGTCCTGTAACACTAAACCGGATTAACTTACCGTTCCAGCCATGTCTATCTCATGAGATATAAATCTTTAACCAATTCATTGGAGAGAGATATAGGTCCCACCCATCTCATAATGAAATCATTCTTACTTGTGCCACAAAATAAACATACATCATTCATAATAACTCAATGAATAAAATGGGTTTCATAAACATCATCATATCATCACATAATCCATATAAAAGAAATGGATAATTCATAATAAGAAAATTGAAAGCATGTAAATCATAGATACATTATACTTGAAACATACACATATGAAATAATGTCATCTTAGATGTAAAATTATTTGGATAAAACACTTGAAATGAATTCTTGAGGAAAATATACTTCCTTCTTCAAAATCAATTTCTTTTCACAAAACGTCTTGATATTTTAAAAGAAAAGATTTTTTTTTGAAAATAGTCATGAAATATTTTTTGGAAGCTTCATGAAATTAAGGCTTTATAAAACATTAAAAATCCTTTCATTCCGTATACGTTAAAAAACATTCTTTTCGTACTTTTGTCGGAAAAGTAAAAACGTACCTTGTAGGGTAAATAAAAGAAAGATTCCTTCCATACCATGGGGTAAAAGTAAAAATGGGTAAAATGAATTTAAAAATACATGAATACACCTTTATAAAACATGGACATGGTTGATAACAATAACCCCAGTAAATATTTACGAATAAGAAATCTTAGATAAAAATGAGATTTGCAAAATTGTCCCTTACCTTAGGTCCGATTTTCTTCGTACGTATCAGAACCACCTGTATAACGATTTAAATAATTTCATTGAATTATTAAAAAATCATATTAATTTTTATGATATCATATATGTTTCACTTATGACTTTATATTACCTGTTCTTTTGTAAATCCCATGTTAAAGCAGCATTTTGGGTAAAATCATTTCATTTAGAGTATGTGTTTCAACTTTTCGTTCTTAATATTATTACTTATATACTGATTTACATAATTCCATAATTTAAAACATGATTTATATATAATATATATTCATCATATATATATGTATATTATAGATCGATAAAAGGAACGAAATACACCGTTTATGGAGACGGTAGGCCGTACGTACGCATGAACGTTGTTTTTGTTTCCTTATTTAATTGAATGAAACAAAAAAGATGACACACACATATATATACATACATACAGTAGCATTATAATTTCATATATTTCATTATTATTAATTATATAAAATATATTATCATTCATGTATGGTTAACTTGGAGAATGAATCTCATCGCGTCGTGGAGACGGTAGTCCGTACGTACGCACGAGCGATGATATCGTTCCCATAATTATTGAATAAAATTGGAATGGATGGTATAATATATCAGAATCAGTATGATATTATAATAACCATATATAGTTATTCTTTACACCATTATACCCATCCATGTAAGGTGTTGGTGGAAAAATAGATTTCACCACGGCGTGGAGGCGGTATTCCGTACGTACGCACGCGTGGTGATTTCGTTTTCTGTAGGATGGATAGATGGTGAAATATGGTAGTTTCATACTTATAATAACATATCAATATATGATTTATACTTATGTTATTACTTCATAAGGAAACAACTAAAGAAGAATATGTGGAAGAAGAAATAAAGATGAAATAATTGGTAACGGACATTACTTCTTCTTTGAATCCCCTCTTTGAGAACTCCTCTTAGGGAACTAAAATTGGTCTTTGAGGAAGCCAGGACCACTAGGATGATTCTATGGAAGTTTACAAGAGAATTTAGTAGGGGTTGGCCGAGTGTTAAGGCTCAAAGTGGTGTGAGGAAGAGAGGGAGGAGGTGCCCTTTTATAAGGGAGGAGAGGGACACCTTTGGAAAAACTAAAAATATTATTTTATTATAAAGTCATATTCGGTTTTTAATAGCTCTAAATTGATTTATTTAAAAGATAAGATGGGTATGGGTTGAAATTATCTCATACAATAGAATTTAGACAAGTTTAGGTTTCTATTTTAACCTTATCATTTAGATTTAACCTTAAGTTAAATAATTTTCCATTTACCGTGTCTTCTGGTTTTCTTACACTATAAGGTTAATAAACTTACTATAGCAAGACAAACGAACCCCATGTTGTTTATTATTAATATATATAACCTTATCTAAGTCATTTTTCCGAACCTTAGTTATTTAGGAATAAAATAACAATTAATAATATAATATGTTTTTTAAACACTATTTTATGTCAATTTTGACACTATTTGGTAATTTATTTTTTTGAAAATCATAACACAATGATTAGTTAGAAAACAGTTAACTAAATCAATAATAACATGTCATATTAACCTAGAAAATTAGTGTAATTCATAAAAAGTCTCAAATTACATTTATTTGGGTATTTATAACATCAATTATGTCAATATTTCATTAATAAGATCATTACTACATCATCATTGTGTCAAAAATAAATTAAATTATTTATTGTCTAAAAATTATAAATAAAATAAAATTATGTAGGAAATATTTTTATCTGTCTAATTAATATTTATAGTCGAATTTATCTTATGTATATACCTATATTAAAAATGATTTACTTATTAATATTTGATTTTAACTATTTCAACCCTTCTTTAAATAAATTAATATTAAATGTCCTAATCTAATCTAAGTTGGACCAAATGGTCATATTTTATTCCTAAGGTTGTTTTTGGTCGAATTATACTTATCAAATAGAATTAAGAAATGTGTTAGGGTAATAATAATATCATTTTTACCCTTAATTACTCTATTTAGTTTTAACCGTGGTAAATAAAAGTAAAAAGTTTCTATTCAACAAAAATTATTTTCATCTCATTGAACCACATTATACTTACTAACATCAACCGTGTCTCTAGGATTTTTGAAATTCCATTCACAAAAGCGGTAAAATTAATTTTTATGTAAATTTGCAAATTCTCCTAGGAGGTGGGTAAAAGACGGTCAAAAGTTCAATTAAATTTTTATATATCTAAAATTATTATAAAAGGAATCCAATGAATTAAATTGAACATATATAGGTATTATGTGTCAATTTTGACCTAAAATAAATTTAAATAAAATAAATAATTATTTAAATAAAAAGTTGGTTTTTAAATAGTAACCTAGTGTTTTCACTATTCATCAAAAATTGAATGTTTTCAGAAAAATACCAAAATTTCACCCTAGGCTAATTTCGATATTCCGAATCCAAAAATAAAGTCCATTTTGAAAGATAAAATTTACAAAATTTCAAAAATTGGTTATTACTATTCATAATGGCTAATTTTAATAATATTTTAATAGTATATCGTTGTTTAGTGAAACATGGTATTGCGTACAACACACGCTATCAAGGAAGGTCACGATTGCGTGTAATGCAGCCAAGTTAGGGTTGCGTGTTGTGCAAGACTCTTTTTTTGTAACGTACAACACAAGACATCAATAAGATTAAAAAAATTAAAATCTCGGGGTGTTACATTCTACCCCCCTTAAAATGAATTTCACCCTCGAAATGCGTCAGGGTTATAAATGGTTTACTACTCGAAAGTTTCTTTAATAGAAACCCACATCATAAAAAGGAATACCAAAACCAATCTTTAAAAACTAATGTATGAAACATAACGGTTACCAAAATTAATTAATCAATGGGTTTCCACATATGAGAACATAGGTGAAAAGATGGATATGGAAAAGAAACCTAAACATCATGTTCTGATGGAGAGTGGTAGAGAACATGGATATGAAAAATCCAACAATCACAAAGCTATAGATTTGTGATGATCTAAGGTACCATCTGATTCATCGGATATAAGGGAACTAGGAGAATGTTTTTTTGTTTTCAAGATCATTTCCTAAAGTTGAGGAATTAAAATAAATACTTACATGATTTTGGTACAATCTCACTATTGTTCGTGAATTGAACAATTTAAACTTCATCCCTTAAAGAAATAAAGTTTAATTTGTTATTTGTGATGTGTTAGCAGATCATGTGATAGAATGATGGGTCATTCCATCTATTTCAAACAAAAGGTCAGCAAAAGTTATAAGTCCATCTTATGGTTAGATTAATCGTATATGGTTCCAAAAATGAACTTATACTTCATATATCATACCGCTTAATAAAATAAAACTAGTTTCTACTAACCTAGGACTTCCTGTAGGCTAGTGGTATGCGATAAAGGCCAGTCACACTTCGGTTGTGGGTTTGATTCCCACAGCCTTGTCTGACGCGATGGGCTATCGCCCGTCCTGCAGGCTGTCCTTTTTCTAAAACTACATTACTATAACATCCCATCAATAATATCGAAAAAAACTTATATCCTTAAACAATACTAACTTATGTCCAACATATTCCATTCCAATCTTTAGGCTTATCCATAATACTGCAGTCCACTCTCATAATATAGTGAAAACGATAACCAAAGATTTCATATAACAAGCATGTCAATACCATCCTTGATCCCCATATATCATAAGATATGTCTTGTTGGTCACGTTCCAAACATTCGAAGGCCTTAATCATGTATTCTCTTGAAAAATTAATACCCATTGAACTTTAGTGATATCATGAATGCAGTTAAAAGTTAACACTTTCCACATACCAAAATCCTCAAAATTCTATATACTCAAACCATGATATCACTTATTCCTTATATCAATCATGAGCTCATGAATACAATCAAACATCTCATTATATTCTTATTCCTTCATTATTCTCATATCATCTACTTTCCAAAAATATCTGAATAACCTTCCATGGTTACTGGTACGATTCAACATATACTTTCAAATACTTTAGGAAAAACAATAGTGTAACAATCCTTAGATGATTCTTTATTCCATAATACCATTAACTACACAACATAACTCTTGATAAACATAAAATCATTCCAATACCTTATAAAACAACTGACTGAGCTTCAACACTTCTTTCAGCTCATATATCATTTGTAGTCTCTTCATCATCATCCTCATAAAAACTACCCATATGACCATGCTAATTCTCTTCATGAGATTTTCCTTTAGGGAATTGGTTTGCATAATGCCCGTACATTACACATTTAGAACATATAATCATTTTTGATGTCATAGAAATACCATTATCCTTGTCTATGGTGTTAACTGAACCTTTTCCATTTCACTTACTGGATTTGTGTCCTTCAATTCCACACCCAAAGCATCTTCTAGTTCCTTTGAAAAAATCTCCCTGATGCCTCTTCCCACATGATTTATATGAGGGAAATTGAACTTTCTTTCCTCTATGATCATCATGAAACTCTATCTTTATCTTATTATCTGAGTCAGGAAACTTACAAAAGCTGAGATTATTGATCATATTATGAGATTGCTAATTAGGAATAATAACGATGTTTGGACTTCCAAATCCTGTTTCATTTGTTTTATCATGAATAATATCATTCCATTGTCTATTATATCCCCAATTATCATGAATCTTACTATTTCCAGCCATTTTCTAAAACCCAAAAAGAATAGTTTGAGAGGCAAAAATCATGCTAGGAAAAACAACATAGTAAAGGGGGAGTTCCCTCAATATCTAACATCTTAAGTTAAATTCTAAAATCTTTACCGTAGTTCTAGGACTGTATCCTATACGTATACTTATCCTTAGGGACATCCCTAGACATACCTTAGAAATATCTCTAGGGATCCCCCTAATGTTTTCACATCCTAGTTTCCAAAGGTTGACTAAACTTTCCTCTGATACCAACTATAGAGACCCAAATCTTGACGCACATGGAAATTACATTACTTGTGCGGAATACTTAATACATAACAAAAATATAAACACAAGGACCGTAATAGTTTAGTGTCTTTGGAAACTCGGAACGTAATCTTCTAATCGTGGTGAAAGATCTTCAACATCTCCCAAAAGATCTTCCCCTTTTGTTTTCTTACCTAAAACCTTTCTTTATATCCTGGGGAAAATAAAACATATAAAGGGTGAGCTCAAATGCTCATTAAGGGTAAGCATGGATAAAATAAAACAAATCATATACATTTGAACTTAAAAACATGAACATAATGTTTAAACAACAAAATCATGAGAAATCACATAAAACATGGAAGAACATAAGGCATAGATCATAAAGAAACATTAATCATGATAAAATAGCATGGGAATAAAACATGTAATTGTGGAAACCATTCCGCACTTGTTATGATTTCCATAGTAGCCAAGGCATTGCTGCCAAGACCATCTTAGTGGATAAAGTCCCTTTCTGAATCGAGTTCACTCCTTGTTTCAGTCCTGTAACACTGAACCAGATTAACTTACCGTTCCAGCCATGTCTATCTCATGAGATATAAATCATTAACCAATGCATTTTAGGGAGATATAGGTCCCACCCATCTCATAATGAAATCATTCTTACTTGTGCCACAAAATAAACATACATCATTCATAATAACTCAATGAATAAAATTTGTTTCATAAAAATCATCCCATCATCCCATAATCCATATAAAAGAAATAGATATTTCATAATAAGAAAATTGAAACCATGTAAATCATAGATAAATTATACTTGAAACATACACATATGAAATAATGTCATCTTAGATGTAAAATGATTCTGATAAAACATTTGAAATGAATTCTTGAGGAAAATATCTGTTCTTCTTCAAAATCAATTTCTTTTCACAAAACGTCATGAAATTTTAAAAGAAAAGGATTTTGTTGAAAATAGTCAAGAAATATTTTTGAGGAAGTTTCATGAAAATAAGGCTTTATAAAACTGTAAAAATCCTTTTATGCCGTATACGTTAAAAAACATTCTTTTTGTACTTTTGTCAGAAAAGTCAAAAAGTACCTTGTAGGGTAAATAAAAGAAAGATTCCTTCCATACCATGGGGTAAAAGTCAAAATGGGTAAAAAGGACTTTAAACATACATGATTACACTTTTATATAACATGGACATTGATGATAGCAATAACCTCAGTAAATACATACGAATAAGCAATCTCGGATAAAAATGTGATTTGCAAAATTATCCCTTACCTTAGGTCCGATATGCTTCATTCGTTTCCTAAAATCCTGTATAATGATTTAAATAATTCCATTGACTTATTAAAGAATCATATTAATTGTTATGATATCATATATGTTTCACTTATGACTTTATATTACCCGTTCTTTTGTAAATCCCATGTTAAAGCATCATTTTGGGTAAAATCATTTCATTTATCGTATGTGTTTCGACTTGTCGTTCTTGATATTATTACTTATATTCTGATTTACATAATTGAATAATTTAAAACATGATTTATAGATAATATATATTCATCATATACATATGTATATTATAGATCGATAAAAGGAATGAAATACACCTTTCATGGAGACGGTAGGCTGTACGTACGCATGATCGTTTTTTTCGCTTCTTTATTGAATTGAATGAAACTAAATAGATGACACACACATATATATACATAAATACAGTAGAATTATTATTTCATATATTTCATTATTATTCATTATATAAACTATATTATCATTCATGTATGGTTAACATGTAGAATGAATCTTATCGCGTCGTGGAGACGGTAGTCCGTACGTATGCACGAGCGATGATATCATTCCCATAATTATTGAATAAAATTGGAGTGGATGGTATAATATATCAGAATCATTATGATGTTATAATAACCATATATAGTTATTTTTTACACCATTATACCCATCCATGTAAGGTGTTGGTGGAAAAACATATTTCACCACGGCGTGGAGACGGTATTCCATACATACGCATGCGTGGTGATTTCGTTTTCCGTAGGATGGATAGATGGTGAAATAGGGTAGTTTCATAATTATAGTAACATATCCGTATATGATTTATACTTATGTTATTACTTAATAATGAAACAACTAAAGAAGAAGAAGTGGAAGAAGAAATAAAGTTGAAAGAATTGGTAATGGACATTACCACTTCTTTGAAGCGCCTCTTTGAGAAATCCTCTTAGGGCACTAAAAATGGTCTTTGAAGAAGACCAGAACCACTAGTATGTTTCTAGGGAAGTTTAGAAGATAATTTTCCAGGGTTTGGCTGAGCATGAAGGCTCAATGTGGTGTGAGGAAGAGAGGGAGGAGGTTCCATTTTATAAGGGAGGAGAGGGGCACCTTCGGAAAAACAAAAAATATTATTTTATTATACAGTCATATTCGGTTTATAATAGCTCTAAATTGATTTATTTAGAAGATAAGGTTGAGATGGGTCGAAATACTCTAATAAAATATAATTTATACAAGTTTAGGTTTCTATTTTAACCTTATCATTTAGATTTAACCTTAAGTAAAATAATTTTACTCTTACCGTGTCTTCTTGTTTTCTTACATTATAAGGTTAATAAACAAACTATAACAAGCCAAACGAAACCCAAGTTGTTTATTATTAATATATATAACCTTATATAAGTCATTTGGCCGAACCTTCGTTTTTTTGGAATAAAATGACAATTAATAATATAATAAAAATTTTAAACACTATTTTATGTCAATTTTGACACTCTTTGGTAATTGATTTTTGTGAAAATCATAACAGAATGATTAGTTCGAACAAAGTTATCTAAATCAATAATAACATTTCATATTAACCTATAATATTAGTGGAATTTATAAAAAGTCTCAAATTACATTTATTTGCGTATTTATAACATCAATTATGTCAATATTTCATTAATAAGATAATCACTACATCCTCATTATGTCAAAATTAAATTAAATTATTTAATGTCTAAAATTTATAAATAAAATACCATTATGTAGGAAATATTTTTATTTTTCTAATGAATATTTATAGTCTAATTTATCTTATGTATAACCCTGTATTAAAAATAATTTACTTATTAAGCTTTGATTTTAATTATTTTAACCCTTCTTTAAATAAATTAATATTAAATGTCCTAATCTAATCCAAGTGGGCCTAAATGGTCATATGTTATTCCTAAGGTTGTTTTTGGTCGAATTACACTTATCCAATAGAATTAGGACATGTGTTAGGGTAATAATAATATCATTTTTACCCTTAATTACCATATTTAGTTTTAACTGTGGTAAATAAAAGCAAAAAGTTACTATTCACCAAAATTATTTTCATCTCATTGAACCACATTTTACTTACTAACATCAACCGTGTATCTCGGATTTTTTAAATTCCATTCACAAAAGCGGTAAAATTTAGTTTTATATAAATTCTCAAATTCTCCTAGGAAGTGGGTAAAAGACGGTCAAAAGTTCAATAAACTTTTTATATATCTAAAATTATTATAAAATGACTCCAATGAATTAAATTGAACTTATATAGGTATTATGTGCCAATTTTGACCTAAAATAAATTTAAATAAAATTAATAATTATTTAAATAAAAAGTTGGTTTTTAAATAGTAACCCAGTGTTTTCACTATTCATCAAAAATTGAAAGTTTTCAGAAAAATACCAAAATTTCACCCTTGGATAATTTCGATATTCCAAATCCAAAAATGAAGTCCATTTTTAAGGATTAAATTTTCAAAATTTCAAAAAGTGGTTATTAATATTCATAACGGCTAGTTTTAATAATATTTTAATAGAATATCGTTGTTTAGTGAAACTCAGTATTGCGTACAACAAACACTATCAAGGAAGGTCGTGATTTCGTGTAATGCAGCCAAGTTAGGGTTGCGTGTTGTGCAAGAAACTTTTTTTGTAACGTACAACATAAGACATCAACAAAATTAAAAAGTATAAAATCTCTGGGTGTTACAGGATTTGTGTAGATTATTGTAAGCTTAATAAAGTTATGATGAAGAATCAGTATCCTCTTTAACACATTGATGATCTATTTGATAAAATTGAGAGGATCTCAATGGTTCTCTAAAATTGACTTGTGCTTGAGAAATCACCAAAATATGGGTTTGGAAGAAGGATATTCCAAATTCATCTTTCAAAAGTAGATATGGCCTTTTTGAGTTTGTTATTGTGCCTTTTGATCTTATGGATGCACCATACATCTTTTTGGAATTGATGAATCAGAAATTTTAAAGGTATCTGGATTCAATTATGATGGTGTTTCTAGATTATATACTGGTGTAATCTTGGACAAAGGTGGATTATGAGCAACACTTGGCTATAATATTGGGTATCTTGCAGGAGAATCATCTATATGACGAGTTATCAAAGTGTTATTTCTGGATATAAGAGGTATTCTACCTTATCCATGTCATTTTTGAAAAATACATTTCTTCACATATGGAAAATAGATAAGTTGTCATCTCTTAGAAACCATCATAGAATGTCTTTTAGATATGTAGTTTCCTTGGATTGGTTGGATACTACAGATATTTTGTATGCGATTTTCACGTTTTTTATCACCGAAGACAGATTTGATTAGGAAATGAGTTCCTTTAGAATGGAACAAGGAATGATAGAATTCATTTCAAGTGCTTAAGTTTAGACTTCCATTAGATCCTAACTTTACATTTCCAGATCCTTGATAGGGCTATGTAGTCTATTGTGATTCATCAGGATCTTGTTTGGGATGTGTTCTCATGTAGAGAGATCATGTTATTGTGTATGGCTCATGGTATTTAAGTTTGAAAAATAAGATCTAACCAACACACTATTTGGTATTTTTTTGTATTCTATGATTTTAATAATTTTTATCGTTATATTTTTAGTGGTAAATTTATAGTGTTCATAGATCATACGAGTTTGAAACAAATTTTCTCAAAAATAGATTTGAATCTAAGGAAAATAAAATGGATAGAATGCCTTCAAATGTTTGAATTTATGTGTACACCGGCTAAAACGAGTTCAGTGGTGGTTTCATTAAGTAGTAATTCATATTATCAATTGGATAAAAAATCTTTAAATCAGTGGTAGATAATGTTGGTTACAGAAAACATGCACCTTGATTGTACTAACCAAGGTGATGTTGCAGTTTTCTTTCTAGTTTCACTTGTTCCTAATTTGGTTTAGTATATGAAAGATGCTTGGATATCTGATTCTGAATGTGTTACCATGATGTCAAAACTCAATAGTGGGGAAGGTGGATGAGAGTTCATTTTTTTGCTTTAGAGATCAGATCATGGTACCTTTGGATTGTCAGGAAGAACATCTTAATTTTTACCACCATTTGAAATGGGCTATTCATCTAGGCATTAAAAATATGTATAGATTGATAAAAGCACAGTTTTGGTAGGTTTTCATGAAAATAGAAATGGCATAGTATGTTCCGAGATGTCTCACTCGTTAGCAAGTCAAGGCAGAGCACTAATGAACAACGAGCATGTTGTAGTTTTTACCAGTTCTCGTGTGGAAATCGGAGTAGATACCCATTGATTTTGTGAAAATTTTACCAAGAATGGTCAGGAAACACAACTTCATATGGGTTATTATGGATTGTCTCATGATGTTAACTCATTTTATCCATATTCTTGAATCTCATGTGGTGGAGGAATTGTCCAAAATATATATATGAGATGTTTTGAAGTTATATGGTGTTCTACACTTGATTATATCCGACAAATACCTCAGGTTTATGTCTCATTTTTGTAAATCATTACAAAAATCCCTTGGGACTCAGCTGACTATGAGCATGGTGTGCCATCCTCAAATGGATCGACATTCTGAAAGGACAATCCAAATGTGGGAGGATGATCTTAGGCCTTGTGTAATGGATTATGGTGGCTCATGGGAGGATCACATACCATTAGTAGAGTTCCCAGACAAAAATAGTTTTTAGGAATCGATGTATATGGATCCTTTTGAAGCATTGTACAGGTTTCCTTTTCATTCTACACTTTGTTGGGTGGGAACATGTGAGACTTCACTGGTTGGACCCATCCTTGTGCAAGAGACAACTGAAAATATTTAGCTGATTAGAAAGATGATGGATATGTCACATAGTCATCATATATAATATGTATATCATCATTGACAACCTTTCTTTCTTGAGGTGAGTGATCATGTGTTCTTGAGAATCCCTCCAAGGCTTGGGCATCATCATTTTAGTAACTAGGTCAATTTATCTCCCTAATACATAGGCCCTTTTGAGATACACAAACATGTTGGTGAGGTGGAATATCAGTTGGATTTGTCTCCAAGGTTCAGTTCAATGCATAATGTGTTTCATTTATCTCAATTAAAGAAGTATCAACCTGATCAAAACCATGTGATTTAATTGGATCATGTTAAACTAGAGTCAAATTCTATGTTGATTCATTGGACGGTACATATTATGGATCGTTAAGAGAAAGTATTTTAGGGTAAAAGCATTAGTATAGTTTGGGTTTTTGGGAAACATGGTCAAATTCAATAAGAAACGTGGGAGCACGAAAAGGAAATGATTGACCAATGGCCTGAACTATTCAAAAAACTCTAGTTTTCTTCTTTCCAGGGACAAAAAGACCAATGGTGGGGAGAATTTATCACACATGGTTTCTAGTACTTGACCCTGTATTTATGTATTTTAAGTATATATAATAATCGGGTTAAGTTTCGTGAGGTTTGGAAGAGTTTTGATATGATTTTGAGGCTTTTTTGGAGGTATATGGTTCGTACAAACCATACACCCAATATAAAAAACTATGTTGCTTGTGAAGAAGGAGGGACATTAGCCCTGAATGATTGACGTTCGGTTTGTCCAAACTATTTGAATACCTTGGGAAACCATGATTTTCTATATAGAGGGAAAACCATGATTGTTGCATGGTTTGTCTAATCATGAAAGCCAACCATGCAAGGAATGGTCTTGAGACAATAGCACCTACATGGTTAGTGAACGATTTTCCAAACCATGTGGCATATAGTCAATCCTCCAAAATTTATGGATTTAATTTTATTTATCCCCTTAATCACTCGGTTTTCCCATAAACCTCCCATAATACGAACTCCTTTTTCACCAAAGGTGGGAGAGACATTTCCCTTTGGTCTGAAAGCAATCTATAGGTGAATAAAAGTGCATTGGAGGCCAAGATTCATCGGTCAGTGCTCGTTCTTGGTCATTCTTATTAGATCCTTCATTATTATCTCTCTCGAAACCATATATCTATTATGTTATGGTTAGATCTATGTGTTGCGTATTATTTTATGATTAATTCATGTTGGATCTAATGAATGGAATGTAGTTCGTGATTGGATCTAGAGAATCATTGGGTTGTTATTTATTATCTACAACATTTGTGAAGTAAGTGGATGCTATCTCGACTTCACCTAATTAGAACTTAATGAATTAGTTTGAAATAAATTTTTTTCTTCAAATGGTTGTGAAATCCATATGTGATTCTTGTTGGAAGCCACTTTAGTGATGGTTTTTAGTAATTATGGAAATTGGGTGGTTTTTTGGAAAATGTTCTTGAATAATAATTTTAAAATTATGGTTTTAAAATTATGGATTTGTATTGATTCATGTAAAAAAGTTTGTTGAAATGCTTTAAACAATGAAAGGTTTTTGTGAATTGGATTGTCATTTTTTTTGGCATACATGGTTGGTTTGAGTACTTACTTTCATTGGCGCGACACTGAATAAGGGGCATGTGCCATTGGGGTATAATGATGTGACCATGTAGAAGGGGCATGATCCATTGGGGCACTTGGACATTGTTTATCTTGTGATGACATGTTAGATTGATGAGAGACTGCTCATGAGTATGGAAATATCACCTAGTCATGCATATGTGGGCGTTTGTGGAATCATGGAATGGATATGCCAAATGGATTTCACAAAGAATTTAAAGGCTTGTTTTATTGCTTTTCATGGAAAATTGTTTTCAATTTGGAAAACAATGTTCGATTTGATATAAAGTACTTGAAATTGTTTTTAATATGTTTTATTTAAATGTTCTAACAAGTTTTGTCCTAGTGGCATGAGTTGGGAAGTCATTGGGGAAATCATACTGATTTTAGACTCACCCCATACTTGGGCACTATTTTGCATTTGTAGATGTCATCTATTGGGACACAGGTAAAGGAAAGGTATCTCAATTCTTTAGTGATGTTTCTTGATATTGTGGGCAGGTCATGTTGAGTTGGAGCTTTGAGAAAGATGGGAGTTCCCGGTTTGATGTCTTGGAATCTTTGGGTTTTCTTGTCTTTTGACTCCTTTTTTAATGTCACTTGGTTTCCGCTTTTTACTATGATATGGTTGATGGTTTTGTTTTGTTTTGAGTTGTATTTTTGCACTAATGAATCATATAGTAGTTGGTTTGGTTATTATATTTTTTTGTGGATGTTTATCTTTCAAAGGGAAAAATCATACCCCTAAAGTTTTTATGTCCCTTAACATTTATTTCCAGCCTTTGGTGTCTTGGGAATGTAACCTAAGGCCTAGTAATGTCCCTCCACCTCTTCCCAAGACAATGGGTGATTTTGGGATCCTACAACTATGATGCCAGATATTTGGGGATGTATTACCAAAATTTATCTCATAGTGATCCTTCCATACCTTATATCACCGTTAGAATTCCTAACTTAGAGGTGGATCTTGGGGAAGGAGAATATAGTGGGTTTGTTTAAGTGGTTCACCCTGCTCAGCCATCTAATTATGTTCAGGAGTTTGTAGGATATGGTGATTTGGGAATTGCAGGGATGAGCCTAAAAATTTGTAAGATTTTTCACAACCACTTTCAAAGGGTTAATGGATTTAGTAGATTTACATTCGTTTGGGTTCCATGAAAGGGAAAACCCATTGGTAGATGGGGATGGGTTTATCACCCTATACCCAAGTAAAATGAGTCTTTATTAAAACTACTCAAGTTTAGAGAGGACAATGCTTATGTGTTCCCTTGGGCTTGCTATTGTTGAGAACAAAGCTGCTGAAAAAGACAATGATCCTCAGATGTGTAAAAAGATAGTGGAGAAACCAGAATCATCCTCTAAACCAAGTGAGGATGAAAAAGAAGGAATAGATACACAAAAAATAAATAACATAAATATTTTAAAAGAAGGCCATAGGGAGGATATATATCCTCGGGTTGGGGATCAAGATAAGATGGGTTTTTTAAAATATAATCCTAGAGATATTGTTGTGGATGATTATATCCAAATAAGGGAATGAATGTTAGGAAAATTGAATTGGAGTTTCATCGTGTTCCAAATTTAGATTACAATAAAAAATCTTTGGAAATGAAATTTAGTTTCTATGTCTTCTTATTGACCAGGATTGCTATGATTTTGTTTCTTTTTTCATGAATCATGCTTGTTTTTAATTGATTATGAGCTGGATGCGGAATAAATAAAACCATGATAGTTGGTATGTTGATGTCATATCAAGTGATAAAAGCTGAAATATCATTCCATATGAAGTTGGAATCTATCATGATATGGTTATTTCTTCTGTGATTGATCTCTTAACAAATTATAGTGTGATTCATAAGAATAATATGGTGGGATATGATTATTCAACTACACATTTCAGGGTCATACATCCAGTGATTTAATTTGGTTGATTTCAATGTCGAGGAAGAATTGGTTTCTGTTGTATGGTGATTGTATTCATTGAGAATCATTTTTCACGTTTGTTAAATCAATAATTATTCATATATCACAATATTTCTTGCTCTTTTTCTTGGAAAACATGAATGAAAATGTTATAAGACTAAGGATTTGATGATGCTAGTGGCTAGAATACGTGGCGATTTAATTTGTGATGCAGTCATGTTAGAATAGAAATAATTGTGTAAGAATGTTAAATATGCGGTGAAGCCACTGTGTAAAGAGAGATTTGTTTCCATGTATGAATAATCACATAGAGAGTGGAACTATGTAAATAGACTAATCACAACAAAGAGTAAGCACTGCATAAGATTTATTCTAGTCGTGTGAAACTCAATTCCATATAAAATATCCCAGGTTTTACAATATATAGAACATGGGTTCATTATTATTGAAATATTGGTTGAGTCTCATGCTCGACATTATATCAATTATCTAAAATATTGGTCATGCCTCATGGATTAATCGTTGGGATGCAGATTTGCGATCAGGTGCTACAAATGTGAAAGTAGAGAAGATAGGAAATCTAACAGATGAAATAATTTTAGAGAGGACTTGTGAGGATGAAACATTCAAGAAGAAAGATTGACAATGTGATGTCATTTGATTCTGAAGAATATTATATTGTGATTTTAACCATTCCTTTAGAGTTTATTTTTCCTTTAAATTAAATTATATTTAATAATTTTTATGTTAGTTTAATATCATTGCACCTCATGTTAAAACCATGTGTTCTGTTTTATTTTAATAAATGTTTAGGGAGTGTGATTTGGGTTTAAAACTCACACTTAGGGTCATTTATGACTGTTATTGTTATTGGTATTGGTATTTTTAGTGTTATATATTTAAATTTTTAAAAAATAACAAAATAACTCATTATATAATTTATTTAAATAATTTATTTAAATATATTTCAAAAATTTGTATCTATATACATTTATATAAAAAATAGTGGTTGTTATAAACCCTTATTAATCACTTATATTAGGTGGGGTTTATAACCCCACGATTTTCTAATTTTTTTTTAATAAATAGATTATATATTTTGTGGAAATTGTCTGGAAGCCACCCCTAAACTATTATTTATCAATGGTTTCAGGATAACTGCCACCAAATATATAATTTTTTTGTTAAAAATGAGCAGTTGTTAAGAACTCGTGTTGATATAAGTGATTAGTAGTGGATTATAACCCCACTAATGTATTTGGAATTTTTTTAATAAATAAATTATATGTTTACTAGTAGTTGTCTTAAAAACATCATTAAATTATTATTTAGTAGCGGTTTCTTTATAACCATCACTAAATATATAATTTATTTATTAATAAAATTAAAAAAATAGAGGGGTTATAGACCCTCATTAATATAAGAAATTTTCACAAGTCCTAAATGGTCACTAATCTCTTATATTAGTCATGGTTGTCCCAAAACCATCAATACATTGCCTGGAAAAATAATTCAGAGGGTGTTGTGCATAACTCCCTCTAAAGAACCACCACTAATATACAGTTTTTTTCTAGTGATGTTACACTACATAGATCTCAAGACATGTTTATTAGAGTTATATGACAAGACATGAAATCATATTATTGGGAAATAATTCCTTCAACAGGTCTTCCCTAGCATGTTTTTTGTAGTAGTAGGTTATAATATTTAAACAATAGAAATGTAAATATATAATTCCATTAAACCATGACCACATTGTTTCCTGAACAAAGATTATGCTTCCGCCCAATGTTCATAATTGAGAAAAGGATACGTAATATGCCATAGTCGGTCAACATATTGAAGATATCAATAGGTGATTTAATTTATTACTTGATCGACACTTAATTTTAAGAAAATATGAATCCTCACATGCACTTCTCTCAATGTCATACAATCTCAGAGATTAAAAACACTCTTAGAGGTAAATAGTATCTAACACCTTGATCATTAAAAATTACTTATCTCTTGCAGCATATGGATGTAGACATGATTTCGTATAATGAAAATTTGTTAATTCATTTTATCTAATTATAACGCATAATCGTATAACATTTTTCACAATCACTATTATAAAATAGGAATTTAACAGTGCTGGTATTTATAGAAAAAAGTGATGACAAATATCAACTATATCTGCACTAAAAAAAATCAATAATAAATTTAACCCGTTATCAGTGCTTTTTTAGCACTGATAAAGTGCACATTTATCAGTGCTTTATTTTTAGTGCTGATAAATGGTATCCTTTATCACCGCTTTATTTTTAGTACTGATAAAGGTAACCTTTATCATTGCTATATTTTTAATGCTCACAATGGAATCCTTTATCACCATTTTTTTAACGTCGATAATTGTCTGAATAAATAAAATGATGTAATTAAATAAAAAAATTATTTTGTTAAAAATAATATTACAAATTTTATTAATTAAATAATTATTGATAAAAATGAATAAATCTATTAACTTATATATAAATTATAAATTATAATAAATAGTATGTATTAAATATATAGATATATGAAAAATGAAAATTGAACAGATGAAAATTAAAAATAATTAAATTGAGAAAACTATTAAACAATTCATTAATTAGATGATTATTGATAATGTTAATAAATAGTAAATATTAAATATATAGATATATATTAATGTACATAAATATGATTTATATATTATAAAATATTATTTATGTTTTACATTAAATAGTAATGTATTTAGTGAATAATGGTTTATAATTAAAAATTAATATGAATTAAAAATACTGACTAATTGCATTGAGTAATGGACATAATTATATGTCGTTTTATTTTTCAGTTTATAACATAGATCAAATGTTTTATATTAATTTCAAATATATGAAATATATACATATGCACACTCACAAATATTTTTTTTGAAATTTAATCAATTTATATTATTTATTTTATATATATTTATTTACTATGTTTTAATATTTTCAATTTTTATTCATCTTTATTTCAATATATATCCATTTTTTAATGATTTATATTAATCAAACATATCCAAATTTTTAGTACATTATACTCATTTTTAACATGCATGAACTTAAGATTAAATAATCATTAATAATGTTAAAAATACATTTATAAAAAAATATTTATAAATAAGTATATTTTTAAATGTATATTTATTATTTTTATAAATTTATAATAATAAATAAATAAATAATATTTGTTTGAAATGTATTTATATAATTATAAATAAATAATTATAAAATTATAAAAAATTTATTTCTATAATGAATATATTTACTAAGTTATATATATAATTATATAAATATCTATAATTATATAAATATCTATAATTATATAAATTTTATTTTTGTAAAAAGTATTTATATAATTATAAATAAATAATTATATATTCAAATAATTATAAAATAAATATTTTTTAAAAAGTGTTATTATAAGTATTAGAATTATATATAATAATTACAATTTTTTTTAAAAGGTATTGTTTTAAAAAATTATTGTCAGTATTTGTCAGTGCTAAAATATTTGCACTGATAAAGATTGATTTTATTAACGCTTATTTAGCACTGATAAATCTCTATCTTTTTCAGTACTAAATAAACCACTAATAAAGATTCATTTTATCGGCACTTATTAAATTAGCACTGATAAAAGGTATCTTTATCATCACTTTTTTTAAGCGCTGATAAAAGTTTCATGATCTATTTTAAGAACTCTAACCATCGCGAACCAGTTTGCGATATCTGAATCTCTCCGCAGAAGCGACCTACTATCGTTGCTCCTTGTTGTCGAATCCAAGCTCGAATCTAGCCCAAAATCAAGACTCCAAGTATTCCAAGGCTCGAATCCAAGTCTCGAGCGATTTAAGGGTTCAATTTAACCACACATCGAACTAAATCTAGGTTTTTTTATATCTATAATTTCCCTCAATTATCCACTCAACTTTATCATCCCCCATCTGTGTATCTAAACAAGTCTTGTTTCACTATCCTATATTAAAAAAACACAAAATTCATTATTTTTTAGATATATAATTGTATCATCATCCTCAATATCATGTGGGTATCCTTACGATGGCATTGGTACCGTGTTACTTGAAATATGTCAAACTCAATGTTGGGTCATGTTGTTGTTAGGTATAATAGTCTTTCAATACCTATATTCCATGACATCTTCTTTTTACAATCATCTACTTTTGAAATATTCATCTATATGGCGGTTGGTGTTGTTATTGGTTTTGAATATTACATTTAAAATCACTTGGATGATGAAATATCTGACATCATTGGGTTCTTATATTATATCGTGCAACAATTGGAACTGAAAGGGTTGAGTGAGGAGGAACTAAAATATAAGGCTATACTCTTCTATTTGAAAGGTAATTCTAGAATTTTTTTCCAAAAAATGAATGCTGAAATATCTGACAGTACATGGAAACAACTATATAATGACTTTTTCAGGAATTTTTTTCTAGGCCAATAAGCACTGAAATATGGTTTAAAATTAAGGGATTTATTTAGGATCATTGTGAACTATTTCATGAGGCTTGGGATAAACTTATAAGTCACTTATAAAATGTAACAATTAACTGATTCTGATGAATATCTAAAATCAGATGAGAAAAAACATTATATATGTTTGATTTTTTGTCTTATGTATTTAACTACTTCATGATGAAATATTATGTTTTTATTTTTTATTTTTGAAATATTTCAATTTGAATTTAAATCATATGGTATAAATGTAATAAAAAGAAAAATAAAATATTTTTAAGATTCTATAATCCTTGGACTATATTATACAAGGAAAACTTATTTTCAGATAAAATGTAATTGATATTTTAATTATTGTTTTTGAAATATAGTCAAAAAATAAACATTTGAAATTAGTCATTTTCTAGAAAAAACCACAACATCATATTTTTTTAAGAAACAAAATATTTTTTCATTACATGGTGCAGAAGAAGAGTACATTGGTGATAGAGTTTATTGTTCTCAATCCTTTAGGATTGATAAAAATTATTCTAAATTTGATATTTTCTTTGAAAAGTATCTTATTTAATGAGAAACATTTTCTGTTATTTAAATTTTAGATAATATTTTAATGCATTCATGAATAAATCATATACCATTATATTTAACTAATTTTAATAAAATAAAATATTAACATTGATTAATGTAAATTTAATAAATAAGTTTTAATATAATCTATTTTCTTGAAATAAAAATTATTTTTCATAGATAAAATCATTACACCTTTAGAATCTCACTTGAAGTAAACCTTATTAATTCAGATTTTATAATTTAATGACATGTTATGTTCACTATTTATTCTTAATTTTATTGAATTTCATGGTTTACTAATACAAACATAAATCCATTTTTATATCCTTCTAGTGGTAATATGATGCCCCACATTTCTGACCATCTCAATTACATGACATAAAAAATTAAGTATTACAATGCATTACCATGACCTTTTATGCTAGGAGTATTAGAGAATTAGGATAAAAAGTAACTAAAAAACTCATGTATTTTTAAACTAATAGACATTTTTTAGAAAAATATATGCAACAACTTGATCCATACAAAGCCTTCATTATTCTTATTCAGATCAATAACCTCATGTCATGTTGTTATTATTTAGATCATGCTCCTAATCCATATATTTTATCGAATTATCATCTTTTTCAACCTCTCCAAATGATTTAGGCTCTACTTTGGGAAAATGAGGTTTTTTAGAGTCTTACTTCATCGAGTTTTCACTGAAACTTTCAGATCACCAATGAAATTTTATTTATTGATCTCAGTCTTTCTTGTATTTCTTGCAGTTGATAAAAATATAGTCATCATTGAAATGACAACCCACTCATTAATACTTCTTAAAAATCACATCATTTCTTTCATCAGATATCTAATAAACACTATATATGTTTTACTTTGATCCATACAAAAACATATAATTCTTTAACATTTCCTTTTGGTTCCACCCTTATTTTCTCCTCATCCTCATCACTCTTTAATTGATTGTTTAGAGAGATCTATTTTCATTTTTTTATCACCATTCTTTCTTTACTGTCGGCATATCCCTGTGGTCAACAATGTTTTCACAATAAAATAATTTTCTATATAATTAATGTATTATTTCATATTTATGTTTAATTTATTTCTTTTCAGTATTACTCATATAATAGTTGTTTTCTTATACAAGTGGATTCATTTGTTTGATTTGAGGTGGTTTGCTATAAACTACTCATGCTCGTAAGGGATTAGACTTCGAGCCTGCAACTGAGATAATGACAACAAGTAAATGCATCAAGAATTCATACAATCATTAGGAAAAGGTAAATTCCTACTACTTATTTAATTAATTTTGTCATCATTTTATTGATTATTTGTAAGATAATTTCCTTATCATTTTTATCTAATAATTATGTAGTTTTTTTCACAGATCTTTTGGGAAGTCATATTTTGCTTTAAATTATATAAAACAAGCCATAAAAGAGATAAAATGATTCTTTCTGTCAATGTAACCACGTTTTCCATATTAATTGTATTTCTTTATCGAGATGTCAACACTGTATATTGATTTAATGTTGTTATCCAAAAAACTTATTTTGTTGTTGAAAATCAGGAGAGTAGAGGAAGCTCATGTGCCCATTATGGTTACTTCTTGTGATATAATGGGCACATGAGTTTCTTATACTCTTCTAATTTTCAACAACGAGAAAAAATATCATTAAGAACATCAAGTAAATATGCAATGTTGGAATCTAGACATAAAAAGACAATGTAAACGTGGTTAAATTGGTAGTTAGGATTTTTTTGAGACTTTGGGACATGTATGAATCACCCGTAGCTCAATTCAACACACAATGTGACAGGTATGACTCAAAGTGTTCATTTTTTTTAAAAATTGACATTAATTTTAGTAAAAAGGAAAAGTTCCATACTCAAAACTGAGCACACGTATTCCGATTATTTTGACACTTTAGTAAAATGATCCATAAGTCATTTGGGATGTGTGGGAATCATCCTCACCTCAATGTGACTCACGGTGTGACCGCTATGACTCAATGTGTTCATTATCAGTTTAAAATTGATAGTTTAGTTCAAAAAATGTCACAAACAGAAAACAAATAAAACACTGTTTTATTTTCTTGATAATTTAGGGAATCAATTCATAAGTCATTTTATATGAGTAGGAATCAGTCTTGCATCAAACTAAAACATGATGTGATCAGTACATGTCAAAGTGTGTGTTTCCAGTTTAAAATGACATTTTAGTAAAAAAACAAGAGGCATTCTCAAAACTAAGAAAACATATTTAGATTATTTTGATACATTGAAACAATGATCCATAAGTCATTTGAGACATGTATAAATAATTTGCACCTCAATTTAATGCACAGTGTGACAGGTATGACTCTAAGTGCGTCTTTTTATTCAAAAATTTCATCAATTTTAATAAAAATGAAAACTAACCTACTCAAAATTGAGAAAACGCCATCATGTTGTTTTGATACTTTAGAAAAATGATCCATATGCCATTTGGTATATGTAGGAATTAATTTTTCATCAATCTGACATAGAGTGTGATAGGTATGACTCCAAGGGTGTCTTTTTATTTAAAATTAACATCAAGTTTAATAAAAAGGACAATTGACCTACTCAAAACCGATAAAACGCATTCAAATTATTTTGATAGATTAGGAAAAGAGTCCATAAGTCATTTTTTATGTGTAGGAATCAATCATATCTCAATTTTATGTGTCTAGTATGACTCAATGTTTCAGTTATCATTTAAAAATCGACAGTTTAGTTAAAAAAATGTCACTCACTGAAAATCGAGCAAACATTCTTGGATTTTCATGATAATTTAAGACATTGATTCATAAGTCATTTGTGATGTGTAGGAATTATTCTCATATCAAACTGATACATGATTTGATTGGTATGAATCAAAGAACATGTTTCTAGTTTAAAATGTCATTTTATTAAAAAAGATAAGTGATGTACTCAAAACCGAGTAAACACATTCAGATTATTTTGATACTTTATGAAAAAATACATAAGTCATTTGGGTTATGTAAGAATTAGATGCACTTCAATCTGACGCACATTGTAATGGACCGAACCTCTCCGGTCTATTTATTTGTTAAAATATAGTGTTTGATTTATTCGGAGAGGTCAAGGTGACTTATCCCCAACACTTTTCCAATTTTCCCTTTCTATGAACAATTACATCGGTGACCCTCAGTGAACAGTTCCAATAGTAGACAGTTGTGAACAGTTCATCGGTAACCTCTAACGGTAACCTCTCTTTCCTTTGCCAAATTTCCAATTCTATGAATAGTTCCATCAGTGAACAATTCTATCGGTAACCTCTAAAAGTAACCTCTCTTTCCTTTTCCAAATTTCTAATTCTATGAACAGTTCCATTACTGAATAGTTCTATCGCTAACATCTAATTGTAACCTATCTCTCCTTTTTCGAATTTCCAATTCTATGAACAGTTCCATCGGTGAACAGTTCTATCGGTAACCTTTAACAGTAAACTCTTTTCCTTTGACAAATTTTGAGTTCGGTGAATATTTCTATTGGTGAATAGTTCTATCGGTAACCTCTAATGGTAACCTATCCTTCCTTTTCCAAATTTCCAATTCTATGAATAGTTCCAACGATGAACAGTTCTATTTGTAACCACTTTTACCATTTCCAAATTTTCAATTCTGTGAAGGGTGTTTCTAGAACCGTATGTGTACAGTGTTCTATCGGTGTGGTTCTAATAGTGAGGTTCATGAATAGTGTCCTATCGGTGATGTTCATGAACAGTTTTCTAAGGGTGAGGTTCATAAACAGTGTTCTAACAGTGAGGTTCATGAACATTGTTCTATCGGTGAGGATCATGAACAGTGTTCTATCTGTGACTTTCATGAACAGTGTTCTATTAGTGAGGTTCATGAAAAATGTTCTATCGATGAGGTTCTAACGGGTAGGTTCATGAATAGTGTTTTTCCTTTGCCAAATTTTGAGTTCATGAACAGTGTTTCCAGCATCCTACAGTTTCACACCTTTGACGTTTTCCTTTAAAGTAAATTCATTTAAAGCCTTATTTTAAGGACTCTAAGGTGAATTCAAAGGTCATAACTCCTATATTAATTATTTCTAAGGCTCCAGATTTTTTTACTTGGTCAAATCGTGTGGTTTAATGCAATCTTCTTTTAATGGTCAATTAGGTGTATCTTAAACCGTCGCTTCGTTAAATCTTCAAAAGGGACAAGATATCTCCATCCCTTGTTCTACCTCTGTGTTCTCTGGTGCGAGATGCTCGAACCTTTCCTTCCTTCCTATAGGAATCGTGAGATAAAACTTTTCCCCATGGATTGGTTTCCTCAACTTCATTCTTACTGCAAGTGCACCCCCTATATCGGTGCAACCAAGAAGTATCCATCAATCTTTGATATAAGGTATATTTTATCGTCATTATTTTGGGGTTCATCTTCTCCTATTTCTCATTTACATATTATAGCATTTAATTTTCACACTTCTAATGGAGTTTTTTGGGGTTTTGGTTGGTGTGGTCGTACCATGGCATCCTCAGGTGGATGCAGTTGTTACGAGAGGATGATCGTGACCCATTGTGTGGATTTTTCTCGTATAATGAATGTCAAGAACTGTTTGAGGTTGGGGGTTTGTTGCTTCTCTTTTATTTTATGTGCAACTATACAGTTATCATGTTTTATCCCACTGGATCACAATGAAATTGACATGATAAATATTTGAACGGGATAAATAAATTGATATTGATTGTATGTTATTTCCTCTTGTTTTGTTAGATAGTGTTATATCCATACTTGCTTCGTTTAGCTGTTTGTTCTTGATGAAAATTGGTAAATAACATAAACTGGAATTAATTGATAACTATTTGGCTATAGATAAAGAGGCATGTAAATGAATCTGGTTCTTCTTGTTATAGTTTTATGTTAATAAAATTGGCACAGTAATCATGTTTAATCATTTGTGATAACTTACTGATTGGGTTTCCTAAATTTGGAACCTGTTAATAATAATCAGTTAACCCAGGATGGATTAAAGAAGCAGTTGTTTGATAAAAGATAATTCCATGTAGGGTTCTGAGTTACCCTCTTGATTGTTAAAGGGCCAACATCCAAACTTTTTACCTGTTTTTTTCTGCTACTTGTGTTTTAATGTGAGCATGAATGGTTGTTGGGATATGTGGGGGCATGGAGGCCTTTTGATTGTGGTAGCAGATGATTCCTAGAGTGGTGAGATGCATCGGTTTATGCAAGTGGGTGTAAGGGAGGACACAAGGGATGATGGAATGGGTTGGATGTGAATGTCTGGATGCTTGATAATTATTTTGGTTGTTTATGTGCTTTACTTCTCCCCACTGCTCAAGGAATCTGGTCATACATACCCTTCTTCCAAAAGGGGTGAAGATGCATGGGGTATTCCATGTGCTTTCCATGTTTAGCTTCTCAAGGGAGAAAGGTTCTACGCTCTTTCTATAGGTGGAAAATACTCGATGGGTAGTTCATCTACTCACCGTGTTTAGCCTCCTTGTGTTTAGTATCATAGAATGTTTTTCTAGAATACCTGGGATTATGGGAAAGTAATGATATAAATAAATAATTGAATAAATGATGTCAACTCATGTGGTTTGGAGCTTGCTGGGGTGCAATGCTGAGGTTGTGATTTGAAGGAGCAGTTTACTTTGGGTGTGATGCTAATGAAATTTAATGTGGAATTGTTATTGATTAATTAATGTTTAAAGAATTAATTAACATAAAGTGAAACTGATAAAAAGGGAACACAATAATGTATTCAATCTCTCTAAATGGTTGTGTGCTTATAGGATACCTAGTATTAGAAGTGGCAGCCGGGAGTTCGAGAGACATTAGCTGCATTTGAGTCTAAGACTAGGTTATGCCCATAGTGTGGTTGTGATCTATAGTATATATTTTACTTTTTGTGTTTATATACGCTACTCCACCCTGTCATTAAGGGAAACTGACACCCCAGGGATTCTGAGCCCTAGGTGGTGTTTTCCACAACATTCTGGTGGGTGGATGAATGGTTGACTACCCCCTTTAGCCCTCCTCTCTTCTCTTGGTAGATACTTGTGCTGGTAGGAGTAGTGGTTGGTTTTCACCATATATTTGTGTAGAGGGCTGTAATGGATTTTGGTTATTCACACACACATATTCTGGATATAGTATCCTATGGACTACTATAGGTGTAATGTGTATATGCTGTGATGGCTTGAGGATCCTTACTCGGTGTATTGGTTGTAATGGATTGAGTTATAATACCCGATGTATGATACATGTTATGCAAGATGTGGTGGCTCTTGGAAACTACCTAGTTACTTTCATTCATGGATGTGGTGGTTTTTTTGCACGAGGTGCACGTTTCTGTGCTTTGCCCAGGTGTCTGTGGGCAAGCCTTTTTGGAGAGAGATGCTCAACACGTGCGACGTTGGGGAAAAGCAGCAAACCAGTGGGGAAGTAGTAGTGGGGAACCCTTGATATTATTAATTATATTATATACTCTTGTATGCATTACTTGGTGAGAGTATCCAAGGTGAGGTTGGGAACTTAATATACCTATTTAGGTGAGTAGTTAGTTTCACTTGTTGTTCATTGTGCTCTAGCATGATTTTTTTACTTTTGCACGACAGACATCAGGGATGATCCTACTGAGTATACTGTTATACTCACCCTATGTATATATAATCTATTTTTCAAGTCACTTGGAGAAGGTTGGAGATTAAGATGGTTTCTACTAGCTTGGGGTTGCAAGAGTTGTTCAGGATTTTGGTTGCCTCTATTTTTACTTTCTTTTGGGTACTTTCTGTTTTCCCTTCTAGTTTTAGTAGTTTTTCATGACATTACATATGTTCACTTGGGTTTTCATTTATATTTGAGTTCTGATTTGGAGTTTGTTGGTGTCTATCTTATCTCTCTCTTCCATATGTGTTCCCTTATAGGGTAATGCCTCCCATTTGTGTGTTTACTATACCCTCGATGCTAATTGCCAACCTGGGGCCTACTAGAGGCGGGACTTGGGGGTTCATTATCTCCCTTCTCACATTTTCGGCCCAGGAAGGGGTACACTTTGTGGGGAGGGGTCATGAAAAAGTGTTATCAAAGGGAGGTTTAGGGATAGGATGGAGTTTGGAGTTAGGCACAGGTGAGGTTGCATGGCTTGGTAGGGAAACAATGTCGTTCATGTTTAGAAAGTTATTTAAACACTGGAGACCAGCTGAGACATAAGCGTTTAGGGACCCCTATGATCTGATGTATAGACCTTTAAGTTTACAATGGCTACTAAAAGAGGTGATTCTAGTTGCAGGGTAGAGACCTAGGAAATGATCTTGCATCATTCTTCTTTGTGCATGTGTTTGAATCGGTAGACCTTGGGATAGGTTAATCTAAAATATATAAAATAAAACGATTAATTAATGAATTTTGAGTCTTTTGTATTCTAAGTTTAAGATCCCTAACTATTTTTTATGTTATAGGTATGGCTCCAGGTTGACGTCCTCGTCAAGATCGCATAGAATATGTCTAGCAGTCTGTTCCAACATATCTTCGTAGGGTAAAGGTTGATGACAATGACACTTGGAAGAAGAAACTTTGAGAGTTTCAGCGCCAGAGTTTGCAGAAGTATGAGGGTTTCATTTCAGATGCAGTCACGGAATACTAGTCAGAGGAGGTTGAGATCAGATTTAGTTAAATCCATGCTTAGAAGGAGCATTGGGTGTCCTTGGTTGTGATGATGCTACATGGAGTAGCGAGACAGTGGTGGTTATTGTTCCTCGGGGATCGTGATGAGTCAACGATCTCATGGGAGGAGTTCCAAGACATGTTTAAAGTCTAGTTTCTTTCTTTGACTGTGAAGGAATCCAGTCGCTAGGATCTTCTAACCCATCGATAGGGAAGCTCTAGTGTGCGAGAGTTTGGAATTTGTTTCAGGAACCTTTTACAATATGCTTCGGACCTATTTCCAAATGAGGAGGACAGGGCGAGGCATTTAGAGGAGGCTTTGCATCCAGATATACAGTGCCAGGTCACCCCATTTATGCTGAAGACGTATCTTGAGGTTCCAGAGAGGGAAGAGGTTGTCAAGAGGAATTTGTCCAGAACTAGATCATCATGAGAGGGGAGTCATCATGATTCCTCACGAAGTACAGTTGTGGTCTAGGGTTCATAGTTTTTAGGACAGAAGTGTTTCTTTTCGGCTAGAGGTAGGTCCCAGCCCTCAGCATCTCATTTCTCTAGGGTCAGTAGCTCTCATGCCTATGGAAAAAGATTAGGTGCTTTTTTTTTTGTGGTGTTCGAGGTCATCATCAGCGAGAGTTCCCAACCTTTCAGAGTAGTTATCATGCACCAGGTTTTATGCTCCAAGTTCCACCATTGAAGCAGTTCTAGCCGAGGCAGTAGTAGCTGGTTTCACCGGCTATAGATATATAGAGGGTAGATGGGGCAGGTAGAGGAGAGCCCTGTGACGCTCCCCATCCTCAGAGAGCAGAGCGCGGCCATGGTGGTGGTTATCTTCAAGGTCAGAGAGGTCATGGAGGTGGTCATGGTCTGCTTCATGATATAGCGTTGGCAGCTCTAGGAGGTACAAACATCGTTCTAGTACCCTTTGCTTGTTTTCTACCTTGGTGTTTTCCTTGTTTTATTCATTAGAGACACACTCCTTCATATAACCTACCATTTTCCATGCTTTGGGACTTGAGGTAGAGAGGCTTCTAGTGCCCTTGGTGTTGACTATGCCAGTATGAGGTCAAGCTAACTTGTTTGAATTATATAGAAACTGTGAGCTAGTGTTGGGAAACACCACTCTTGGGGAGATTTCCAATGTTTACAAATACAACCATATGATTTCATCCTATGTTTACGAATAAAACCATATTTTTTGGGCTCGAGAAGTCCGTTTCTTGGAATATGTTGTGTCCCATCAGGGAGTAGTTGTGGATCCATCAAAGATAGAGGCAGTTTTGTCTTGGGTATCCCCCAAGATAGTGTTAGAGGTGCGATGTTTCCTTGGTCTTGCAGGCTACGAAAGGAGGTTCGTAGCCGATTTATCATGAGTTGCGACACATCTAACAACTTTGACTAGGAAGGATCAGGCATTCATATAGACAAATCACTGTCAGGCAGATTTCGAGTATCTAAATGAGAAGTTAGTAAGTGCTCCAATTCATTGTCTTCCAGCTGAGGGAGTTCAGTTTGATGTTTTTTGTGATTCTTCACATCTAGGGTTGGGTTGTGTTCTGATGCAGAAAAGATCAATTGTTTCTTATGGGTCTTGGCAGTTACATCCCCATGAAAGTAACTATTCCACTCAAAATCTTGATTTGGCATCCGTGGTGTTTTCTATAAAGTTGTGGAGACATTACCTCATTGGAGAGTGCTTTGTGGTTTTCATTGATCATAAGAGTTTGAGGAATGTTTTCTCCCAGCATGACTTCAACTTATGACAACATTAGTGGATGGATGTCTTACCAGAATATGACTTAGATATATCATAAACACATGGAAAGGGGAATTTTTTAGCTGATGCGCTGAATCAAAAGTCACATAGTGATGTTGTGCGTGAATCCAGGGATTCTTGGAGAGTAATGGAAGAACTGTCATCATTACATCTTGATATGGTAGAATTTGGGGGTAGAGCTTGTATTTTTAAAATGACAGTACAGTTATCTCTAGTGTAGAAGGTTGAAGAGTACTAGTTGGGGGATCTAGAGGTGGAGGTCTGGAGAGACCGAGTTGTCTGTGGTGAGGCTCTTGATGGTTGGTCGTAGGATGAACAACACCGAGTTTTGTATCACGGAAGGATTATTGTTCCATTGATGATGCATGAGATGGTTCTCAGAGAGTTTCATAGTTCGACTTTAGCGGTACATCCTAGTGTGATAAAGATGTACAAATCCTTGAGGAGAAAATTTTGGTGTCTAGGGTTGAAGCATACGGTTTCAGAGTTTGTGTCTCGATGTTTGGTCTGCCAGAAGGTGAAGGTCGAACATCGTGTTCCTGGTGGTCTTCTCCAGCCATTAGATATTCCTTATTGGAAGTGGGAGGACATCTCAATGGACTTTGTTACTGGTTTGCCTCAAGCTCAGGGAGGAAATGATGCTATTTGGGTTGTAGTGGATTACTTAACAAAATCATCCCACATTATAGCAATCAAGGAGTCAAGCTCAGTAGATGTTTTGTCGAGGTAGTATCTGAAAGAGGTGGTGAGACTTCACAGAGTCCCAATGATGATAATTTCTGATTTTGATCCTCGTTTTACCTATAGGGTGTGTAAAGGTCTCCATCTTGCCTTTGGTTCTTAGTTATTCCTTAGCACTAATTTTCATCCTCAAACGGATGGTCAGATAGAGCGAATCATCCAGACTCTTGAAGACATGTTACGCTCTTTTGTCCTGGATTTGGGAGTTTCGTGGATGAGGCACTTACCCTTAGTGGAGTTCACTTAAAATAATAGTTTTCACTCCACCATTGGTATGCCTCCATTTGAAGTATTGTATGGCTGACCTTTCTGTTCTCCGTTGTGCTCGACTGGGGTCGAAGAGTCAGCAATTCTTAGACCAGAACTACTGCAGAATACAACAGTGATGGTTTAGGTGATTCATGAGAGGTTTATGACAGCGCAAGATCGTCATAAATCATATTCTTATCGAATGAGGAGACACGTAGAGTTTAATGTTTGGGATCATGTGTTTCTAAATGTGACTCCCCATCATGGGAAGCGACGCTTTGTTCGTAGGAGTAGGCTTTCTTCCCACTTTTTTGGGCCTTTCAAGGTGTTATCTCAGGTTGGAGATGTGGTGTATCGAGTATCACTTCCCCTATAGATGGGTTAGATACATTATTTTTTCCTTGAATCACATATCTGTCATTATCTTCATGACGACTCTCATGTCATCGATGGGGGAGAGATCGATGTTGATGATGATGCAACCTTTGAGGAGCGACCTATGGAGATCCAAGACCATAAAGAGAAGGTGTTTCTAGGGCATTATATCCCCTTTTTTCCTGTCTTGTGGCGACACGGTGGCATGGAAGAGAGTACCTGGGAATGTGAGTCACATATACGTGCTTAGTACCTAGAGTTGTTTGATGTTAAACTCTTTCCATGTATCGATGTAGCATTTATGGTTATAAACCTTTCATGTTTATAAGATGGATCCCTTTTATTTCTTTTGTGGCTTCCTCTCTTTTGAGAGGTATCTCGATGGGTGGTTGTTCGGACCCCGTTTTGTTTTTACATAATGTGGGCTTTGAATTCTTGGGTCTGAGAATGTTTTGAGAGGTATTTGATATAATGGCATAGACCTCTCAGATCCATTCCTTTGTGAAAATATGGTGTTTGAGGTGTTCGAAGAGGTCAAGGTGACTTATCCCCAACACTTTGACAATTTTCTCTTTCTGTGAATAGTAGCATCGGTGACCCTCAGTGAACAGTTCCAATGGTAGACAGTTGTGAACAGTGCATCGAAAACCTTCTGTGAACAGTGACAATGGTGAGGTCCAACGGTAACCTCTCTTTACTTTTCCAAATTTCCAATTATATGAACAGTTCCATTAGTGAATATTTCTATCAGAAACCTCTAAGGGTAACCTCTCTTTCCTTTTCCAAATTTCCTATTCTATGAATAGCTCCATCAGTGAACAGTTCTATCAGTAACCTCTAATGGTAACATCACTTTCCATTGACAAATTTCTAATTCTATGAATAGTTCCATCTGTAAACAGTTCTATCAGTAACATCTAACGGTAACCTCTCTTTCCTTTTCCAAATTTCCAATTCTGTGAACAGTTCTATTGGTGAACATTTCTATTAGTAACCTCTAACGGTAACCTCTCTTTCCTTTTTGAAATTTTGAGTTCTATGGACAGTTCCATTGGCAAATAGTTCTATTGTTAACCTCTCATGGTAACCTCTTATTCCTTTTCCAAATTTCAAATTCTATGAACAGTTCCATCGGTGAACAGTTATTTTGGTAACCACTTTTTCATTTTCCAAATTTTGATTTCTGTGAACAGTGTTTCCAAAACAGTAGGTGTAGAGTGTTCTATCAGTGAGGTTCATGAACAGTGTTCTAATGGTGAGGTTCATGAACAGTGTTCTAATGGTGAAGATCATGAACAGTGTTCTATCGGTGATGTTTTAACGATGAGGTTCATAAACAGTGTTCTATCAGTGAGGTTCATGATCAGTGTTCTGTCGGTGAGGTTATAATGGTGAGGTTCATGAATAGTGTGTTTCCTCTGCCAAATTTTGAGTCCATGAACAGTGTTTCCAGCTTCCGACAATTTCTCCCCTTTGACATTTTCATTTGACATAAAATGCATATAGAGCCTTATTTTCAGGACTCTAAGGCCAAATCAAAGGCCATAACTCATATATTAATTATTCCTAAGGCTGGGGATATTTTTACTTGGTCAAACTGCATGGTTTAATGTAATCTAATTTTAATGGGAAATTAAGCATATCTTAAACCATCGCTCCATTAAATCTTCAAAAGGGAAAAGATATCTTCCTCTCTTGTTCTACCTCCTTGTTTTCTGGAGAGAGATTCTCGGACCTTTCCTTCCTTCTCATAGGAATCGTGAGATCAAACATTTCCCTATGGATTGGTTTTCTTGACATCCTTCTTGCTGCAAATGCACCCCCTGTTTCAGTGCAACCAAGAAGTTTCCATCAATATTTGATATAAGGTGTGTTTGATCATCGTTATTTTGGGGTTCATCTTCTCCTATTTCTCCTTTCCATGTTATAGCATGTAATCTCCATGCTTCTAATGGAGTTTTCTTGGGGTTCGGTTGGAGCAGTCGTACCGTGGAATCCTCTGGTGGATGCAGTTGTCACAAGTGGAGGACCGTGACCCGTTGTGTAGATTGTTCTTGTATAAAGAACTTCAAGAACTGTTTGACGAAGGGGATTCGTTGCTTCTCTTTTATTTTATGTGAAACTGTATAGTTAGCATATTTTATCCCACTAGATCACAATGGAATTAACATAACAAATATTTGAACGAGATAAATAAATTGATATTGATCATATGTTATTTCTTGTTGTTTTTCTAGATAGTGTGATATCCATACTTTCTTCATTTATCTATTCATTCTTGATGGATATTGGTAAAGAACATAAACTGGAATTAATTTATAATTTTTTGGCTATAGATAAAGAGGCATGTAAATGAATCTAGTTCTTCATTTTGTAATTTAATGTTAATAAAACTGGCACAGTAATCATGTTTAATCATTTGTGATAACTTACTGATTAGGTTTTCTAAATTTGGAACCTGTGAATAATAATCAATTAACCCAATATGGATTAAAGAACCGGTTGTTTGATAAAAGATAATTCCTTATAGGGTTCTGAGTTACCCTTTTGATTGTTAAAGGGCCAAGAGCCAAATTTTTGATATGTTTGTTTTCCTTCTACTTGTTTTGTAATGTGGGACTGGATTTCTGTTGTGATATGTGGGGGCATGGAGGCCTTTTGATTGTGGCAGCGTATGATGCCTATAGTGGTGAGATGCATCGGTTTGGGCAAGTGGGTGTCACGGAGGACACAAGGGATGATGGAATGGGTTGGATGTGAATGTATGGATGCTTGCTGATTCTTTTGGTTGTTTATTTTCTTTACTTCCCCCCACTTATCAAGGTAGTTGGTCATACTAACCCTTCATCCGAAAGAGGAGAAGACGTGCGGGGTATGTCATGTGCTTTCTGTGTTTATATTGTCAAGGTAGAATGGGTCTACACTCTTACTATAGGTATAAAATACTCGACGGGTAGTTCATCTACTCACGGTGTTGATCCCCCTTGTGTTTAGTAGCATAGAATGTTTTTCTAGAATTCCTGGGATTATGAAAAAGTAATTTTATAAATAAATAATTGAATAAAAGATGTTAACCCATAGGGTTTAGAGCTAGCTGGGGTGCAATTCTGAGGTTGTGATTTGAAGGAGCAGTGTACTTTGTATGTGATGCTAATGAAATTTAATGTGGAATTGTTATTGGTTAATTAATTTTTAAAGAATTAATTAACATAAAGTGAAAATGATATGAAGGAAATGAAATAATGTATTAAATCTCTTTAAATGGTTGTGTGCTCATACGATACCTAGTCTAAGAAGTGGCAGCTCGGAGTCTGAGAGATGTTAGCTGTAATTGAGTCTAAGATTAGGTTGTGCCCATAGTGTGGTTGTGAGCTATAGTATATCCTGTACTTTTTGTGTTTCAATACACTAATCCACCCTGTCAGTAAGGGAAACTGACACTCTGGGGATTCTGACCCCTGGGGGGTGTTTTCCCCAACATTCTGGTGGGATGATGAATGGTTGACTACCCCCTTTGGCCCTGCTCTCTTCTCTTGGTAGATACTTTTGTTGGTAGTCACAGTGGTTAGTTTTCCCCATATAAGTGTGTAGAGGGTTGTAATGGCTTGTGGTTATTCACACACATATATTCTAGATATAGTATCCTATGAACTACTCTAGGTGTAACATGTATAGGCTATGATGGCTTGAGGATCCTTACTCGGTTTATGGGTTGTAATTGCTTGAGGTATAATACCCGATGTATGATACACGTTATGAGAGTTGTGGTGGCTCCTAGAAACTGCCTAGTTACTTTTTTTCATGGACATGGTGGTTTTGTTGCATGAGGTGCATGTTATGGTGGTTCACCGAGGTGTTTGCAGGCAAGCCTTTTTGGAGAGATATGCTCAGGACGTGTGATGTTGGGGACAATTGGCAAACCAGTGGGGAAGTAGTAGCTGGGTACCCTTGATATTCATTATTATATTATATACTCTTTTATCTGTTACTTGGTGAGAGTAGCCATGGTATGGTTGGGAACTTAGTATACCTATTTAGGTGATGAGTTAGTTTCACTTGTTATTCACTGTGCATTAGCACGATTTCATTACTTTTGCTAGACAGACTTCGTGGAGGATCCTACTATGTATACTGTTATACTCACCCTATGTATATATAAACTATTTTTCAGGTCACTTGGAAAAGGTTGGAGATCAATCTGGTTTCTACTAGCTTGGGGTTACATGAGTTGTTCGGGCTTGTGGTTGTTGTTGTTTTTACTTCCTTTTGGGTACTTTCAGTTTTCCCCTTCCAGTTGTAGTAGTTTTGTATGAAATTACATATCTTCACTTGGGTTTTCTTTTATATTTCAGTTTTGATTTATAGTTGGTTGGTGTCTATCTTATCTCTCTCTTCTGCATGTGTTCCCCTAGAGGGTATTGCCTTCCATTTGTGTGTTTACTATATCCTCGGTGCTAGTCGCCACCCCGGGGCCTACTGGAGGCGGGACTCCGGGGTCATTATCTACCTTCTCACATTGCCGACCTAGGAGGGTTACACTTTGTGGGGAGGGGGTGGTGACACACAGTGTGACCGATATGACACCAAATGTGTCTTTTTATTTAAAATTGACTTCAATTTTAGAAAAAAGGACAACTAACCTACTCAAAACTGAGCAAATATATTTGGATTATTTTGATATTTTAGGACAATAGTCCATAAGTCATTTGTGATCTATAGGAATCAGTCACACATCAATATGATACATGATGTGTCTAGTATGGCTCAATGTGTCCATTATCAGTTTAAAATCAATATTTTAGTTCAAAAGGTTTCACTCACTGAAAACCGAGAAAACATTATCAGATTATCTTTATAATTGAGGACAATGATTCATAATTCATTTGTGATGTGTAGAAATTGGTATCACATAAAAACATTGCACGGTGTGATCGGAATGATTCAAAGTACATGTTTCCAGTTTAAAATGACATTTTAGTAAAAAAGACAAATGATGTACTCAAAACTGAACAAACACAGGTGAATTGTTTTGATACTTTAGGAAAATGGTTCATAAATTATTTGAGAGATGTAAGAATCAGTCTCACCTCAATCTGATGTATGGTGTGGCTAGTATGACTCTAAGTGCATTTTTCAATATATAAGTATCATTTTAGATTAAAACGTGAATCACATTTCCAAAACGAGAAAAATAGAATAGATTGTTTATTTTTCATTTAATTTCTGTATTCGTACTTGATTTTTCTGATTTCATGATGTTTTTGGTGTTGTAGTGTTCTGTTGCAGCACACTATATTGGTGATGCAGTGTGCTGTTACAACACACTTCGTTGGTGATGCAGTGTAATGTAACAACACACTGCAGTATGCCCCTTTATCTGTGGTTTTAAAAGCGCTAACAAAAGACTCTGGCTTTTAATCTTTCTCCAGTAGTCGGTGCTTCTCTAGTGTTGATAAAGGATCTTTTTAGAACTGTTAAAGACCAATTTTGTATTAGTGAGTTCAATCTAAATATATGACTCGATCTTGAGATGTTTTTATATTAATTGGTTTATCATCTAATGATAAACCAATCCTGACCTATGGGGGGTTGAACTTCTTCAATATTCATACTCCTTTCATTTTTTATAGATATATCATAAAACATCAGCACCACATATGGAACGTCCTATTTTTTTTACTATATGACTCACAAGCAAGTGAGATGTATTTGGGGTTTATGTTGTATAACAATTTACCATCGACCTGTAGGCCCCTAAATTATTAGAGTGAGGGATAACACACAAAATATTATTAATGAAATTTAATTTAATTAGTAAAAATTAAACCTGTAAAGAACCATAAAATTCAAGGAATTTTTTTTCTTAATTTTCTTTTGTATTTTACAAGAACGCAGTTTCTGACGGCACTTGATTCTGAGGCCCGGTGTGCCCGGATTTCCTATCCGAAGTTTAGCTCAGGTACGTTCAGTGAACGAACGAGCGGGAATTTTCTAACTCTTAAACTGGTGCTCGGAATCGAATTCCAAGGGCACCAATGGAATCACGACGCCGGTATTTTCTTAGGAACACATCATCCGGAGTTGTGTTTTCACGAGAGAAGTTGATAAAAATTGTGGAAGTTAAAATAAATATTTAACTACAATTTTTTTTTCTCTAAGTGGTTAAAACCTTTGGGTGGAAGTTGGGGGAAACCACCGAACATCCCACCGGAGGTTATGAGGGTGTTGGGGCCCACACGAACCCCACCCCTTCATATTCTATAACTCCCTCAAATCACCATTTATTTGATAACTTAAGTTATTTAATTAAGAGAGTTTAATGTGAATGTTTGAATTTCAAAAGTTTAAGTTATGTTAATTAATTATGTGGATTAATTCAAACTTTAAAATTTAAAACTCAAGTTGTGTTAATAAAATAAGTAAGGGACTTATTTTATTTTGGGTTGGAGGCTTGTTTCTTGAGAGATTTTGGAGGAAAGCTAAGGGAGTCTTGAAGATATTCATCTTCTTCGTCGAAGAACACGAAGAACACGAAGAACGTGAAGAACGCACCGATCTCCGACGAAGAACACCAAATCCTCGGAGATCGCCGACGCGACACATTGTACCGCGACGCCAAAGACGCCTTCTTCCGTGACGATTCTCCTTTCGTGACGCCTCTTCCCGCGACGGTTATCTCCGCGATGAATCCTCGCTCAACTTGTTTGACAAGGTAGGGGTTTATGCGTTTCTTTGTTCGTGATTACTACCTTGACGTTCTTCGTGAATTATGACCATTTGCAATCGATTAACGAGAGGGGGTCGGACCGCACAAACACGGTCGACCCTCCTCCGTTATCTATGTGGTTATTTATAATGTGGATTGGAATGGGAATGGCGTGGTGTCGTCGCACCATGCGGGATCATGCGGAAAGGAATGCGCGGCGCCGCCGTGCCGCGCCGTGAAATCAAACAGGGTTGCGACACCGTCGTGCCGCGTCGGAGAAACCCAAAGACACCGTGGCCAGAGCGGGGCTGCGGCAGAGGGGCACGGCGCCGTCGCGCCGCGCCGGACGAAACAAGGTCGCGGCCGGTTCCGGGCCGCGGCGGAGCAGGGAGACTGACGGCCTGTTCCGGGCCGCCGGCGTCGGAGCAAGGGGGGACCAGTCGTCGCCGGTCCGTGGCGGCAGAAGCCGGCCGGCTAGAGCGGGCCGGCCGTTCATGGAGAAGTCGAGGGTTACAAACCCCCAGTGGCCATCTCAATCAGCCCCCATAATGGGGGGGGGGTGGTTACAAAGACAGGGGGGCAGGTGCCCCCCCCCCCCCCTCAACGACTCGGCCGTTTGGCCGAGCACCTGGCCAGCGTGCCCAGCGCGCCGCGCCCAGGCCGGGTCGGGCCACGCCAACTGGTCCGGGCCGCACCCAAGCAGGCCGGACCCGGACCCGGTTCGGGCCGACCCGGTTCGGGCCGACCCTGGGGGTATCGGGACGGGTCAGACCGGGCCCGAACCCCTTAATATCGAATCTCTTCCGGTCAGTCTCCCATAACATGTTCTACGGGCCTCCGATCGATGCAACGTCAGTTGATATGAAATCCTTGGATTGAGACGGTCGTTTCGGTATATCGAAATCAAGGTTTCGGAATACTTTCGGTTCAGCCGGGTAGGATCGTACACGAAACCAACCGGGCCCTCGGAGCGGAAATGCTCATAACATGAGATCCGGACGTCCGATTGACGTGCCGTTGACTTTGTTCGATTTCTATTAGTGAGATGATTCTTTTGGATTACTCCGCCCAAGGTTTGGATGTAGGTGGAGTATGGTCGGGTTGGTTTTGACTTAAAAACCAATCGGGGCCCTAGGACGAAAAATCCAATAACTTCTAGACTGGGCATCCGATTGACGCGTCGTCTATGACGCTGAGTTCCTATTGACGATACAGAACTTTTGGATACATTGTAACACCCGAGACTTTTATGTTATATAAATCATCAAAGGAATCTTTTTCTACACAACACTTGCTTGGCTTTCTTTACACGCAATCGCGACCTTCCTCGATAGCTTGCGTCGTACGCAATACCGAGTTTCACTAAACAACAATATGCTATTAAAACTAGCCGTTATGAATAGTAATAACCACTTTTTGAAATTTTATAAATTTTATTTTTCAAAATGGACTTCATTTTTGGACTCAGAATATCGAAATTAGCCTAGAGTGAAATTTTGGTATTTTTCTGAAAACTTTCAATTTTTGATGAATAGTGAAACCACTAAGTGGTAGGTTAAAAAACTGAATTTTGCATAAAACTTAATTTTACCGCTTCTGTGAATGGAATTTCGAAAATCCGAGAGACACAGTTAATATCAAGGACTAAAATGTGGTTCAATGAGATGAAAATAATTTTTTGGTGAATAGTAACTTTTTACCTTTTTTTTACCGCGGTTAATAGTAAATAGGGTAACTAAGGGTAAATATGATATTAATATTACCCTAACACATGTCCTAATTCTATTGGACAAGTGTAATTCGACGAAAAACAAACTTAGGAATAAAATATGACCATTTAGGCCCACTTGGATTAGATTAGGACATTTATTATTAATTTATTTAAAGAAGGGTTAAAATAGTTAAATTTAAAGTTTAATAAGTAAATCATTTTTAATATGGGGTTATACATAAGATAAATTCTATTGTAAAAATTCATTAGAAAGACAAAAAAGATTTCCTACATGATGGTATTTTATTTGTAATTTTTAGACATCAAATAATTTAATTTATTTATGACACAAAGATGATGTAGTAATTATCTTATTAAGGAAATATTGACATAATTGATAATATAAATACCAAAATAAATGTAATTTAAGACTTTTTATGAATTACACTAATTTTCTAGGTTACTATGATATATTATTGTTGATTTAATCAACTTGGTTCGAACATATAATTCTGATATGACTTTCAAAAAAATCATATATCAAATAGTGTCAAAATTGACACAAAATAGTTTTTAAATCAAATATTATATTATTAATTGTTATTTTATTCCTAAAAATCTAAGGTTCGGCCAAATGACTTAGATAAGGATATATATATTAATAATAAACAATTTGGGGTTCGTTTGGCATGTTATAGTAAGTGTATTAACCATATAGTGAAAGAAAACAAAAAGACACGGTAAAAGTTAAATTAATTAACTTAGAGTTAAATCTAATTGATAAGGTTAAAATAATACCCTAAACTTGTCTAAATCTTATTGGTTGATAGGATTTCGACTCATCCCCACTTTATCTTCGAAATAAGACCCTTTGGAACCGTTATAAACCGATTTTGACTTTAATATAAAATAATATTTTGAGATATTCCTAAGGTGCCCCTCTCCTCCCTTATAAAAGGGCACCTCCTCCCCCTCCTCCTCACACCAATTTTAGCACTCAAGCTCAGCCAAACCCTGCCATTTTCTCCTCTCCACTTCCCTAGAATAATCCTAGAGGTCCTGGTCTTCTCCAAAGACCAATCTTAGTTCCTTAAGTGGAGGATTCAAAGAGGCGTTTCAAAGAAGAGGTAATATCCATTACCGATCTTTTCAATTTCTTTCTTCTTCAACTTCTTCTTCTTTAGTTGTTTAATGATAAAGTAATAACATCAGTATTACTTACATACTGATATGTTATTATAAATATGAAACAACCCTAATTCACCTTCTATCCATCCTACGGAAAAATGAAATCACCGCGCGTGCGTACGTACGGAATACCGTCTCCACGCCGTGGTGTAATCTATTTTCCACCATCACCTTTCAAGGATGGGTATAATGGTGTAATGAGTTACTATATATGATTATTATGAAGTAATATTGATACTGAAATAATATATATATACTCCAATACAATTCCACGATCATAGGAACGATATCATCACTCGTGCGTACGTACGGAATACCGTCTCCACGATGTGATGCGACTCGTTCTACATGATCTTCATTTCATAATGATTATATAAATGAATTGAATGAATGAATATGGTATATACTACACTAATACCATTCTGGAAATGAATTATCTATAACCTAAAGATAAGAATAAGAATTTATTCGACAAAACACGCATAAGAACAAAAAGTTATAAAGACCCGAGTAACAAGTAACAATGAAATATTACTAACAAGAAGCTAATAATATGACCATATATGATCTCATATCAATATGTATGATTCTGGAATAAGTCAATAACATTATTTAAACCATTATACAGGAGCTTCGGACACGAACAAAGCAAATCGGACCTAAGGTAAGGGAAAATACCACAATCTCATTTTTATCCGAGATTGTTTATTCGTAAGTATTTACTGGGGTGTATTTTATCATCCACATCCATGTTCCCTCAATATGTAATATTGTTTCCATCCACTTACAATAGTTTAAATCCAATTTTACCCTTAGGTGAGTTTTTAGTAAAGAATATGAAAGGAATCTTTTGTTTTTTTTCGTACGAGGTACTTTTTGACTTTTCCGACAAAAGTACGAAGAATGTTTTTTTTAACTTATACGGCATGAATGGATTTTTAAAACATTATTTCCAATAAACTTCCTTTACAAGTTTTCAAGTTTATTTTTAATCAACTTCTTTTATTTTAAAGTTGTATGACATGTTATGAAAGGAAAAAATGTTTTTGAAGTAGAAAGGATATTTTCCTCAAGAATGAAGTTCAAGTATTTTATCAAAATTATTTTCCATCTAAGATAATAAAAGGGTTGTGTTTTTATCCCTATTATTACATTGAGTTGATCATGTTGTGATGGAATTTTTTTTATGAATTCCTTTATCTTATATGAATTGATTTATGATGTCATGATGTTTCAAGAATCTCATTTCTGTTACATGTGTTATGCGATGATGTATGATTTATGATTATGTGGCACACATAAGAAAGGATTCATTATAAGATGGGTGGGACCTATATCTCCCTCCAATGCATTGGGTAAAGATTTTATATCTCATGAGATAGACATGGCTGGAATGGATGGTTATTTCGGTTCAGTGATACAGGACTGAAACGAGGAGTGAACTCGGTTCAGAAAGGGACTTTGTCCACTAAGATAGTCTTGGCAATGAGTCATGACTAACAAGAAATGATTTTCCATGATTATGTGTGCATGCCACAAAGTTTCAAGTTTTATGTTATGATTATGGGGATCTCATTTTCACTTCTATGATTTATTCCATGTTAAGATATTATGATCTCTTTTGCAGGTTTTGATTTTCAAAAAGATATGATATGATTTTTATTTCCTTTATTTTCCCTTGCTGAGCATTTGAGCTCACCCTTTTATGTTTTCTTTTCCCCAGGTCCGGAAGATGGATATTAAGTAGAATATGCTAAAAGGGACCCTAGATATGATGAAATAAATGGGAGACACTGTAGAAGATTTATGAACCAGTTGTTTATGTTTCCCAGTTTCTAAAGACACTATACCTATACGGTCCTTTGTGGTTTTGTCATATGTTGTAATAAGTGTACTTCAATTTTGAAGTATTAACAATGTATGTAAAGTATGGTTCGTTATAGTTGGTATCAGAGGAATGGTATAGTCAACCTTTGGAAACTAGGATGTGAAAGCCTTAGTAAGAACCCTAAGGATAAGTCTAAGCATAGTACACAATCTTAGTGTTTTAGAAATGGCCTTGAATAACCTAGGATAAGACCATAAGCATGAAAATTTTATTCTTGAATTATGTGGTTTCCTATTATAATTAGTGTTGCTCACACTATTCTTCTTGGTTTTAGTCAATGGCTGGAACCCGAAGGAACCGTGTTAATGCGGAATGCGATGGGCAATGCAATGATTGTCCCCCTGAGCAACCAAACGATACGGGAGCTGGAATGCAAAATCTTGTAGCCATGCTCACCCAACTTTCTCAAGCTATGAATCATGCAGGATTTCCAAACGAGCAAAGGAGGGAGCAACATTCTATTGAATCCTTCATGAGGCAGCGTCCACCTTCTTTCAGCGGGTCTACTGATCCATTAGTTGCTGAACAATGGATTAGTACTACTGAAAAGATATTTTCAGTTCTTCAATGTTCTGAACATGATAATGTCATCCTAGCAGTGTATTGTTTGGAAGGAGATGCTGATCAATGGTGGAATCTTGTTAAGAATACGAGGCAAAGGGATGAAATTGAGTCTATGGAATGGGACGAGTTCAAGAACTTATTTTTCAATAAGTACTTCCCTCGTATTCTCCGAACAAAGATGGAGAAAGATTTTCTTGAACTGAAGCAAAGGGATGATGAATCTGTTGGTACCTATGAAGCAAATTTTACAAGACTGGCAAGGTACGCTTCTGGTATTATTATCCAACCTGAGAGTAAGATCGATCGATTCTTTAGTGGCTTAAAACCAAGTCTTCGAAGGGCGTTATCCATAAGGGACTTCAATAGCTACGAGGAAATCGTTCGATGTGATCTCAAAGTCGAGATGGAGATTGGAGTAACCCATCAGTCACATGGGTTTGATAAGAAGAGGAAGATGGAATTCAAAGAAAAATCTAAAGAGCACACAGAAAAGAAGATGAGCTTTTCCTTATGCTCAAAGTGTGGAATGAAACATGGAGGGAGTTGTCTTAAAGGGAAAAGTAAATGTTTTAAATGTGGAAAAGAAGGTCATCGGGCATTTGAATGCCGTGATAATGGGAAGAAGATGTCTAATGACGCAAACAAAGGAAGGGATACACAGAATGAACCTACTACACTTCAATGTTTCAAGTGCAAGGAGATGGGGCATTATGCCAATCAATGCCCAAATCCAAGGGTTGATGATGATGGTCGACGTCAACAAACTCTTAAGGCTAAAGACAAAGGAATGTCACATGCAATTTCTATCAACGATGTGGAGTACGATAACGATGTGGTGAAAGGTACACTTACAATCCACTCTAAAGTAGAAAATGTTTTATTTGATTCTGGATCCACCCACTCTTTTATTTCTGAAGACTTTTCTAAGGGTATCACCGTATTACCTCAACAATTAGATGTTGTGTTAGCTGTGACAACACCTAATGGCACATCAATCGCATCAAAAGTTTATAATTCTTCTCCGATCGAAGTTTGTGGGAAAGTGCTTCCTGCAAATCTTGTGATCCTTCCTTTAGTGGAATTTGATGTGATTCTTGGCACGGATTGGCTTTCTCTACATGGAGCTCATATCGATTGCCAAAGAAGTGAAGTCACATTTCATATTCCAGATCAATCTACGATCGTCTATCAATGCAAGGATGAATATAACCTTCCAGTGGAAATTTCTTCCATCTTATGGGTCTTGATTCCACTAAATGAAGGTTATTTATCTCAAATGGTTGGTGAGAAACTCACGATTAAGAATATTCCCATTGTACGGGAGTTTGATGATGTCTTTCCGGAGGAATTACCGGGTCTTCCACCAAATCGTGAAGTTGAGTTTTCAATAGAACTCGTACCGGGTGCTTTGCCTATTTCAAAGACACCTTATAGAATGGCCCCAATTGAGTTGCAGGAATTGAAGAAGCAACTCCAAGAGAATCTTGATAAGGGATTCATACGCCCTAGTGCGTCACCTTGGGGAGCACCTGTTCTATTTGTAAAGAAGAAATATGGATCAATGAGACTCTGCATTGATTATCGAGAACTTAGCAAGATCACTATCAAGAACAAATATCCTCTCCCACGCATTGATGACTTATTTGACCAACTACGCGGAGCTCAATACTTTTCCAAGATTGATCTCTGTTCAGGGTATCATCAATTAAGGGTCAAAAGGGAGGATACACCAAAGATGGCTTTCCGTACAAGGTATGGACACTATGAATTTATAGTGATGCCATTTGGTCTTACTAATGCCCCTGCTATCTTCATGGATCTAATGAATAGAGTCTTTAGAGACTATCTTGATCAATTTGTGGTAGTCTTTATAGACGATATTCTTGTCTATTCAAAGAGCAAGGAAGAGCATGAAGATCACTTGATAATTATATTGAAGACCCTGAGAAAGGAGAAGCTTTATGCCAAATTTACCAAGTGTGAATTTTGGCTTCAAAAATTTGCATTTTTGGGTCACATAATCTCAAAAGAGGGGATATCTGTGGATCCAGCAAAAACAGAGGTTATCGAAAGATGGTCAAGACCAACAACAGTAACTGATATCCGAAGTTTTCTTGGTTTGGCTGGATATTATCGACGTTTTGTAAAAGATTTTTCACGATTATCTAATCCAATCACCAAGTTGACTCGGAAAGGAGTTAAGTTTGTCTGGACAGAGGAATGTGAAGAGAATTTCAAGGAGTTGAAAAGAAGGTTATCCAGTGCACCTGTGCTCACACTGCCTTGTAGTGGAGAAAGGTTTGTGATCTACAGTGATGCATCCACGAAGTGATTGGGGTGTGTTCTTATGCAAAATGATATGGTGATAGCTTATGCCTCACGACAGTTGAAAATCCATGAGCAAAATTACCCAACACATGATTTGGAGTTGGCTGCGGTAATCTTTGCATTAAAGATTTGGAGGCATTACCTTTATGGTGAAAGGTGTGATATTTATACTGATCATAAAAGTTTAAAGTATATTTTCACACAAAAGGAGCTGAATATGCGTCAAAGAAGATGGTTGGAGCTGATTAAGGATTATGACTGCTCAATCCATTACCACCCTGGGAAAGCAAACAAGGTGGCAGATGCATTAAGTCGACAAGACCATGCTAGTTTATCCATGATGAGGATCACAAAAGATCCAATATTTATGGATTTACAAAGGATGGATCTTGGAATTATAATGGAAGGGGAAAAATCTTATCTTTCTCAAATGAATGTTCAACCATCTATACATGTGAAGATTAAAGAGGCACAGAAAGAAGATGTCGAGTTACAAAAGAAGCTGAGAAATGTTCCTGAATTCAACCTTGATTGTGATGGGATAATAAAGTTCAGGAATCGGGTTTGCGTTCCTCCCATCCCCGAATTAAATAATGAGCTGCTGGATGAGGCTCATAGTTCATCATTCTCTATTCATCCTGGAAGCACGAAGATGTATAGGGACCTGAAAGAGTACTTCTGGTGGGATGGCATGAAAAGAGATGTTGCTGAATATGTCTCTCGATGCTTGGTTTGTCAACAAGTTAAAGCTGAGAGACAGAAGTCTAAGGGGATGTTACAACCATTACCCATACCCGAATGGAAATGGGAAAACATCACTATGGACTTTGTCACAGGACTTCCTAAAACATCCAAAGGCAATAATGCTATCTGGGTCATAGTTGATCGTCTTACAAAGTCTGCACACTTCATTGCTATTAGAGAGGATTTCTCTCTAGATCAGCTTGCCAGGATATATGTAAAGGAAGTGGTAAGATTGCATGGAGTACCACTTTCTATTATATCTGATCGAGATCCGAGATTTACCTCAAAGTTCTGGCGAAGTCTTCAGCATACTCTGGATACAGAGTTGAGTTTCAGCACTGCTTATCATCCCCAGACAGACGGTCAGTCTGAGAGAACAATTCAAACCCTAGAAGATATGTTGAGAGCTTGCTCTATGGATTTCAAAGGAGGTTGGGATCAACACCTACCTTTGGTGGAATTTTCTTATAATAATAGCTTTCACTCCAGTATTCAGATGGCTCCTTATGAAGCTCTCTATGGAAAGAAATGCAGGACTCCAACTTTCTAGGATGAAGTTGGGGAAAGAAAGCTATTAGGACCTGATCTCGTTGATGAAATGGCAGAAAAGGTCAGATCTATTCAACAACACATAAGAGCAGCTCAGAGTCGACAGAAAATTTATGCCGACAACCGAAGAAAAGACCTAGAGTTTGAAGTGGGCGATAAAGTGTTCTTACGAATATCTCCCTGGAAGAGGGTTATGAGATTTGGAAAGAAGGGGAAGTTGAGCCCTAGATATATCGGTCCTTTCGAAATACTGGATCGTGTTGGGAAGGTAGCTTACTGATTGGCGCTTCCACCGAATCTCTCTCAAGTTCACGATGTGTTCCATGTATCTCTCCTGAGAAAGTACATACCAGATCCTTCACATGTACTCAGCTCAGAAGTTGTACCGCTGGAGCAAGATCTTTCTTATGAAGAACAACCGATAGAGATTCTGGATCGTAGCGAAAAAGTCCTACGAAACAAGACCACTCGCTTAGTGAAGGTTTTATGGAGGAACCACCAACTTGAAGAAGCTACATGGGAGCTCGAGGATATGATGAGGGAGAAGTATCCTCATCTGTTTGTAACAAAGTGACGAATTTCGAGGGCGAAATTATTTTTAAGGGGGGTAGAATGTAACACCCGAGACTTTTATGTTATATAAATCATCAAAGGAATCTTTTTCTACACAACACTTGCTTGGCTTTCTTTACACGCAATCGCGACCTTCCTCGATAGCTTGCGTCGTACGCAATACCGAGTTTCACTAAACAACAATATGCTATTAAAACTAGCCGTTATGAATAGTAATAACCACTTTTTGAAATTTTATAAATTTTATTTTTCAAAATGGACTTCATTTTTGGACTCAGAATATCGAAATTAGCCTAGGGTGAAATTTTGGTATTTTTCTGAAAACTTTCAATTTTTGATGAATAGTGAAACCACTAAGTGGTAGGTTAAAAAACTGAATTTTGCATAAAACATAATTTTACCGCTTCTGTGAATGGAATTTCGAAAATCCGAGATACACAGTTAATATCAAGGACTAAAATGTGGTTCAATGAGATGAAAATAATTTTTTGGTGAATAGTAACTTTTTACCTTTTTTTTACCGCGGTTAATAGTAAATAGGGTAACTAAGGGTAAATATGATATTAATATTACCCTAACACATGTCCTAATTCTATTGGACAAGTGTAATTCGACCAAAAACAAACTTAGGAATAAAATATGACCATTTAGGCCCACTTGGATTAGATTAGGACATTTATTATTAATTTATTTAAAGAAGGGTTAAAATAGTTAAATTTAAAGTTTAATACGTAAATCATTTTTAATATGGGGTTATACATAAGATAAATTCAATTGCAAATATTCATTAGAAAGCTAAAAAGATTTCCTACATGATGGTATTTTATTTGTAATTTTTAGACATCAAATAATTTAATTTATTTATGACACAAAGATGATGCAGTAATTATCTTATTAATGAAATATTGACATAATTGATAATATAAATACCAAAATAAATGTAATTTAAGACTTTTTATGAATTACACTAATTTTCTAGGTTACTAGGATATATTAGTGTTTATTTAATCAACTTGGTTCGAACATATAATTCTGATATGACTTTCACAAAAATCATATATCAAATAGTGTCAAAATTGACACAAAATTGTTTTTAAATCAAATATTATATTATTAATTGTTATTTTATTCCTAAAAATCTAAGGTTCAGCCAAATGACTTAGATAAAGATATATATATTACTAATAAACAATTTGGGGTTCGTTTGGCATGTTATAGTAAGTGTATTAACCATATAGTGAAAGAAAACAAAAAGACACGGTAAAAGTTAAATTAATTAACTTAGAGTTAAATCTAATTGATAAGGTTAAAATAATACCCTAAACTTGTCTAAATCTTATTGGTTGATAGGATTTCGACCCATCCCCACTTTATCTTCGAAATAAGACCCTTTGGAACCGTTATAAACCGATTTTGACTTTAATATAAAATAATATTTTGAGATATTCCTAAGGTGCCCCTCTCCTCCCTTATAAAAGGGCACCTCCCCCCCTCCTCCTCACACCAATTTGAGCACTCAAGCTCATCCAACCCCTGCCAGTTTCTCCTCTCCACTTCCCTAGAATAATCCTAGAGGTCCTGGTATTCTCCAAAGACCAATCTTAGTTCCTTAAGTGGAGGATTCAAAGAGGCGTTCCAAAGAAGAGGTAATATCCATTACCGATCTTTTCAATTTCTTTCTTCTTCAACTTCTTCTTCTTTAGTTGTTTCATGATAAAGTAATAACATCAGTATTACTTACATACTGATATGTTATTATAAATATGAAACAACCCTAATTCACCTTTTATCCATCCTATGGAAAAATGAAATCACCGCGCGTGCGTACGTACGGAATACCGTCTCCACGCCGTGGTGTAATCTATTTTCCACCATCACCTTTCAAGGATGGGTATAATGGTGTAATGAGTAACTATATTTGATTATTATGAAGTAATATTGATACTGAAATAATATATATATACTCCAATACAATTCCACGATCATAGGAACGATATCATCACTCGTGCGTACGTACGGAATACCGTCTCCACGATGTGATGCGACTCGTTCTACATGATCTTCATTTCATAATGATTATATAAATGAATTGAATGAATGAATATGGTATATACTACACTAATACCATTCTGGAAATGAATTATCTATAACCTAAAGAAAAGAATAAGAATTTATTCGACAAAACACGCATAAGAACAAAAAGTTATAAAGACCCGAGTAACAAGTAACAATGAAATATTACTAACAAGAAGCTAATAATATGACCATATATGATCTCATATCAATATGTATGATTCTGGAAGAAGTCAATAACATTATTTAAACCATTATACAGGAGCTTCGGACACGAACAAAGCAAATCGGACCTAAGGTAAGGGAAAATACCACAATCTCATTTTTTTCCGAGATTGTTTATTCGTAAGTATTTACTGGGGTGTATTTTATCATCCACATCCATGTTCCCTCAATATGTAATATTGTTTCCATCCACTTACAATAGTTTAAATCCAATTTTACCCTTAGGTGAGTTTTTAGTAAAGAATATGAAAGGAATCTTTTGTTTTTTTTCGTACGAGGTACTTTTTGACTTTTCCGACAAAAGTACGAAGAATGTTTTTTTTAACTTATATGGCATGAATGGATTTTTAAAACATTATTTCCAAGAAACTTCCTTTACAAGTTTTCAAGTTTATTTTTAATCAACTTCTTTTATTTTAATGTTGTATGACATGTTATGAAAGGAAAAAATGTTTTTGAAGAAGAATGGATATTTTCGTCAAGAATGAAGTTCAAGTATTTTATCAAAATTATTTTCCATCTAAGATAATAAAAGGGTTCTGTTTTTATCCCTATTATTACATTGAGTTGATCATGTTGTGATGGAATTATTTTTATGAATTCCTTTATCTTATATGAATTGATTTATGATGTCATGATGTTTCAAGAATCCCATTTCTGTTACATGTGTTATGCGATGATGTATGATTTATGATTATGTGGCACACATAAGAAAGGATTCATTATAAGATGGGTGGGACCTATATCTCCCTCCAATGCATTGGGTAAAGATTTTATATCTCATGAGATAGACATGGCTGGAACGGAAGGTTATTTCGGTTCAGTGATACAGGACTGAAACGAGGAGTGAACTCGGTTCAGAAAGGGACTTTGTCCACTAAGATAGTCTTGGCAATGAGTCATGACTAACAAGAAATGAATTTCCATGATTATGTGTGCATGCCACAAAGTTTCAAGTTTTATGTTATGATTATGGGGATCTCATTTTCACTTCTATGATTTATTCCATGTTAAGATATTATGATCTCTTTTGCAGGTTTTGATTTTCAAAAAGATATGATATGATTTTTATTTCCTTTATTTTCCCTTGCTGAGCATTTTAGCTCACCCTTTTATGTTTTCTTTTCCCCAGGTTAGGAAGATGGATATTAAGTAGAATATGCTAAAAGGGACCCTAGATATGATGAAATAAATGGGAGACACTGTAGAAGATTTATGAACCAGTTGTTTATGTTTCCCAGTTTCTAAAGACACTATACCTATACGGTCCTTTGTGGATTTGTCATATGTTGTAATAAGTGTACTTCAATTTTGAAGTATTAACAATGTATGTAAAGTATGGGTCGTTATATACATCAACTCCAGACTTTGTGTCAGTTGATGTATCAGCCTCTCGGCTCGTGGAGCGGACCCTCCCAAACGAGCTTGCTGTGTGCGGGAACCCTAGAGTTGGCTGCGTTGCGACTGTGACGACGACGACTGTACATAGATCCTCAGTGGATTCGACGGCGACGACTAAAGCACTCAGCGATCCTATGTGGATCAGTGCTACCGATCCTGTGAGGGTCCGATCCTATGTGGGTCAGCACTCAGTGGTCCTGTGTGGGCCAGCGCCTACAGATCCTATGTGGGTCTGATCCTGTGTGGGTCTTTGCGGGGGTTAGTTACCTATTGATCTTATGTGGGTCAGATACTTTGTGGGTCATTGCGGGGGTTAGTACCTATCGATCCTTTGTGGGTTCGACGACTTAGATGAATCAGTGGAAATATCTGATCATCTCTATCGTCGTGCGAAGAAGTATACCTGTGTGAGCTGAATCCTGTTTTTCTTTCCTATGTGGATTGTGTTGCGCTATCCTGTGTGGATTTACACTTTGCTTTCCTATGTGGACTGGGTTGTACTTGGGCTCAGATGTTGGGCCGAACGAGAATTGATGACTTAGGTATATGTATGGGCTTATACCTAAGTAGTGTCGAATGTTACATCGTGATTGTATCTTTCCTTTGTGGATTATCCTTTGTGGATTCTGGGAGACCTTCGGGGGTCTCGGGGTCCCTACTGAGTAGCTTATACTCACCCCTGCATGGGCTATGCCCGCACTACATTGTGTTGGTTGCAGACGATGGACAACGCTGATCGTGGTTGAGGCATGCGGAGTAGGACGTTACATGGAGGTGGACCACTGGGCGGGATGTACTCGGAGCAGTCGGCTGGACCCGAGGAGCAGAGGAGGCTATCTATACCCACCCTTCAGGTGGGACTTTCCAGTGGATAGCTCGACGTTACGACTTTACTTTTCAGTTGTTGTTTTCCCATCCAGTTGTACTTTACTTTCAGTTTGGGTTTGTATACTGGCCCACTTACTTTTCCGCAGTTACTGTTGTACTCAATTTTAACTTAGTGTTTACTTCTACTGCTTTCTTGCTCTATGGTGTTTGTTTACTTTACAAAGGCAATGCATTCCCTTTTTACTAGGATTTACGCCTTGGTGCAAGTCGCCATCCCCTGGCCTATGGAACGCGGGCTTGGGGTAGTCACGGCACGGACCCCGAGGACGGGTCGTGACAAAACCAATGAATCAAAATAATTACATCAAAATTCCAAATTTACATTGATTGGTCATCTCAAGATCTTTCATCATCACTTCATTTACCAAGATTTTTATGGTTGTTTAATATTCTATAACATACATTGACATTAACGACCAACTAAACCTTAACATAATATCTTATCAAATGATCTTGAGCTATCATCTAATGTTTCGTTTATCAAGAACTGAAAAACCAAGAACTGCCTTGGGGATTATTCATAAGACTCGATTAGTTTGGGTTACAACAAAACTCATTCCACTTTATATAGCATGTTTGTATTCAGTTACTTCAACAAAGATCACACCTCCACTCTAATGACATCTTCATTATGTATAGTTATTTCACTATAAAAAATGGTAGCAATATTTTTTTCATTAGTGACAGTTATAACCCCCAATAAATATATTATCAAGGGTTACTGAAACTCATTCCAAAGATGGATGTCGACTTTTGTTAGTGGTAGTTATACATAATCATTTGTAAGGTAAAATAATTGAGGCAAAATAATGTTAGTGGAGGTTATAACCCCTTTTAAAAAATAATAATAAAAATATCTAAAATATGACATATTTTTTATTAAAAAAAATTAAACTAGTGTTTTATGAACTGCCACTAGTTATTCTAGATGACAAGTGATTTACAACCAGTGGTAATGTTTCACTGTTTTTAAAAATATACCATGTGCCAAATGCTCCCCTTATCGCTATCAATCCTTCCCTTCACACACCCGTCTTCCTTTTCCTACTCACGTCAGACCTGAGCACCCCCCAGCCAGCACCATCATCACTAATGTTGTTCCCTATTTCCCCCACAAGCCAAATCATCCCCTTCCTATAAACACCCACATCCACCGGGCCCCTCATGAAATTCTTCTTGCGGGGGGAATTGATCCCCCGACCTACATGTCCCAATGAAAATGGCCAACCACATTTATATGGGAGGAAATAATCCCCTAACCTACATGTCCCCCCATCTCTAATCACTTTTCCCGCTCACGCTAAACCCTAGTGCCTCCACTGCCAATTTTTCCCCACTATCAGTACACACCAATTCTTCCCTTCCCACTAAAACATGCGGGGGATTTAGGATAGGTAGTTTTTTTATTTTATTTATTAATTTAAAGGGTAACTTTTTTTATTTCGAAAACTGGGTGTGTCTAGCGCCAAATGTGTTGGCGCTAGACACTTTTACGCTAGAGCACCATTTCATTTGGCGCTCTTGGGATTTTGTTTCCAAATCCCACAAAACCCCTCACCAACCCCTTTATATATATATATATATATCTTATTTATTATAATTATAATTATAATTATAATAACTAAAATAACTAAAATAAATACAATAAATTTAAAATAATGTTTATTATAATTATAACAATTATATAAATATAATTAATATAAAATTATAATAAATATAAAATTATAATTACAATAATTATATAATTATAAATATAATAAAGATATAATTAAATATATAAACCTTATTTAAATTATATATATAACCTTATTAAAATTATTTATATTTATTATAATATATTATAATTATGTATTTATTATAATATTATAATTATGTATTAAATTTATAATTATGTATTTTAATAGATTAATAAACCATATTAAATTTATATATAAATTATTTATAAATTTATATATTATTATTTAAATATATAAATAAACCATACTAAATTTATTTATAAATAAATAAATAAATAAATAAATAAAAATTATTACAATTATTACAATTATTTATATTTATTATAATATTTTATAATATATTATAATTATGTATTTATAATTACGTATTTATTATAATATATTACAATTATGTATTTATTAAATTTATAATTATTTATTTATTGTAATATTAAATTTATAATTATGTATTTCAATATAAAAAATTATATATATAATTATTATAATAATTATAATAATATATATATAATTATTTATTTTTAATAAGCTTTATTATAATAATTATAATATTATATATTTATTATAAATAAACCTTGTTAAATATAAATACATAATGAAAAAATTAATAAATAATATAATATTTTAATAAATACATAATTATAAATTTCATAAAAGCATAATTATAATATATTATAATATATATAATAAATATAAATAATTTTAATAATGTTTATATATATATATATATATATATATATATTTATAAATAAATTCGATATGGTTTATTTATGTATTTAAATAATTATATATAAATTTATAAATTTATAAATAATTATATATAAATAAACATTATATTTAGAATTTATAAATTTATATTTAAAAAAATATTATTAAAATAAATTATCTTTATATTAATAAACTTTATTAAATATTATATAATTATTATAATTACATATTTATTATAATTATGAAATTACTACAATCATATATTTATTATATTTATAACTATATATTTATTATATTTATAATTATATATTTATTATATTTATAATTATATATTTATTATAATGATATAATTATTCTAATCATATCTTTATATAAATAAACCTTATTAATTATATATATATATAATAAGTATATATTCACAATGATTATATATTTACAATAATTATATAATTATAATAATTATATAACTACAATAATTATATATTTATTATAATAAATATACATTTATTAATGTAATTATAAATATACATTTATTTTTTTATAATAAATGTAATATGTAATTATTTATTTATTATAATAATGTAATATGTAATTATACATTTATATTTATTATATTTATTATACATTTATCTAATTATAAATATATATTTATTATAATTAAAAAATAAATGTATCATATTACATTTATTATATTATATTACATATTACATTTATTTATAATATAATTATATAATTATAAATATAATAAATATTGATATGATAATTATATAATAAAGATAAATAATTACATATTACATTTATTATATTATAATTAAAAAATAAATGTATTATAGTATTTATTATACATTTATTGAACATATTTATTATAATAAATGTTTAAAATAAATTTAGATTTATTATAATAAATAAATGTACATTGATTATAAATATAAATATAAATATACATTTATTATAATTAAATTTTATAATATTTATTATAATAAATATACATTTATAATAAATGTATTATAAATATTTATTTTACATTTACTATACATTTATTATAAATCTATTATAATATTTATTATAATAATATTTATTATAGATTTATTATAATATTTATTATAACAATATTTATTATACATTTATTATAATAGATATTATAAATGTATATTTGTTATAATAATATTTATTATACATTTATTAGATATTTATTTTTATAAATATTATAATATTTAATTATAATAAGTATTTATTATAAATATAAATGTATTATGAATATTTATTATACATTTATTATACATTTTTTGTGCATTTATTATAATAGTATTTATTAAATCATTTATTAAATATTTATTATAATGAATATTATAATATGATAACATTATAATATTTGTAATAAATGTGTAATAAATGTATAAAAATGTATATTTATTATAATAATATTATAATATTTATTAAAATAATAATTAGATATTTATTATAAATATTTATCATAAATAAATAAATTTATTATAATTTTTGTATTTATTATAAAAAATATAAATATGTATTTATTTTATTTTATATATTTATTATATTAAATAAATTTATTATAGTTATATATATATATATATATCGGGTTTGGGGGTGGTGTGGGGTCAAAGCGCCACTTCAAGTGGTGCTTAACAAACCCATTTCCCCAATATTGAAAAACCCTACCCCATAAAACTAAAAAAAACCTACCCTCAAAAATTACCAAACACCTGCCTTCCTTTTCCCGCTCATCCCAGACGAACACCCAGTCGTTGTTGCTGCTGCCGCCACCGCCAATTTTTTTCCTTGTTTCCCTCATGTGCCAAATCCTCCTTTTCCTTTCAATACACGTATCTGCCACATGCCTCATTAAATTCTTCCCTTCCCACTAACACCCGACTTCCTTTTCCCGCTCACGCCAGACCTAAAAAACCCACAACACCATCACCACCACCACCGTCGCCAATTTTTCCCCCATTTTCCTCACATGTCAAATTCTCGCCTTCCTATCAAAACCCACAACCACCATGGGCCTCATAAAATTTCTTCTGGGAGGAATTGATCTCCCAACCTACATGTCCCAATGAAAATGCCAAACCACTATATCAATTCAAACGTTTAGTATACAATCATAATATTATGTGTAAATATAAATATAAATAAATACAAATACAAATACAAATACAAATATAAATACAAACATAAACATACATTAAAATATAAATATAAATTTACAAAAAATATAAATATGTATTTAAATATAAATATATATTTAAATATACATATAGATATAAATATTGATATTGATATTGATATTGATATAAATATAAATACGTATATAAATATAAATATAAATATAAATATAAAATGATATGGATGCCTCAGGGAAGAATAACATAGAAGAGGTTGTTTCCTCTAATGTTTAATCACTTAAAGGTACTCAAGTAGAATATAATGATGAGGAAACTACTACAAAAACGGGCAAGGGAAGCACCCCCTTATATCAGCGCTAAGCAAAAACCGCTTATAATGAAACCCTTTATCAGCGCTAAAATTTTGTCACTGATAAAGGGATTCTCTATCAGTGCTTTTCTAACACTGATAGAGGGACTCTTTATCAGTGCTGATAAAGACTCCCTATATTAGTGCTAGAAAATCACTGATACAGAATCTCTTTTTCAGCGCTAAAATTTTAGTGCTGATACAGGGTAACCTTTATCAGCGCTAAACAAGAACTGATAAAAAGACCATTTATCAGTGCAAGAAAAGCACTGATAAAGAAGCCCTGTATCATTGCTAAAATGTTAGTGATGATATATGATGGATTTAGCATCACTTTGTTAGCACTGATAAAACCTTAGTCCATTTTTTTATAAAGTCAGTCGCAAAGTGCCCTCATTTTATCGTGACCTAAAGTTCTCACAGTACTGGAACCCTGTGACTCCCCTCCACCGCTGGCTGAGTTTGCATTGCTGGACCTCCGCCGCCCTCGAGTTTATCATTTCTAGACCTCCTCTTCCCACTAAGCTTCACGTTTCCAGATATCCACTGCCCTCGAGCTTCGCTTTGTAGGACCTCCACTACCCTCAATGCCCTCAAGCTTCCCGTTGTCGGACCTCTGCCGCCCGCTGAGCTTTGCCTTGTCGGACATTCCTTTAAGGCATGTTTTCCAAATATTTTTTTAATATTGTTCTTCCCTACCATCACACATAACCATATGATGATTTGGAATGATATATTTAATGGATATTTGAGATTGTGATGGTTGTAGGCTACATGTTTCATCCTTTTCTTCTTCATGTTTGTCTCTAGGGTAATGCCCCCTTTCGAAGCTCGAGTTTAGTCCAACTTCTTCTAATTATTCTGGAACTATAATTATATAAATCATATCACACTATTAAAAAAATTTAATTGGATTTTTGGGATGTGTGGCTTGCCCATCAATGGTATTCTAGTGGATTTTGTGTTGAATTATTTCATCCCTAGGATTCATTTCCTATGGTGGTGATGATTCTGATTCATTGTAGATTCATGAGTGTTCTTCCTACATATTTTGATGGGGTTATTGTGGGTGATCATCTAATATATTTCTATTAATACTAAGGTATCAGATTTTTTCTAATGACTACAGTGGTTTTTTAGGTGATTTGGTATTTGTTTATTCTAGATCCTAGAAACCATTCAATTTGATGGTGGTATGGCTGGATATGTTATATAAATTCATCCAACAATCACCTTTATGAGAAGGTGTGGTTTTAATTATAGAATATATATGCTTTGATTTAATTATATTATTAGGTTATGTTGGGTTGGAAATGGGTGATGAGGTTTCAAAGGTGATGAATTCTAGTTTGTTATCATATTAGTGAAGTTGTTGATAATGATGTTGATCAGGCGCATCATGATGCAGGTATCAAGGCACAAGTATCATCATGATTTGAGGCATGATTCAATAGCATATTTTTGTTTTAAATTTGAATTTAGTGGTGTTTTATGGGGTATTTTTTTTATAATTTCACATACTATTTGAACATATGTGTCTATGAAATATTTATTTTTTCTTTTATCATTACTCCATTATTCTATGATTTTCTATTAGTATAGTTTTTTTCTGTAAATCAAAATGTGGAATATTTGGGAAATGTTTGACATGGGTTGATTTTCATTAAAAGGGATGGTTTATTCATGTAAAATATCTCTTGAAAATCCTATTATTGGTGGAAAGATTGATATGCTCATCATCAATTGAGATCAATGAGTTTACACTATCAGAGTGAAGTTTATGAAAAATTTAAGGTCCTTCACACTTTGATTCCAATTTCACTAGATTACTCCAATGTATCATTGATTCCCTTAGATTTGACACCATGTCACCATAAAGGAAGGAATGAAGGATAACCTTTTTCTTTAAGGACAACACCACCCGGTTCTGATACATTTCTAGGTCAACCAATGCTTGAACCCTATTTTCTTCGAGGGGTTCCCCCCTTCTTTCCTTCATGCTATCTAAGTGACTTTTTCTTGCAGTGCACTTTTACGACATGATGCCCAGACCACCAAGCTTTCTAGCCTTGCCACACCTACCTCCATCTCTATCCTTCTCCCTCGCTGAGGTTACTAACTGCTTCACTGTAGTGGTCAGGATCCTTCCTAGAAGTGTTTGTTCTGTCTCCCTTGGCTTTGAGCCTGTCATCCTGCTCCAAATACTTATTGATCCATAGAGAACTCCCTCACCAGCCCCCAAGTTTCATTACCCATCCTTCCCCTACCCCTTTAAATCCTAATATCCCACTCATATGAACCTTACCAACCAGAATGGATTATGAACATGTTCAAAATCAAGGTACCTCAATAAGAGATCATGTTCTCACATAAATCGGACTTCCTCACTATTGAAATCAAAAATCATAATGTCATTGTTGTTTTTGTTGTAAAATAAAAAAAACCCTATAATAGTCTTATAATTCTCATGGAAGATTAAGTTGCATGGATTTCTACACTCTGACCCCTCCAACAGACACAAATGGGTATTTCAGCACAATAAATATGTTGTTGAGACTGTTCAAGATTGCAATCAATTCATCACTACCAAGGTGTCCAATGGTGGAACCTCCTTCCTTATGACTTTTTTTTTGGAATCTATGACCCTCTTCAAAGGGAATCTATATGGAGTGAACAAAATATATTCGATCCTAAACACCATCCATTGTTTTTTGGGGGTGACATTAATGTAATTTACAACCCAAAGGAAAGGAAAGGTAGAATCACATTCCAAAGGAAGGCCATCATGGAGTTTGTTCACTTCATGGTTGGGAAGGGACTCGTTGATCTCAGCTTCTCAGGTGACAGTTTCACCTGGTGCAACAACTGCAGGGGCCATCACCACTTGTGGAGTCCATTTGATAGGTGTCTATCCAACATGAAATCCACTTACCTATTCTCAAATACCATGTTTTTCCATCTTTCTTGAGGTATTTTTATTCACTCCCCCTCTTGGTTTCCATTTCTCCTTGGCATGATCATCAGGAACAATTTCACTTTCAAAAGCAGTGGGTTAACATCCTAGGGTAGTAGGACATGGTTTGTGAAATATGGAATGAACCCTTGTAGGAGTATCGGGCCACCTTAAACCTCAGTGACTTGACCTCGAACCTTGATAGGTACGTGTTCGCCCCTTCCTCTTCATGAACCTTCACCACCTAGGACTACTGTCACATATGGGCTCCTTCAGAGTATTCTGATAGATGGAATGATACCTTTGGTTTATTGGATTATTAACTCCAGTTTGATATTTATGTGTGACTATATACTAATTATATTTTCTTATTATTTCTTACAAACCACCACTTGAGTCGAGTAACCTGATTGAAATACATATTGGTACTTTGGTTCTGATGTAGATATGGTTTTTATGTGTTTCTGACATGTGTATGTGTGGATATAGGGGTATTTAGGAATGATGATATTGAATATAGGGGAGATACCTAGGAGTGGTAGATGTATCACTCTTCAATATTCTTGTGTTTCGTACGGGGTGATTTGAGGAAACTATAATTAATCTAAAGTAATTATATTTAATGAAGATGAATAAATACTAATGGTTAGGCTCTATTAATCTCTATTTTTATAAGTAAATGGTTCTCTTATTATGTATTTGGAAGTATTTTTTTCTATACTTGAACAACAAATACTAATATTTGAGATTCAAATAGGATGAAGATGAATAAATATTCGATGGATGCTAATCATTTGACAATAGAGTATGAGAATAGAGTGAAAGAGTTCATCATGTTTGCAAAGGATCATGAAATGGATCCTTCTCAAATCCTTTTTTCCATGTTTACATTGTGGTTATTCTAGACAACTTACTCCAGATGAGTTGGAAGAACATTTGATATGTCACTTAATAGATTGGAGTTATAAATGTTGGAATAAACACGGAGAAAAATCAAATGTAGCTACTGGCTGGGATAAAACTGCATTTTACAGATCATCAGATATGATTACAAATATGGATAATGAAGAAGACTGTATGGAGGATGTGATTACAGATGTTAATGACGATGAAGATCATATTGAGTAAATTAAAAAGACAATTGAAGATGAACTCCGTGATTGCCCAAATTTTTTTTGAGAAGTTAAATAGTTGTTCAAAGACTCCACTGTATGTTGGTTGCACAAAGTATACAACATTATCAGTTGTACTGAAGTTGTATAAACTGAAAGCAGGCAAGGGATGGATTGATGTCAGTTTTATGGAACTACTTTCTCTCTTGAATGACATGCTCCCAGAAGATAATGAGCTCCCAAGCCGGACATATGAAGATAGACGAATGCTAATCACTATGGGTATGATTTTTGAAATAATTCATGCCAACTTGAAAGACTGTATATTGTTTCACAAGAAGAAAAAATCACTTATAGAATGCCCAAAATGTGGCTCTTCTTGATATAAGAAATATAAATCCAATCATATGAAAGTTGTATGGTCCTTTCCGATCATTCCAAGGTTTAGGCATCTATATGGTTGTTAAGAAACTCCAAGACAATTGTCGTGGCATTCAGATAAAATAAATAATGATGAGAAATTATGTCATCCGACTGACTCTCCTCAATGGAAGAAAATTGATCATGAGTATCCTGAATTTAGAAGAGAGCCGAGAAACCTTTGTCTTGCGTTATATACAGATGGAGTGAATCCTTTTGGTTTTCAAAACAGCACTCATAGTACATGGCCTGTTATGTTGGTAAATTATAACTTTCCACCCAGGTTATGCATGAAGTGGAAATTCATCGTGTTATCTATGCATATATTAGGACCAAAACAACCAGGTAATGATATTGTTGTTTATCTAGATCCTTTGATCGAGGATTTGAAGTTATTGTGGGATTCATGTGTTATGTTGTATGATGCTTATAAAATTGAATACTTCACGTTGAGAGCGATGTTGTATAGAAAAATAAATTATTTCCCTGCTTATTGAAATTTTTCAGGCTATAGCATTAAAGGAACTCTAGGGTGTCCTGTGTGAGAAGAAGATACAGAATCAATTAGGTTGAAACATTCATCGAAATCTATGTTTCTAGGACATCGTTGATTTCTACCTCGTTGGAAAAAGTACCGATCTTGGATGACATCATTCAATGGAAGTTCAGAACAACGCGCATCACCATCTCCACTAATAGGTGATTAGCTGTTTGAGGAAGTAATATATCTAAACACTGTTCTTGGTAAACCATTTTCGAAAAACCTTATGAAAATTGGTTGGAAAAAGAGATCAGTTTTTCTGAATTACCATACTGGAATTGTTTGTACGTCAGACGTTTTCTTGATGTGATGCATGTGGAAAAAAATGTATGTGATAGTGTTATCAGAACGTTGCTAAATTCCCTTGGCAAAACAAAAGATGGAATTAAGGCAAGGTTGGACATGGTTGAAATGGTAATACGAGAAGAGTTGACTCTTGTGAAGGGTGAAAATCGAATGTTTCTTCCTCCAGCTGTTTATACTCTTTCTAGGGCGGAGAGATATCAGTTTTACAACTTCTTAAATGATATAAAGGTTCCAGAGGGTTATTCAACAAATATGAAGAACATTGTGTCAATGAATTATTTGAAGTTAAAAGGTTTTAAATCACATGATTTCCATGTTTTGATGAAAGATCTAATTCCTATAGCTTTACATTTCATTTTTTCCAAGAATGTTCTTCATTCATTAACCAAACTTTGTTTCTTTTTCAAAGCTGTATGTAGCAATGTTTTAGACCAAGAAAAATTTCTAGCTATGGAAAAAGAAATTTTCATCATATTATGTGAATTATAAATGTTATTTCCACCAAAATTCTTTGATATGATGTTTCATTTGATGATTCACTTGGTGAGAGTGATTCAACTTTGTGGTCCTGTGCACTATAGATAGATGTATCATGTTGACCGATATATGAAAATTTTGAAAGGGTATGTCAAAAATCGAAGTCACCCAGAGGGTTGTATAGTGGAGCGATATATTGTTGAGGAATCCATTGAATTTTTACCGAATACCTATCTGATGTGGAAAGCATTGGTATCCCAAAATCTCATCACACTGGACGCATTGAGGGTGAGGGAATTTCTGGAAGAGAAGTTGTGACAATCAGTATTACAGATCAGGAGCAGGTCTATCTTTATATTTTGTATAACGTTAGGAGGTTTCTCCATATATTAAAACTCACAAAGAAATTCTGAGGCAGTTGAATCCATCAAGGGATGAAAAATGGTTATCAAATACAAATAATCACCAGTTTATAGGATGTATTAAGGACCATATTTTTAAGAATTTGGATGAAAATCCGAATTCAATTTCAGAACGACTTCGATGGCTAGCTGCTGGACCAAGTGTGTATGTATTATCTTATAGTGGTTATTTAATTAATTGTTATAAATTCTATACAGATGAACATGATGAAGATAGTATCATTCCAAATAGTGGAGTAACACGAGTGGCTGAAGCGATGCATGTTTTGGGTAGTAAGAATAGACATCAAATTTATGCAAATATGTCATACTTTGGCATTATCAAACTAATATGGGAGTTGTATTATACAACATTCAAATTGCCGATTTTTCAATGAAAATGGGTTGATTACAATAGTGGTGTTAAAATAGATGAATGAGGATTTGTGAAAGTTGATTTTATTAAAGAAGGGTACAAAGAAGAAAAGTTTATAATGGAATCACAAGCGGTACAAGTTTTTTATGTTCCAGATCCAGCAACCCGAAAGTGGTCGATTGTTCTGTTATCATCCAAAACTACTGAAGGTTCCGATGAAAATTAAGTTGAGGACGATCCTTTCAATGGTACGTCGCAATAATTTTGGAGCAGTCCCAATATAGATGATGTTTTCTATGTTAGAGGAGACCACAATGAAGGGATTCATATAATTGATAAAGGTGTCAAATCCTTTCAAACTTTGAAAAAAAAATTGAGTTCAATAAACAGGTTATATTTTGTTTGTAATATAGATCTTGTTATCTCATGTTATTATCTTATCATTACTGAATTTATGTAATATAAATTAACTGTTCAACCACTTCTGCAGATAATGACTTCTGCACATTCTGGTGCTCCTAATCTTGAGGCTGAATAAGTCTCTCAAACTGCTACTGTTGTGGCTGCTATTGCTCTTGCTGCTCCTGCAGCTGCTGCTGCTCATGCTGCCGCTCCTATTGCTCCACCGACTCCTCATGTTGCGTCTCCTTCTGCTCCTGCTGCTCCTGCTGCTGCTTCTGCTGCTTCTAGTGTTGAGGTTCAACAACCATCAGCACATTCCATTGATACCATTTCAAATGAACATATAAGTGACGTTGATATCGATGAAATGGTCGGGAATGAAGGACCGACATCGTAGAAAACACAGTTGCATCATAGTTTGATGGTGTTAGCCAAAGTTCTTAAGGTGAAAAACAAAGGCATGAAATTTGAAGTCAGATGGAATGCACGTGGTCAAAATATGAATCCCAACAAGGAAATGTTTAGCATCTACATTGGATTTGTCACTCGGCAACGCGTGCCGATTGACATAGATTCATGGCACCATGTTGTGTCTGGCATGAAGGCTGTGATCTGGAAATAAATTATGGTTACATTATGAATTTATTTCTTTAATTTACTAGAAAATAAAATAATGAAACAATTTCTTACTCTTCTCAATCACTTGCAGAGTACATTTATAGTAGATGATTCACACAAGGATTATGTACTAAGGCTTGCAGGAAGGATTCATCGAGGTTTTCACACTATTTTAAAAAGATGTCACATGAATGATTCGAAAGGTAAAATAAACCTGCACCCACCCATTGTCTACACTCACCAGATATCCCATGAAGCATGGGATGCATTTATTGGCCGCTGTGGGGATGAGAAGTTTCAGGTACATTGTGGGTGATAATACGTTGTTTGAGGATACCTGTATTCATCACTTTGAATGTCAATATTTCATTTATGAAACAGAAACACTGTACTGATAATAAGGAACGGGCATCAAAACCAGCACACCCCTATCGTAAAGCAAGGATGGGGTATTCTTCATTAGAAAAGAAAATGGTACGTATTTTAAATTTACAATAATATTATTAGGTCCCAATAAACAACATCATAATTATCATTCTATGTTTATATGTAGATTGATGATTCTAAAAAAAATACACTTCCATCCCACGTCATGTGCTATGGAAGGAGGCACGTGTGAATAAGGAAGGGAAGTTAGTAGATGAGAACACACAAAAAGTGTGGGAAATATGTGTAAGTATGACATGAAGATAAAAATATTTGTTTTAAATTTCTATTACATAAAAATAATTAGTTATTTTCCTATATCTGAGAGTCATAGGAATAAGCTACTCCTATAGCATATATAGACCTAATATCGATGGCTTTGAAGCAGCCAGAAAAATACAGTCGTGTCAGAGGTGTGGGGTTTGGGGTGACACCGCGAGTATATTTTGAGAAGAAGAAAAAAACGGATGATACAGATGAAAAATTGGAACAAATGAGCGAAAAAATAGAAACCCTTGAAAAACTATTGCAATATCATGGAGAGTTTCTAGAAACTTTTTATGGGTGGGAAGAAAAGGGAAGATAAAAGTCCAGAACAACCAGGGCGTGAACATCCCCCCCACCAGATTTGAGGCGAGCCATTCCCCTCAAAGAACTTCTTAGCCATGGTAATCAATATTCTAATAGTTGTTCCCATGAAATGTGAATCAGAAAAACACCAATAATTTTTATGTACTGATCTTTTATAGGGTGATAATGATTGTGATTTATATCGGTCAACACCCACCTATCACCTAGTAGTGAGGGCTACAGTGTTCAATATATCAGAAGCCACGCTGCATATTAGACCACTTCTGAAAGATCATCTCGAAGTGATGATTACTGTAGCTCATGAGCCAAATGTATACGTACCTATTCCACTTGTTGATGATGATATTCATATGGTCTAAAAGGCTATTGGTACATTCATTTCATGGACGTCACAACTTCTATGAGTACATGCAGACAAAGAGGTATTTATTTCCTTTTCTTTCAAGATAAAACTTTAACAATTATTGAAAAAAGGGTCTGAACCAATGATTGTTGTTATAGACTGAGAAAGGTAAGGGGTGACAAACTTCGTCTCAAATCCATCTAAAGGATCGACCAAACGAACCCAAGAAGCTACTAAAAGCACAATAACACCACCTGTTCTCTATCCAAATTTACAAGCATTGAAGACTCATGTGGATACAATGCTAAAAGATGGTAATAGTCATATAGTGGTTTTCGAAGTGAATATATACAGATAGGAAAGTCAAGATTTTGTTGCAGCTGATATTTTAAATGAGATCCTTGAAAACGGTTGGCTAGGCATCACAGTTGTAAATGTATATATGAGGTATGTTTCCATGAATTGGTTTTCCAAAAGCTGATCTAATGTGCAAATTATGATTAAATGCATTTTATCTTCTTGACAGATGTATTTATAAAAAAAATATGAAGGAATGTTCCCATGAGCCAAGATTTGGACTCGTTGGTCCTCATACCACATCAACACAACTAACAAAATTAGAGCCATTAAAAAGGGATGCAATAGTGAACGACTTGCTGAAAACATTTGAAAGAAAGATTACAGATGAAGGACTCTTCCTAATACCAATCATGAAGGGGTAAAACTCTACGATTAAAGCATATCAATTATATTTTCACATAGTTTATTACATATTACTTTTTGTGTTTTTAGGAAACATTGGTTGCTAATTGCGGTGAACATGGATACTCCAAAGATTTATTTTCTGGATTCAAAGCAAGGATATCGATCAAATTGACCACACAAGATGGAGTTTGTGAATCTGTAAGACACTACATCTTACACTTTAGTTCTAAACATCAAGTAATATAATTTATATTATCTTTTACTGAGGATTCTATTACGATAGGGAGGTGTATCATTATTGTCTAAAAAAGGAATGAGGACAGGGGCTAAGAATAAGGAGGCGAGCAAGTAGTATGTCTGGAAAAATATCAGGGTATATATAATAAAATTTCACTATCCAAACACATCTCAACACAAGTTACTTATTCTCTTAAGGATCAATTTTTTCGCAATGTCCAAAACAACAAACGATAATGATTGCGGTTATTATTTTTGTAAATTTATGAAAGAGATCATATTTCATCAACAAACTAGCACCCCTAAAGAGTTATTTTCAAAAACAACTACTAGTTCGTTTAATTTATTTATTAATTATTTATTTTTATATTTTGTAGTACTACTCTGACTGCCAAAAAGCCTCATACTTACAAGAAGATATAGATGTGTTCAGAAAAGAGTGCTCCGCATACCTGATGGAAGAGTTTTCACAAATACAATGAATATTTGACTTGGGGACATGTACAGTTGGTCGTCATTTTTGAGAGGGGTTAAGGTGATCAAAAGATGAAACATTGTCATATGTAAATGTTCATAGGAAAATTGTAATTGTTATTAAATAAAACAACCTTTCTCTAATGATTCATTTTACCATTTTAACAGATGATATGAACCAGTAATATACAATAATGATGAACCACTCAAAGGGTCTCAATTTTGATTAAAATAGACACAATTTTAAGTGAAAACAACAAATGACCTATGAAAATCCGACCAAACGCATTCGGATTGTCTTGATATTTTATAATAATGATACATGGGTCCTTTGTGATATGTAAGAGTCATCACCACCTCAATCCAAGGCACGGTGTGACCGGTAGCACTCAAAGGGTCTCTATTTTGATTAAAATGGACAGACTTTTAAGTGAAAACAACAACTGACCTACAAAAATCCAACAAAACACATTCGAATTGTCTTGATCTTTTATAAGAACGATCCAACGGTCCTTTTTGAACTATACGAGTCAACCCCAACACAATCTGAGGAATTTTGTGGTCGGTATCACTCAATGAGTCTCACTTTAGTTTAAAATGGACATAATTTTAAGTGAAAACAACAACTGACCTACGGAAATCCAACCAAACACATTTGTATTGTCTTTAAGAATGATCCATGAGTCTTTTTTGATGTGTAAGAGTCATCCTCGCCTCAATCCAAGGCACGGTGTGGCTGGTAGCACTCAAAGAGTCTCACTTTCGTTTAAAATGTACATTTTTTTAAGTGAAAACAACCAATGACCTACGTAAATCCGACCAAATGCATTCTTTTAGCCATGATAATTTATAATAATGATCCATGGGTCCTTTTGGTTGAGTAAGAGTCAACAACGCATCAATCCGAGGCATGGTGTGGCCAGTATCACTCAAAGGGTCTCTATTTTGTTTAAAATGGACCCAATTTTTAGTGAAAACAACGACTGACCTGCGGAAATCTGACCAAACCCATTAGGATTGTGTTGATCCTTTAGTAAAATGATCCAAAGATCCATTGTGACATGTAAAAGTCATCATCGCCTCAATCCGAGGCACGGTGTGGCCGGTATCATTCAAAGGGTATCTATTTTATTTAAAATGGACACAATTTTAAGTGAAAACAACAACTGACCTATGAAAATCTGACCAAACACATTCAGATTGTGTTGATACTTTAGGATAACTATACATGGGTCCTTCTTAACATGTACGAGTCATCCCCTCCTCAATCTGAGGCATAGTGTGACCATTATCACTCAAATGGTCTCTCTTTTGATTAAAATGCATACAATTTTAATTGAAAACAACAACTGACCTATTAAAATATGAATAAACACATTATGAATGATTTGATCTTTTATAAGAATGGTCCAAGGGTCCTTTATGACATGTACGAGTCAACTCTTCCACAATCTAAGGCACAGTGTGGCCGGTACCACTCAAAGGGTCTCTATTTTGTTTAAAATGTACACAATTTTAGGTGAAAAGAAGAAATGACCTTCGGAAATCTGACCAAACACATTATGAATATGTTTATACATTAGGATAATCATCCAAGGGTCCTTTTGATGTGTATGAGTCATCCCCACCTCAATATGAGACACGGTGTGGTTGGTAGCACTCAAAGGGTCTCTATTTGGTTTAAAATGGACACAATTTTAAGTGAAAACAATAACTGACCTAACGAAATCTAAACAAACACAATCATATTGTCTTGATATTTTATAAGAAATATCCACTAGTCCTTTTTGATGGGTAAGATTCAACCCTGCCTCAATCCGAGGCACGGTGTGGCCGGTATCTCTCAAAGGGTCTCTATTTTGTTTAAAATGGACAAAATTTTTAGTGAAAAAACAATTGACCTACTAAAATCTGAGAATACCCATTCAGATTGTGTTGATACTTTAGGATAACAATCCATGGGTCCTTTTGGATGTGTACGAGTCATCCGAGCCTCAATCCGAGGAACAGTGTGTCCGGTATCACTCAAAGGGTCTCTATTTTGTTTAAAATGGACAAAATTTGAAGTGAAAACAACAACTAACCTACGGAAATCTGACCAAATTCTGTCAGATTGAGTTGATCCTTTAGGAGAACGATACAACAGTACTTTTTGATATTTAAGAATCATCCCCACCACAATCTGAGGTAGGGTGTTACCGCTATCACTCAAAGGGTCTCAATTTTGTTTAAAATGGACACAATTTTAATTGAAAACAAAAACTGACCAATGAAAATCTAACCAAATGCATTCAGATTGTCTTGATATTTTATAATAATGATCCATGGGTCCTTTTTGACATGTACAAGTCATCCTAGCCTCAATCCAAGGTACAGTGTGGCCAGTATAAATCAAAGGGTCTCTATTTAGTTTAAAATGAACACAATTTTAAGTGAAAACAACAACTGAACTACGGAAATCCAACCAAACAAATTATGATTGTCTTGATATTTTATAATAATGATTCAAGGTTTCTTTTTAATGTGTAAGAGTCAACCTTTCCTTAATCCGATGCACGGTGTGGCCGGTAGCACTCAAAGAGTCTCACTTTGGTTTAAAATGGACACAATTTTAAGTGAAAACAACAAATGACCTATGGAAATCCAACCAAATGCATTCGGATTAAATCGATAATTTATAATAATGATCCACAATTCCGTTTTCACATGTAAAAGTCAACCCTGCCTCAATCTGAGGCAGGATGTGGTCGTTATCACTCAAAGGGTCCCTATTTTGTTTAAAATGGACATAATTTTAAGTGAAAAAACAACAACTGACCTACAGAAATCCAACCAAACCCATTCGTATTGTGTTGATACTTTAGGAGATTGTTCCATGGGTCCTTTGTGATGTGTAAGAGTCATCCTTGCCTCAATCCAAGGCACGGTGTGATCTCTATCACTCAAAGGGTCTCTCTTTTGTTTAAAATGGACACAATTTTAATTGAAAAGTACAACTGACCTATGAAAATCAGACCAAAAGCTTTCGGATTGCCTTGATCTTTTATAATAATGAACCAAGGGTCCTTGGTGACATGTAAGAGTCAACCCCGCCTCAATATAAGGCACGATGTGACCGCTATCACTCAAAGGGTCTCTCTTTTTTTTAATGTAAACAATTTTAAGTGAAAACAACAGTTGACATATGGAAATCCAAAAAAACGAATTTGGATTGCCTTGATATTTTATAAGAATGATCCAGGGGTACTTGGTTACATGTAAAAGTCAACACCTTCTCAATACGAGGCGTGGGGTGGCTGGTACCACTCAAAGGGTCTTTATTTTGTTTAAAATGTACACAATTTTAAGTGAAAACAGCAACTGACCTATGAAAATTCAACCAAATACATTCGGATTGTGTTGATCCTTTAGGAGAACGATCATAGGGTCCTTTGTGACGTGGATGAGTCATCCCAGCTTCAATCTGAGGCACGATGTGGCAGGTAGCACACAAAGGGTCTCTCATTGGTTTGAGATCGACACAATTTTAAGTGAAAACAACAACTGACCTATGGAAATATGACCAAACACATTCTGATTGTCTTGATATTTTATAAGAATGATACATGGGTCCTTTTGATGTGTAAAAGTCAACCCTTCCTCAATCTGAGGCATGGTGTCGCTGGTATCACTCAAAGGGTCTCTATTTTGTTTAAAATGGACACAATTTTAAGTGAAAACAACAACTGACCTATGTAAATCGGACCAAACCCATTTGTATTGTGTTTATCCTTTAGGAGAGCGATCCATGGATTATTTGTGATATGTAAAAGTCATCCTTGCCTCAATCTGAGGCATGGTGTTGCCATTATCACTCAAAGAGTCTCACATTGGTTTAAAATGGACACTATTTTAAGTGAAAACAACAACTGGCCATCAGAAATCAGACCAAACAAATTTGGATTATCTTGATCTTTTATAATAATAATACATGGGTACTTTGTGACATGTAAGAGTCAACCCTGCCTCAATATGAGGCATGGTGTGGCCGGTATCACTCAAAGGGTCTCAATTTTGTTTAAAATGGACACAATTTTAAGTGAAAACAATAACTGACCTACATAAATCCAACCAAACACATTTGTATTGTGTTTATCATTTAGGATAATGATACACGAGTCCTTTTTAATGTGTAAAAGGCATTCCCGCCTCAATCCGAGGCACGGTGTGACTGTTATCACTCAAAGGGTCTCTCTTTTGTTTAAAATGGACACAATCTTAATTGAAAACAACAACTGACCTATGAAAATCCAAAAAACACATTCGGATTGCCTTGATATTTTATAAGAACGGCACAAGGGTCCTTGGTGATGTGTAAGAGTCAACCCCGCCTCAATCTGAGGCATAGTGTGACCGCTATCACTCAAAGAGTCTTTCTTTTGTTTAAAATGTAAACAATTTTAAGTGAAAACAACAACTGACCTACGTAAATCTGACCAAATGCATTTGGATTGTCTTGATATTTTATAAGAATGATCCACGGGTACTTTTTGACGTCTACGAGTCAACCCCACCTCAATATAAGGCATGGTGTGGCCGGTATCACTCAAAGGGTCTCTATTTTGTTTAAAATGGACAAATTTTTTAGTGAAAAAAACAACTGACCTACAGAAATCTAAACAAACCCATTCGGATTGTGTTTATACTTTAGGAGAATGATACACGGGTCCTTTTTTATGTGTATGAGTCATCGCCGCCTCAATCTGAGGCACGGTGTGGCCGGTATCACTCAAAGGGTCTCTATTTTGTTTAAAATGGACACAATTTTAAGTGAAAAAAAAACTGACCAACGGAAATCGGACCAAACGTATTTGGATTGTGTTGATCCATTAGGAAAAGAATACACGGGTCCTTTATGACATGTAAGAGTCATCCCTGCCTCAATCTGAGTCACGGTGTGACCGCTATCACTCAAAGGGTCTCAATTTTGTTTAAAATGGGCACAATTTTAAGTGAAAACAACAACAAACCTATCAAAAATCCAACCAAACACATTTTGATTGTCTTTATCTTTTATAAGAATGATCCATGGGTCTTTTGGGACATGTATGAGTCATCCCCACCACAATTAGAGGCATGGTGTGGTAGGTAGCACTCAAAGGGTCTCTATTTTGTTTAAACTGGGCATAATTTTAAGTGAAAACAACAACTGACCTATGGAAATCAGACCAAACACATTCCGATTATCTTGATATTTTATAAGAACGATACAAGAGTCCTTTGTGACCTAGACGAGTCAACCCCGCCTCAATCCGAGGCATGGTGTGGCCGGTTGCACTCAAAGAGTCTCACTTTGGTTTAAAATGGACACAATTTTAAGTGAAAACAACAACAGACCAACAGAAATCCAAACAAACGCATTCTTATTGTCCTGATCTTTTATAAGAATGATTAAAGTGTAATTTTTTATGTGTACGAGTCAACCCTTCCTCAATCCGAGGCACGATGTGGCTAGTATCACTCAAAGGGTCTCTATTTTGTTTAAAATTGACACAATTTTAAGTGAAAACAACAACTGACCTACGGAAATCTGACCAAACCCATTCGGATTGTGTTTAATCTTGTATTATAACTATCCACGGGTCCTTTTTAACATTTATGAGTCATCACCGCCTCAAACCGAGGCACGATGTGATCGCTATCACTCAAAGGGTCTCTCTTTTGTTTAAAATGGACACAATTTTAATTGAAAACAACAACTAACCTATGAAAATATGACCAAACGCATTCGTATTGCATTGATATTTTATAAGAACTATACAAGGGTCTTTGGTGATGTGTAAAAGTCAACTTTTCCTCAATTTGAGGCACTGTGGGACCGCTATCACTCAAAGGGTCTCTCTTTTGTTTAAAATGTAAACAATTTTATGTGAAAACAACAACTGACCTACGGAAATCTGACCAAACGCATTCTTATTGCCTTTTTCTTTTATAGGAACGATCCAAGGGTCCTTGGTGACGTGTATGATTCAACCCTGCCTCAATCTGAGGCACAGTGTGGTCGGTACCACTTAACGGGTCCCTATTTTGTTTAAAATGTACACAATTTTAAGTGAAAACAACAACTAACCGATAGAAATTTGACCAAACGCCTTCGGATTGAATTGATACTTTAGGAGAACGATACAAGGGTCCATTGTAACATGAAAGAATCATCCCCGCTTCAATATGAGGAACGGTGTGACCGCTAGTACTCAAAGGGTCTCTCTTTGGTTTAAAATGGACACAATTTTAAGTGAAAACAACAACTGACCTACGGAAATCTAACCAAACACATTCATTTTGTCTTGATCTTTCATAATTACTATCCATGGGTCCTTTGTGACGTGTATGAGTCAACCCCACCTCAATCCAATGCACATTGTGGCTGATATAAATCAAAGGGTCTCTATTTTATTTAAAATGGACATCATTTTAAGTAAAAACAACAACTGACCAACGAAAATCTGACCAAACCAATTCGGATTGTGTTAATAATTTAGGAGAACGATCCAATGGTCTTTTGTGATGTGTTTGAGTCATCCCTGCCTCAATCCAAGGCACAGTGTGGCCGGTATCACTCAAAGAGTCTCACTTTGGTTTAAAATGGACACAATTTTAAGTGAAAACAACAACTAACCTACTGAAATCCAACCAAAAACATTTGGATTGTCTTGATATTTTATAATAATGATTCACAGGTCCTTTTTGACGTGTACGAGTCGACAACGCCTTAATATGAGGCACGGTGTGTCCAGTATCACTCAAAGGGTCTCTATTTTGTTTAAAATGAACAAAAGTTTAAGTGAAAACAACAACTGACCTGCAAAAATCTGACCAAACCCATTAGGAGTGTGTTGATCCTTTAGGATAATGATCCACCTGTCCTTTTGATGATTATGAGTCATACCATCCTCAATCTGAGGCATGCTGTGACCGCTATCACTCAAAGGGTCTCTCTTTTGTTTAAAATGGACACAATTTTAATTGAAAACAACAACTAACCTATTAAAATCTTACCAACCGCATTTAGATTTCCTTAATATTTTATAAGAATGATAAAAGGGTCCTTGTTGATGTGTAAGTGTCAAACCCGCCTCAATCCGATTTACGGTGTGACTGCTATCACTCAAAGAGTCTCTCTTTTGTTCAAAATGTAAACAATTTTAAGTGAACACAACAACTGACCTACGAAAATCCAACCAAACACATTCAGATTGTCTTGATATTTTATAATAATGATCCAAAGGTCCTTTGTGACGTGTACGAGTCAACTACGCCTCAATCCGAGGTACAGTGTGGCCGGTATCACTCAAAGGGTCTCTATTTTGTTTAAAATGGACATAATTTTTAGTAAAAACAACAAATGACCTACAGAAATTTAACAAAACCCATTTGGATTGTGCTGATCCTTTATGAGAATGATCCATGGGTCCTTTTTGATGTATAAGAGTTATCCCTGCCTCAATCCGAGGCATGGTGTGGCCGGTATCACTAAAAGGTTCTCTATTTTTTTAAAATGAACACAATTTTAAGTGAAAACAACAACTGACCTATGAAAATCCGACCAAACTTATTCGGATTGTGTTGATCCTTTAGGAGAATGATCCACGGGTCCTTTGTGACATGTAAAAGTCATCCCCTCCTAAATCTGATGCATTTTGTGGCCAGGACCACTCAAAGGGTCTCTCTTTTGTTTAAAATAGACACATTTTTAAGTGAAAACAAAAACTGACCTACGGAAATCTGACTAAACACATTGGGATTGTGTTGATCCTTTAGGAGAACGATACATGGGTCCTTTGTGATGTGTATGAGTCATCCCTGCCTCAATCTGAGGCACGGTGTGGCCGGTAGCACTCAAAGGGTCACTCTTTGGTTTAAAATGGATACAATTTTAAGTGAAAACAACAAATGGCCTATGGAAGTCCGACCAAACGCATTCAGATTATGTTGATCTTTTATTAGAATGATCCATGGGTCCTTTGTGGTGTGTACGAGTCAACCCCACCAACCCCCTGGACTACCCCCACCCCCTGGACACAAACCCACTACCTGGACACCCTCCACCCCTCTGGACACCCCCACACCCTATAAAGCCCCCCCCGACACCCTGGATAGCATCCCACCCCCTGGAAAGCCCCCCCGGACACCCCCACCCCCCTTGGACAGCCACCCCAAACCCTTGAATAGCCCCAACCCCCTGAATTCTGAATTGAATTCTTTATGTTCTTAATTAACTTAGGAATTATATGTTAATGGTGTACGAGTATACTTGTTGTATGGGTATACTTGGTCTAATTAGCTTATGATTTATGTGTTAATTTTTTATGGGTATACTTGCTCTAATTATCTTATTGAGATGCTGAATTTTTTTGTAGGTGTTTGGGTGTGCTGCTGAAGATTTTTTCGTAGCAGCAGACATGGCATTTATCAGTGCTTTTTTAGAACTGATAAATGGATCTTTTATCAGTGCTAAGAAAGCGCTCAGAAACTACAAATTTATTAGCGCTAAAGAAGATCTGATAAAGGATCAGTTGATCAGTGCTAAAGGATCACTGATGAAACATGCATTTATCAGTGCTCTTTTAGCACTGATAAAGGTTTGTTTTATCCGCGCTCTTTTTGCGCTGATGAAGTCTGCCTTTATCAGCGCCTTTTCTGTGCTGATAAAGGGTACCCCCTTTATCAGCATCGAGATTTACAATGTTTTTTAGTGCTTATGAAGCCCTTTTTGAGTGCTGATAATGACCGTTTTTATAGTAGTGAGAGGAATAATACCTCCTCTTCAATGACATAAAAATAAAAAACCGACATCTACATACAAGAGGATCATACATTTTGCTCCCAAAAAAATCAAGAGCTAGAAAGGATTACTCAAACCTATAGAAAACAATGATTACAATATCCTCTAGAGTAGGATCTAGATTGTATCCAAGGATATATTGTAAGGATGAAACTGAAAATTGAAGGAGATATTTTAGGTTCATGCTAATCTAAATGAGCATTTCCTTGAATGGATTAAAGAACAAGATAAGGCCAACTTTAAAACGTATGAGAATGAGATGATCAATATTGATGATTATCTTCAAATTATAAATTGTATGATTAATAAAATTAATGATGATGCAGAACGTAATCCCAATTTGAATTATAAATATCTAATCTAGAAATAATTATGAGAGTTTTCTCTGTTTTTTGAATGATGATGTTGGATGAAGTATGAAACCAATTTTTGGTGATCTTCTATTCATTGTGTAGTATCATTCTTCGGCCTATTTATGACTATGGAGGGCTTATAGTATCCAGGTTTGGAATGTTTGTACGATCCTTTCATGTCTCAAATAAGAGTATAGATGAGTTATAGAACAACTCACAAAATGGATGGTTTGATAAGCTAATGGAAATTGTGACCTAATTTTTGTTGTGGGGTGATAACACATTTATGGTTGAAGGATGTACAACCCTTGAAGAACTGTTTGTAAAGCTGGGTTAAAAAATTACCACTGCTTTAATGAGTGGGGAATTAGATTTAATGTGTTCTGAAGAGTTGGAAGTTTCTGTAGGTTCCGAACGCAACGGAATCATGTTGGTGGGTTTTCCCAACATTAATTTAATGTTAAACAACATTCAAATCATGATTTGTCATGATGTAAAACACTGAATCTTCAGAATAGAACGAGGAACCTAAAAAATAACAGGGAATCCCAGAACCATGGAGATATGATCATCCTATGTTGGTTATAATTAATTTAATTAATTCACAGGAATTACCTTGGTGGAATTCTTTGTTCGTTTATGTATCTGGTCACAATTCTGTGATCCGCCGTTGTGTTGTAGAATCCAAGTGTAGGATTCTTCTAGCAGTGATCCACATGTGTGCCACGTATCTCCGGACATCGCCGATGGGATCTTTGGGTGCTAGTGCAGAAGAGCCTTCGCTTGCAATGTCCGCCTTCGATCGCCTTGGTCTCTCTGTCTTGAGAGTGTTCTTGGGGGAAGATGTTCTTTCAGCCTTGAAAGAATTTTCCAGAGTTATTGTGCACAACGATTCTCTTCTGGAAAATTCTTGGGGTTGTGAGGATATTTATAATCTGGTTTGAGGTTATAGAGTTATGAAAATAAATAAATGCATTACGTGTTTTATTTATTTCATTAACTCTTATTGAAAACCCTCATGTTGAATTATTAATTCCTTGACATGCGCCCATGCTGATTATAATAAATATAATTTAAAAAAATGATTATATCCTCAAAATCCCAACTGGAAAAACTACACGGCATGTAATCATTAATACATGGCCTATACACATTTTCCATAAAACTACATGGCGTGTATATTTAATATTCATGGCGTGTACTTTTATTTTCCACTTTCCTTTATTTCCCCCCAACACATTTATTAGTCCATGAGTAATGGCTATTTATTTCTTAAATAAATGTAACTACATTAATCGCTAATAATTGTATTATTTCACCCACAATATATTCTCTCGAATAACTACTATAGAAATAAATTCAATTAGGAATCCTTAAATAATTATTAAACCATAGTGGGGAATAATATTTATTTAACATGTTAAAATAATATTTAACTAAGATACATGGACACACTTAGTGTGTGACCCTCTAGGCCTCTTTCTTTGTGGCATTAGGTGGAGCCTGCCTAATGTCCAAGGTTAGTGTCTAGAAACACGCCAAGGCACCCATAGAGAAAGAAGTTAACACCACAATGACATGTCACCTCATAAGAACACCTACTGTGTAATATAACCCCTTTTCCTTGATATCTCTAATCAGGCGGGTTGCATGCTAGTGCCATCAACCCATGTGCTCAATTATTCTTTCTTTGACTTTCTGGAATCGAACTCACCCATACCTTACCATGGAAATGGATTTATTTAGGCTATATCAATTCCATCAAGGGGCATGAGATATCTACTTCCGTTATGGAACAGAAGGGACAAATCCTTTCTCGCATTATCTATTAATGCAGTATTACTCGTGACACACCCAACGTATCCTACCTCACTGTGAACAGTGTGTCGTAACAGTTTTCGTCAATACATCTAAGTGCGTGAGTTTTAATACCAATTAATAACAATCTTAATGTCTAAGGATCAATACACACGTCCAAAGATTGGAACATCCAATGACACTATGAAATGTGGATTTCCTACTGGTGGGTCTCGTTCTCATAATATCCTTCTAGATATATCCAAGGGCGCACACCATGAGATGGTGCCTCAAAGGTTTATGATCCCTCACACCTAATTGCCTATATTCTTTGTGTCCCTCAAATAATATCATCCGTCTATAGAACATATACTCAAGAATAATGTTATGTAACTTCTGGGTTCTCATCATAGCAGGGATCCTATATGACCCTTTAATGAAAAAGTTATCCTTAGAACATTATCACATGCATTGTCACACAGAAGAACAATAAAGATGTGATAAGGCTTTTATTAATGAATAAAGTACAAAGTAGTTGGTTCAAGGCCACCAACTCCAACAGACTCCCACTTGGACTAGATCCAACTGCTAACATCCTTTAGCCCGCTAACTCTCACATGATATTCATGATTCTGTTGAGATAGGCCTTTAGTCATGGGGTCTGCCACATTCTCTTCCGTGGACACTCTTCTCACTGCAACTTCACCCCTTTGATAGAAATCCATCAAGAGGTGATACTTCTAGAGTATGTGCATTGTCCGTTGATGTGACCTTGGTTCTTTTTCAAGAGCCACCGCTGCAGTATTATTACAATACAATGTAATGGTATCTTTACTGCTAGGAACCACATCAAGCTCTTGGACAAAGTTACGAATCCATACGGCTTCCTTGGCTGCATCAGAAGCCACTACATATTCGGACTCTGCTGTAGAATCGGCGAAAACTGGCTGCTTGGAACTCTTCCAGCTCACAGCTCCTCCATTGAGATAGAAAAAATATCCAGATTGTGAATTCATATCATTATGATCTGTCTGGAAACCAGAATCAGCATACCCTATGATGGCAAGCTCCCCGTCTCCTCCATACACTAGGAAAATATCCCTAGTTCTTATCAGATAGTTAAGGATAGTCTTAACAGTAGTCCAATGTTGTTCTCCTAGATCATCTTGATATCTTCCTACCATGCTCAGTGCATAGGAAACAACAAGCTTGGTACATAACATGGCATACATGATGGATCCTATAGTCGAAGTGTATGGGATCTTACTCATTCTATCTTTCTCTTGTTGTTTTTGAGGACACATTTTCTTAGAAAGACGTAGGCCATGTGACACTGGAACTAATCCCCTCTTGGATTGTTCCATACTAAATCTCTTTATTATTTGGTCAATGTATGTACCCTGACTCAGTCTAAGCAGCCTCTTGGATCTATGATGAATGATCTTGATCCCTAGAATGTAGGCTGCTTCACCCAAGCCCTTCAAGGTGAATCACTTGTTTAGCCAGTCCTTAGCTGACTGTAAGATTGGTACATCGTTTCCAATAAGAAATATGTCATCAACATATACTACTAGGATAACGATCACATTCCCATTAAACCTCTTATAAACACATGGATCACATTCATTCTTAATGAACCCAAATTCCATTATGGCTTCATCAAATCGAATGTTCCCAGACCTGGATGCTTGCTTTAATCCATAAATGGATTTATGCAACTTGAAAACCCATTTGGCTACACCTAGTGTCACAAAACCTTACGGTTGTGTCATATAGACATCTTGTTGAAGGTTCCAGTTAAGGAATGTTGATTTGAAATCCATCTTCCAAACCTCATAGTCATGGTAAGATTCTATGGAGGAATGATTCTTTTGGATTTAATCATGGAAACTAGTGAAAAGGTTTCATCATAGTCAATTACTTGACACTGTCTAAACCCATTTGCCATTATCCTTGCTTTATAGGTGCTAACTTGACTTTCCATGTCCAGATTTCTCTTGAATACCCATTTGCATCCAACAGGCTTTACATCAACTGGATCATTGACCATAACCCAGACTTGGTTCTGATACATGGAATCTATCTCATAATTCAAAGCTTCTAGCCATCATGAAGCTTATGACATTTCTACTACTTCCTTGTAGGAGAGAGGTTCATCATTGTCCAACAATAATGATTCACCATCCTCGGTGACTTGGAAACCAAATCTCTCTAGTTCCCTTACCTCTCATGGGATCCTACCAAGTACTTGTGTTTCTGGAACCTCTTCCACGAGGACCTATGGAACTTGTTCCTATACCAACTCATGTTTATCTTGAGCATTAACTTCATCGAAGTCATCTTACTCCAACTATCCTTCTTGAGGATGTTCTCCCTCTCAAGAAAGACAGCTTTTCTGGAGACAGTCACTTTCTGGTCTGAAGGGTTATATAGGTAATATCCTTTCGTTTCCTTGGGATATCCTATATAGATACACCTCCTTCCCCAGGGTGCTAGTTTGTTGCCTGAGGAGGCCGTAACAAATGCCTCGCATCCCCATGCACGTGTGTGCGACAAAATGGATTTCTTTCCATTCCATTGCTCGGATGGAATTCCATTTTCCACCTTAGTTGGTACTCGGTGTAACGTGTATGCTGCAGTTTGTAATGCATACCCCCAAAAGGATAATGGAAGATCTGCATGACTCAGCATCGACCTCACCATGTCCAACATTGTTTGGTTTCTCCTTTCACTAACACCATTCCACTATGGTGTATAAGGAGGAGTGAGCTGAGATAGAATCCTAGACTCCCGTAGAAGATCGATGAACTCTTGGTTCAGATATTCTCCACCTCGATCCAATCAAAGCTTCTTTATCTTCTTACCAAGATGATTCTCTACTTCATTCTTGAATTCCTTAAATTTCTCTAAGGCCTCTAACTTATACCTCATTAAGTAGACATATCCATATCTACTCAAATCAGTAGTAAAAGTAATGAAGTAAGAATATCCACCTCTAGATTTTACTGGAAATGGTCCACATACATCTCTGTGTACCAATCCTAGAAGCTTTGTGGCCCTTTCACCCTGTCCACTAAAAGGTGGCTTGTTCATTTTTCCTTGTAAAAAACCATGACATCTATCAAGTGGTTTTAGCTCAGTAGAGTCTAAATATCCATCTTGTCTAAGATTTGTCAAGCGCTTCTCGTTCACATTACCAAGACAGTGATTCTACAATTGGGTGATGTATGAGTCATGTGAGTTTGTTTCTTTATCGATTTCCAAGACATGGTTTTTGTAATTTAATACATACAAAACATTATTTAAATGTGACATACCATAACATACATTGTTCTTATAAAAGAGAAAACCCTTATTTCCAAACATGAAAATAAATCCATCCATATCCAAATAAGATACATAAATTATGTTCTTGGTAACACTAGAAACATAATAAAAGTTTTGTAAAACCAAAATCATTCCAGTCAGAAATGAGAGGTGGTAATCGCCAATAGCCAATGCAGCCAGCCTTGCACCATTGGCAGCTCGAAGATCCACCTCTCCTCTGGAAATATTTCTAAATCTACTTGGTTCCTACATTTGAATATAGATGTAAGCCCCACAAGCTGTATCTAATACCCAATGTGTAGAAATTGAAAGATTACACTCGATAACAAATGCACCTTTAGCATCCCCATGCTTCTGGGTGTAGTTCCTCTTCCATTGACACTGCTTGCCACATGAAAAACACACCACATCTCATTCCTTTCCCTGCCTCTAGATCTTCCCCTTCTTAGAGGGACGGTGCTCGGGGTCTTCAGACCATTTATAAGTATTTGGCCCCTTTTCCTTGTCCTTCCTTATCTTTTTCACCGTAAGACTGCAGGTTTGTCACGCCCCATGTCCTTGTCTACCTGGAGAATCAAGGTCATAAGCTCCGATAGACTCTTCTCATTTCCTCTCATGTTATAATTGACAATGAAGCTAGAGAAGGTCTTGGGCTGGGATGATAGGATGAGAACTGTACGCAACTCATCCGGGAATTTAATCCATAAGATGTCCAGGCATTCAATGTTGCCAATAAGCTTGACTACATGAGGCCCAGCTGGCGCAGAGTCTTCAAGATTACTTGTAAACAAATCATTGGGGATCTCATACCTCTGTGTCACTCATTCTCTTGGTAGAGATCCTTAAGGTGAGACATCATGCTATACACGTCCATGTTTTCATGTTTCTTCAAGAGCTCATTCGACATGGCCGATAGAATGAAACACTGGACATCTATGGCATCATCCATGTGTTCCATATAGAGAGATAATTCCTCATCACTGGCCTCTTTCCCAGGCGCAACTAGAATAGGCTCTTCCGGCACATACAATTTCCTTTCGTTGTGAAGGATGACGCGTAAACGCCTCTACCACTCTTGGAAATTGGTGCTGGTGAGAAGGTTTTCCTTTTCGATTATGGTTCACAATGATAATTTTGAAGTCATTTTCTTGTCGTTTCTACAAATTAAGATGAGAAAAGGTTTAGTACTTTATTACAAAATTGAGACAAATAAATAAATTAATACTTTCTAGTCTCCCACTATTTTATCAAAATCCAATAGCCCTCACCATTGACTTAGGAATATTATGTTGCCTAAATATTATAGTGGAAAGGATCCATATTGTCCTTCGCATTACCCCAACTATGGTTGGTTAAGCAAATTGAAGGTTTTTAGGTAGGCTTTCAAAAGGCTAACTGCATTAACTCGCATCTCCTTGATCCGCTGAGTGGACTCCACAATCTTGAAATAATTTTATTTTGGATTGCCTCAACCTTTGACTCTTGGCCACACCATGTCATGCTGTGGAAGTCAACCCTTGATGCGAACCAAGTCAATTCAACCTAAAACCTTGAATTATAATTCCCCGATAATTGAAATCACCCCAACTAGGGTTGGTCAAGCACTTTGAACTATGGTTCGATTCTAACCAAGATTATGGAAGGATATACTGACTTAATATTTCTTTTGAGGGATTTTATCATTATACGTAAATTTACAATTTATTGTCCTTTATTACATTCTTGTTAATATTAAGTGGGATATAATTAAGTTATTAACCATGTCTAAGATAATATTTACGTATAATCCAGTTTTATTTTAGTTCCATCTTGCATGCTCATTTGATTCATTAATCATGTGATTGTGAAAACACACCCAAAATAAATAAACCATGCAACTGATAGAAATAAAATAAATGGTATGATCATGAGATTTTTCTATTGGTTAGTTTATCTATTAGTTGAGAAACTAACCCAATACCTAGGGGAGAAACACCTTGAACCTTTCGGGTTCGTGTTTACATCTTTCCACCTGTCCACCTTTGTATCTCCTTTGATTGGTTTCACCTTGGCTCCTGACTTGAGCCACCTCCACTAGCTTGGGAGCTCTTTCCATTACATATGAATTTATCTCACACACAGTTGAGGGGTAAAAAGGGGTTTTTACATAAAATAATCCATGGACGTGCATGCCCTATATATTAATGAGGAGAAGGATCACAGGACAAAAAATTTAAATAAATTAATTAAAAGAAACCATTCACATACAAAGGTCTTTATCTAGCTCATGATCATCCATACATGAAACAATATTTACACATAAATAAAAATATCATTCAATTCTTTAATCGTTCTTGTTTAAGATAAATCACGCTCGAATCAATTAATTATCTTTAATTTATCAATCCTTTTTATATTAAACCATTTTCTGAACATCCTTGAGATTCTCATCTATCATGATTTTAAAAAAAATAAATTCATTTAAAATTATCCTTGTACGTAACTTGTACCTTAGAGGCAACCCGATGAATTCCCGTTCATTACGCAGATGTTAAATTAAACACATATATGTAAAACACCTATCACGTGTTGTGACTCAACTATACGCCTGCACCATGGTACACATCTCAGGTTTTTTTATAATATAATAATAAATTTTAATAAATCTATGTAATTTGGGTGAGTACACGACATGTAGTTCTGACTACATGGTGTGTACTTTCCTTCGCCGTCCATCCGAAGTACACGCCCGGGGACAGAGCATGTTAACATACTTCAGAAATTTTTGGAGTACACGGCGTGTTATGTGGGACACACGCCATATAGTTTCCGCATTACATGGTTTCTAGATGGGAATGACGTGTATGGGGTACACGGTCCAACCCAAACACGAAGGGACTACAGGCCATGTTTAGTTGGACCACACAGCGTGTAATCCGAAAACCGTGTGCCACTTGTTCCTGGTTAACACACGGTGTCATAAATGACATAGGTATACACCAATACACGTCCTAATTTGGAGGATCAGTCAATGAATTTAACCTAGACAACACGGTGTCTACTTCAGAATACACGCCGTGTATTCTGGTGTTGTACGGACAGAAACGTTTGGCTCCTCCGGATGAGTTTCTCTATTTTATTTTCATCAAAATTAAAAGAAAAATTTGTTTCTGTGAGGTGAACGAGAAACGAGGGAGGAGGAACAGATCTTGAGATTCATATTTCCTGAATGATTAAACTTGAATTGAAACAACTAAATTATTGAATGCGTAAAACATCAACAAAAAACGATATAATTATAATCAATGATATGACCTCCTCAGATACCACTTGTTGGTTCCGAGTGCATCGGAAGCACGTTGGTGGGTTTTCCCAACATTAATTTAACGTTTAACAATGTTCAATCCGAGATATGTCATGATGTAAAATGTTGAATCTTCGGAATAGAATGAGGAATGAAAAACTAAAGAGGGAATCTCAGAACAATAGAGATAGGATCGTCATATGTTGGTTATAATTAAGTTAATTAAATCACAAGAATTACCTTGGTGAAATTATTTCATTGTTGATGTCTCTGATCATGATCCTGTGATCCGTCGTTGTGTCGTAGAATCCAAGTGTAAGATTCCTCTAGCGGTGATCCACACGTGGGCCACGTATCTCCGGATGTCTCCAAAGAGATACTTGGGTGCTAGTGTGGAAGAAACTTCACTTGATATGTTCGCCTTTGATCGCCTTGGTCTCGTGTTCTTGAGAGAATTCTTGGAAGAAGAAGTTATTTCGGCCTTGAAATAATTCTCCAGAGTTGTTGTGAACAATGCTTCTCTTCTGGAAAAGTGTTGGGGTTGTGAGGATATTTATAATCGGGTTTGAGGTTATAGAGTTATGACAATAAATAAACGCATTACGCATTTTATTTATTTCATTAACTCTTATTGAAAACCCTCATGTCAAATTATTATTTCCATGACATGCACTCATGCTGATTATAATAAATATCATTTAATAAAACAATATTATATCCTCAGAATCCCGACTAGAAAAACTACAAAGTGTCTAATCATTAATACACAGCGTGTACTCGTTTTCCATAAAACTACATGGCGGGTATATTTAATATACACGACATATACTTTTATTTTTTATTTTCCTTTATTTCCCCCACAACATTTATTAGTCCTTGAGTAATGGCTATTTTTTTTTAAATAAATGTAACTGCATTAGTCACTAATAAATGTATTATTTATCCCACAATATATTCACTCAAATAACTAGTGTCGAAATAAATGAAATCAGACATCCTTCAATAATTATTAAACCACAATCGGGAATAATATTTATTTAACTTGTTAAATTAATATATAACTGAGATACATGGACACAATTAGTGCGTGACCCTCTAAGCCTCTTCTCAGTGGCATTTGGCGGATCCTACCTTAAGTCCACGTTTAGCATCTAGCAACACGCCAAGTAACCCATAGAGAATGAAGTTAATGCCGCAATGATGTGTCACCTAATACGAATGCTTACCGTGTAATATAATCCCTTTGCCTCGATATCTCTAATCATGCGGGTTGCATGCCATTGTCATCAACCCATGTGCTCGATTATTCTTTCTTTGACTTTCCAGAATCGAACTCACCCATATCTTACCATGTCCATGGATTTATTTAGGCTATATCAATTCCATCAAAGGGATGGAGATATCTACTTCCATTATGGAATAGAAGGGACAAATCCTTTCTCTCATTATCTATTAATGCTGTATTACTCATGACACACCCACCATATCCTACCTCGCTGCGAACAGTGTGTCGTCATAGTTTTTGTCAATACAACTAAGTGTGTGAGTTTTAATACCCGTTAATAATAATCTTAAAGTCTAAGGATCAATACACACGTCTACAGATAGGAACATCCAATGACACTATGAAATTTGGATTTCCTAATGTCGGGTCTCGTTCTCATAATATCCACCTAGATATTACCAAGGGCGCACACCATGAGATGGTGACTCAATGTTTTATGAGTCCTCACCGCTAATGTCTTGTATTACTTGTGTCCCTCAGATAATATCATCCGACCAAAGAACATATATTCAAGAATAGTGTTATGGAACTTCCGGGTTCTCATCATTGAAGGGATCCGCTATGACCCTTTAATTCAATAGATATCCTTAGGAAATTATCACATGCATTGTCACAAAGAAGAACAGTCATGATGTTATAGGGCTTTTATTAATGAATAAAGTACAAAGTAGTTTGTTCTAGGCCACCAACTCCAACAGTTTCCTTTGAATTTCATCATATTATACTAACTTCTTTTTTAGTTTGAATGATGCATTTTAGATCCAGATGACTGAGTAATTTTAGGTTTGATGGTGTGGAAATATGGAATGGCATTGTAGAAGTGTAAGAGAGAACTGAATACCCGATGTGTCTCACTAAGGGAGGTCTTGGAGTTTTTTTATCATGAATAAAAGGTATTACAAGATATGTCAGGTCCGATGTGACTGCAAAAAACATAACCTCTAACACTCCCCCTCAAGATAGAGGTTTCTATCTTGGACATAGGATTAAAGAAAACAAATCGAAGAAAAAAAAGCATACACTTTCAGTAATCCCCATCAAGTTGGAAATACCCAGTTTGATTACATAACACGACAAAAAATAAGAAACGATAAACTGTCGTGACTGCTCCCACTCAATAATGCACTACCCATTGGATGTGCTCCACCTGTTTCACACCCACTCATGGGAGATAAAGGAAAACATATGATCATCATAGAACTCCCATGCTCTCATGTTGAGGACAACTCTTTCTTCCACATGCCGAATGAAACTGCACCTGACTAGCAGACCCAGAATTCCGGGTGATACGGTGCCCATCTTTGCAGACCCAAAAATGCTGAGGTGGAATTATGTTCGTCTAGCAGGCCCTAAAACGCCGAGGGAGTGATCATTTCTGGAAGGGTTACATGCAAGGGGGTCGTCAGCTGTAGTAGGAGGGAGTGATCATCACTGATGAAGAAGGAGAAGGCTCGATCGGTGCAATCATGTTGAAGGTCATCCCGCAAGGAGGGGCGACCCGTAAATGAGGCATCGGGAAAGGAGGGGGTTGTGTGCTTGGATGGTTGCTGCTTCTAGGAGATGGAGGTGAAGCGTGAGGGTGGCTTATCGCACAAGGGGTGGAAGACGAGATCATGTAGGGGGGAGCACACAACATTGGAGGGGAGCTATCACACAATGAGGTGATGCGTGAGGGTGGTGTGCAAGGGGTCGCACGAGCTGGCAGATGGATAGGGTTCGTTGTTGTGGAAGGGGTGACAGAAATGGGAGTCGGCGTAGGAGAGGCATGTCGCGCATGGGTCACGAGGGGTGGAAGGAAACCATTGTGTATGAGAGGATGTGTTTAGGGCGGCTACATCTGGGAGTGGAGGATGTGTTCATAGGTGTCATCTCCCAACTAGGAGAAGGGTGTAACAACGGAGGGGAGGCCTTCGTGCTAATGATCGGGGCATAAGGGATTCACCACGACTGAGAGGAGGGGTCTTTACGACGGCATGAGTGAATGGTAGGGAGTGAGGACAGAAAATAGGACCCTGCAGGCCAAGGGGGTCCTCCACCGCTTTTTTAGGGGAAAACTTGGGTAAACCCCTAGTCTAAGAGGGGAGAGATGGGACCCGAAGGGTTTGGGTTAAACCACTTATGATATAATGTAAAAGTGTAAGAGAGAACCTAGTACCCAAGGTGGTGTTGGGATTTTGATTTAAAATTTAAATAATGAGTATATAGAAAGTTATTAATGGACGGATTTTATCAACATTAATGGAGGATTTTCTCCCAACATTAATGAAAAGTTATTCCCAATATTAATTGATGGAATAATGAATGTTGACCGCATTAATTGGAGATATGAGCGGGGTGTTTATATAAGAGGATGTGGTAGCATATTTTGGAATGTGGGCTGGAAAAAATGTAGCCGCCAAGAGAGAATCAAGGAAGGGGTTTCCGCATTTGCAGTAACCGGTACTAAGCAAAGATGATAAAGACGAATGAAGAAGAGGTGATGACAACAGCTATGAAGGCGTGTCTACGATGGAGAATGAAAGTGTGTGTGTGAAGATGATGATGTCCGACGATGGAGAGAGAATTTTCGACGACGACGTGCAAAGAGATTCATAAAGATACCATGTATCGAAATTCCTCTTGGATGCGGAGATCAAGCAGTGTGTCCCGGTTGTGATGATCTGTGGTACATAAAAATGGTATTTTCATGGGTGTCAGAGTTGAATTGTAAAAATGACTTCGATTGTGGTGTGGAAAACCTTCGGGTGAGTATGTGTGAAATTCTTTCAGGTGATAAAAGGCCATCGGGTGAAATCTTCTCCTCCTGTGAGTAATCTGCAACAGCTTCCACTGTGGTGTTGGGCTCCGAGCCCCAACAGGTGTCTCGCTAAGGGAGGCCTTGGGGTTGTTTTATAATGAATAAAAGAGATTACAAGATATGTCAAGTTCGATTTAGGACTACAAAAAACTTAACCTCTAACAGGTTTCATGTTCTTGAAATTATTATTTTTTAGACTTGGGAATGTCACACCAAGTGTTAATGCAACTATCTAGGGTGTATTCAACTTGATTATTCTCACTTAAGGTGGTTTCTTGCTTGGGTAGTTGATCCTCAAGTTGATGATACTTTGTTTAGGTGAAGTTATAACTTAAGAATGGTGATGACGATACACTGGAATTATTGTTTCCAATCAATGAAAGGATGTTAATTATATAATTGCAGTTGGAGGAGATTTCTAGGATGATTGGATGTTTGTATATTGGGATGAATCTACATGGTATTTTCAACCATGTTGAAGTGATCCGGTTTAATTCCTATGATGTGTTACACATGATGATGGATATAGATTTGTTTTCCTCCTTTTTGTTTTGAGAACATGTCGTATATCCTTTTTCCCTTTCCCCGTGAATGGTTTTGTGTGTATTTTCCTTGATAAATTCCTTAGGGGCCATGGGTTTTAAACCCATTGTTCATTATATTTATGATGCATATACATATAAATATAAATATAAGTATAAATATAAATACAAATAAAAATATATATTTTAATATATATATATATATAAATTTAATTATAATTATAAATATAAATTTGAATATAGAATTTCACAATTCACCCCCAAGGGGAACCATTCATAGGCCTACGGTGAAGACAAGAGATTCCCCTAAGACCTCCCTCTATTGAGCCCTAGGTTAGCGAATAGAACCAATGGTACAAATGACACATATGGGAGAAATTATCATCATAAATCCTAGGAATCCATAAATAAAACCTCCATTCAACACTATAATATAAAATAAACCAAGATCCAAAATAATCTCACAATTCATGAATATGTCATACAATACAAAGTCTTATAAAATGAAAAATTCCAAAATAAACTCCTACGCAGCAACTCCAACCACAACTCCCAGTTACAAGCTAGTAATTTCTAACTCGGTCTTTGAAATCATCCTTGAAACATAAAGAACAATTTATATATAGAGAGGTGAGTACAACACATATACTCAGTAAGATCATACCCAGGAACTATAGAAATGTAGAAGAAGCATACTAATGATTCTATGAATAAACAATAGAATCAACATGCACCTACAAGGCCAAATAGCTCCCATCCTCACTAAGGATCATTAACTAAGAAACTCAGCCAAATATAATAATTAGAATACCAATAATATTGAAAACGGATCCCCAAAATAACTATCCAACTGATTTGTGATTCTCATGCCCCAAAAACAAACGTCATATTCTCTCATGCCTTTCACATTTTTCTATCATATAACCAATATATATATCATTTCATAACTAATGTAGGTTGAGTTGCAATACTGCCAACCCCAACACCCCACATGGTCTATCATCTCAGGTTGACATCACACCAATACTCACATCACTGATGATGTGGGTTAGACAATAGCCCTACCTACACCAACTGCCTACAGGGTCCATCATCTAATGTTAGGATCAGTCCAAAACCACAATTTCATATCCAACTATATATCTGTATCATCATAGTAGGGTATCAAAAACATGAAGGATATCAACCTCATGCCCTCCTTCCATATATGACCCCCACCATGTACCAATACCATAACATACCATGCATTGAAGAGGGGGGTGTGGGAGAGGGAGTTGTTATCCATCCATTTTATCACCAACCTGGATGTTAGGGAAATAAACTAGAACCCAAAACATTTATGTTCCAGTAGGGTTATCTGACTCAGGTGTAGTGCATATGAAATTAGAAGAAAATACCAGTATAATAAAGCCACACACAACCCGACCTAGCAGGTTCACACAAAAAACATCCCTAACATAGCCCACAATTATCACCAAACCTCTGCAACCTTTCACGAAAAACTATTTCCACCACCGTCTCGTTAACCATCCCACATTCATATACAAAATAGCCACAAGCAGTATTCAGTTTTTCCAATTTAATTTAAGTAACCAACCAATTTGAAATTTAAAATTTACCAACCATGTTAGGTTAATTAATCCATTCAATTAAATATTTAATAACAAACCATTTTAAACCATTACCCATATTTATTTCAAATGGTTACCCATTCATTTCAACCATTCTAATTTCATTTATAGCCATGGTTTATTCCATTTTGGTCCAAACCCATTATCAAATTTCACATTAACATTCCCATTCCATAGTCATTAGACAACTATAATACCATCCCCACTTCCTAAAATTATTCATTGCAATAATCCCCACACATTTTAATCTAATAACCACAAACCTGGATGGTTTTAATTTATTTATTTTACACCGCCTGATTGGACGGTCCTGTTAATAAATCAGTACACATGAGAAAGTTTTAAACGAATAATATGATGTATTGATTTATTTATTTCAAACCCCACGTGAAAGATTTATTAACTAATTAACATGGAATATAAAAAAAAATATTAAACTATGATATTTACCTAATTTTAATGTTTTTTATATCATTTTTATTATTTTATTTTTTTATTTCAAATTTAAACTATCGTTATATTCTTAATTTTTAATAATAATAATTTTTTTCTCTCTCCCGATTATAATTATGTCAAATATCACGAAACATGAATTCACCACTCTTGATATTACTATAAGTAATTACATTTCGTGGATGATGGATGTTGAAATTCATCTTGAATTAATGAATCTCATGGAAAAATTTAACTAAAATAATTCAGAAACCCTCAAAAATAAAACAAAGGCAATGATCTTTCTCAGAAGACATCTCGGTGAGGGATTGAAATGTGAACACCTCACAAAAAAAGATCCATGTATGCTTTGGAAGAGTTTCAGAGGGAGGTATGATCATAAAAAAGAGGAAACTTTTACTAAGAATCTCAGACCATCAAAATATGATTTCACTTACCTTTAAGTAGATTATTATAAATATGAATTTGATGAGATGGTAGCCGTAAATAATTCAAAAAAATTAATATAGTTATGATATGTGGTATGGTGTTTTGTTCTGTATGATTTATATTTTTGATGTTGTATTATATGAATTTCATAAAGTTTTTATTTTAATATTATTTTCTTTTCTTTGAAACATTAAAATGGTTTTCATAAATGGGGCATATATTTTTAAAATAGATAGTGGAACAACACACAATTCTTAAAAATAAAAATTATTTTACTAATCTTAAACCAACAAGTCCAATTTTCAATACTATATCAGGTCCTGATGATCTGATAGAAGGAACTAGTAAAAAAAAATTTATTTACCTAATAGGACAAAAAAATTTATAGTAGATGTGTTTTTTCCACAAAATCGAAAAATTAATTTGTTATATTTCAATGATATATACCAGCATGAGTATGATACCCAAACTATATTTGAGAGAAATGAAAAGTACATAGGCATTACCATTAAGAAATATGGTAAGATTTGTGTACAAGAAAAATTACCAAAATTGTCATATGGATTAAATTATATATATATAAGTGAAATTGAAACACATATGGTAGTAAATAATGGACCATAAATCATTAATTTTTAGAATGAATAATTTGATCATCTAGATCCAAGAATGATGCAAAAAATAATTGAAAATTATCATAGACATTCAATAAAGGTCCATAAGATCTCTCCACTTAAAAAATCCCATGTGAGGATTGTTCTATTGGAAATATTTTTGTGAGACAATCTCCAGCTATAATTAAGTTTGAAATGTAAACCTTTCTTAATCGAATTCAACGGATATATGTGGACCAATTCATCCATGATGTGGACCATCTAAATATTTTATGGTATTAATTGATGCATCTAGAAGATGATCACACATATGTTTGTTCTCAACATGTAATATAGTGTTTTCATGATTTCTTGCTCAAATAATTAAATTGAATGTGAAATACCCTGATTATGTCATCAAGAAAGAAAATATTGACAATTCTGGAGAATTTACCTCTCAATATTTCATTGATTATTGTATCTAAATGGATATTATTGTGGATCATCCAGTTGCCCATGTGAATATTTGAAATGGTTTATCTGAATCACTAATTAAACGCCCCCAACTTAATGATAGACCTTTAATAATGAGAACAATGTTATTGAGATCTATATAGAGTCATGCAGTATTTCATGTCTCACATTACTTCACATCATACCAAGTGCATATCATATGCAGTCTCCACTCCAATTGGTATTTGGTCAAGGATATGACATCTCCAACTTAAAAATCTTTGGTTTTGTGGTATATACACTGATTGCTCCACCACAACATAAACAAATGGGGCCTCAAAAGAGGTTGGGAAGATATGGAGGATATGAATCTCCATCCATCATCAGATATCTTGAGCCACAACTGGTGATGTATTTATATCACTTTTTATTGATTTTCACTTCAATAAAGAAGTATTCTCAGCATTACAGAGAGAAAAAAAAAACAAAGTAATAAGATTTCATGAAATGTGAAAACATTATCTTTTATCAATCCACACACCTGGAAATGTGATATGGAAGTGAAAAATATTTTACATTTTGAAGAATTGGAAAATTAGTTTCCTAATGTGCTTACTGATATAAAAGTTGTGACTAAATCACACATACCAGTTGTAAATGCATATGTTATAATTGATGTCATGAACATAGAATTACACAATGATGTCACAGAAATTTCAAAAACATGCCTGAAGCATGGAAGACCAACTGAATCTGAGGATAAAAATACTCAAAAAAGAAAAGGAAGAGTATATTTGAAAACCTAATTTTTGAGTAATGTGTTCTAGAAGTAACACATAATATTAGTGTCCTTATTGAAACATATGATGGGAATCATAAATAGAATTAACAGGATATAGATCCTACAGGTTTTAGAAATAATTAAATCTCTCTTAATTATTCCATGAAAGGTGACATATGGAATTGAAGTAATGTGGAAAGTATTGACGAAATATTTTAATATTCTATGGAACGTGATATAGAAAATGAAGATCTCAAACCAAGGCCTATTATGAAATGTTAAAAATAGACAGATTGGAATAAATGGAAAGAGACAGTAAAAGTTGAATTAAATTCAATTAATAGGTGAGGGGTCTTTGGACCTATCATTCTCACACTTGAAGTTGTGAATCCTATTGGATTTAAATGGGGTTTTTAGTGAACATAATGATAAAAATTATATTTTAAGATACAAAGTTTGTCTTTTTGCACAAGGTTTTTCCCTGCAACCTAGAATTGATTATGAGGAGACATATTCTTCTATTATGGATGTTATAAATTTTATATAATTAGTCTTGAAATATCTAGAAATACTAATTTTTTTCTTATGGATGTTGTTATAACTTATTTATATGGGTCACTTGATAGTAGTATATATATGAGAATCCACAAAGGATCCAAAATACTCGAAGTATTTAAATCAGAACTCAAAGACCTATATTCAATTAATTTTCTGAAATCCATGTATGGATTAACAAAAATTGGGCATATGTGGTACAATCATTTGAGATAATATTTATTAAATAAAGGTTATGTAAATAACCTCATATTCACATGTGATTTTATTAAGAAAACTACATCTAGAAATTCAATTGTTCTTGCCAAAAGTTGATGATTTAAATATCATCAGAAGATATCAATGAAGCAATGAGAAACTTAGAGGATTAATTTGAAATGAAAGACCTGGAAGAAACCAAGAATTTTCTTCAATTAAAAATTGAGCATATGTGAAATGGTATATTTTTGCATCCAACAAATTACACTAAAATGATTTTAAAAGGCTTTAATATGAATAAAGTGAATCCTTCAAGTACTCCAATGGTTGTTCAACCTTTAAATACTGAGAAAGTTCAATTACGAACTTGTGAATAAAATAAAGATTTAATTAGTCCCGAAGTATCATGCCTTGGTTTCATTGGACCACTTATTCATCTTGTTAATTATACACATTCTGATATAACTTTTATTATTAATTTATTATTAAGACTTAGTTCATCCCCTACAGAGAAACTGGAATGAAATTAATCATATTTTTCATTATCATTGTGGAACTATTGTTTTGATTTTATTCTATTCTAAAAAATTATAAAAGAAGATTGCTTTGCCAATGTAGGTTATTTATCAGAATCATATAATGCGTGATCACAAACTGGTCATGTGTTCATAGATGAAGGTAATTTCATATCTTGTATATCATAAAAGAATGGTTTTTCACATCTTCAAATCATACAGAAGTGACGATATTACACGAATCATGTTGAGAATGTGTTTGGTTACAGTCTATGACTCAACACATTCAAGCAGCAAGTGGATTGCCTATGGATTGTAACCTAACAATATTATTTGATGATAATGTTTCGTGCATCATAAAATTAAAGGATTCATAAAAAATTATTGGACAAAACATATACGGCCAAAAATTTTATCCTTTACATGAGAGTTGATGAATAATGGAGATATCAACATGCAAGATGTTTAATCTAGTGAAAATATTGCAAATTTATTTAAAAGGCACTACCAACAGTTATCTTTAGAAATATTGTACATGATATAGGGATGATTAGATTTCAAAACTTGTCATTAATTTTGTAATGTATCTTTCACGGGTAATCTTCAGAATTATACTATTTTCGTTATTACGGTTTTTATCCCACTAGAGTTTTTTGGAAATTTTTTTAATGAGGAAGCATCGAAACACATATTACATTAGTAGGGGTGTGCATCCCAAAGGGGAGTGTTAGGCAGCTTCTTAATGCAGTTGAAATCTTCAATGGGGGTGGGTTGTCTACCCCCCACCAATCCCCACCTACCATGCGATGCATTACCTATAAAAGGGTAGTGCAACACCATCATAGAGTGAGATGTACATATATAAAGAAGACAAAAGAAGTCTCAATAAAATACATGTATTTATTTAAGCTCATATTTCTCAGGTGTTTGAAATTTACTTATTTCAATTTCTATTTTCACAACAAAAATAAATTTCTAAGATGTAGCTCCAAGCTAGTAATAACAAATCTTAGTCTTTGAACTCACCCTGAAAACCTAAAATTAGTTTTTTTATATATAAGGATGATCATAACATGTATACTTAGTTGGATCATACCCAATACCTCTCATAAAAATGTGGAAGAAGTATAATAATGATTTTGTGAATAAATAGTAGAATCAACAAGAATCTACATGGTCACCTAGCTCATAACCTCACCAAGGATCACTCACCAAATAACATAGCCAATTATAATGATTATAATATCAAAAAATATAGAAAAAGGTTCCCCAAAACCACTCCCACACTAATGATTTTCTCTAAAGCCCCAATGACACACCATTTGCCCTCATCCCTTCGGCATCTATCAGTTGTATAACTAGAATATGTGTGTGTGTGTGTGTGTTTCATGTCACAAATGATGTGGGTCAGAGCATATCCTACTGACCCAAATCTCCTATAGCGTCTAACATCACATGCTGGCATCATACAAATACTAATGTCACTGCCGATGTGGTTCGAACTGCAACCATACCTACCCCAACCTTCTACAAGGTCCAATGTCTCATGTTGGCATCAGTCCGTATTCATAATTCTATATTTAAATCCATATCCGTCACAGTAGGATATAATGAACATGATGGACATCAATTCTGTTCCCTCCCCCTCTCATGCATGACCCTCAATATTTACCAATTCCCTGATTTACTATGCCTGGAAGGGGGGACATGGAAGAGGTAGTAGTCATCCATCTGTTCTATCACCAACCTGGATGATAGAGAAAACACCTAGAACCCAAAACATTTAGACATAGGTAGGGTTATCCAGCTCAGGTGGGGTTCATATGAAATCATAATAAAATGCAAGTATAATACATCCAAACACAACACAACCTAATAGGTTCACACACAAAAACCCAACATATCCCATAATTATCAACAAACATCCACAACCATTCACCAACTATTGGTGTCTCTCCCTCATTAACCAGCACTCTTTCTCACACAAAATGGACCCAAGCAACATTCACATTTTCCCATTTAATTCAAGTAACCAACCATTTTCCCATTTAATTCAAGTAACCAACCAATTATAGATTTACCATTTACCAACCATGTTACATTCATTAATATATTCAATTCCGTACTTAATGAAAAAACATTTCTAACAATTAACCACATTTATTTTCAATTTTTACTCATTCATTTTAAGTATTCATGTTTAATTTACAGCCAAGGTTTATTCATTTTTAGTGCAAATCCATTAATAGATTTCCCATTAACATTGCTATTATGCAGCCACTGGGAAAAAATAATACCATCCCCGCATCCTATAAATAACCACCACATCAATACCTAAACATTTTAATCCAATAACCACCACAACAGACCAACCACCGCACAATGACAACCATCTCAAGTCATACCAGCCAAACAAAAGAGGGTGGCATGGAAAATCAAAGAATGATTTTTACATCATAATAGGTTTTCAAAATGATTAATATAATGGGGTTAAAGAGAGATAATAGTAGTCTCTCATTGAGATAACATCATTTGGACACTAATGTAATGATTGTAAGTGTATGAAAACCTAGTAACTTGAAAATTAGAAATATTACAATAAAGGATGTTCTTTAAAGAAAGGGAAGAGGAATAAAATATCTTACCTTAAATATTACTTCCTAAACTTAGAGGGTAGATTCCTTAAAATCTTGGTATGGCATCCCGCATTTTTAACATAACTTTTCATTACATTTTACAAACATAGGATCTTTAAAGTCTAATGTCTTGGAAATATGGAACAATAAAACACGAAAACACTCCTTTAAATCCAATTAAAAAAATTCTTGAAAATTTAATCCTATGTACAATTATTGCATCTCATAAACTTGAGACATATATCAAAGGAAAGGGTGAACTTGAAGGCCCAGTAAGGGTAAACAATGGAATCTGTTTACTTGTGATATCAATAAGAACTTGATAAAAAACATAAAGACATGATAAATGAAAAAAAGGCTTATAATTATAAAAATAACATGAATCATATCTTGAATATGTGGCTACAACATTTCATTTAGTCATTCTTGAACATATCACCAAGGTTCATCCCCAAGGTGTCATAAAAAATTTACCAAGATTATTCACCAAGGTATCGTGAAACTTGTCATCTCTAGAGATTAAATTCTTTACCCAATGCTTTGGAGCACTATCTGGGAAAACCCTTAATATGTATTTATTTTAATGTGATCCAGATATATCATATTCAAACATTTCATAATAAATCCAAAGAGAATAAAATAAATGGGTTTCATTTCAAAATCATAACATTTTAAAAGTGCTTAAAAATAAGATCATTAAGTCATTTATAACCCATAAAAAGGGAGTGAGGGTTATATGTATGTCAATTCCAGAATAAAATAGATCAATTTTAAGTATTTATTAATACACTGGGAAATGAAAATATAATTTGGTGTTCACATAAATAATACAAGATAATTTCTTGAGAAAAAGAGAGATTTTGAGATGAAAATTCTGCAGCATAACAACTATATTACATGGTTTTAGAAAACATTGAAAAGAATGGGGAAAAGAGTCACCCACTCATAAATAACTAATAATATATTATGGGTAAAAAATAAAAATAAATAAGATTTTGGTATGGATATTTGAAGGAAATACCATATGAAAATGAAGCTCGAAGGAAAAGAGAAGATTCAATTTCTTTTACAAAAATTTGGCAGCCTAACATCGTCACATAAAAATATAAAAAATTAGTTAATGAGAGTGGAAAGGGTCTCAAATTAATTGAACATTAAATGTATAGTAATAATGATATATAAAAACATAATCCCGCATAATAAAATGGAAACTAGAAGACATAACATAAAGGAAGTCATTACTTAAACGAGGAGGGTGAAAGGTTCCCTTACCTTGAAAAGTAACTTCGAAAGCTTGAAGGTTGGGACCCTGGGGGATTGAGGGAACCTTGGGAGGACATATTGGGAGGTAATAATTCCAGATCTTTGTTGAGGAGGATTTTGGAATGAATGAAATGAGGGAATGGCTTGGTATTTATAGCAAAAGTGAGAGAATATTTTATTAATTTTCAAGGGACACCTCATTAGTGGTATTTGAAAAACCATGGGCTTGCCCATGGTATTGGACACTTGGGAAACCTCATAGAATATCTTAATATTCAAAATTAGAACAAAATTAATACATCATTATTACATCATTAATGATGTCATTAAACACCAAAAACTCAAAACTGTATTTTCCCAATTCATCGAAAAACAAAACATTTTATAAAAATATCATAAATTGACACTAACCTAATATATATACTATGAATTAAAAAATGAACTCCATTTTATGAAAATAATTTTCTAAATTTTATTAATTTAATTTTTAAATAAAATCATTATTTATTCAAAAACCAACTCTAAAACTATAAATTATTTTGTAACACCTTGAAAAAGTAATCAAGGTCCCATAAAATTATTGTATAACCATAAGACTATAAAGTAACAATTTATGATTATGTTTTATGAAAATAAATTTTCATTTTAAATTATTAAATTAATTATAAAATTGAAAATAAAATATTTATGACCTACAAAAATAACAAAACTTATACTATAAACATTCTTTCACTTTTAAGCTGTCTAAATTGTATTTATACATTTATGGGTGAAGTTCCTATTTTTTTGGCCAATTTACTATTCATTACTATTAATTACTATTCATAAGGGTATGCTACTATTCATACATTACTATTCCGAAAAAATCATGTTGATCTTATTAGACTCTCAATTTCAAAATGATCACAACTGTATAGATCATTTTCTGAAAATCATTTCATGTTATTAATTATTTAAAGTTTACATGAATATTTTAAAATACCCTTTTTCCAAAATTCATCAATAATATTCATCCTATATTTATACAGACATTTTAAAAACACAAATGTTTCCATAATAAGAAATAAAAAAGTTATTTATAACAAGGGGTTACAAAAAGTATCTAAGGCCGTGTTACATAGCCCCTTATAACACCTACATAGGACCTAAGTGTAAGGTGTTATATGGTGATAAAATCTTGGGGTGGCTGATAAAACATTGCTCGAGTGGTGATATCTATAAGCTTTAACTTCTCCCTTAGGATATTCCATTCAAGCTTCACATGTTAAAGCTTAGCGTGGACTTGGTCTAGAGAAAATCCCAGAGATGCAACCTTCTTCCCAATCTCTGATAGATGGGCTTCATACGGCCCAAGTCTACTAGATGAGGTCATCAACTCTTATTTCTATATTAATTAACCAAGATCACTTTTATTTATAAACAGTGATTGTAACATTTAAGAGTTTAGTTTACATCGATCATATTGACCAATAGTCATATAACATTTGAAACCCAATGGTACCACTTCATTAATTAAAGGATATGAAATAACAGAAAAATTTAGGAAATAAATATTATTCCAAAGTTCGGGTCGTGGCATTCTTCCCCCCTTAAGAAATTTTGTCCCCAAAATTTTAACTCGTACCCTAAGAAGAGAAATGGTGTGGGTAATTCTGTCTCATAGACTCCTCTAGTTCCCACTTGGCTTCTTCACATTTTTGGTTCCTCCACAACACCTCAACAAGGTGGGTAGTCTTGTTACATACAAACTTGTGTCTACGATACAAGATCTCCACCAGCTATTTCTCATAATATTGGTCATGTTCTAGTTGTACCACCTCTGGATTTAGTACATATGAAGGGTCGGGTATGTACTTCTTCAAGAGGGATATGTGGAAGACATCATGAACTTGTGCTAGATTTGTAGTAAGTGAAAGCTGATAGGCCATTTCTCCTATGTGATCCAGGATTTCATAGGTATAGAGACTCGATCCTTTTACATAAAACATTTCATTATTTCCGTCATAGTTAATCAACAGAGTACAAGCCAAGGATTGTTAAGTCTAGTGTCTTGGAATACTAGGTACATATAACATAAATCATGGGACTAAAAAAAATTCTTTATTTAATCTCCATAAAGAGCTTATAACTACTTTTGGACTCTTACATCTGCAAAGGGTACCCTGGGAAAAACATGAATAAAGGGATGAACTAAAAATCCCAGAAAATGAATGAACATAAGGATACATCTCAAGCACATGAGTTATGAGGCATGACATAATGATATCCAAAGCATACAACTTATAAAATCATTTAATATAAGCATGGGATCATATAAACATGGAATCATATAAATGTGGAAGAATCATAAATCATATCTTCAGTATAGGTCAAGGCTAACTGCTAATCCCGTTTCCCATTTTAGTATGGGTCAAGGCTAACCGCCAATCCCGTTTCACATCGCATCTCATGAAACTTATCCTTCCCCAATGCATTGAAGCGCTATCTAGGTGCACCCATCTCAAAATATTCGTGAATATTCTTTCCACATAAATAATCATGCCACATAAATAATCATACATAATCAACCATACATAAACATAAGGGTACCCATGAAAAGAATGGGGTACCACAATCATGACATAAAACATATACAATGGGCGTATCACAAAAGTGTCCATTAAAGGAAAGGATTACAACATACATGGATATTAATAGGGTAAAATAGGCATCTAAAATGGTAAGTGGTGTCAAATATAAGTGACAACATATTAAAAATGTATTTTAGAACATTATCATTAAAACATTTTTGTGCGGTTTTAAGGAAAACATTCTAGAGCATTTCAAATAGAAAAGAGGACATTATTTTATATAAAACCAAAATTGAACCAATAGTGTTTTCATAATAAAAATACAGATTTTATAAATACAATGGTGTTTTAAAACATAGGATAGAGTGCACTTGAAATTTGGGTAAAAAATTTAGGAAGCCCCCTTAAAACAGGTTTGCTTATCGGAAAGTTCTAAAGAGGGAATCTTTCCAAAATCATGTATATCACTGAAAGAACATGATTAAAGGGTATTGATATAATAATCTTTTACAACTAACCAGAAGTCACAAGACTAACATAGATAGATAATATAAAATCATTTTGAAATAATGATTAGGCAACCCAAAAGAACAAAGAAGGTTCGGGTAGAATTCGTTACGATTTTATCGGCATGGTGTCGGGTGTGACCAAGAGGGATTGATGAGAGAGAAATGGGGTTTCTCATCACTTATAAATTCAGAAGGTAGTATGTGGGAGGTTCTTAAATATACCCCATAATTATATAGTACACATAAAAAATAATAGTATAGAGGACAATCTTGATTAAGAGAGAAAAGGAGATTATCCCTTACCATAAATCTGGTCGTGTTCTTCACTCGTTATTAATGACCTCAATAAAAAAATTATGATTAATAATTAATAATTAAGAACCTTTTATATATGTAATTTATTTATTATAACCCTTTTTTGTCCATTAAAATCCTTTTTTATTAGTTATAAAGTTAAATTTTATTGTTCGGTCCAGTTTGTTTACTTGACTTTAAAAGATCGGTTCACTTATATTCATGTTTGGATTATATGCAAGATGAAAGTGGTTTTCCAGAATTGAAGTTACATTATTTATTTCATATCCATCAGATTACATGGTTTTAATTTTAATTTGGTTACTTAGAGTGATTTTGAATTATTACATATATAACCTTGGTGATTCCCATTTTTTGTTATTCGATGGGTTTGATTACAAAGATTGTGTTTTGATTTATAACTTAATTTTATTTGTACCAAAAGATTACAGAACCAAAAATAGGATATATTAAATATATAATAATATGGTTTAATCATAACACAAATGGTTTCATGACCATAATTAATGATAATAATAGAAATTGATAAACTATTGTCCCTGAATGTGCAAAATTAGCACATCTCATATGGTGATTTCATTTCATTCAAATAAAAGGTTGAGGAAAGGTGAGAAGATAAAAAATATAACAATATCATTAAGAAATTCCATTACATGTATGATATAGGATTTATCATACTATTATGGTGAAGGGAGGTAAGGAAAGAAATTAAAAAGAAAATAACTTAGAAGAAAAGAAGAAATTTGGGAAGAGGAATTTACCTTTAAGACTTCCTCCATTGAGAACCTCTTAAGGGGAGAGGTTTTGGTATTTCGAGGAGGCTGACAGCTTTTGGACATGGGGGAGGACCTTGGGGAGAGATTTGGGAATAATTTAGAGAAATCTTGGTGCTTGAGAGGAGTGTAGAAATGAGGGAGTGAAGGGGGGTTTTATAGTGGAGGAGAGGAGGGATTTCATGATATTATAATCCTTAATTTATTATTTCTTCATAATAAAAAGAATAGTAAGTGTTTCATGACAAATAATATTAAATGAGTCATGTGAATTCCAACCAAGTGGGCTTACATCAGCAAAAAATCATCGATGACTCAATTAATTCATTATTTATCATTTTTTGTGAATTATCAGATCCTACTATTCATCAAAAAATCAAGTATTTCAGAAAAATCACAAAAATTGACCCTAACAATTTTTCAACATGTAGAATCCAAAAATGAAGTCCATTTTTCAAAAATAATTTTTTAAAAATGAATATTTTAATATTTAATTAAAATTATAATTTATTATCAAAACAAGTTTTAAAACATTCATTAACTCATTCTAAAAATATAGGTATATCGTACTTCCAACATGAATATTATTTTTATACCACCATATGTGAGTTTACTATTCACTAGGGTATATCACTATTAATAAGTGTATGTTACTATTCATTAGGGTAGGTTACTATTCACCAAAAATATTTTTGTTTTATTAGACTCCAAAAAACATCTTGAACACAACCGTGTATGTCATATTTTCAAAATTCCAAACACAGAAGTGACAAACTTATGTTTAAAGGTAACTTATCACTTAGTAGTTCATTATTATGTGATTTTATGGAATATTTATAAGAAGGGAATTGCCATTAAAAACATTGGGTCATTACATTCTTCCCCCCTTACGAAATTTCGCCCTCAAAATTTCATTTTACATTCTAGGCAAAAAACAGATGAGGGTACTTTTCCTCCATTGCTTCCTCCAGTTCCCATGTTGCTTCCTCAAACTTATGGTTCCTCCACAACACTTAGACAAGATGGGCTGTCTTGTTGCATAGAACCTTATCTCTCATATCAAGAATCTTTACTCGCTACTCCTCATTGGAGAGATCATCTTCCAGTTGCACCACCTCTGAGTTTAGTACATGTGAGGGATCAGGTATGTACTTTCTCAAGAGTGATACGTGGAAAACATCATGAACTGGAGCCATATTTGGTGGAAGTGAAAGCTGATAGGCCATGTCTCCTATGCAGTCAAGGATCTCAAAGGGGCCAATATACCTTGGGCTTAGCTTCACTTTCTTCCTGAATCACATGACTCTCTTCTATGGGGATATTTGAAGGAAGAATTTATCTCCATTGTCGAACTCCAAGTCCCTTTGACGGTTGTCAACATAGATCCTTTTCGGACATTGAGCAGCTTGGATGTGTTTCTGGATGACTTGAACCTTCTCTGTCATCTCTTGAATAAGATCAGGTCCAAGTAACTTTCTTTCTCCAACTTTATCCCAACAGGTTGGAGTTCTACATCTCTTTCCATATAGAGCTTCATATGGAGCCATCTGAATACTCGAGTGGAAGCTATTGTTGTATGAGAACTCAACCAATGGGAGATGCTGATCCCATACACCATTTAATTCTAGAGAGCAGGCTCTAAGCATATCGTTAAGCATTTGAATAGTTCTTTCAGACTGGCCGTCATTTTGGGGGTGATAGGCCATGTTGAAATTTAATTCAGTACTCAAAGAATGCTGAAGGATCCTCCAGAATTTAGATGTGAACCATGGATCACGATCAGAGACAATTGAGAGTGGAAGATCGTGTAGTCTCACCACTTCCTTCAAATATAACTTTCCAAGTTGTTCAAGCAAGAGATCGTCTTGAATAGTGATGAAATGGGATGTCTTGGTGAGTTAGTCAACCACAACCCATATCACATTATTTCCCTTCTACGTCTTCGGGAGTCCCGTGACAAAGTCCATAGTAACATTTTCCCATTTCCACATGGGTATAGGCAATGGCTACATCATAACTTTGGACTTTTTTCGCTCAGCATTAACTTGCGGACATACCAAGAACCATGATAAATATTCTTCAATCTCATTCTTCATGTTATCCCACCAGAAGTGTTCTTGGAGATCATGGTACATTTTGGTACTCCCAGGATGGATAGAGAAGGTCGAGCTATGTGCGTCATTCAATATCTCCTTCTATATCTCTAAATCATATAGTACACATAATCTTGTCCCAAATCTTACAACTCCTTCATCATCAATTTTGAAATCGAAGGATTTCTCATTTTTAACAGCTTCCACATTTTTCTGAATTTCCACATCCTTTCTTTGAGAAACGTTTATTCTATCCATGAAGGATGGTTGAGAAATCATTTGAGAAATGATTTATGATGTTCCTCCCTTAATTATTCCCATTTCCATCCTTTGAAAATCCAAGAAGATCAGATCCTTTTCAATTCTCATCATTGATAAAGATGTAGGATCCTTTCTACTTAGTGCATATGCCACCTTGTTTGCCTTACCAGGATAGTAGTGGATTGAGATGTCATAATCCTTGATGAGGTATATCCATCTTTACTGGTGCATATTATTCTCTTTCTATGTGAATATATATTTGACACTCATGTGGTCAGTATATATCTCACATTTTTTCCCATAGAGATAATATCGCCATATTTTCAACACAAAGATCACAGCCGCCAACTCCAGATCATGTGTGGGATAGTTTTTCTCATGGATTTTCAGCCGCCTTGAGGCATAGGCTATCACTTAATCATTTTTTATTAGGAAACAACTTAATCCTTTCTTAGAAGCATCATCATACACCACAAAGAGTTATCCACTTGAAGGGAGTGTGAATACCAGCCTAGTGATAAGCCTCTTTCTCAACTCCTTGAAATAGTATTCACATTCCTATGTCCAAATGAACTTTATTCCCTTCTGTGTCAGCTTGGTCATTGGGTTTGACAATCGTCAAAGTTTCTTTACAAATCGTCGATAATACCCAGCTAGACCTAAAAAGATGCGGATCTTCATTATAGAAGATGTCCTCGGCCACTCTTCAATTTCCTTCACCATGGAAGGGTCCACAGATATCCCTTTCCTGGTGATAACATGCCCCAAGAATTATACTTACTCCATCCAGAACTAACATTTACTGTACTTTTCATACAACTTCTCCCTTCATAGTATTTTTAACACAGTTTCCAAATGCTCCTCGTGTTCCTCCTTTATCTTGGAGTATATCAGAATATCATCAATAAAGACCACCACAAATTTGTCAAGGTAATATCTAAAGACTCTATTCATTAATTCCATGAACATTTATGGAGCATTAGTGAGTCCGAAGGGCATCACTATTAACTCATAGTGTCTATACCTCGTTTGAAAAGAAGTCTTGGGAATATCTTCCTTCCTCACCTTTAGTTGGTGATATCTTGACTAAAGGTCAACCTTAGATAAATAACTGTCCCCATGAAGCTGATCGAATAATTCATTTATCCGTAGAAGGGGATATATGTTCTTTATAGTGATTTTATTGATCTCATGATAATCAATGAAGAGGTGCATTGATCCATCCTTCTTCTTGATGAAGAGGACTAGATCACCCCACGGTGAAGCACTCAGGCATATAAAACCCTTCTCTATATTCTCATGTAATTGATTCTTCAGGTCTTCTTGCTTTACGGTGGCCATTCTGTAAGGTGTCTTTGAGATTGGAAGAGATCCAGGGATAAGTTCAATTGAAAACTCAACCTCTCAGTCAGGAGGAAGACCAGGAAACTCTTCGGGGAACACATTAGTGTAATCCCTCACGATGGACATGTCTTCAAGCATGATTATCTCCCTTTTCTTAATCATTTGAGCTATATATGAATGCTCATAAGGAAGAAATATCCAAACTTGAGATGAATATTATAAAGGAGACTCATCTTCCTCCTTTCACTTGTAATGAATCTGAGGATGCGTCGGGATGTGAAGAGTAATCTCCCTTTCCCAACAGTTGATGTTGGCCTTATACAAAGATAGCCAATCCATGACCATGATAGTTTCAAACTCAACTAAAGGAAGTATGAAAAGAATTGATTGGAAGTTCAGTCTGCAATCATTAACCAGGGAGGAGTTATAAACCATGGATGCAATAATTTCCCCATTCGTTTTTCTCACAGATAACTTTTCCTCCAAATTTTGAGGTGGTGTTTCAATAGTTCTACTAAACATGCACGATATGAAAGAATGTGTAGAACCAGAATCAAATAGTACGTACTCTATTATTGAATGAATAAAAAGCATACCTGTCACCACATCATTTTATGGATCCACCTCATCAGTACTGATAGCATAATACATTCCTTGTTTCCTTGGAGTTTGTTGCTGATTCCCTCCAATAACCCTCGGATCAGTGAAATTTTTCACATAATGCCCAAGCTCCTTGTAGTTATAACACTGCACTGCAAGCTGCATGTTGAACTGAACCTTCTTTTCTTCTTCAACATTAGAGGTATTTTTCATATCCATTCAGCAGTTCTTGGCAAGATGACCAAACTTTCTGCATTTCAAGCAATTTCTGATTCCCTTGAGACAGTCACCAAGATGCCTCTTCCCACAATTCTTGAAAAGGGGAAAGTGAGGCTTCTTTCCATCATGGTATTTGTTTGATGAACCACCCATGTTGTTCTCCATTTTCTGCTTCTTTTCACTAGTCCCATGAGAGCACTGAGGTTCTCCAATCTCCATTTCAACCTTGAGGGCACAACAGACAATCTCCTCATAGCTATAGAAGTCTCGAATTGCCAAAACTTTTAGTATACTTGGCTTTAGTGTGCTAAAGAAGTGATCCACCTTGCTTTCAGTGTTCATGACAAAGCCAGATGCATACCTTGAAAGCCTTGTAAAGTTCTCTTCATACACCATGATGGAATCATCTTCCTTCTTCTTGAGTCCAAGGAACACTCTTTCCATCTTGAGACAGAGGGTTCGAGGAAAATATTTGTTGAAAAACATCCTCTTGAATTCCTCCCAATATATGGAATCAATTTCCTCTTGGGACTTTGTAATCTTGATCAGTTTCCACCACTGATCGGCTTCCCCATCAAAATGATAGAATTCCAGTACAACTTTCTCTTCTTCCAAGAACTGGAGGACATATAAAATATTTTCAATGGAGTTAATCCATTGTTTTGCGAGGAGGGGATCAGAAGACCCGCTAAACATGGGAGTCCTTTGCCGCATGAAGGATTCTATGAAAACTTGCTCTTGGAGGAGGGGGATGTTCCACCTGATTCAAGTTATTATTCATAACTCAATCCAGCTGATCAAGTACTGCAATGATGTTTTTAGCACCCGCTTCTGTCACATCAGGCATGTCATTAGGGTAATCATCACATTTCCTATCACGTTGGTTGTTGGAACGTGTTCTTCTATTTCCCTCCATTAAATAAGAAAAATAATGTATAATTAGAGGTCTTTAATACTTAGCTATTGAGCATAAAAAGAAACTTTTAACATTAAATGATAAACTTATAAAGAAAAAGTACATCCTAACTTTTGATTCATTTGGTTTATATCTAGGTTATCCTCAATCTATTTTTTATCTTATATTATTATGGGCTTTTTTTGTCCCTTAATAATGGTTTGTACTAAGATTGTGAATCTACAAAAGAATATCCCCCAGGAGTGTCGTAACCAAGAGTGCAGCAGGGCCCGTTATCGTGCACCAGTTCCCATTCGAGTCTAGCTCAAAGTGGTGTTTTCAGGTTTTACCCCTAGATACATCTGTGCCAGAGCTGCCTCTACCTACTCATATCTAGACAGGGATGTATTTGCTTTATAAACCACTTACTCTATACTCACCAAAGTTTAGGACTGCTTTCTTATACTTAGTCTCATCCTTAAGGTTCTCACTAAGGTGCTCTATTCCTAATCTCCAAAAATAACTATACCGTCCTCTGATACCAACTATAGAGACCTAAGCCTTTTACATAAAACATTTCATTATTTCAAGAATAGTAAATCAATAGAGTACAAGAAAAGGATCGTTAAGTCTAGTGTCTTGGAAGACTAGGTACATATAACATAAAACAAGGGACTAAAAAAACTTCTTTATTTAATCTCCATTAAGAGATTCTAACTTTTTTTGAGCTCTTACATCTTCATAGGGTACCCTGGGGAACACATAAACGAAGGGATGAGCTAAAAAGCCTAGTAATGGAATGAACATAAGGATACATCTCAAGAACATGAGTTGGGAGGCATGACATAATGATATCCAAATCATGAAACTTATAAAATAATTTAATATTAGAATGGGATCATATAAACATGGAATCATATAAATGTGGCAGAATCATAAATCATATCTTTAGTACGGGTCAAGGCTAACCGCCAATCCCATTTCCCATTTTAGTACTGGTCAAGGCTAACGGCCAATCCCGTTTCACATCGCATCTCATGAGACTTATCCTTACCCAATGCATTGGAGCGCTATCTAGGCACACCCATCTCAATATATTCCTGAATATTCTTTCCACATAAATAATCATGCCACATAAATAATCATACATAATCAACCATACATAAACATAAGGTTACCCATGAAAATAATTGGGTACCAAAATCATGACATAAAACATATCCAATGGGTGTATCACGAAAGAGTCCATGAAAGGAAAGGATTAGAACAGACATGGACATTAATAGGGTAAAATAGGCATATAACAAGGTAATTGGTGTCAAATATAAGTGACAACATATTGAAAATGTATTTTAGAACATTATCATTAAAACATTTTTGTGAGATTTTAAGGAAAACATTCTAGAGCATTTCAAATAGAAAAGAGGACATTCTTTTATATAAAAACATAATTGATTCAAGAAGGTTTTCATAATAAAAATACTGATTTTATAAATACAATGGTTTTTTAAAACATAGGATAGAGTGAATTGGAAATTTGGTTAAAAAAATTGGGAAGCCCCCTTAAAACAGGTTTGCTTATCGGAAAGTTCTAAAGAGGGAATCTTTCCAAAATCATGTATATCCCCAAAAGAACGTGATGTAAGGGTATTGAAATAAGAATCTTTTACAACTAACCAGAAGTCACAAGACTCACATAGATAGATAAAAGAACACCATTTTTAAATAAAGATAAGGCAACCCGAAAGAACAAAGAATGTTAGGGTAGAATTTGTTATGATTTTATCAGCATGGTGTCGGGTGTGACCAAGAGGGGTTGATGAGAGAGGAATGGAGTTTCTCATAACTTATAAATCCATAAGTAAGTATGTTGGATGTTCTTAAACATAGCCCATCATTTTCTAGTACACATAAAAAGGCATAGTATAGAGAACAATTTTGATTAAGAGAGAAAAGGAGAGGATCCCTTACCTTAAATCTGGTGGTGTTCTTCACTTGTTATTAATGACCTGAATAAAAAAATTAAGATTATTAATTAATTATTACAGAACCTATTATATATTTAATTTATTTATTATAATCCTTTTTAGTTAATTCAAATCATTTTTTATTAGTTATAAGGTTAAATTTCATTGTTCGGGCTCGTTTGTTTACATGGCTTTAAAAGATCGGTTCACTTATATTCATGTTTGGATTATATGCAAGATGAAATTGGTAGTACAGAATTGAAGTTACATTATTTAGTTCATATCCAGAAGATTAAATGGTTTAATTTTAATTAGGTTACTTAGATTGATGTTTAATTATTACATATATAACCTTGGTGATAGCCATTTTTGTTATTCGGTGGGTTTGATTACAAAGAATGTGTTTTGATTTATAACTTAATTATATTTGTAACAAAGGATTACAGAACCAAAAATATGATATATTACATATATAATAATCTGGTTCAACCATAACACAAATGGTTTCATTACCAGAATTAAAGATAATAATAGAAATTGATAAACTATTGTCCTTGAATGTGCTAAATTAGTACATCTCAAACAATGCTTTCATTTCTTTCAAAAAAAAGGGTAGGGAAAGGGGAGAAGATAAAAAATATACCAATAGCATGAATACATTCCAGTACATGTATGCTACTGTATTTATCATACTATTATGGTGAAGGGAGGTGAGGAAAGAAATTAAAAAGAAAAGAACTTGAAAGAAAAGAAGAAATTTGCGAAGAGGAATTTACCTCTTGAGACATTCTCCTTTGAGAACCTCTTAAGGGGAGAGGTTTTGGTATTTTGAGGAGGTTGAGAGATTTTGGACGTGGGGGATAACCTTGTAGAGAGATTTGGGTTGAATTTAGATAAGTCATGGAGCTTGAGAGGAGTGGAGAGAAGAGGGAGTGAAATGGGATTTTTATAGTGGAGGAGAGGAGGGATTTCATGATATTATAATCCTTAATTTCTTATTTCTTCACGAGACATGGAATAGAAAGTATTCCATGACCATGAATAGTAAATGGTTCATGTGAATTTGAACCAAGTGGGTGTACATCATCAGAAAAACATGGATGACTCAATTAATCCATTATTTAGCATTTATTGTAAATTTTCGGATTCTACTATTCATCAAAAATTCAAGTATTTCAGAAAAATATCAAAAATTCACTCTAACCATTTTTTGACGTGTAGAATCCAAAATTGGAGTCCGTTTTTTAAAAAAAATTCTAAATATGATTATATTAATATTTAATTAAAATAATAATTTATTATCAAAACCAGTTTTAAAACATTCATTAAGTCATTCTAAAACTATAGGTATATCATACTTCCAACATGAATATTATTTTTATACCACCATAGGTGTGTTTACTATTAATTAGGGTGTATCACTATTCATAAGGGTATGTTACTATTCATTAGGGTAGGTTACTATTCACCAAAAATTATTTTTGTTTTATTCGACTCAAAAAAACATCTTTAAAACAATCGTGTATGTCAGATTTTCAAAATTCCACACACAGAAGTGACAAACTTATGTTTAAAGGTCACATATCACTTAGTAGTTCATTATTATGTGATTTTATGGCATATTTATAAGAAGGTAATTTCCATTAAAAACATCGGGTCATTACAATAGGGGCCAATGTACCTAGGGCTGAGCTTCCCTTTCTTCCAAAACCTCGTCAAACTCTTCCAAGGTTAAATTATAAGAAAGACCTTGTCACCAACATCAAACTCCAAGTCCCTTTGACAGTTGTAGGCATAGCTCTTTTGCCGACTCTGAGCAACCATAATGTGTTTCTAGATGGCATGGACCTTTTCTATCATCTCTTAAATTGGATCAAGCCCAAAAATCTTTCTCTCACTAGATTTATGCCAACAAGTAGGAGTTCTAAATCACTTACTATGAAATCCCACCTTTTTATTACATAACTTTTCATTACATTTTACAAATAGAGGATCTTTAAAGTCTAGTGTCTTGGAAATCAGGAACAATAAAACATGAAAACCTAAAACACTATTTAAAATCCCCATGAAAATATTCTTTAAAATTTCATCCTATGAACTATTACATCATCTCATAACCTGGAGATATACATCAAAGGAATGGGTGAGCTGAAGGCCCAGTAAGAGTAAACAAGGGAATCAATTTACTTAATATCAACAAAAACTTGATAAAAATAAACATAAAGACGTGAGGAATAGAAAAAAGGCATATCATAATAAAAATAACATTTATAATAAAATGAATATGTGGATAAAACATTTCATTTAGACATTCATGAACATATCACCAAGTTTCATCCCTATGGTGTCATAAAAAATATTACCAAGGTTATTCACCAAGGTGTCGTGAAACTTGTCATCTCTAGAGATTAAATTATTTACCCAATGTGTTGGAGTGATATCAGGGATCACTCATTAATATTTCTTTATTTCAATGTTATACACATAGATCATAATCAAATATTTTATAAATATCCCATATAGAATTAAAAAATGGGTATCATTTCAAAATCGTGACGTTTTAAAAGTTCTAAAAAACGTGATCGTTATTTCCTTTATAACCCATAGAAAGGGAGTGACGGTTATATGTATGTCAATTAAAGAATAAAATATATAATTTTTCTATTTTTATGAACACCCATATAAATAAAATAGGTATGGGTATTCACAAAAACAAATCAAGATAATTTATTACGAGAAAGAGAGATAAATTTTTGAGACGAAATTTCTACAGCGTAACGACTATAAAACATGGTTTTAGAAAACAATAAAAAGAGAGGGTACAAGGGTACCACATAAATAAATGAATCATCTTACAGTAGGGTTATAGAATAAAAAATAAATAAATATGATCGTTGTGTGGAAATACATACCACATGAAATGGAAACTTGAAAGAAAAGAGAAAATGTGATTTCTTTTACAAAAATTCACCAACCTAACGACGTCACTTAAAAATTCAGAAAATAAATTGATGAGATAAGAAAGGGTCTCTCATAATTTGGACATGAAATTTATAGTAATTATAATATATAATAACATACCCCAAAATAAGAATATGGAAACTAGAATACGTAACTTAAAAAAATCATGACTAAAAGAGGAGGGTGGAAGGTTCCCTGACCTTGAAGAGTGACTTCGAAAGCTCGAAGGTTGGGACCTTGGGGGATTGGGGGATCCTTGAAATGAATAATTTAGATGTAAAAAGATCAGAGCTTCTTTGAGGAGGATTTTGGAATGAATAAAATGAGTGAATGGCTTGGAATTTATATCAAATGTGAGAGAATATTTTATTAATTTTCAAGGGACACCTCATCAGTGGTATTTGCAAAACCATGGGCTTGCCCATGGTATTGGCCACTTGAGACACCTCATAGCATATCTCACTATTATCAAGTCAAAAAATATTATTACAGCATTATTATATCATTATTACATCATTAATGATGTCATTAAACACCTGAAACTCAAAATTGTATTTTCACTATTCACTGAAAAACAAAACATTTTATAAAAATTTCATAAATTCACCATAAACTAATATTGATGCTATGAATTAAAAAATGAACTCCATTATATGAAAATAATTTTATAAGTATTTTTAATTTAATTTTTAAATAAACTCATTATTTATTCCAAATACACAACTTTAAATCTATAACACATTTTGTAACACCTTGAAAAAGTAATAAAGGTACCATAAAATTATCGTATAACCATAAGAAAATAAAGTAACAATTTATGATTTCATTTTATGAAAATACATTTCCATTTTTGATTATTAAATTAATTATAAAATAGGAAATAAAATATTTATGATATACAAAAATACCAAAACTTATACTATGATAGTTTTTTACTTTTAGGATGTCTAAACTGTATTTATACAATCATGGGTGAAGTTTCTATTTTTTTGGCCGATTTACTATTCATTAATATTCATTACTATTCATACGGGTATGTTACTATTTATATTTTACTATTCACTAAAAATTAAGTTGATCTTATTAGAATCTAAATTTTTTTCTCATCACAACTGTAGAAGGCCATTTTTTGAAAATCATTTTACATTATTAATTATTTAAAGTTTACATAAATATTCAAAAATGACCTTTATCTGAAATTCATTCGTAATATGAAACTATAAATTCATCCTATATTTATCCAGATATTTGAAATTCAACAAATTTTCCATAATAAGAAATAAAACTTTTATTTATACAAAAGGTTTACACAAGTAACTGAGGTCATGTTACATATCTCATTATAACACATACATAGGACCTAAGTGTAAGGTGTCCTATGGTGATAGAATCTTGGGGCGGCTCAGACAACATTGCCTGAGTGGTGATTTCTATTAGCTTGAACTTCTCCCGTATGTGATTCTGTTCAAGCTTCACATGTTGGAGTTCGGCTTGGGCTTGGTCTAGAGAAAAGCCCAGTGATGCAACCTCCTTCCCAATCTCTAACAGATTGACTTCATATGACCCGAGTCTTCTAGATGAGGCCATCGACTCTTCTTTATGTATTAATTAACAAATATCACTTGTATTTATATACAATAGTTGTAACGTTAAGAGTTTAGTTTCCAACGGTCATGTTGACCAATGGTCATATTACAGTCGAAACCCAACTGTCTTATTTAATTATACTTACTTCATTAATTAAATGATATAGTTTTTTTGAGTATAAAATAACACAAAAATTTAGGAAGTAAATATTATTAAAAAGTTTGGGTCGTTACATTCTTCCCCCCTTAAGAAAATTTTATCCCTAAAATTTTAACTCATACCCTAAGAAGAGAAAAGGTGTGGGTACTTGTGCCTTATATACTCCTCTGGTTCCCACATGGCTTCTTCACATTTGTAGTTCCTCCACAACACCTTAACAAGGTGGGCAGTATTGTTGTGTATAACCTTATCTGTACGATCAAAGATCTCCATCAGATACTCCTCATAAGAGAGGTCATGTTTCAGTTATACCACCTCTGGATTTAGTACATTATAGGGTTAGGTATATACTTCCTCAAGAGGGATATGTGGAATACATCATGAAATTGTGATTGATTTGGAGGAAGTGCAAGCTGATAGGACACTACTCCTACGCGACCAGGGACTTCATAGGGGCCAGTGTACCAAGGGATGAGCTTCCCTTTCTTCCCAAACCTCATGATTCTATTCCAAGGTAAAATTCGAAGAAAGACTTTGTCACCAATATCAATCTCCAAGTCCCTTCAATGGTTGTCGGCATAGCTCTTTTGCCGAATCTAAGAAGCCTTAATGTGTTGTTGGATGGCATGGAACTTTTCTTTCATATCTTACACAAGATCAGGCCCAAGAAGCTTTCTCTCACTAGCTTCATGCCATCAAGTAGGAGTTCTACATCGCTTACCATATAGAGCTTCACATGGTGCCATTTTAATGCTCGAGTAGAAGCTATTTTTATAATAGAACTCAACTAAATAGAGATATTGATCCCATCCACCATTAAATTATATTGAGCATGTTCTCAGCATTTCCTCAAGTGTTTGAATAGTCTTTTCAGATTGGACATCAGTTTAGGGGTGATAGGACATACTGAAATTCAATTCATTGCTCAGAGAATGTTAAAGACTACTCCATAATTTTAATGTGAACCTCGGATCATGATTAGATACGATAGAAAGTGGAAATCAATGAAACCTTACCACTTCCTTCACACAAATCCTATCAAGTTGATTAAGAGATAAATATTTCCTAATGGAGATAAAATGGGCAGTCTTGGTGAGATGGTCCACAATAACCCATATCACATCATTTCCTTTAGAAGTTCTCAAGAGACCAGTGACGAAGTCCATAGTGATATTGTCCCACTTCCATACTAGTATCGGGAGTGGTTGCAATACCCATTTAGAAATTTTTCACTCTACCTTCACTTTCTCACATACCATGCACCTTGAAGTATAGTCAACAATATCCCTTTTCATATTATCCCACCAATAATGGTCATGAAGGTCCCTATACATTTTTGTGCTTCTAGGATGTATCGACAAAGTAGATCTATGAGATTCATCCATCATCTACTACTTTATTTCCAAAATAGATGGAACACATAGACTTGTACAAAATTTTAGTACACCTTCCTAGTCAATATTAAATGAAGGAAACTTCCCATCCTTCACAACCTCAAACCTCTTCTGTAACAAAGGATCTTTTTTCTCAGATTTCTTGATCTTCTCTAGTAATGATGGTTGACAAATCATTTGGGTTAGGGTTGATGATGTACCTTCCCTTATAATTCCCATTTCTATCTTTACTAGGTCCTTGATCAAAGGATCTCTTTGAATCCCCAGCATGGATAGAACAACTGGGTCTTTCTTTCTTAATGCATCAGTGACTTTTTTTGCTCTTATGAGATGATAATGAATTGAACAATCATGGTAATTGAGAAGTTCTATCCCTATCCTCTATATCATGTTCATTTCCTTTTTTAAGAAAATATACTTCAAATATTGATGGTCTGGGTATATATCACATTTCTCCCCGTAAAGATAGTGTATCCATATCTTTAGAGAAAAAACGGTCGCAGCCAGCTCTAGATCTTGTGTAGGATAGTTTTGTTCATGAGTCTAAAACTTTCGAGATACATAAGCAATGAATTTTTCATTTTACATGAGGATGCACCCAATACCTTTTAGAGATTCACCACTAAAAATAATGAATCCTTATCCACTTGAGGGAAAAGTTAACACGGGTGTAGTAACCAATCTATTCTTCAGCTCTTGGAAACTTTCCTCACACTCCTTTGTCCAGATGAAGTTGACCCCTTTTCAAGTTAACTTGGTTAATGGATTATAAAGTCATGAAAAGTTTTTCAAAAACCTCTTATAATATCCCGTTAATCCAAGGAAACTATGAATCTCAGTTATTATTGTGGGCTAAGGCAACTCCTCTACAACTTTTGTCTTTGGAGGGTCAATTGTGATTCCTTCATTGGTTACAATGTGCCCCAATAAAAAAACATGTTGTAACTAGAATTCACATTTTCTGAACTTCCCAAAAAGACTCTCCTTACACATATTTTTCCAAATAACCCTTAGATAATCCTCATGCTCCTAGAGAATTTTGATATATATTATAATATCATCCATAAAAACTACCACAATTTTACCAAGGTAGTCTTTAAAGACTATATTCATAAAATCCAAAAAAATAGCAGGTGCATTAGTCAATCCGAAGGGCATAACAACCAACTCATAATGCCCATATCTTGATTAGAGAGAATGTTTTGGAATATTTTCTTTCTTCACCCTCAATTGATGACAACCATATCGAATATCAATCTTAGAGAAGAATTGAGCCCCACGAAGTTGGTCAAATAAGTCATAAATTCTTGGAAGAGGGTGTTTATTCTTCACTATGATCCCGTTCAGTTCTCTATAATCAATTCATAACCACATCGATCCATACTTATTCTTTATAAAGAGAACTGTTGCTCCCCAAGGAGACACACTGTGTCAGATAAACCCCTTCTCCAAAAGATCTTGGAGTTGTTTCTTTAATTCCCCTAGCTCCACATTTTCCATCCTATAGGGGTTATTTGATATCATTTTAGATCCATGTATGGGTTCAATGGAGAAATATACCTCTCTTTCTGGGGTAGGTCTGGGTAACTACTTAAGAAATACATCAATTTATTTCTGGATAATGGGAACATTTTCTATCCTTAAACTCTCATATCCTTCTTCTTCTTCACCGATCAACTCCATAAAGAAGGATATAAGAGGTTCTTCTAGACAAAGATCAGGTTGAGATATCTCTCATTGGAAGATAACTGTATGTTTTCCATTCAATACTACTAAGATTTCCTTGCTTCTGCATTTGATCTTAGCGTTATACTTTGAGAGCCTGTCCATTCCTAATATAATGTCGATTTCCATCATTGGAATGAATACTATATTTGTGATAATATTTTTCTCACAAAAGTAAATAATAGGGTTTCTAAACACTGAAGATTCTTGGATAATCACACCAAGAGTCTTCAATGATAACTCTACTTTTAGAAAATTGGGGGTTGATTCTAAATTATTTTCAAACATGGAGGAAATAAAGGAATGCGTAGAACAAGAATCAAACAAAGTTCTTGCTATCTTTGAGAGAACAACAAGAGTACCTACCACCACATCATTAAGCACTTCAACTTCAGCTATAGTGATATCAAAATCACTACCTTGCTCTCTTGGCCTATGTTGAGGTTGATGGTGATTCCCCTCCACTACCCTCGGATTTTGAAAGTGATTTGAAAAGTTCCCAATTTGTCCACAATTATAGAATTGGACATCAGGTAGGGCCTACACCATATTCCCCTTTTCTTCAGTGTTGGGAAGTTAAGGATTCACCTCACTATGACAATTCAGTATGATATAGTCATCTCTTCCACACTTTTAGCACTTAACTCTCCCAAACAAGAAGTTCCCCGAGTGCTTCATCCAACATTTATTACATGTGGGATGTTTTACTTGCTTGCCTCCTCTTCCCATATAGAATCTCCTCCCTAAGCTTGGCTCCATCGATCTCTTCTCATCATTGGATTTATGAGATCTCTACATCTCACCAAACTCTAGTTCGACTTTCATCGCACTCCACACGATCTCCTCATAGTTTTCATAGTCTCGGTTGGCTATATTATTTTGCAGATGAGGTCATAGTCCACCAAATAATCTATCAACCTTCCCACTAGGATCCATGAGAAAGCGTGAGGTATAATGGGAAAGTCTAGTGAAGTTCATCTCGTAGCTTCCCATGGATTCATTATCTTTCTCCATCAGCTCAAGAAACTCTTTATCTAATCTTGTTCTCATGGAATGAGGGGAATACTTACTGAAGAAGATCCCTCTAAACTCTTCCCACTCCATAAATTCAACCTCCACTCTTGGACTTGTGTTTTTATTAGCTCCCACCACTGATCAGATTCACCCTCTAAGTGGTAAACATTCAGGGTGACATTCTATTGTTCCGAATAGTGGATCACATAAAATATCTTCTCGATATTGGTGATCCACTATTCAAAAATTAATGGGTTAGTAGATCCACTAAAGTTTGGTGGCCATTGACACATAAAGGACTCAACAGAATGTTGTTCCCTTCATGGTGAGATCAGTACCTTAGTATGATTCAAGTTATTTACCATAACATGAGTCAGTTGGTTCATCATTCTCGTGAATGTTTACATTCCGGATTCCATCAGAGATTTTTTAGCACATGGTCCATTGCAGTCACCATTTGCATGGTTCCTCCTATTCCCCACCATTTCATAAAAGAATAAAACCATAGTGAGAAACTTATTTAATTTACAAATCATTAAAATATAAAGGATTTTATGTCTTAAAACTTCATGCTTTAAACAATTAAATTTCTCAATAAATACTTCATAATGATTCATAAAAATATTACTATTGACCAAACATATCCCCTGATAGTGTCGTAATCGAGAGTGAATCAAGGACTATTGTCATGTTCCATGATACCTCAGGTCAAGCCCCTCCTTGTCGGAGTTTTCACTTTTAGATACATTTGTACTGGTAGATGCCTCTACCTGATTGTATCTAGACAGGGATGTATTTTTTTCATAAAACACTTACTCAATACTCACCAAAATACTAGGAAGTTTTCCTATATTTACTAATTTCCATGGGACGACTCATTATTGGTATTTCCAAAAACAAGGGCTTGTTCATGGTATTTTCCCATGGTATTGGCCACTTGGGATACCTCATAGCATATATTACTATTCAAAAGTCAACTAAAATGATTACATCATTAATGATGTCATTAAACACCTGAAACTCAAAACTATATTTTCACTATTCACTGAAAAACAAAACATTTTATAAAAATATCATAAATTCACCCTAACATAATATTGATGCTCTGAATTCAAAAATGAACTCCATTATATGAAAATTATTTTATAATTATTTATAATTTAATTTTTAAATAAAATCATTATTTATTCCAAATAAACAACTTTAAATCTATAACTCATTTTGTAACACCTTGAAAAAGTAATCAAGGTCCCATAAAATTATCGTATAACCATAAAAAAAATAAAGTAACAATTTATGATTACATTTTATGAAAATATATTTCAATTTTAAATAATAATTTAATTATAAAATTGTAAATAAAATATTTATGACATACAAAAATACCAAAACTTATACTATGATTGATTTATCACTTTTAAGATGTCTAAAATGTATTTATAAATTCATGGGTGAAGTTTCTTTTTTTTTGCCGATTTACTATTCATTTCTATTCATAAGGTTATGTTACTATTCATAATTTACTATTCACTAAAAAATAAATTGATCTTATTAGACTCTAAATTTCTTACTGGTCAAAACTGTAGAAGGCAATTTTTTGAAAATAATTTTACATTATTAATTATTTAAAGGTCACATAAATATTCTAAAATACCATTATTTCCAAAATCCATTAGTAATGTGGAACTATAAATTCATCCTACATTTATTTGGATATTTGAAATTCACCAACATTTCCCTAATAAGAAATAACTATTCTATTTATGAAAAAGGGTTGTACAAGTAACTAAAGTTGTGTTATAGAGCCACTTATAACACCTGCATATGACCTAAGTGTAAGGTGTGATATGGTGATAGAATCTTGGGGCGGCTCAAACAACATTGCCCGAGTGGTGATTTCTATCAGCTTTAACTTCTCCTGTAGGTGATTCTATTCATCCTTCAAAAGTTGGAGTGTAGCTTGGGCTTGGTCCAGAGCAATGCCCAGTGATGCAACCTCCTTCCCAAGCTCTGACATATGTGCTTCTTATGGCTCGAGTCAACTGGATGAGGCCATCGACTCTTATTTATGTATTAATTAACCAAGATATCTTGTATTTATTTGTAATACTTGAAAATTATAGAGTTTAGTTTCCAATGGTCATATTGACCAATGGTCATATAACAGTCGAAACCCAACAGACTCATTTAATTATAATTTATTAATTAAAGGATATAATTTTTTTGAGTATAAAATAACTCAGAAATTTAGGAAATAAATATTATTAAAGAGGTTGGGTCATTACACTTTCAAAATATAGCTTCGTAGGGATCCATTTGAATGATCGAGTGGAAGTTATTGTAGTAATAGAACTCAACTAAATGGATATGTTGATCCCATCCACCTTTAAATTCCATTGAGAATGTTCTCAACATATCCTCGAGTGTTTGAATAGTCCTTTCAGATTGGTTATCATTTTGGGGGTGATAGGCCGTACTGAAATTCAATTTAATGCTCAGATCATGTTGAAGAATTCATCAGAATTTTGATGTTAAACTTGGATCATGATCAGATATGATAGAAAGTGGAATTCATGCAGCCTTACCACATCCTTCACATAAATCCTGGCAAGTTGATCAAGAGAAAAATCTTCCCAAATAATGATAAAATGGGCAGCCTTGGTGTGATGATCCATAATAACCCATATCGCATTGTTTCCTTTGGAAGTTCTTGGGAGACCAGTGACGAAGTCCATAGTGATATTGTCCCACTTCCATGGTGGAATGGGTAGTGGTTGCAATACTGTTTTAGGATGTTGTCGCTCTGCCTTCACTTGATGACTTAACAGACACCTTGAAGTGTAGTCAGCAATCCCCCTTTACATATTATCCCACCAATAATGATCACGATGCTCCCTATACATTTTCTTACTTCGAGGATGTATAGAGAATGTAGAGCTATGAGCGTCATCCATCGACTCCTTATTTATTTTTGGAATATATAGAACACATAGTCTTGTACGAAATTTCAGTACACTTTCTTGATCACTATTGATATCAAGAAACTTCCCATACTTTACTGCCTCAAACTTCTTCTGTAACAAAGAATCAAATTTCTAAGATTTCTTGATCTTCTCTAGTAATGATGGTTGAGAAATCATATGGCTTAGAGTTGATGATGTCCCTTCCCTTATAATTCCCATGTCCATCTTTACTAGGTCATTGATCTAAGGGTCTCTTTGAATCCTCATCATGGAATGAACAACTGGGTCTTTCCTTCTTAATGCATCAGCGACTTTGTTTTCTTTTCTGGGATGATAATGAATTAAAAAATCATAGTATTTGAGAAGTTCAAACCATCTCATATGCCTCATGTTCAATTCCATTTGTGTGATAATATAACTCAAACTTTGATGGTCTGTGTATATTTAACATTTCTCCCCATAAAGTTAGTGCCTCTATATCTTAAGATAAAAAATGACTGTAGCTAGCTCCAGATCATGCGTAGGATAGTTCTGCTCATGAGTCTTCAACTGCCGAGATGCATAAGAAATGACCTTGTTATTTTTCATGAGGACTCACCCATTCCTTTTCAGAGGTGCATCACTAAAAATAAATAATACTTCTCCACTTGAGGGAATGGTTTACATGGTTTCAGTAACCAATCTCTTCTTCGGCTCTTGGAAACTTTCCTCACACTCCTTTGTCCGGATAAACATAATCCATTTTCGAGTTAAATTGGTTAATGGATTAGAAATTCATGAGATGTTTTTCACAAACCTCAAGTAATATCTCGTTAATCCAAGGAAACTACGAATATCAGTTATTGTTATAGGCTGAGGCCACTCCTTTGAAACTTTTGTCTTTGCACGGTATACTGTGATTATTTCATTGGTAACAATGTTCCCCAAGAAAGAATCTTTCTGTAACCAGAATTCACATTTTCTGAACATCCCAAAATGCCTCTCCTTCCATAGAGTTTTCAAAATAACCCTTATATAATCCTCATGTTCCTCGTGACTTTTGGAATATATTATAATATAATATATAAAAACTACCACAAAGTTATCAAGGTAGTCCTTAAATTCTATATTCATTAAATCCATAAAAATATCAGGTTCATTAGTCAGTCTGAAGGGAATAACAACAAACTCATAATGCCCATATCTTGATCGAAAGGTAGTTTTTAGAATATCTTCTTTCTTCACCCTTAATTGATGATAACCAGATTGAAGATCAATCTTGGAGAATAATTGAGACCCACGAAGTTGGTCAAATAATTCATCAACTCTTGGAAGGGGGTATTTGTTCTTCACTGTGATCTCATTCAATTCTCTATAATCGATGCATAGCCACATTGATCCATCCTTCTTCTTCACAAACAGAACAGGTGCTCCCCAAGGAGACAGACTTGGTTGGATAAAAACCCTCTCTAAAATATCTTGGATTTGTTTCTTTAGCTCCTCCATCTCCACATTTTCCATCCGATACGGGGTCTTTGATATCGGATGGGATCTGTGTACAAGTTCAATAGAGAACTCTAACCCTCTTTCTGGGGGAGGTATGGGTAACTCCTTAGGAAATACGTCAACATATTCCTAGATAATGGGGATATTTTCTATCCTCAAACTCTCAAATCCTTCTTCTTCTTCACCGATAAACTCCATAAAGAAGGATATAAGAGGTTCTTCTTGAAAAATATTAGGTTGATATATATAACCTTATAAGATAACTGCGGGTTTTCCATTCAAGACTACTGATATTTTCTTTCTTCCACATTTGATCTTAGAATTATACTTTGAGAGCTAGTCCATCCCTAGTATAATGTCTAATTCTAGAATGGGAATGACTACTATATTTGTGATAAGATTATTCTCACTAAAGTAAAGACTATATTTTCTAAACACTAATGATTATTGGATAATACCACCAGGAGTCTTGACTGATAACTCTACTTTTAGCAAATCAGGGGTTGGTTCTAAATTCTTGGAAAACATGGGGGAAATAAAGGAATGCGTAGAACTAGAATAAAAAAAGTACTTTCTAGCTTTGAGAGAACAAAAATAGTACCTACCACCACATAATTTGGCACTTCAAATTCTGATATAGTGATTTCAAAAGTAAGACCTTGTTCCCTTGGAAATTGTTGAGGCTGATGGTGATTCCCCTCCACTACCCTAGGATTTGGACAGTGATCAAAAAAATTACCAAGTTGTCCACACTTATAAAATTGGACATCAATTAGGTCCTACACCATCTTCCCCTTTTCATTAGTATTGGGAATTTTTGTCTTCACCTCACTATGAAAATTCCGCGCAATGTGGCCATCTCTACCACACTTGTAGCACTTCCCGCTCCCGAGCAGGCAGTTCCCCGAATGCTTCTTTCCCACATTTATTATACGTGGGACATTTTACTTTCTTACCTCTTCTTCCCAAATCAAAGATCCTACATAATCTTGGCTCCATCAATATTTTCTTTTCAGGGGATTTATGAGACCATTATGTCTCCCCAAACTCTAGTTCGACTTTAATCGCACTTCACAAGATCTCCTCATAGCTATCATAATCTCGGTTGGCAATATTATTCCACATATGAGGTCTCAGTCCATCGAAGAATCTATCAACGTTAACATTTGGATCCATGAAAAATCTAGAGGTGTAATGTGAAATACTTTTAAAGTTCATCTCATAGATTCCAATAGATTCATTATCCTTGTTCTTTAGCTTCTCCCTCTAAGCGATTAATATCCAAGGTAACCTTCCCTTGCTTAGAATAGTGGAGCACAGAAAATATCTTCTTGATAGAGCTGATCCACTATTCAACAATAAATGGGTCGGTATATCCATTAAAGGTTAGTTGTCATTGATTCATAAAGGATTAAAAATAAAGTTGTTCCCTTCATGGTGAGATTGGTCAATCAGCTTGATTCAAGTTATTTCCCATAACTTGAGTCAGTTGGGTCATCATTTTCATGAAAGTTTCCATTCAGGCTTCAATTGGTCGGTTGTCAGCACATGGTCCATTGCGGGCACCATTTGCATGGTTCCTCATATTTCCTTCAATTTTCTAAACGAATAAAACCTTAGTGAGAAGATTATTTCATTTATAAATCATTTAACTATAATGTATTTTATGTCTTAAAAACTTCATGCATTAAACAATTACATTTCTATATAAATCCTTCATTATGATTCATAAAAAGATTATGATTAACCAAACATATCCCACAGTAGGGTGGTAACCAAGAGTGCAGTAAGGCCCGTTGTCATCTACCATGATACCCTGGGTCAAGTTTGAAAGTCCTTGTCAGAGATTTCACTCCTAGGTACATCTGTTCTAGAGCCACCACTACCTACTCATATCCAGACATGGATGTATTTTCTTGATAAACCACTTACTCAATACTCACCAAAATAACAGGATATATTCTTATATTTAAAATTTTCTATAGGTTTCTTCCTAATGTTTTCATATCTTAATTTCTATAAATTACCAAACATTCCTTTGATACCAACTATCTAATCCCACATTTTTGACATAAATTTTCATTACATTTTATAAACAGAAGAACTTTAAAGTATAGTGTCTTGTAAATCAAGAACAATAAAAATGAAAACATGAAACACACATTTAAATCGCCTTGAAAAGATTCTTTAAATGTTCATCCTATGTAAAATTACTAAATCTCATAACCTGGAGACATACATCAAAGGAAAGGGTGAGCTGAAGTCCCACTAAGGGTAAACAAGGGAATCTGTTCACTTGTGATATCAATAAGAGCTTGATAAAAAATCATAAAGTCATGATCAATGAAAAAACGATGAATATCATAATAAAAATAACATTAATAATAACATGAATATGTGGATACAACATTTTATTTAGACGTTCATGAACATATCACCATGGTTCATCCCCAAGGTGTCATAAAACATTTACCAAGGTTATTCACCAAGCTATCGTGAAACTTTTCATCTCTAGAGATTAAATTCTTTACCTAATGCATTGGAGTGATGTCAAGGTGCAACATTAATATGTATTTATTTTAATTTGATCTACATAGATCATAATCAAACATTTTATAAATAACCCAAATAGAATAAAAGAAATGGGTTTCATTTCAAAATCGGGACGTTTTAAAAGTGCTTAAAAATATGATCATTATGTCATTTATAACCCATGGAAAGGGAGTGAGGGTTATATGTATGTCAATTCCAGAATCAAATAGATAAATTTTATATATTTATGAATACACATGGAAATAAAAATATATTTTGGTATTCACATAAATAATACAAGATAATTTCTTTAGAGAAAGAGAGTGATTTGGGAGGAAAATTCTGCAGCATAATGGCTATATAACATGATTTTAGAAAATAGTGAAAAGAGAGGGGACAAGAGTAACACACTCATAAATAACTCATAATATTTTATGGGTATATAATAAAAATAAATAATATCATGATATGGATATTTGAAGGAAATACCGTATGAAAATGAAACACGAAGGAAAAGAGAAGATGCGATTTCTTTTGCAAAAATTTGGCAGTCTAATGACGACACTTAGAAATTTAGAAAATCAGTTGATGAGATCGTAAAGGGAATATCATCAATTGAAAATGAAATGGAAATTAATAATGATATATAAGAACATACCCCACATAATAAAATGGAAACTAGAAGACATAACATAAAGGAAGTCATGACTTAAAAGAGGAGGGTGAAAGGTTCCTTTTCCTTGAAGAGTAACTTCGAAAGCTTAATGGTTGGGACCTTTGTGGCTTGAGGGAAACTTTTAAGGACTTATTTGGAGGTAAAAAGACCAGATATTCATTGAAGAGTATTTTTTAATGAATGAAATGAGGGAATCACTTGGTATTTATAGTAAAAGTGAGGGAATATTTTATTAATTTCCAATGGACACCTCATCGGCGATATTTGCAAAAACAGGGCTTGCCCATGGTATTTTACCATGGTATTGGCCACTTGGGACACCTCATAGCATATATTACTATTCAAAAGTTTACCAGAATTTTTACATCATTATTAAATCATTATTACATCATTAATGATGTCATTAAACACTCGAAACTCAAAACTGTATTTTCTCTATTCACCGAAAAACAAGACATTTTATAAAAATCTCATTAATTCAACATAAAATAATATTGATGCTTCGAATTCAAAAATGAAATCCATTTTCTGAAAATAATTTTCTAAATAATTTTAAGTTAATTTTAAAATAAAATCATTACTTATTCAAAAAAATAACTCTAAAACTATAACTTATTTTGTAGCACCTTGAAAAAGTAATCAAGGTCCCATAAAATTATCTCATAACCATAAAAAAATAAAGTAACAATTTATGATTATATATTATGAAAATAAATTTTCAATTTAAATTATTAAATTAATTATAAATTGTAAATAAAATATTTATGACCTATAAAAATAACAAAAGTTATACTATGATCGTTTTTTAAAATTTAAGATGTCTAAATTATATTCATACATTCATTGGAGACGTTTCTATTTTTTTGGATAATTTACAATTCATTATTATTCATTATTATTCATAAGGGTATGTTACTATTCATACTTTACTATTCACCAAAAATCAAGTTGATCTTATTATACTCTAAATTTCTTACGGATCTCAAATTTTAAAGAATATTTTTTGAAAATCATTTCACATTATTAATTATTTAAAGTTTACATGAATATTTTAAAATACCCTTTTTCTAAAATTCATCAATAATATTATTCCTATATTTATCTGAACATTTGAAAAACATAAATTTTACCATAATAAGATTTAACAATTTTATTTATACCAATGGATTAAAAAAAGTATCTAAGACCTTGTTACATAGCCCCTTATAACACTTGCAATGGACCTAAGTGTAAGGTTTCGTATGGTGATAGAATATTGGGGTTGCTCAAACAACATTTCTCGAGTGGTGATTTTTATCAGCTTGAAATTCTCCCTTAGGAAATTTTGTTCAAGCTTCACATGTTGAAACTCAGCTTCGGCTTGGTCCAGAGCGAAGCCCAAAGATGTTACCTCCTTCCCAAGCTCTGACAGATGGGCTTCGTATGACCCGAGTCTACTAGATGAGGCCATCGACTCTTCTTTGTATATTAATTAACCAAGATAACTTGTATTTATAAAAAATAATTGTAACTTTTAAGAGTTTAGTTTTCAACGGTCATATTGACCAATAGTCCTATAACAGTCGTAACCCAATAGTATCACTTCATTAATTAAAGGATATGAAATAACACACAAATTTAGGAAACAAATATCATTCAAAAGTTTGGGTCGTTACACTTGGGAGCTTTGTTAATAGAATTAATGAGAGACTAAGAGTGGGTGGGACATGAAAATGAGTTTGGGAGAGCATGAAATATAGTGGAGGGGTGAGAATTTATAGCAAAACGAGGAGAATTATTTATTAATTTCTAAATATAGACCTTGGAAATCTTGGTTGTGGAAAATGAAAAACCATTGGATTAGCCATGGTTTGAGTTCATGATTTTTGGCCATTTAAGAAGGTTTTTGGACTTGTATTCATGAGAGAACTGAAATCTGATTTTTAACATTACTTTGGGTATGGGAAGGTAAATTCAAAAAATATATTTTTTAAAACCTTAATTTCTATTTTAAACTTTGGAAGGTTATTTATAGGTTTAAGAAATTATTTTAACACATTAAAAAGTGTTATATTAATAAAATAGCTAATTTTTTTTGTCTTGAGTTTACTTATATTGATTATTAAATTACTATGACATATTAGTGAAGTCATAAAACATACTCAAAAATGAAAAACTATAATTTATATTGACCTAAAAATCAAATATTTTATAAAATTCTGAAAATTTCACTCTAACATAATTTAAACATGCTAATTTCCAATATAATTGGAGTTCACTTTGAGAAGGACCATCCATGAAGAAGAATGATTGAGTGTAGTCCTTGAGAGAGAGCATAGAAGATGAGAAGGCTGCTAGAAATTTATCACTTCATGTGAATCTAAAATATGGATTATTTAAGAGAAAGATGAGAATGAGCTATGACAATCACTTTCCCTTCCTGGTTTAGATTGAATCAAATCAGATTATTAAGGGGAGAGTTTTTTAAGTTGGAATATAACTTGAAGGGGGAAACTTCTTGTGCGAGAATGTTTCTGATGTGTTTGTTGAGATTAGTGTGAGTCATAAATTTGTTGAAAATATAATTTTAAATCCCCTCGAAAGAGAAAATTGAGTTGGTATCACATGTTAGAAAGATTTACACACAACATTGATCTTTAGGATAATCACCCTTGTTTTCTATTGAGAAGATCTTGTGCATCGAGAATGAAAAAGAAGAAAAGGATGAGGGGAAGTAGGAGCGAAGTCCTATCCTGCAATATCTCTATATAATATTAGAAGAGTAAGAAGAAAATATTAGAGCAAGGATGAAACTAGTGTTACCCTATCCATGATATGAGTGTCGAGGATCCTGAAGAGGAATGAGGAAGAATAAAATAAGAAAATACTTGGAGTCCATACATGTTGATCATTCAATATCATAAGACAAATTAACAATTGAATACTTGTAACTAAGGATGAATATTGCATGTTGTTTTTAGTTTCTTATTTATTACATTAAATGTGGTGTTGTGTGTTGTGAATGCATAAATGGGTATATATATCTTAACTCAAAAAATGGTTTGAATATCAATATAGGATAATTAAAAGAGTAGAATTCAATAAGATGATCACACTGGTTCACCCCCACCTCCCTCAGAGTGACTACATGACCTACTGGGAACTTCAATGCTTATATTTTTCTAGGCATACAACCTAATGGCTAACTACAGGGTCCTCTTAAAGGATACCTACAATTACTCATTCTTTATTCATGTTATTTATTAGTATTTTTATGGTTTTACTTTTTACTGAAAAAAATGAAGGGAAATTGGATGGGGGTTGTTTTGTGATTGATTCATGAAAAATTAAACAAGAAATTATGTAGAATTAAATGAAAATATCTGTGGGAAAGGTGTTGATCCTTAGAAAAAGTTTAGCAGCTCCCTTAATTGTTAACATTTATTTATTTATCTTTATTTAAAAATTGAATTAAAAACTACTCGTTCGATCAACTTCTACTATTTAAAAGTATGAGGGATTAGTATGCTCAAAGTACCCTAAAAGCACACCAACCAGTTACTATTTCATGGTGAATGAGTAAGAACACTCCTTAACCAAGAGCATGCACCTACTCAATTATTTTAATCCACAATGTTATTCATCTCCCAACTCACTCAACTCAATTGTATGATGAGAGAGCCATGAGAAGGAAGTACAAATGATTTAAATAGTGAAAAGAGAAAACGGTCAGTAAAATAAGAAGTGAAGAGAAACAAATACTAATTCAATTCTCCAAACTACTCACTACCTTACTCAGAAATAAAACAAATTAATAAAAAATATTGATAAAATAAAACTTTAGGAGCATATACCTGTTGGAGTTAGTGGCTAAGAACTTACTAATTTTAACTTTATGATAAATTTGTATTCATGGATTTGAATATTTTTAAATACCTTGTCACATCTTGATTGTTCTTCTACATGAAAATGCTTGTGATAATGTCCTAAGGATAGTTGTTACACTAAAGGGTCATAGTAGATCCCTACTATGATGAGAATCTGGAAGTTCCGTAACACTATTCTTGAATATATGTTATGTGGCTAGATTATGTTATTTGAGGTACACCTATAATACATGTCATTAGGGGTGAGGACTCATAAAATATTGAGGCACCTTCTCATGGTGTGCTCCCTTGGTAATATTGAAGAGGATATTATAAGAACGAGACCCGCCAGTAGGAAATCCACATTTAATAGTGTCATTAGATGTTCCTATTTATAGACGTGTGTATTGGTCCTTAGAATTTATGATTATTATTAATAGATATTAAAAATAACACACTTAGATGTATTGACAAAAACTATGATGAAACTCTATTCGTAGCAATGTAGGATATGTTGGGTTCTTCATGAGTAATATTGTATTAATAGATTATGCGAGAAAGGATTTGTCCTTTCTGTTCCATGATGGAAGTTGATATCTCAAGACCTTTTATGGAATTGATATAGCCTAAATAAATCCAAGTCCATGGTGAGGAATGGGAGAGTTTAATTCTGGGAAGTCAAAAAATTAATAATTGAGCACATGGGTTGATTTAATTAAGGGAAGTCAAAAAAAAAAATCGATCACATTGGTTTATGGCACTAGAATGCAACCCACTTGATTCAAGATATCGAGACAAAGGGATTACATTACATGATAAGTGTTTGTAGGAGGTGACACATCATTATGGAATTAAATTCTTTCTTCATTGGTGTCTTTGTGTGTTTCTAGATTCTAACCATGGACTTTAGGTAGGTTCCTCTTAATTTCACTGAGAAAGAGGCCTAGTGTAACGCCCCGACCCCAGCTACCCAGAGTCGGTGCATTACTTCGTAACATTGGCATGATCACAAAAGAACAAGTCTCGAAAGACCGATTAGTTTAGTAGCCTTGGAAACACTAGATACATTTATAAACGTTACATTACATCATAAAGTGAAAAACTACAATAACATGGTCTTCATAGTCCACACTCATATCCTCTTCTGACAATCCCTGCAGGTTATTCATAAAATACTTCTTCACATCCCGGAAAATATTAAAACATTGAAAGGGGTGAGCTCAGATGCTCAGTAAGGATAACAATATTGCGGAAGCTTTCATAAATAAACATAAACATTTAAGGCAATGTATGACTAAAACAAAAAGCCTTTTAAACTTGAACATCAACATAATATGGCAAAAGTAAAATGAGATAATGCCATTTACATCTTCACATGGATATTCTACTGGTCGAATAGTCATATGCAATATCAATAACCACTTTTATAATGATGGAATGCATAATGCCAGACTATCATAACCACGTAGCCAAGGCCTCGTGCCAAGAACACAAATAAAATTTTGTCAAGGCCTCGTGCCAAGACACTAGTTTGTCTCATGAGACCTGCCGATGCATCGAGGAGCTATAGCAGGATCCACCCGTCACTTATTAAGTCCAATGCATTCCTCATATGAATAGGTTTAAACATATAATAAACCATAACATAATCGTATCACATAAAACATGCATAAAGGAAACATAACATTTCCACATTTCAATCACAAGATATAAATACAACACATTGATATAATAAAAATTCTTTCAAAACCATTTTCAATACCAAAATAAAAGAAAGTTAAAACATTTTATTTTTTTTCATTAAAAAAAATGATGGCTTGTAGAGGAAGCCGAATCTCAAATAATGGTCACGGTGGAGAAGAAGTCGTTGTCGCCGCATAAGTACGGAAAGAAAACATTCCCTTTTGTCGTTTAGCAAAATGCTTCGTATAAAAAAGATTCCTTTTGAATAAATGTAAAAGTCAAAGGGGTTTATACACCTTATAAAATAAAGTTGTGTATAAAACCAAATATGCCTCAATGAAAGGGGATTGAGACGAAGTCCTTAAAAGATCATTTTTGAAATAAAATAGATCTATTATGTGTATTCACTATAGGTACACATAAAGAATGTAAAAATAAAAAATAGGACATAATATTATCATGACATAATTTGAAAGTAAAAGATTAACCCAAAGAATGGAAGTTGGGTTAAGAAATTCCTTCACAAAGATCATATTTATAAAAGAAAATAAATCTATTATGTGTATTCACTATAAGTACACATACATAATGTACAAATACAAGATAGTACATAATAATATCATGACATAATATGAAAGTAGGAGATTAACCCAAAGAATGGAAATTGGGTTAAGAAGTTCCCTTACCTTGTGTCCGACTTGACTCAACCATTCTTTAACCTCCTGAATAATAAAATAGAGTTAATATCTACCTTATTAAGAACCATTTTAAATTTCATTATCCTTTTTATATCACTTATAACAATGTTATGAACATTATGTAATTATTTAAGTTAATAACGGTCGTTTTGTCGATCTTTGGTAACATGAGTCAACAATAAACTTCTTATAATTACAAGTTGTTCATGTGGTAGAATATCCATTATATCCAGAATTATATTCATGATTTAGATGTCATATATATCTTATATATCCAGTATATACATTCATTTATAATATTACGTAACATTTAGAGGTAAGAAATGAAATGCACCGTTCATGGAGACGGTAAGCCGTACGTACGCATGAACGCTACTTTCATTTCAATTTCATATTTAATGGAACTAAATCATAATGATATAAATGTATAATATAATTCCAGTATAATATAGTGTATAATACCATTTTCTCCATCCTTTATACATCCCACATATGACATTAACGATTCAAATCACTTTGAGGGGGTGGTAGTCCGCACTTCCTAAAATGAAATTATCGCGTTTTACCCATAATGGAAATCATAAAGTATGCCATAAATGAGAAATAAAGAAGCATAAGTAAAACATAAACATATTATATATCATATATAAAAATAGTGACATCTTAATGGCCACCTTTGAAGGTGTTATCGTGAGGCAGAAATTCGCCATCCACAGAAACCGTATGTTCTTTAACCATTAGATGTAGGTGTGTGTAAGTGTAGCTCAAATACTTCTTATAACAACATCCTAGTATATTGAGGATACTGGTGTTGTTACAAAAGAAGTGAATAAAAAGAGTTTAGGGGGTTGGAGAAGAAAAATAAAACAAAACAACATTAGAGAAGACATTACCTCAAAATCGGGTAACTATTTTTGATTTGAGCCAAAGGCTTCCTTGAGAAGAGTTATGCCCAAAGTGAGGCTTCTAGGAGTAAGAGAGGTAATTTGGGAGAGTATTTGGGCAGAGGTTGGCCGAGCAAAATGGCTTGAAAGTGTAAATGAGGTGGGAGAGGTGGGGGCCTTTTATAAGTGGAGAGGAGGGGCACTTTTGGAATGATTGAAATGTTACATTATTTCACAATGCTTTTCGGATTCTAAATGTCCCACACTTTTATATATAGAGGCTAAGGTGATAAGGTTTCTAAATCTCCTCATACAATAGGCTTTGGACAAGTGTAGGCCTTGGAGTTTGCATTATCTTCTCATTTTATTTAAATCCTTAAATAATGAGGTCATCGCTGCATCATAATGATGTCATAAATAGTTTAATTTATTTAATGTCTAAAAATTATAAAAAAAATACTATGATGTAGGAAATCTTTTTATCTTTCTAATTAATATTTATAGTCAAAATTTGGACTTGTGTAACCCCACTTAAAAACTGTTTTAGTACAATAACTCATGTTTGTGTCAATTTAATTTTAACATTAAATAAATATATATTAATGTCATTTTCCAACTAAAGTGGCTCCATGGGGTCCCCAAGTTGACCCATGGGTTGTCTTGGTCGGCCATGACTCATCCAATAAGAGTAGGACAAGTGTCAAGCCCATCTCATATTTTTAAAACATTATTTTTACCTTAAACTACACTAATTACCTCTAATCGCGATTAAGAACTTAAAAGTTACTATTCACCAAAAATTATTTTAATCTCATTGAACCACATTTTACTTCTTAATGACAACAATGTAGGTCGGATTTTTGAAAATCAAATCACAAAAGTGGTAATATTTCATTTAAATGAAAAATCAGTTATTTAACTACCACTTAGTGGTTTCACTATTCATCAAAAATTGAAGTTTTTCAGAACAAAGCCAAAATTTCACCCTAAGCTATAATTGATATTCCGAATTCAGAAATGATGTCTATTTTATAAAATTCCAAACATATAAGTTGCATTAATTAATTTTATAATTAATTCCCGCTGTTACAACAAATAGCGTGTTTTTAAGAAACAATTTATATCAAAAGATTGGCAATTGTTTATGTCCAATTTCAATGTTAAATTAATTCTAATGACCACCATTGGATAAAATGGTAAAAATATATTCTAATTATACCTTAAAACCACTAAATAGTATAACTTATCACTATAAATTATTTTGATTAAAAAAGTTGTTTTAAGTATTTTTCACTATTCACAAAAATTTGGAAGTTCTCGGAAAATTACAAAAAATTCAACATAGGCTAATTTCAATATTAGGAATACAAAAATAAGTCCATTTTGAAATATAAAATTTCTATAAATTTAAAATGTGGTTATTACTATTCATAACGGCTACTTTTATTAGTTGCGGTGTGTTAGAACTCGAACTTTCGTACAATGCAAGCTATTGCATTATTGAAAGAGAGGCGTATCGTGGAAGCTCGGGGTGTTACATTCTCCCCTCCTTCAATAAATTGCGTCCTCGCAATTTGAAATTTTTCTTTGAAAATAAAAGGTTGAAAAGAGAAAATACCTTTGAGGAAAACCCACATCAGAAATAAGGTTAATAAATATATAACATTAAAAGAAAGCAGGATAAGTACAAAGGTCACCCGATATAGCCCATTCTAGGATTATATGAAAATATGGATATGGAGGAGAAACAAACCATCAAGGTCTGATGGAGAGTTATAGAAAACAGGATTAGGAGAAAGTTTAACCACAAGAAAATCACAAACTTGTGATTGGTTAAACGGTCATTGAATCCCCAGTTGGAAAAGTTAACCGACAAAATTTTTGTTTTAAGTTAACTTTTTATAATGTTGAGGAATTTATTTAGGAGATTTACTAAGAACTTAAGGGAATATACATACTTGTTATGTATACATTCATTTGTTAATAAATTTTTACCACAAACCCAACTTTTACTCCAAATGGTAACGGAACTCAAAAATATTCTATTTATCCTAATTGTATAAGGTTCAAAATGTTAACACATACCATTTAGATTAGTAAAACTATTTTGTAATAACCAGGGACTTCTTGTAGGCTAGTGGTAGGAAATAAAGGCTTGTCGCACTATGGTTGTGGGTTCGATTCCTGCAGCTTTGTCTGACGCGACGGGTTATTCCCCACCCTGCAGGTTGTCCTTTTTCCTAAAACTATAGTATTATAATATTCCAAAAATAATCTTCAGAAATTCTTTAACCTTAAACAATACTATCCATGGTTCAACTTAATCCATTCCAACCTTAATAGTTATCCAAAATACCTCCGTCCAGACTTTCTCTAAAAGGTCTCTAAATTCCAAAATCAATTGTAACATCAGATTTCCCAAACAAAGAAAAGTTTCTCTTATTGTCACATACTAAAAATATGATTACCTTAATCATATTAAAACCTTACTGAAATCAACAAGCACAGCAGTACAATCCATATATATATCACATTATTCTTATAACCAGAATATAATCCTTGAGTCCAAAAGCACCAATACATTAATTATTCCGCTTCAACTGTAGTCACAGCATAAGATTGGCCTTGATCCCTTGGCCTTTTCTGAGGTAAGTTTCCTTAATTCTTAGGACATTCATTTGCATAATGCCCCATTTCCCTACAATTGTAGCATTCAACTTTGACAGCCTCTTTCTTTCCCTTGCAATCACGAGCATGGTGACCCTTTTCTCCACATTTATAACAAACTCCCATTCCTTTTAGGCAAGTACCAGGGTGATTCTTCCCACAATTATCACATAATGGAAAATCCTTCTTTCCCTTTTTCCCCTTATCTGTCTCTTGTTCCACCGTTCTCTTCTTCTCTTGCTTTACTTTGTTGTCATAAGACTTAGAGAATTCCTTTTCTGTCTTGATAGCACACGAGACAATATCTTCGTATGATGAGAAGGATTGTGATACTAAAGCTCGACGGAGAAATGGTTTTGACCCATAAAAGAAACGATCAATCTTACTCCTTGGGTTACGTATATAATTGGCAGCATGCCTCGCTAACCTTGTAAAGTTAGCCTCATACTTTGCGACATTCTCATCCTCCTTCTACCTCAAACTCAGAAATTGCCTTTCCATATCTGCTCGATGGTCCCGAGGAAAATATTTTTCTAAGAAAAGCTCTTTGAACTCCCTCCATTCCATATTCGATACGTCATCGTCTTCCTTTGTGTTTTGAATCAGCGACCACCACTGATCGGCATCTCCAGTGAGGCGGTAAACTGCCATGACAACCTTCTCCCTTTCACTACTCCCCAAGGCATGGAATATTTTCTCTAAGGAATTTATCCATTTCTCAGCTACTATAGGATTTGTAATCCCATTGAAGGTTGGTGGTTGTTGCCTCATGAAACGGTCTAGCATTGATCCTCCACGTTGCGGATCAGGGTGCTCCATACGAGTAAGGTTATTATTCATAACCTGCGTGAGTTGTCCCAGTACGGTGAGAAGCTAATCAGCACCAGTTGTATCTCCAGATCCACAATAATTATCTTGAGCAGGAGGGAAATCCCTACACGAAGTTCGTGCATTGATACGGTTTCCATTCCTTCCACTAGGCGCCATTTCTAAACAATGGCATAAACTAGATTAGTTTATGAATCAAAATACATAATTCCATATTTGTTAAACACTTTACATAAATTGAACTATTTATGGATATAATCCATAATCATAAAAAGAAATGTTTTCTTTGAGGAAGTATGTACTCATAACCCTTCATAGTGGTTTGTAAATAAAATGAGAATTATCCTAAGCATATCCCCCGGGAGTGTCATAACCAAGAGTGCATCAAGGCCCGTTGTCGTGCACCAGTTCCCATTCGAGTCTAGCTCAAAGCGGTGTTTTCGGGTTTTACCCCTGGGTACATCTGTGCCAGAGCCGCCTCTACCTGCTCGTATCCAAACAGGGATGTATTGCTCGGAAAACTCATAACATCTCTATAATACCAAAATTCTACGAATTTCTTATATACTAATCCTCGAAGTCTATCTTTGGGCTATGTGCTCTAATCAAGGTTTATCTAAATCTAGCTTCCAAGGTTAGTACTAAACTGCCTCTGATACCAACTGTAACGCCCCAACCCCAGCTACCGAGAGTCGGTGCATTACTTCGTAACATTGGCATGATCACAAAAGATCAAGTCTCGAAAGACCGATTAGTTTAGTAGCCTTGGAAACACTAGATACATTCATAAACGTTACATTACATCATAAAGTGAAAAACTACAATAACATGGTCTTCATAGTCCACACTCATATCCTCTTCTGACAATCCCTGCAGGTCATTCATAAAATACTTCTTCACATCCTGGAAAATATTAAAACATTGAAAGGGGTGAGCTCAGATGCTCAGTAAGGATAACAATATTGCGGAAGCTTTCATAAATAAACATAAACATTTAAGGCAATGTATTACTAAAACAAAAGCCTTTTAAACTTGAACATCAACATAATATGACAAAAGTAAAATGAGATAATGCCATTTACATCTTCACATGGATATTCTACTGGTCGAATAATCACATGCAATATCAATAACCACTTTCATAATGATGGAATGAATATTGCCAGACTATCATAACCACGTAGCCAAGGCCTCGTGCCAAGACCACAAATAAAATTTTGTCAAAGCCTCGTGCCAAGACACTAGTTTGTCTCATGAGACCTGCCGATGCATCGAGGAGCTATAGCGGGCTCCACCCATCACTTATTAAGTCCAATGCATTCCTCATATGAATAGGTTTAAACATATAATAAACGATAACATAATCGTATCACATAAAACTTGCATAAAGGAGACATAAAATTTCCACATTTCAATCAAAAGATATAAATACGACACATTGATATAATAAAAATGCTTTCAAAACCATTTTCAATACCAAAATAAAAGAAAGTTAAAACTTTGTATTTATTTTTCACTAAAAAAAATGATGGCTTGTAGAGGAAGCCGAATCTCAAATAATGGTCACGGCGGCGGAGAAGTCGTTGTCGCCGCATAAGTACGGAAAGAAAACATTTCCTTTTGTCGTTTAGCAAAACGCTTCGTATAAAAAAGATTCCTTTTGAATAAATGTAAAAGTCAAAGGGGTTTATACACCGTATAAAATAAAGTTGTGTATAAAACCAAATATGCCTCAATGAAAGGGGATTGAGACGAAGTCCTTAAAAGATCATTTTTAAAATAAAATAGATCTATTATGTGTATTCACTATAGGTACACATAAAGAATGTAAAAATACAAAATAGGACATAATATTATCATGACATAATTTGAAAGTAAAAGATTAACCCAAAGAATGGAAGTTGGGTTAAGAAATTCCCTTAAAAAGATCATATTTATAAAATAAAATAAATCTATTATGTTTATTCACTATAAGTACACATACATAGTGTACAAATACAAGATCGTACATAATAATATCATGACATAATTTGAAAGTAGGAGATTAACCCAAAGAATGGAAATTGGGTTAAGAAGTTCCCTTACCTTGTGTCCGACTTGACTCAACCATTCTTTAACCTCCTGAATAATAAACTAGAGTTAATATCTACCTTATTAAGAACCATTTTAAATTTCATTATCCTTTTTATATCATTTATTACAATGTTATGAACATTATGTAATTATTTAAGTTAATAACGGTCGTTTTGTCGATCTTTGGTAACTTGAGTCAACAATAAACTTCTTATAATTACAAGTTGTTCATGTGGTAGAATATCCATTATATCCATAATTATATTCATGATTTAGATGTCATATATATCTTATATATCCAGTATATACATTCATTTATAATATTACTTAACATTTAGAGGTAAGAAATGAAATGCACCGTTCATGGAGACGGTAAGCCGTACATACGCATGAACACTACTTTCATTTCAATTTCATATTTAATGGAACTAAATCATAATGATATAAATGTATAATATAATTCCAGTATAATATAGTGTATAATACCAATTTCTTCATCCTTTATACATCCCACATATGGCATTAACGATTCAAATCACTTTGAGGGGGCGGTAGTCCGCACTTCCTAAAATGAAATTATCGCGTTTTACCCATAATGGAAATCATAAAGTATGACATAAATGAGAAATACAGAAGCATAAGTAAAACATAAACATATTATATATCATATATAAAAATAGTGACATCTTAATGGCCACCTTTGAAGGTGTTATATGAGTCTGGAACAATCATCGTTTCGTGAGGCAGAAATTCGCCATCCACAGAAACCGTATCTTATTTAACCATTAGATGTAGGTGTGTATAAGTGTAGCTCGAATACTTCTTATAACAACATACTAGTATATTTAGGATACAGGTGTTGTTACAAAAGAAATGAATAAAAAGATTTTAGGGGGTTGGAGAAGAAAAATAAAACAAAACAACATTAGAGAAGACATTACCTCAAAATCGGTTAACTCTTTTTGATTTGAGACAAAGGCTTCCTTGAGAAGAGTTCTTCCCAAAGTGAGGCTTCTAGGAGTAAGATAGGGAAGTTGGGAGAGTATTTGGGCAGAGGTTGGCCGATCCAAATGGATTGAAAGTGTAAATGAGGTGGGAGAGGTGGGGGCCTTTTATAAGTGGAGAGGAGGGTCACTTTTGGAAAGATTGAAATGTTACATTATTTCACAATGATTTTCAGATTCTAAAGGTCCCACACTTATATAATTCTAGGATAAGGTGATAAGGTTTCGAAATCTCCTCATCCAATAGGCTTTGGACAAGTGTAAGCCTTGGATTTTGCATTATCTTCTCATTTTATTTAAATCGTTAAATAATGAGGTCATCGCTGCATCATAATGATGTCATAAATAATTTAATTTATGTAATGTCTAAAAATTATAAAAAAATACTATGATTTAGGAAATCGTTTTAGCTTTCTAATGAATATTTATAGTCAAAATTTGGACTTGTTTAACCCCACTTAAAAACTGTTTTAGTAAAATAACTCATGTTTGTGTCAATTTAATTTTAACATTAAATAAATATATATTAATGTCATTTTCCAACTAAAGTGGCTCCATGGGGTCCCCAAGATGACCCATGGGTTTTCTTGGTCGGCCATGACTCATCCAATAGGAGTAGGACAAGTGTCAAGCCCATCTCATATTTTTAAAACATTATTTTTACCTTAAACTACACTAATTACCTCTAATCGCGATTAAGAACTTAAAAGTTACTATTCACCAAAAATTATTTTAATCTCATTGAACCACATTTTACTTCTTAATGACAACCATGTATGTCGGATTTTTGAAAATCAAATCACAGAAGTGGTAATATTTCATTTAAATGAAAAATAAGTTATTTAACTACCACTTAGTGGTTTCACTATTCATCAAAAATTGAAGTTTTTCAGAACAAAGCCAAAATTTCACCCTAAGCTATAATTGATATTCCGAATTCAAAAATGATGTCTATTTTACAAAATTAGAAACATATAAGTTGCATTAATTAATTTTATAATTAATTCCCGCTGTTACAACAAATACCGTGTTTTTAAGAAACAATTTATATCAAAAGATTGGCAATTGTTTATGTCCAATTTAAATGTTAAATTAATTATAATGACCACCATTGGATAAAATGGTAAAAATATATTCTAATTATACCTTAAAACCGCTAAATATTATAACTTATCACTATAAATTATTTTGATTAAAAAAGTTGTTTTAATTATTTTTCCCTATTCATAAAAATTTGGAAGTTCTCGGAAAATTACAAAAAATTCAACATAGGCTAATTTAAATATTAGGAATACAAAAATAAGTCCATTTTGAAATATAAAATTTCTATAAATTTAAAAGGTGGTTATTACTATTCATAACGGCTACTTTGATTAGTTGCGGTGTGTTAGAACTCGAACTTGCGTACAATGCAAGCTATTGCATTATTGAAAGAGAGGCGTATCGTGGAAGCTCGGGGTGTTACACCTAGAGGGTCACACACTAAGTGTGTCCAACTATCTCAGTTAAATATTCATTTAACAAGATGAATAAAGATTATTCCCGATTGTGGTTTAATAATTATTTAAGAATTCAGGATCACATTTATTATACACTAGTTATTCGACATAATATAATGTGGGTAAAATAATATATTTATTAGCAAGTTATGTAGTGATATATATTTTAGAAATAAATAGTCATTATTCTTGATCTAATAAATGTGGAGGTGGAAATAATGAAAAAGAAAAAACAAAAGTACACGCTATGTATATTAATATACGCGTCTTTTATTTTTTTGAGGATTTGTGAGAAATAATAATATTTATTTAATTAAATAATATTATGTTTAATTTTTTGGGTGCATGTTAAGTGATAATAATAATAATAGTAAATTGTTATTATTAGACATGGGGTATAACTAAGAATTAAATGAAATGAAAAAATGCCTTTGAGTAATTAATTCATTTTACTATTATAAATAATATAAATCCCAATTACATAATTCTTATTTATTTCTATCTATTAATTGTCGTTGTGCACAACAGATCTGAAGAAACCTCTCAAGACAAGAGAGAATTCCTTTCCTCCCAGAACACTCTCAAGTTACGAGAGAGATCCTCCTCCACCAGAAAAAGGAGAGAGATTTGGAAGCAGCTTTCAAGGAGATTGAAGGCGAACATCGTAATCAAAGGCTCTTATGAATTATCACCTACATTTCCCTTCCGCGAATTCTAGAGATACATGGATCACGTGTGCATCACCTCTAGAGGAAGCCTACACTTGGCTTCTATGATACAACAACGGATCACATTGGATCGTGACCAGGAACATCAACAAAGAGATAATTCTATCAAGGAAATTCTTGTATTTTAATTAAATTAAATATAAACAACATATGATGATCCTCTCCATGGTTCTGTGACTTCCCTTTCTTTTTCATTCTTAGTTCTATGCCAAAGCTTCATCATTTTAACATCATGAAGAATCTCAGATTGATCATTGTTAATGATAAAATTAAAGGTGGGTGCACCCATCCACATGATTCTGCTATACCTAGAACCTATAATACCTTAACCCTTCGGATCAACCATGAGGTTATCTCTCCATATTCATAGAGAAAGAGAGCATGGGGGGAGAATCACTAGCACAATATAAACTCATAGAGAAAACTAAGGAACAACTAGGAAGAGAATGAAATACAAAATTGAAACAATAGTCCCAAGGTTCAGGTTTCCTATCCTTAGTTCCCCCATCCCCTATTTATAAGTAGACCCATAAGCTCAAATTCCATCAGAATATATGGGAATAAATTTACAAGAAAATGTGTGTCCATACCAGATTGCGTGAATGAATCCACCTCCACTCGCTCAACCCTCACTACAACATCTGCCTCCATGTGGAGGATCAAATTCAACCCCTAAAGAAAAATCAACCATGTGGTTAGTACTTACCTTGGTCGACCTCCACCTAACATATTGTACAATCTACGGTTGAATATTAGAGAAGAATAAATTTACAGCCTTACTTCCTTACCTCATAGATCATTGGAAATCAGTACAAGTGTTTTCTTGAACTCCCTGCATACCTACTAGATTTGTGGATCTTAACTTCACAATTAGGATGGATCGTGAGTATTTAATTATACCTCGGATTACGCCAACTATTGGGATTTTCTATGAATCTGGATGAGATCTAAAAATAGTGGTCTTTAGGTCTGGACTCAGGTGGATCTGGCTATGTATCAGGTCTTCTGCTCGATCTATGGTCACTGCATCAGGTAAAGGGGTTACTGTGAACACCTAGTGGGAAGCTAATCTGGTGATAGATAGTTGATGGAACAAAATACACTGGATTTCCTGGAAGTCGCTCTGTACCCCTAAAACAGGTTGTGGAATGGGATTTCGGGACCTATGTCAATTTATTGATGCCCTTTTGGCCAAATAGGGGTGGTTCTTCATATTTTATCTATCTTCTCTCTGTGTGCAGATTCTTTAGGCAAAATATTTCCCCCACTCTGATTTCCAAAACTCTTCTCTTGGACCTCGCCCAAGATTTCTATGTAGAATTATTTGTATATTAGGAAACTTAATTAATAAAGTGTTGGGTTGGAGGATTGGGGATTGTTCAAAAGTTAAAATTTGGACTAATCCTAAGTTAATTGATAAATATGGTATGTGGGCTACTTCCCTAGCTTTCCCTATCTATGAGAATGTCATTGTTCATTCCTTATTTGATGATCATGGGACTGGGTGGTGTATGGATAAAATCAATTATTGGTTTAATGAAATAGAAAAAAGGATTATTCTAAGCATCTCTTATGTGATGTATGCAAGGAAAGAGTTTTTCTTTTGGATCAAAGATAGTTCTGGATCTAATACGGTGAAGTCATGATATAGGCTCTCTCTTGATGCTCAGTTCGAGGAAAGGGAGGGACTTTGGAAAACTTTGTGGCAACATAATGTCCCCCTGAAAATATGCTATTGCGGGTGGTAGGTTTGTATTGGTATCCTTCCCACCATATACTTCCTCACCATCCTCTATGTTACGAGTGATAAGCATTATCTCCTTTGCTTGGGTGTTCTGGAATCTCCTCTGCATGCAACCATTTAGTGCCTAGGGGTGGAGGAGATCTATATTTCTTGGGGATCTGTAACAAACCTTAGGCTGGATATAGCGCCCAACCTTCCAGTGTTGTTGATGTCATGGTATTCTTCTTTCACTACTGATTTTAGAGACACGAAGCTTGACGTACATGGACATTACATTACTTTTTCGGAATACATAGTACATAACAAAAACAAACACACAAGGATCATAATAGTTTAGTGTCTTTGGAAACTCAGAATATAATCTTCTAATTGTGGTGAATGATCTTCAACATCTCCCATAAAGATCTTCCCCTTTTTTCTTACCTAAAACCTTTCTTTATATCCTGGGGAAAAGAAAACCTAAAAGGGGTGAGCTCAAATGCCCAGTAAGGGTAAACATAGAGAACATAAAACAATCCATAAACATTTGAATACCAAAACTTGAACATAAAATCAAAACATAAAAATCTTGAGCAAAGACATGAATCTTGGAAGTATGGAAGGCATATATCATAAGGGAACATCAATCATGATAAAATATCATGGGAATAAAACATGTAATTGTGGAAACCATTCATCACTTATCATGATTTCCATAGTAGCCAAGGCATTGCTGCCAAGACCATCTTAATGGACAAAGTCCCTTTCTGAATCGAGTTCACTCCTCGTTTCAATCCTGTAACACTGAACCGGATTAACTTACCGTTCCATCCATCTCTATCTCAGGAGATATAAATCTTTACCCAATGCATTGGAGGGACATATAGGTCCCACCCATATCATAATGAAATCATTCTTACTTGTGCCACAAAATAAACATACATAATTCATAATAACTCAATGAATAAAATGGGTCTCATAAACATCATCCCATCATCACATAATCCATATAAAATAAATGGATATTTCATCATAAGAAATTTGAAACCATGTAAATCATAGAGACATTATACATGAAACATACACATATGAAATAATGTCATCTTAGATGTAAAAATGAATTTGATAAAACACATGAAATGAATTCTTGAGGAAAATATCATTTCTTCTTCAAAATCAATTTCTTTTCACAAAATGTCATGAAATTTTAAAAGAAAAGGATTTTGATGAAAATAGTAATGAAATATTTTGGAGGAATCTTCATGAAAATAAGGCTTTATAAAACTGTAAAAATCCTTTCATGCCATATACATTAAAAAAACATTCTTCTCATACTTTTGTCAGAAAATTCAAAAATTACCTTGTAGGGTAAATAAAAAAAGATTCCTTCCATACCATGGGGTAAAAGTCAAATGGGTAAAAAATAATTTAAACATACTTGAATGCAATTTTATAAAACATGGACATGGATGATAGAAATAACCCCAGTAAACACTTACGAATAAATAATCTCAGATAAAAATGAGATTTGCACAATTATCCCTTACCTCAGGTCCGATATGCTTCGTACGTATCCGAACCTCCTATATAATGATTTAAATAATGTCATTGACTTATTACAGAATCATATTCATTGTTATGATATCATATATGTTTCATTTATGACTTTATATTACCCGTTCTTTTGTAAATTCCTTGTTAAAGCAGCGTTTTGGGTAAAATCATTTCATTTATCGTATGTGTATCGACTTTTCGTTCTTGATATTTTTACTTATGTAATGATTTACATAATTAAAGAATGTAAAACATGATTTATATATAATATATATTTATCATATACATATATATATTATAGATCGATAAAAGGAATGAAATACATCGTTCATGGAGAGGGTAGGTCGTACGTACGCATGAACGCTGTTTTCGTTTCCTTATTGAATTGAATGAAACTAAATAGATGACATATATATATATATATATATATATATATATATATACAGTAGAATTAATATTTCATATATTTCATTACTATTCATTATATAAACTTTATTATCAATCATGTATGGTTAATATGGTGAATGAATCTCATCGCGTTGTGGAGACGGTAGTCCGTACGTATGCACGAGCGATGATATCGTTCCCATAATTATTGAACAGAATTGGAGTGGATGGTATAATATATCAGAATTAGTATGATGTTATAATAACCATATATATTTATTCTTTACACCATTATACCCATCCATATAAGGTGTTGGTGGAAAAACAGATTTCACCACGGTGTGGAGACGGTATTCCGTACGTACGCACGCGTTGTGATTTCGTTTTCCGTAGGATGGATAGATGGTTAAATAGGGTTGTTTAATACTTATAATAAAATATCAGTATATGAGTTATACTGATGTTATTACATCATAATGAAACAACTAAAGAATAATAAGTGGAAGAAGAAATAAATTTGAAGAATCGGTAACAGACATTACCTCTTCTTTGAAGCGCCTCTTTGAGACCTCCTCTTAGGGCACTAAAATTGGTCTTTGAATAAGACCATAACCTCTAATATGTTTCTATGGAAGTGGATAAGATAATTTTTTAGGGGTTGGCCGAGATTGAAGGCTCAAAGTGGTCTGAGGAAGAGAGGGAGGAGGTTCCCTTTTATAATGGAGGAGAGGGGCATCTTTGGAAAAACAAAACATATTATTTTATTATAAAGTCATATTCGGTTTTTAATAGCTCCAAATTGAGTTCTTTAGAAGCTAAGGTGGGGATGGGTCTAAATACTCTCATCTAATATAATTTAGACAAGTTTAGATTTCTATTTTAACCTTATCATTTAGATTTAACCTTAAGTTAAATAATTTTACTTTTACCGTGTCTTCTTGATTTCTTACACTATATGGTTAATAAACATACTATAACAAGAAAAAAGACCCCCAAGTTGTTTATTATTAATTTATATCACATTATCTAAGTCATTTGGCCGATCCTTATATTTTTAGGAATAAAATAACAATTAATAATATAATATTTGTTTTAATAACTATTTTATGTCAATTTTGACACTATTTGGAAATTTATTTTTGTGAAACTCATAATAGAATGATTAGTTCGAAACAAGTTATCTAAATCAATAATAACATGTCATAGTAACCTTAAAAATTATTGGAATTCATAAAACGTCTCAAATTACATTTATTTGGGTATTTATAACATCAATTATGTAAATATTTCATTAATAAGATAATTACTGTATCATCTTTGTGTCATAAATAAATTAAATTATTTAATGTCTAAAAATTATAAATAAATTACCATTATGTAGTAAAGATTTTTTATGTTTCTAATGAATATTTATAGTCGAATTTATCTTATTTATAACCCTATATTAAAAAATATTTACTTATTAAACTTTGATTTTAACTATTTTAACCCTTCTTTAAATAAATTAATATTAAATGTCCTAATCTAATCCAAGTGGGCCTAAATGGTCATATTTTATTCTTAAGGTTGTTTTGGGTCGAATTAAACTTATTCAATAGAATTAGGATATGTGTTAGGGTAATAATAATATCATTTTTACCCTTAATGACCCTATTTACTTTTAACCGTTGTAAATAAAAGTAAAAAGTTACTATTCACCAAAAAAAATTATCTCATTGAATCACATTTTACTTACTAACATCAACCGTATCTCTCATATTTTCAAAATTCCACTCACAGAAGCAGTAAAATTAAGTTTTATGAAAAATTCATTTTTTTAACTACCACTTAGTGGTTTCACTATTCATCAAAAAATGAAGGTTTTCAGAAAAATACAAAAAATTAGGCCTACTCTATATTTGATATTATGAATTCAAAATGATTTCTATTTTACCAAATTCAAACCATATCAGTTGCATTAATTAATTTAAAAATTAATTCTCGTCGTCAAAACAAATAGCGTGTTTTTAAGAGATAACAACTATCAGAAGATTGACACTTGTTTATGTCTGGTTTAAATGTGAAATTACATCCAATGACCAAAATTGAATTAAATGGTAAAAATATATTCTAAATATACTTTAAAACCACTGAAATTAATAATTTATCATATTTAATTATTTCAATTAAAAGAAGTTGTTTTTAATTAAAATTTAGTAATTTTCACTATTAATCAGAATATGAAAGTTATCTAAAAAGTAAAAAAAATTCACCCGAATCTAATTTTGATATTCCGAATCCATAAATGAAGTCCGTTTTGAAAGTTAAATTTTATAAAATTTCAAAAAGTGGGTATTACTATTCATAATGTCTAATTTGTATAACATATCATTGTTTAGCGAAACTCGGTATTGTGTACAACATACGCTATCATGGAAGGTCGTGATTGCATGTAATGAAAGCCAAGTCAAGTATACGTGTTTTGAAAACTCCTTTTGGTGTAGCGTACAACACAAGACATTAATAAAATTAAAAAGAATATTTTTCATAAAATCTCAGGGTGTTACATTCTACCCCCCTTAAAATGAATTTCTCCCTCGAAATTTGTCGGGGTTATAAATGGTTTACTACTCAAAAGTTTCCTTAATAGAAACCCACATTGTAAAAAGAAATACAAAAAATTGGCTTTAAAAACTAATGTAAGAAACGTAATGGTTACCCAAATAAATTAATCACTAGGTTTCCACGCAGGAGAACATAGGTCAAAATATGGATATGGAAGAGAAATATAACCATCATGTTCTAATGGAGAGTGGTAGGGAACATGGCTATGAAAAATCCATCAATCACAAAGCCATAAATTTGTGATGATGTAAGGTACAATCTGATTAATCGGATATAAGAGCACTACGACATCATTTTTGGTTTTCAATATCATTTCCCTAAAGTTGAAAATTTTGAATTAGAAGAAATACTTGCTTGATTTTGGTACAATATCATTGTTGTTCGTGCTTTGAATAATCTCCACTTCATCTATTAAAGAAATGAAGTTGAATTTGTTATTCGTGAAGTGTTAGCAGATCATGTGATAGAATGACGGGTCATTCCATCTGTCTCAACCAAAAGGTTAACAAAAGTTATTAAATATACATAAGTCGATCTATAGTGAGATTAATCATATATGGTTCATAAATAGACTTATACTTCATATATCATGCTTCTTAATATAATAAAAAAAGTTTCTACCAAATAGGGACTTCCTGTAGGCCAGTGGTAGGCGATAAAGGCCAGTCGCACTTCGGTTGTGGGTTTGATTCCCACAGCCTTGTCCGATGCGATGGGTTGTCGCCCATCCTGCAGGTTGTCCTTTTTCTAAAACTACACTACTATAACATCCCAAGAATAATATTGAAAAAAGTTTTATCCATAAACAATACTATCATATGTACAACATAATCCATTCCAATCTTTATCTAAAATACTTCGGTCCAAGCTCTTAGTATAAAGAAAACGATTACTTGAAATATCATCAAACAACCATAAGTTATCCCCCATTATCTTGTTGGTCACATTCTAATCATGTGAATACCTTAACCATGTATTCTCTTGAAAAATTAATACCCATTAAACCTTAGTGAAAACATGAATGCTGTCAAAAGTTAACTCTTTCCACATACCAAAATCCAAAAAATCTATATACTCAAACCATGATATAACCTTCTCCTTATTTCAGTCATGAGCTCATGAATACTATAAAACATTTAATTTTCTCCTTATCCCTTCATAATGTGCATATCATCTACTTTCCAAAAATACTGGTACCATTTATCACACACATTCAAAACTTAATGAAAGACAACAGTGTAACAATCCTTAGATGTCTCTTTATTCCATAGTACCATGAGATTACTTATACCACATTACACTTGATAAAAATGTAATCATTACACTACCTTCTTAAACCATTTACCGAGCTTCAACAATTTTTTCATCTCACATATCATTTGTAGTCTCTTCATCATCATCAACATAAATTTTACCCATACGACCATACTGATTCTCTTCATGAGACTTTCCCTTAGGGAATTAGTTTGCATAATGCCCGTACATTCCACATTTAAAACATTTAACCATTGTTGATATCGTAGAAATACCATTATCCTCATCCATAGTGTTAACTGAACCTTTTCCTTTTCACTTACTGGCTTTATGTCCTTATTTTCCACACCCAAAGCATCTTCCAGTTCCTTTGAAACATTCTCCTTGATGCCTCTTCCCACATGACTTACATAGGGGAAATTGAACTTTCTTTCCTCTATGATCATCATGAAACTCCATCTTTCTCTTATTAGCCGAGTCAGGAAACTTACCAAATTTGAGTTTATTGATCATATTATGAGATTTCTGATTCGGAATAATAATGATGTTTGGAATTCCAAATCCCATTTCATTTGGTTTCTCATGAATAAGATCATTCCATTGTCCATCATATCCTCCATTATCGTGAATCATCTTGTATCTAGCCATTTTCTAAAACCCAAAAAGAATAGTGTAAGAGGCACAAATCATAATAAAGGAGGAGTAACTTCAATATATAACATCTTAGGTTTAATCTAATATCGTTACCATAATTCTATGACTATAACCTATACTTATACTTAACCTTAGGGACATCCCTAGACATTCCTTAGAAATATCTCTAGGGATCTCACTAAAGTTCTCGCATTCTAGTTTCTAAAGGTTGACTAAACCTTTCCTCTGATACCAACTTTAGAGACCCGAAGATCGACGTACATGGACATTACATTACTATTGCGGAATACTTAGTAAATAACAAAAATAGACACATAAGGACCGTAATTGTTTAGTGTCTTTGGAAACTCGGAATATAATCTTCTAATCGTGGTGAATGATCTTCAACATCTCCCATAAAGATATTCCCCTTTTTTTCTTACCTAAAACCTTTCTTTATATCTAGGGGAAAAGTAAACATAAATGGGGTGAGCTCAAATGCCTAGTAAGGGTAAACATAGAGAATATAAAACAATTCATAAACATTTGAATGCTAAAACTTGAACATAAAATCTAAACATCAAAATCATGAGGAAAGACATGAATCTTGGAAGTACATATGGCACATATCATAAGGGAACATCAATCATGATAAAATTGAATGGGAATAAAACATGTAATTGTGGAAACCATTCAGAACTTGTTATGATTTCCATAGTAGCCAAGGCATTGCTGCCAAGACCATCTTAGTGGACAAAGTCCCTTTCTGAATCGAGTTCACTCCTCGTTTCTGTCCTGTAACACTGAACCAGATTAAACTACCATTCCAGCCATGTCTATATCAGGAGATATAAATCTTTACCCAATGAATTGGAGGGAGATATAGGTCCCACCCATCTCATAATGAAATCATTCTTACTTGTGCCACAAAATAAACATACATCATTTATAATAACTCAATGAATAAAATGGGTTTCATAAACATCATCCCATCATCACATAATCCATATAAAAGAAATGTATATTTCATCATAAGAAAAGTGAAACCATGTAAATCATAGAGACATTATACTTGAAACATACACATATGAAATAATGTCTTCTTAGATGTAAAAATGATTTTGATAAAACACTTGAAATAAATTCTTGAAGAAAATATCCTTTCTTCTTCAAAATCAATTTCTTTTCACAAAACATCATGCAATTTTAAAAGAAAAGAATTTTGTTGAAAATATTCATGAAATCTCTTGGTGGAAGCTTCATGAAAATAAGGCTTTATAAAACTGTAAAATTCCTTTCATGCCGTATACGTTAAAAAAACATTCTTCTCGTACGTTTTTTAGAAAATTCAAAAAGTACATTGTAATGTAAATAAAAGAAAGATTCCTTCCATAACATGGGGTAAAAGCCAAATGGGTAAAAATTAATTTAAACATAATTGAATACACTATTATAAAACGTGGACATGGATGATAGAAATAACCCTAGTGAACACTTACGAATAAGCAATCTCGGATAAAAATGAGATTTGCAGAATTATCCCTTACCTTAAGTCCAATATGCTTCGTATGTATCCTAACCTCCTGTATAATGATTTCAATAATGTCATTGAATTATTAAAGAATCATATTCATTGTTATGATATCATATATGTTTCACTTATGACTTTATATTACACGTTATTTTGTAAATTCCATGTTAAAGTAGTGTTTTGGGTAAAATCATTTCATTAATCGTATGTGTTTCGACTTGTTGTTGTAAATATTATTACTTATATCCTTATTTACATAATTATAGAATTTAAAAAATTATTTTTATATAATATATATTCATCATATACATATATATATATTATAGATCGATAAAAGGAATGAAATACACCGTTCATGGAGATGGTAGGCCGTACGTACGCATGAACGCTGTTTTCGTTTCCTTATTGAATTGAATGAAACTAAATAGATGACATACATATATATATATATATATACATAAATACAGTAGCATTATTATTTAATATATTTACTTACTATTCATTATATAAACTTTATGATCATTCATGTATAGTTAACATGGAGAATGAATCTCATCGCGTTGTGGAGACGGTAGTCCGTACATACACACGAGCGATGATATCGTTCCCATAATTTTTGAACAGAATTGGAGTGGATGGTATAATATATCATAATCAGTATTATGTTATAATAAACATATATAGTTATTCTTTACACCATTATACCCATCAATGTAAGGTGTTGGTGGAAAAATAGATTTCACCACGGCGTGGAGACGGTATTCCGTACGTACGCACGCGTGGTGATTTCGTTTTCCATGGGATGGATAGATGGTTAAATAGTGTTGTTTCATACATATAATAAAATATCAGTATATGAATTATACTGATGTTATTACTTCATAATGAAACAACTAAATAAGAATAAGTGGAAGAATAAATAATGTTGAAAGAATCAGTAACGGACATTACCTCTTCTTTGAAGCGCCTCTTTGAGACCTCATCTTAGGGCACTAAAATTGGTCTTTGAAGAAGACCATAACCTCTAGGATGTTTCTATTGAAGTGGAGAAGATAATTTGTCATGGGTTTTCCGAGCGTGAAGGCTCATAGTACTGTGAGGAAGAGAGGGAGGAGGTGCCCTTTTATAAGAGAGGAGAGGGGCACCTTTGGAAAAACTAAAAATATTATTTTATTATAAAGTCATGTTCGGTTTTTAATAGCTCCAAATTGAGTTATTTCTAAGCTAAGGTGGGGACGGGCCAAAATACTCTCATCCAATAGAATTTATACAAGTTTAGGTTTCTATTTTAACCTCATCATTTAGATTTAACCTTAAGTTAAATAATTTTATTTTTACCGTGTCTTCTTGTCTTCTTACTCTATAAGGTTAATAATCATACTATAACAAGTCAAACGAACCCCAAGTTGTTTATTATTAATATATATAACATTATATAAGTCATTTGGCCGAACCTTATATTTTCAGGAATAAAATAACAATTAATAATATATTATTTGTTTTAAAAACTATTTTATGTCAATTTTGACAATATTTTGTAATTGATTTTTGTGAAAATCATAAAAGAATTATTAGTTCTAAAAAAGTTTACTAAATCAATACTAACATGTCATAGAAACCTATAAAATTAGTTTAATTCATTTAATGTCTCAAATTACATTTATTTGGGTATTTATAACATCAATCATGTCAATATTTCATTAATAAGATAATTACTGCATCATCTTTGTGTCATAAATAAATTAAATTATTTAATGTCTAAAAATTATAAATAAATTACCATTATGTATTAAATTTATTTATATTTCTATGGAATATTTATAGTCTAATTTATCTTATTCATAACCCTATATTAAAAATGATTTACTTATTAAACTTTGATTTTAACTATTTTAACCCTTCATTAAATAAATTAATATTAAATGTCCTATTCTAATCCAAGTGGGCCTCAATGGAAATATTTTCTTCATAAGGTTTTTTTTGGTCGAATGAGACTTATCCAATAGAATTACGACATGTTTTAGGGTAATAATAATATCATTTTTACCCTTAATTACCCTATTTACTTTTAACCGTGGTAAATAAAAGTAAAAAAGTTACTATTCACCAAAAATTATTTTTATCTCATTGAATAACATTTTACTTACTAAAATCAACCATGTCTCTCGGAATTTCGAAATTCCACTCCCAGAAGCGGTAAAATTATGTTTTATGAAAAAGTTAATTTTTTAACTACCACTTAGTGGTTTCACTATTCATCAAAAAATGAAAGTTTCCAGAAAAATACCAAAAATTAGGCCTAAGATATATTTGATATTATGAATTAAAAATGATGTCTATTTTAAAAAATTCAAAACAAATCAGTTGCATTAATTAATTTAAAAATTAATTCTCGTCTTCAAAACAAATAGCGTATTTTTAAGAGATAATAACTATCAAAAGATCGACACTTGTTTATGTCTGGTTTAAATGTGAAATTACATCCAATGACCAACATTGTATTAAATGGTAAAAATATATTCTAAATATACTTTAAAACCACTCAAATTAATAATTTATCACTATTAATTGTTTTGTTTAAAAAAATTTGTTTTTAATTAAAATTTAGTAATTTTCACTATTCATCAGAATATGAAAGTTATCCGAAAATTTACAAAATTTCACCCTAAGCTAATTTCGATATTCTGAATCCAAAAATGAAGTCCATTGTGAATGATAATTTTTATAAAATTTCAAAAAGTGGGTATTACTATTCATAATGGCTAGTTTATATAACATATCGTTGTTTAGCGAAACACGGTATTACGTACAACATACGCTATCGTGGAAAGTCGTGATTTCATGTAATGCAAGACAAGTCAGGGATACGTGTTGTTAAAGATCCTTTTGTTTTAGCGTAAAACAGAAGACATTAATGAAATTAAAAATAATATTTTTCATAAAATCATGGGGTGTTACACTGATAAAGTTGCCTCATTGTGTATCATGTATTAGGTCATCTAGTTTTGACCAAATGAATTCATCTTTAATCACACAACAAATCCTTCTGGGTTCTAGATTGAACGGTCTACCTCCTGGATTGAGGGGTGGAATCGAGACTCTGATTAGCATGGGCATATTGGCACTCACACAGCTGTTTCACGATGGTGCACTCCCTTGGAAGGGATCCTTAGGATTAATGTTGATGCATCTCTCTCTGAGGGTGGATTTTTTAGAATTAGACTTTTGTCTTGGTACCATCATGGAAAAATCATTGCTACCAAACATGAATCCCACCACTCTCTCTAGGAGCCCATTGTTGCTGAAACCTTCGTGGTCCTTGTCGGGCTAACTTTTGCCAATGATTTTGGATGAACAACTATCCATATTGAAGTAGATTGTCTCACCATCGTCAATGATATAAAGATTAATGATGGTGGCCTTCAATATTTTGGATCCCTCATTAGAAAAATCCAGTATCTTAGTCAGAGCTTCATAGTATACTCCTTCTCTTTCATCAATGGGAAGGAAATGAAGCATCCCATCATCTGGCTTCTTTTGGAATTTTGGGCGTGAATCATCTCTAGCATGATCATTCTCCATCATGGTTGTATGATTTTGTTTATGTTGATCTCGGTGATTAATATATCATCTTCCTTTGTCAAAAAAAGATGGGTAATGTTGGATGAAATCTGCTTCATGTGGGATCTTGTATTAGGGTAGTTACAACATGCTAGGTATGGGTGTAATTTAGGCCCGGCTTGGACCGGGTCGGGCCAGGTTGGGATGAGCCTCCAAAAAACTGGGGTGCAAATCACTATTTGGGGTGGGTCGGATCGGGCCACATTTGGCTTTTTGGGTTGGGTCATGAGCCGGCCCTTGTGAGCCAACTTTTATGAGATTTTATTATTTTTACATTAAAATATATAACAAATTAAAAATGTTTTTATTTTCTTTTAACATTTTTTAATTTTTTTTTCTAAACATTAGTTTTATTAAAAATTAAAATGTTTTTACTGATTTTTTAAATCATTTCTTTTTCATGTTTTTTTAAAACATTTTATTTAAAACGTTTTTTTAACCTCCTTTTTAACATCTTTTTTTAATGTTTTTTTACAATTAATTTAAAATATTTTTTAAAACATTTTTTAACATATTTAAGTTTTTTAAAATGTTTAAGAATTGTTTTAAAAATGATTATTTTCATTTTTATCAAAATTTTCATTTTACAACTGAAACGTTTTTAATTTAACTTCTAATAATTTGTTATATTTTAAATTTCTCACTTCATGTGTTTCAAAAAAGTCTTCAACCCCAACCTCACATGGATATTATAATTGTAATATTTTCTTTAATTTAATAAAAATCTAAAATATAGACATGTTCATAAAATAATTAAAGTATGAATAATTTATTTGAAAAAGACTGATTAAAAAACGAATTTAGAATGATTTTTTATGTTTAAATAAATATCATTCGTCATCATAAAAAACATTCATAATAATATATGCATGTTTCAAAAAAATTAATGAGAGGTTGAGGGATGTGTTTATTTTTTTTCTAAATAGATTTATATATGTGAATATATATATATATAATCTAAAAATTGGAAAAAAAATTAACGAGGGGTTCAGGGTGCACATTAGTAGGTGGGTGTGTTAATTTATTTTTTATAAATAAATTTATGTTTTTTTAAATGTTTTGTTTAAATCATTTTTTTCTAAACATTAATTTTTTGAAGTTTATATTAAACGTTTATTTAAAATTTTTTAATTTTTTTAAATGCTTTTTAATGTTTTAATTTTTTAAAATAGATTTATATATGTTAATATATATATATATGTATATATATTTATATAATTTGAAAGTTATAAAAAAATTAACAAGTGGTTGAGGGTGCACAAGACTGGGTGGGTGTGCTATTTGTTTCTAAATTGATTGATGTTTTTGTAAATGTTTTTTAAAACATTTTTTTAAAACATTTTTTTAATGTTTTAATTTTTTCAAATAGATTTATTTATGTTAATATATATATATAATATGTTAAAATTATAAAAATCTAAAATATTTACCAATTCATAAAATAATTTATTTGAAAACGTTCGATTAAAAAAATGAATCTGCAGCAATTTTCATATTTAAATAAATATTATTCATCATAATAAAAAACATTCATAATAATATGTGCAAGTAGTAAAAAGAAAATTAATGATAGGATGGAGAGTGTGTTAATTGTTTTTCTAAATAGATTTATATATGTGTGTGTGTATATATATATATTATGTGAAAGGTGTAAAAAACTATCAAGGGGTTGGGGGTGCACAACAGTAGTGCGTGTGTTAATTTTTTTAATAAATATATTTATGTTTTTTTAAATGTTTTTTAAAATCATTGTTCATCTAAACATTAATTTTCAAAAGTTTATATTAAATGTTTATTTCAAAATAATTTTAATCATTTTTTTAATGTTTTATTTTTTAACCTAGATTTATATATGTTAATATATATATATATATATATATATATATATATTTAATATGTGATAATTATAAAAAAGATTAAAAGGGGTTTTGGGGTGCACATCAGTGGGTGAGTGTGTTAATTATTTTTCTAAATAGATTGATATTTTTGTAAATGATTTTTTAAATCCTTTTTTTCTAAACATTGATTTTTAAAAGTTTATTTTAAAATGTTTTTAACCTTTTTTAAACATTTTTTAATGTTTTACATTTTTAAAATAGATTTATATATGTTCATATATATATAATATGTGCAAGTAATAAAAAAATAATGAGTGGTTTGGGGGTGCGCAGTAGTGGGTGGGTGTGTTAATTATTTTTCTAAATATATTTATACATTTGAATATATATATAATGTGTACACGTTGTAAAAAAATTAATGAGAGGTACGCAGGAGTAAGTGAGTTAATTTTTTTCTAAATTGATTTATATATGTATATATAATATATATAATATATGCAATTTTCAACATACATAAAAAATAATAATGTGGGAGGGGGCGTGCACAAACATCAGTGGGTGGGTGTGATTTTTTTGTTAATATAGGATGACTTATTATATATATATATATTATGTTAAATCATTCGTTTTAAAATGTTTTTTTTGAATTTTTATTTTACAAAAAGAAATATATGTATATATATATTACATGTATAAGTTGTAAAAAAACTGAATGAGGGGTGCACAACAGAGAGTGTATGTGTTGATTTTTTTTCAATAGATTTATACATGTGAATATATATATAATTTGTGCAGGTTGTAAAATAAAATTATTGAGGAGTGCACAACAGTGGTTGAGTTAATTTTTTTCTAAATAGATTTATATATGTATATATATAATATATGCAAGTTTCAAAATAATTAAAAAAAATTGTGGGAGGGAGGCGTGGGCGAACATTAGTGGGTGATTGTTTTTTTACGAATATATAATGAGTTATTGTGTGTGTATATATATATATATATATATATTGTAAAATCGTTGATATATAATTATATATACATATATAGTATGGTAATTTTAAACTAGGAATACCGCCTGAACTAGTTGATCCAGGCGTAACCTTGGAACCATGTGGTATGGGGTTCAAGTCTCCCTACTGGAAGTTTATCAATATTTTTTTAGAGCGGGCAGAATTTTATGGGTCAGACTTCATAGAGGCCCGCATGACAGACTTTTTTAGCTCCTCCCAGCCTGAACCACAGGCCTGCTTGTATTGGCCCTGCCTGACGGACCATCAGCCCGAGCCCGGCTTGATTCGGGCTTTTCCAGGTCGGGCCGCTCAGGCTTTCGGTCCGGGCCGGTAGGGCTTTTAGGCCACTGGGCTAGAATTACACCCTTAGTTCTAAGATTCGCTGCATTGATTTAGTATTCTAATCGGTGCTACAAAGAGGGTTTTTTGCAACAAAGGATGTCTGTGTTAGATTGCGCCATGTGTTGGGAAGCTATATAAAATTTGGGTCTTCTAATTGGGTACTTTTCTGTCTATTGATGGATCGTTATAGGGAGAGTGCTGGGTTGGCGTTGTGTTTGTTGGATCTTCGGTGATTGATGTTGGGATTCATCACATTTATTGATGAGAGGGAAAATTATTAATGGAAATTCTTATATCAACATTAATCAAGGATTTTATCCCAACATTAATGGAGAGTTATTCTCAATATTAATAAATATAAAAATAATGTTGACCGTATTAATTGTTTATTATGGACTTGGTGTTTGTATAAGAGTATGTGATAACATATTTTGAAAGTGTCAATGTGATGTAACCTGTAAGAGAGAACCGAGAAGGGGTTGCTGGGTTTGCGGTGGACCGTGTGACATGACAATGATGAAACAATTATCTTGTACATGTGGAGAGGTTATTGACAAGATGTTTGAGATTTTTTCCACTGAGAGTAAGAAGGGGGATACCACGTCGGTGGTAGCATGTGTTGCGCGTCAATGTTTAATAGGTGCAGTGCAAGAGTGACACAATCGATGACCAGATCCATGTATCAAAAGTCTTCCTAATCGCGGTGGTCAGGTGTCTTTCCCTAGTTAATGATTTGTGGTTCATCATGATGGTGAGATCATGAGAGATAAATCCTTTGAGTGTTGCAAGGTTGACGCATGTTCGGATGAAGATCTATGAGGTAGTGACGTTTTTTCATAGATTGATCTTTCAATACATGGCGTTGGTGAGATGTTTTATAGAGAGAAGGCGAAGGCGTACTAGGGTGTGGTTTTCACACAAGTTTTCTACACTCTCATTTGTAATTCAAGTTTGGTAATTACATGGAATCTTTATATTCTATGATTCATAGTGGATATTTTCAGAATTGCCCTTTGGTTTTTTAATCCCCCACATGGGAGTGTTTTTCCATGTTAAAAAATCTTGTGTGCTAATTTATTTATTTTTCCTATATCGCTTATATATTTCATCGAGTTTTTCAAAATATTTCGCCAAGAAATATTTGGCATGGAATTGGAATTCATCCCAAAAATTAGTATCAAGGATAAAAGTTTGTGCTTGCAATTTTTCATGAGAATTATGGAAATTTTTTAAAGGATCGCTGATGCATGTGTGGAGTAGAATAATGTTTAGAGATTAAAGAAGGTTGACTGAGGTGATACACGTGTCTACTCATGGGATGTTGAGAAGAGGGGGTAGTTTATTTTGGAAGGTGATCTAAATTATGTGTTAATTACTATTATGGGGGAGCCAGATGTTTCTGGTTCTATTCTTGTTCAATGGGATGGTTCATATACAGATATGATGAAGATTTTAGCATTTTGTTTTTTTTAAAGGGGGAGCTGATATTTTTTTAATAAAAAGTGAAAATGGGCGTCGTATTATTATTTTTAGATGATGATGGTTGGTGTGGTACTAACCTCTTTATTCCAAGAGGGTTTTTTGGATTTTTTCATTCTTTAATATAGTGAATGGGGAGATTTCTGGGATTCACCACATTTATTAATGAGAGAAAAATTATTAATGATGTGATTTATCTCAACATTAATTAGGGATTTTATCCCAACATCAATAGAGAGTTATTATCAATATTAATGGATAGAAAAGGGATGTTGAATACATTAATTAGTTATTATGGACTTGGTGTCTATATAATTGGATACACTAACATATTTTGAAAGGGTGCCATCATGATGTAACCAAAAAGATTGAACTGGGAAGGGGTTTCTGAGTTTGCGGTGGCCCGTTTGACACATCGATGATGGTATAATTATCTTGTACATGTGGAGAGGTTCTTGACAATATGTTCACGATTTTTTCCACCAAGAGTAATAATTGGCATATCATGTGGGTGGTAGCATGTGTGGCGCGTTAGCATTTAATAGGTGTGGAATAACAACAACATAATCGATGATCGAGACCATGTATCAAAATTCTTCCAGATAGCAGTGATCAGGTGGAGTGTCCCAGTTAATGATTGGTGGTAAATCATGATGGAGAGACCATGAGAGATAAATCCTTTGGGTGTCGCAAGATGGTGTGAGGCTGACACATGTTCAAATGAAGATCTCTAAGGTAGTGACATTACATGAACATAAGGGTGAATTTTTGTCACAGATTGATATTTCAATACATGACATTGGTGATATGTTTTTTAGAGAGAAGGTGGTGGTGTATTATGGTGTGGTTTTCACATAGGTTTTCTATGCTCTCTCATGTGTAATTCAAGTTTGGTCATTACATGGATTCACTATATTCTCTGATTCATAGTGTATATTTTCAAAATTGCCCCGTGGTTTCTTAATCCTCTGCATGGGAGGGGTTTTCTACCTTAAAAAATCTTGCACGCTGATTTATTATGGATGAAATCTGCTTCATGTGAGATTTAGTAATAGGGTAGTTACAATGTGTTAGGCTTCACTACATCGATCTAGTGGTAGAATCGGTACTATGATGAAGGAATATTTTCAACTGAGGATGACTCGTTTAGATTGCACCATGTGTTGGGAAGCTATAGAAAATTTGGGGCTTCTAATTGGGTACTTTTTTTTCTGGGTGATGGATTCATTCAAGGGGAGGTCTGGGTTTGCGTTTTCATTTATTGGATCTCTGAGGCTGAGAACGTGCAGCTGGAGCAAATGAGGTTTGCTTTTGGGTGACACAAATGCGTTGGGAAGATATTCTTGGACCGTAATTAGTTTTTATGTGCATTAATGATGGATGTAATGAGTGTTGAATATGGATTAATATTGTATCATAATGGAGTCCAAACATGATATTCCAACCACATTTTTCCACAAAAATTATCTTCCATGTGTCTATTATTATTATTTTTTTATGATTCCAATCACTTATGATATATTTGTATATTGTTGGAAGACTTAAAAAAATATGTTTCTAATTTTAATTTTGTGAAAAGGGGTGGGTTCGCTTTTTTAATTTCCCCACATTAATTTGGTAAAAAGAAAATGAATCCCCATTCACTTGGGTTCATTTAATTTAGTCAATGAGGAGTTGTGTCAAAGGGTGAAGGTTATCTATAAAATTAGACTACTCCCTCTTCAAAAATCATCACCTTCAACGTTCACCATCTCCCAATTAGATTTAAAAAAGAATGGTATTTGTGAGACATTTCTTAATTTATTCAAAAGTTGATATTTTGGGAGATTTATTCTTATAATATTGAGTATCAAACCATTTTTACACATAATTATCCTTCTCTCTACCCATGGTTTTTTACCCCTTTTCATTTGGAGGGTTTTTCATGTTACATACAGTATCAATTTATTTATTCATTTTTTTACATTATTTTTATCTCTCATTTATCACATGACATAAGGGATAATCATTTTTATCTCAACAAGTGGTATCAATGTGGAATTATAGGTTGATAACATGTTCATATGGTGGTGAAATATGATATCAAAAATTTCTAGTGGAATAATTTTCTATTGTGAAAAAATGATGATACAGGCAATGCTGTGGAATAACGATTGGCCACTGGCAATTTGCAAAAAAACTGCAGGTGTGATGACGGGGAAATTGAACGATATAGATGGAAATGTTATTGTCAACATCTATTTGGTTTTAGAATACTTGGTATTGTCAAACATTGTGTAGAAAAATATAAAAAAAGAAATTTGGGATACTCCGACAAAATTTTGTGAGGCCAAGTCACTACACAACAAAAGTTTCCAAGAGAAAATTATAATCTCTTCGAATATTGGAGCCATCGTCAGTGACTGACCACATCAACACCCTCAATACCTTCTTCACTCGAATTATGGCATTGGGATAAAAAATTAAAAATGTTGAAAGCGATCTAGATTTTTTCCATATTCATATGATAACTCATTATCAACCTCATCAATAATATCTTAATGCATATATTGATATTCAACGACATTTCAGTTGCTATTCTTGAAGAGGAATTTCAGTGTAAGAATAAGGAAGATAGACAAACAACATCACACAAACCAAAGGCTCTGTCATTGAAAAGTTTAATAATTATGGATCATGGTTCCAATGAGAGTCAGGATCATGGAATCTCCAAATCAAAGAACCAGACGAAAAATACCAATTTTTACAATTATGGAAAAAGGGGGCATGTGGTCAAAGAGTTTTGGTACAAAAATGTGTGATGGAAAGAACTGTTAAGGAAATGTGGTGAGTACTTCTAAAAATGGAAATGTACTAGTCAATGAAGTGATGACGACTACTGAAGGTACACAACAACTCAATGACACATGAATAACTGACTCAGAGGCAACACGACACATGAAATATCGAAAATAATGGTTGGATCAATATTAACTTATCTAGTAAGGAATTATGTGTGGGGGAATGATCTATAGGTTATGGGAATTGTGGAAGCATGCGATGGGAAGTTCCCAGATTTAATTTTTCCCATAATCAATGATCAATTTGAGATCTATACGATGATGAACTCTATGATCCATAGAATTGAATCAATGAAATATACAAAGAACAATTTCACTAGAACTGAGAGATATGATATCAAAAAATTTGTTTATAAATAATTTAATTGTATTAAGAATTAACTCTAAGGAATTATTTCTTCCTTGATGTTATTGGAGACAAATATGAAGTGAATCATCATTGAGTTGTAGAAATCAAGCATAGATTTCCTCATGTTGTGATCCATATGTGTTCCACCAATCTCCAAACATCGCCGAAGGAGTCTCCAAGTACTAACATGGAAGATCCTTCTACTTATGTCATCTGCCTTTAATTACCTTGAGAACCGCTTCCAAAGAGTTCTCCTTGATCTAGTGTAGGAGGATTTCTCTTCATTCTTGAGAGAGTTCTTGGAGAATAGAGATCTCTAGGCTTGAGATGTTTTTTCCAAATTTGGTGTGTACAACTAAATAGGCTAATGATATAATAACATAATTGGGTATTTGTATTGCTAGGGTTAAAATAATATAATTGCCCAAATTCCCTTAATTATTATTTAATCCTATATAAATCCCATGTGAAATAATATTTGTAATATTATTATTTCTCAACATGCGCTTAACTTAAGAATTTTAATTAAATATTATTTAATAAAATAATAGTCAATATTATTAATTCTAACTGAACTATAAAACTTAGTGTACTATTCTTCCATAATATTTATCAACACTTGAATAATGTCTATTTATTTATTAAATAAATATCACTGCATTATTTACTAATAAATTATTAAATATTATATTCACTATATATAAAATAAATATTTATTAAATATTCCACTCATAATATATTCTCTCGAATAACTAGTGACCAAATAAATGTGATCATAAATATATGAGTAAGTATTAAACCATGTATGATAATAATATATATTCAACCTATTAAATAATAAATAATAATATATTATTTAACCAAGATTCTAGATACACTTAGTGTGTGAACCTTTAGGCCTCTTTCTCAGTCGCATTAGGCGAAGCAACCTAAAGTCCAAGGTTAGAGTTTAGAAACTTGCTAAGGAACCCATAGATAATGAAATTAATGTTGTAATGACATGTCACCTCATACAGACGCTTACCATGTAATATAATCCCTTTATCACAATATCTCTAATCGAGTAGGTTGCAAGTCAGTGCCATCAACCTTTTTACTCAATATCTATTTCTTTGACTTACCAGAAATAGAACATGTATATAGAACACCATGTCCATGGAATTATTTAGGTTGTATCATTTCCATCAACGGTTCTGAGATATTAAATTTTTTTATTTAACAAAAGGTATAAATTGTTTCTCACATTATTCATTAATGCAATATTACTCAGGATGCACCCAATATATCCTACTTCCTTGAAAACATCAATTATCAAGGTTTTCATCAATACATCTAAGTGTTTGACACGTAATACTCATTGATAAAAATACTAAAGTCTAAGGACCAGTAAAAATGTACGCAGATAAGAACATCCATGACACATAGAAATGTGGATTTCCTTTTGGCATGTATCGTTCTCATAATATCCAACTGGATATTACCTAGGGTGTACACCATGAAAAGGTGCCTCAAAGTCCTTTGAGTCTCCACCCTTTATATGTTGTATCATTTATGTCCCTTGAATGATTTCATCTGGGTATAGAACGTATATTTAAAAATAGTATCATGGCACTTCCAGGTTCTCATATAATGTGGAACTGCTATGACCTTTTAGTGCAATAGCTACTCTTAGGACATTATCATAGACTATGTCACAAAAAAGAACAATCATGATGTGATAACCAGTATATTCATATTAAAAAACATGAATATAAGTTATCGTAAAGTACAAAAAAGTTGGTTCTAAGGCACCAACTCCAACAGACTCCCACTTGAACTAGAGCCAACTGCTAACAACCTTCAGTCTTCTTGCTCTCACATGATACTCATGCTTCTTCTGAGATAGGACTTTAGTCAAGGGATCTACCAAATTCTCTTTTTTGGGTCCTATGGTCACTACAAATTCACCCCTTGGATAGAAATCCATCAAGAGGCGATACTTTCAGAGTATATTATTTGTCTATTAGTGTTACCTTCTATCTTTTGCAAGAGCCACCACTATAGTATTATCACAATACAATGTGATAGGGTATTTACTACTAGGTACTACATAAAACTCCTGGGAAAAGTTTTGAATCCAAATGGCTTCCTTGGTTGCATCAGAATATACTATATACTCAGACTCCACTATAGAATCAGCAAAAAATGTCCGCTTTGAACTCTTCCAGCTCATAGATCCTCTGTTGAGACAGACAATATATCATGATTGTGACTTTATATAATTTTGATCTATCTAAAAACCATCATCCATATAACCCTTGATTACTAGCTCCTCATATCCTCCATAAACCAGGAACATATCCTTAGTTCTTCATAGATACATAAGGATAACATTAACCGTAATCCAATGCTATTCTCCTGGATCTACTTGATATATTCCTACCATAATCAGTGAATAGGAAGCATCAAGTCTTGTACATAACATCAAATACATGATTGATCCAATCATAAAATCATATGAGATCTTACACATTCTCTCTTTCTATTATTATGTATGGGGACACATTTTCTTAGAAATATTTAAACCATATGACACTAGAACCTATACCCTCTTGGATTGTTCCACTATAAATATCATTAGTATCTTGTCAATATATGTACATTGACTTAGTCCAAGAAACCTCTTGGATCTATCACGAATGATCTTGATCCCTCGAATATAGGCTGATTCGCCTAAGCCTTTCATGGAGAAACGCTTGTTCAACCAGTCCTTAATAGATTTTAAGACTAGTATGTCATTTCCAATAAGTAATATGTCATCAACATATACTACTAGGATAATGACCTCCTTATCATTAAAACATTTTTAAACACACATATCATATTAGTTTTTAATGAAGCTAAATTATTTTATTACTTTATCAAATCTAATGTTCCAGGACCACGATTCTTGCTTCAATCCATAAATGGGTCTCTAAAACTTGAAAATATTTTTCGCATCACCTAGAGTCACCAACCCTTCTGGTTGTGTAATATAAACATCTTCCTAAAATTTTCTGTTATGGAATGTAGTTTTGACATCCATCTTCCAGATGTCATAGTCATGGTAAGATACTATATCAAGTATGATTATAATGGATTTAAACATGGAAACTAGAAAAAGGTTTCATTGTAGTCAATTAATTGATGTTTTTTAAATCTTTTATCCAGTAGTCTTGCTTTATAGGTACTTACTTTACCTTCCATGTTTAGTTTTCTCTTGAATAATCATTTTAATCCAACAGTATTTGCATCAAATGGCACATTGACTAGAACAAAAACATGGTTCTTATACATGGAATACATCTCAAAATTGATATCTTCTAGCCATCTTGTAGCTTTTGAGATCTCTATTGCCTCCTTGTAGGATAAAGGTTCATCATTGTCAACCAATAATGAGTCACCATCCTTGGTAAATAGAAAACCTTATCTCTCTGGTTCTCTTACCTATCTTACACTCCTATGTAGTGTTAGAGTTGGTGTCCTAGAACCAACATTTTTACATTGATTATATGAATATTTAATGTATTTAAATATTAACCATCTTATTACATATTTTTCATTATTCTGCATGACTATAATTTAATAATTTCCTAGAGTATTTTTCGCATTAATAAGGTCATATTAGTTCCCTGCTATGATGAGAACCTTGAAGTGTAATGAAAATATTATTAAATATAGTTTTGAGATTGGATTATATACTATGATGGGACACAGAGTATACAGACTATCATGTATGATTAGTCGTAAGCAAAAGAGACTTCTTCTCATGAAGCCCTCACTTAGTAATAACCATGATGGGAGATTATGAGAACAGAACTGCTAGTAGAATTTCTACATGTTTTGGTGTCATCGAATATTACTATCTATGAGCCCATGTAATGGTTTTTTAGACTTTAATATTATCATTAATAGGTGTAATGAGTCACACACTTAGATTTGCTGATGAAAATTGCCACACCATATGTTGGTGGGAAGTAGGGTACATTGGGTGCATCATGAATGATACGTCATTAATGGATAAGTCAAGGAAGGATTTTTACCTTCCATTTATGAAAGTTGATATCTCAAATATTTGATTGAGATAGAACCATTGCCCTAAATTTCATTGCCATGGTGTAATGACGAGTTTATTTTGGTAGTCAAAGAATGGTGTATGAAGCGTATATGTTGATGACACTATCATGAAACATGATTGATGAGTTATTGTGAAAAAGAGATTATATTACACGGTGAGTGTTCATATGTGGATTTCATCATTATTAAGTTAAGTTCTTTCTCTTGGGTACATTGACCTGTTTCAAGATATTAATCTTAGAATTTAGGGCAGTTCGTCTAATGCTAATGAGAAAGAATCATATAGGGACCCACACAAAGTGTTTCTGGTGGTCTTGATTAAATTCTATTTGAATTTAATTAATGAAATAAATATTATTCTCAAGATCTAGGAATAATTTTATTCATGTTAAAATGATTGAATAAATTAAATAAATATTTATTCACCGGATTTTGAATAAAATATATTTATTTATTTTATTGAAAATTAAATAAATATTTATTTATAAGTTTGTAAAAAAAATATTTATTTAAGAGAATAAAATAATTTATTCGGGTGTTTAATGAATGGAATAGGGGTTCAAATGGAATAAGACTATGTTCTTTGATAAATTAATTATTTACAAGTTAGTAAATAATGCTTATCCATTTGGCACGAGAAATAATAATAATATTGTTATCATTATGTGGCACGGGATTTCATTCATGGTTCCATTTTGTACAAATTAGTGCACCAAAACTAATGTTACTGTTATTGTTATTTTGTGGAGTGGGTTTTCTGTAATAGTTATAATTCCATTTAATTGTTGTTTCGTAATTAAATATTGTAATTGAAACATCATGTCGATTAATAGTACATCTATTATGAAAACCCTGGTGAATTGAGAATTGTTGATCTAAACATTTTCTATCTCAACTCACCTAATCTCTCCCTCTCAAAAATGAGATAAGTTCTTCATGACCCAAGAATGAGCAATCAAGAACGATCGATTCAAGACATTCGTTCTGTCATTCTACCACCTTTAGAATGAGTGGCATTGATCGGAGACCATTGGAGCACGTGTAGATCACCGCTAGAGGGATTCTACATTGGATCCTCACAAGCACAATGAAGAAAATAAAAAAGGGTCATTCAGGACTATCAACAATCATCAATGAAGAAAATACCGAAGACCCTGGTATTTAATTTCTTAATAAATTATTAAATTAATTATAAACATGATGTGAAAGATCCTCTTTCTCAGATCCGACACTATTATTATCTTTGTCTAAATATTTGATTTCAATTTTTGGATACTGGTGTTCATCATTTGATTGATCCCGAATTGGTAATCGATTACAGAAAAATAAAAGTTGGGACCTCCCAACTGTCATGCTTCTACTACATCTAGAACATTCAAGTGGTATCGTACGGGGATCATCGTTGATTATAATTTTTTAAATAATACATTGATGATTTATGGTTTAAAAATTTATTTTTTCAATTAAAGGTTAATCATTCTTGTAATCTGGATTTCAAGATATGATCTTCCTCTTTCTCTTCTCAAAGACCTAATAGAAATGAATAGTTTTTTTATTAATACTAAATTGAGGATCTCATCAGGAGGAATCGATGATTCTATCCAGGTAACATGACAGTACATTCCATGTATTCGTATTTACATTCCATGTAATTTTCTATACACACCGTGTAATCCAGATTACACACCATGTAGTTTTTTTCAGTGCATCGGGAGTAATTCAAAAATTACTCAAGACATGTGCATTAATGACACGTGGTGTAATTAATTCTTACACCGCATGTTGACCAAGACAGACTAGTGCACAGTTATCTGGATTAATTTCAATGTGTTCCACTAGAAACGACATGTAGTCCCTTAGGGTCAAGGGCCAAACCATGTATCCCATACATGGCTAAGTCGACTGGTAACAATTTTACCTAGAGACAACATGTCTTGCGGCCCACTAGACATGGCATGTACTCCATGATTTCTGAAGTACGCCTCACACGTCCAGTCCCAAGGAATGTACTTCAGATAAGAAGATGAAGGTAGTACACACCATGTAGTTGGAACTACACGCTGTGTACTTTACCAAATTACACAGAATTAAAACTTTAATGTTTGTGTCGTGTTTAGAATTACATATCATGTAGATAGGAATGGGCGTTCCTCGTGTTACCTCCAAGGTTGTGGATGAGAATCTAAGGTAAATTTAGAAAATGATTAAGATAAATGGATTGATTAATTAAATATAATAATTAATTGATTCATGCACTATTTATATTAATAATAATGATTAAATAATTGAATTATATTTTTATTAAATGTGTAGTTCATTTCATGTATGTGTATTATCATGATCTACACCAGACCTTTGTACGTGATTGGTTTCCTTTTAATTTATTTTAAATTAATTTTTGGTCTGCATGCCATCTCTCCTCATTAATATATAGGTCTTCTATGCCCATGGTTTAGTTTATGTAAACCACCTTCTTTAACCCTCGCCTGTGTGTGAGTAAAAAAAACATGTAATAGATAGAGCTCCTAGGATAGTGGTGTTGGTTCAAGATATAGTTGAGACCAAACCAATCCGAGGAGATACAAAGGTGGACAGGTGGAAGGTTGTAAACCTGTACCCAAAAGGTTCAAGGTGTATCTCCCCTAAGACAAGGTTAGTTTATCAAACTCTAGATAAACTAACCATTAGAAAATCTCCTGATCATTCCCTTTACTTTTTTGTTAGTTTCATGGTTTATCATTATGGATGTGTTGTCGCAATCACATAATTAATGAATTAAACAATCTTGTAATATGGAACTAAAATAAACAAGGATTATGTGTAAATATTATCAATACATGGTCAATAACTTATGTAAGTTACACTTAATATTATCAATCATGTGATAAATATAATAATCAATTTATGTATAAGAGATAAAAATCCTGAAATAAAATATTAATTCAAACTAAGCCTTCTGTTACTTTATTAAGGGAAATACTCAATAAAACTATGTTTTTGACCAAACCTTGTTGAGACACTTACTTTTATACAGGAATACCTTATAAAAGATTCAGGGTGACTTAACCATATTACATCAAGAGGAGTAATCCTTGCTAGACTTGGTGTAATATTGGAAGCAAGGGTTGAGGAAATTCAATTTAGGATTTTAGGATTGGGAAGTCAAGTCAATAGATCAGGGATCTACAATACCACAGTTGGCAAAGACCTACCTACCTAAATACATTCAAATATCTTGACCAATCCTTGTTGGGGTTATGCAAAGGAGAATATGGATCATTTCCACTAGAATGTCCAAGAAACTAGACATTCCAAGTTCAATGGTGAGGGCTATTGGGACTTGATAAAATAGTGGTAGACTTAATAAAATTAATTTATTATTTCTCATAAAATGTAATCAAGAAAGTACTAATTATCTTCTCTTTTAACTATAGAATAAAAATGAAAAACTTTTCAACCACACTATCCCTACGATCAATATTGGATAAAGACAACATCTGCACCATCAGTAACTTCCAGAAATGGTTTAGACACCTTAGGGTCATTTTACACCATGAACATAAATCTTATATACTGGAGTCCTCATCACCCGATCCATCATCCCAATAGGCAAGTAATGAAGAGTTTCTAGTATACAGAAAACATATGAACGATGCGGTTGATGTTCAATGTTTGATGTTATCATCAATGTCTAGTGAACTCATGAAGTATCACAAAAACATGGATACTTATAGCATGATTGAGAACCTATGAGGTCTTTACTAGGAGAGAGTATGACAGGAATGGTTTGATATCTCCAAGGAACTCTTTTAGAGTAATATTGGAGAGGGTTTCCCATATGGGATGCATGTAGTCATGCTCATTTTTTATATTGAGAATCTGGAGGTTTTAGGTTTTAAACTCCCTGAAGAACTGGGCACCAATCTCATTATCACATCACTCCCTCAAAGATTCTCTAGTTTTGTTTTTAATTTTAATATGAACAACATTGAGAAGTCTCTACCAGATCTTCTTATCCTCTGTCACCAAGTGGACAAAGTCACGAAGGGTGAAAATCCTTCTATACTTATGATGAATAAGAGGAAATGGAAGGCTAAGATATTTAATCCAAAAGCATACTCACACCCTTCCAAGAAAAGAAATATCAAGGGGGTATAAGGGAATATGAAGCTATTTGTTTCGCATGTGGTAAGAAGGGCCATTGGAAGAAAAACTACACCCAGCTAAAGAAGAAAGGGGAAGCTTCAAGTGTGTTTGTTATTGTGTAAAATTTATATATTTCTACAAATTGGGTATTAGATACAACATGTGGTTCTCACATATGTATCCAAATATAGGAACCAAGTAGATTCATGAAAATTGATCAAGGGTAGGTATATCTATGAGAATCCAATTGGGCAAGACTTACTGTTGTAGTTGTTGAAGAATACCATCTCATGTTGTTGACTGAGATGATCTTGGTATTAAAATGTTGTTATTATGTGCCTTCTATAACCAAAAAAATTATTTTTGTATTTATAATAGACACAGATGGATTTATATTCAATTTCAGAAATGAATGTTTCTTATTTTATAAATATATAATTTGTTTTGGTATGGAAAATTTATATAGCGGTCTTTACGTGTTGGATTACACAAACCAAATAATGGAAATCGATAACGAAGCTACATCACATGACTCATACCACATCCAACTTTGGAATCACTGGCTATGTCACGTAAATGAGAAACAATTGAAAAAGTTACATCAAGTTTGATATTTAGATTCTTTCAAACTAAAACCACTTTGTGTATGTCACACATGATTACAAGGAAAAATGACCAAAAACCTATTTAGTAGGAAAGGTGAAAGAGACAAAGAGCTTCTCGAATTTGTTGACACTGATGAGTGTGGACCATTTTCAGTTGAAGCAAGGGGTGGGTACTCATACTTAATAAATTTTACAGATTATTTTAGTAGATATGAATATATCTACTTAATGAGGTATAAGTCAGATTCTTTTGATATGTTCAAGGAATACAAGAATGAAGTTGAGAACCATATTGGTAAGAATATTAAGAAACTCCACTCAGACCGAGGTGGATATTATCTTAATAAAGACTTCGTTTATTACTTACGAGATTTTGTGATACTATACCAAATCAATCCTCCTTACACACCCCATTGGAATGGTGTAAGAGAAAGAAGGAACCACGCCTTGTTTTACATGGTGAGATCAATAATGAGTCATGAAAGTCTTCTATTATCCTTTTGGGAATATGAGTTACAAACAGAGACACACATACTAAACCAAGAACTAACTAAATTGATAAATGGTATTAAATTCAAGATTTGGAGTGGAAAAAAATCCATGATATCGAATTTACATGTGTGGGGAAGTAAAGAGTTTGTTAAATCTTTTTCAGGTAACAAACTCCTACCCTAAGGCACAAAGTGTACCTTTATAGGATACCCCAATGAAACAAGGGGATATTACCTATAAGACCCCTCAGAAAAAAAGGTTATACTGGTAATACACAACATATTCTTTGATATGGATCACATCTCTAAATGTGATATTGGGAGCGATATATTCTTTGATGAATTCAAGGATCAAGTTACATAAGAGTTGGTACATGAGTAGATTCCATAAATCATTGTGGAAGAAATATCTATTCCAGAAACACAAGTACTACATAGGAGTACAATAGAGGTTAGAGAACTGAAACGGTATGGTTTTCTTGTTACTGAGGATGGTGACTCATTATTATTTGATAAAAATGACCCTCTAGCCTACAAGGAAGAAGTAAGTGGCATAGAAGTTTATAAGAGGTAATAAACCCTGAATTCTAAAATGGATTCCATGTACTAAAACCAAGTATGGATTTTGGTAGATCCTCCTATTGATGTAAAATATGTTGCTTACAAATAAGTATTCAAGAAGAAAATATACATATAAGGATAATTTAGTACCTATAAGGAATGAATTGTTGAAAAAGTGTTCAAATAACATCAAGGAATTGAATATGACAAAACTTTTTCACTAGTTATGATGCTAAAATCCATCATAATTCCATTGATCATTGCTGCTTACCATGACTATGAGATTTGTGAAATTGATGTCAAAATAGACTTTCTTAACTAGAACCTTAAAGAAGATGTCTATATGATACAACATGAAGGGTTTTTGACTCCAAAGGATGAAAATAAGATATCTAAGTTGAAATAATTCATTAGTGTATTAAAGAAAGAATCCAGGTTATGGAACATTCGTTTTGATGAATCCATAATGGAATTTGTTTTTATAAAGAAGGAATTTGAGCCTTGTGTCTAAAAACGGTTTAGTGGGAGTGTAGTCGTTTTCCTAATAGTATATGTTAATGAAATATTACATATTGGCAATGAAATACTAGTCTAACAATCTGTTAAGGTATGGTTGAATAAATGCTTCACCATGAAGGACTTGGGTGAGGAAGTACATATTATAAGTGCTCGACCTTAAACATTACATAATCGTGAATTAAATGAATAATTCACATTGAGGATCATTTCAGGTTTAGTGTTTTAGAGTATTAGGCCATAACTATTACATTACATATCAAAAATTACAAGGTAGACACTTATAATCAGTTTCCATTTTTTTTATAAAATAAAAACTCTTCAAAAAAAGAGTCATGTCTAGTCCCATGTTTTAGAGAGCAAGAAATTTCCTTGATCCCATCCTTGACCTTATTCATATTTAGGTCCTATGAAAAACATTTCAAAACTTGGGATGAGCATCAAAATCTCAGTAAGGGTTATAAAACAAAGAATGAAAACATTAGTTCCTCATTGCATACATAACATAATCTCTTTAACGTACCTCATGAAATCATAAGATTTATGAATGACACATATAAAACATAAATCATAAAGGTAACTTGTGGCATCCATATCATACTTATATTGTATATATCATAGATACATAGGGAGTTACATTTGGAATACCCATCACAGTATATTCCCTAAATCTATTGGGAGAAACATTCACATTGACCTCTGTCACTTTACCCAATGCATTAGAGAGATATCTTGAGCTCACCTTCCCTTGGTTTATCACGGAACCACCCATATACATAATAATGAACAAGAACTATAACATATTCCTAACACATTAAACAAACATAAAGAAAAGATAACATTTCCACATTTCAACCACAATATATCATTTAAATATATTGAAATAATAAATCCAATTTAAATACCTTTTTAAAAACCAATATACCTAGAAAAGATTAAATGGTATTTACTTTCCTTTAAAAAACATTACATCTTATTAAGGAAGCAAAAGATCAAATAATACTCACAGCGGTGGAAAGGTCATTGTCACTGCTTACGTTAAAAAGAAACATTATTTTTTGTCATTTTGTAAAACGCTTTGTAGAAAAAGATTCCCTTTGAATGAAATGAAAATTCAACGGAGTTTATACAACGTATAAAATAAAGTCATGTATTAAAAAAATATTCCTCAATGAAAGGAGATTGAGACGAAGTCCCTTACCTCATGTCCGACTTGACCCATTAATTTTTTAATATCCTGAATAATAAACTAAAGTTAATTTATAATTGATTAAGAACCTTTTTCAAGTTTATTATTCCTTTTATATCTCTTATTACCAAGTTATAAACAATATGTAATCATTTAAGATAATAATGGTCATTTTGTTGATAATTGATAGTTAAGTCAAACGTGGACTTCTTATAATTACAAGTTTTTTCACATAGTCCAAAGTTATTTATATCTAGAATGATATTAATGATTTAGATATCATATATATCATATATATCCAATATATTCATGTATTTATTATAGTACATAACATTTGGATGTGAGAAATGAAAGGCACCGTAACACCCCGGGATTTTATGAGATATATTATTTTTAATTTCTTTGACGTGTTCTATTATACACTATACCAAGATTAGCATGTACTATATGCAACACCGTATTAGCTTTCAATATACACAACACTATTCTAGGCTCGTGTTATACACAATTTCAAGTTTGTTTTGTGGAAATTATTCTACACAACATTAAGTTTAGATTTTGTTTAATGTATAAATGAAAAATAGTTTGGATTATGTTCTACACAACACCAAACAGATCTTTCATTACATGCAACCCTGACTTGGCTTGCATTACACGAAATCAAGACTTTCCTCGATAGCGTGTGTAGTATGCAATACAGAGTTTCACTAAACGAGATATTATTATAATAGTATTATGAACCAGCCGTTATGAATAGCAATACCCACTTTTTTGAAATATTATATATTTTAGCTTTCAAAATGGACTTAATTTTTGGATTCGGAATATAGAAATTATCCTAGGGTGAATTTTTTGTATTTTTCTAAAATCATTAAATTTTTGATGAATAGTGAAAACACCGAGTTACTATTTAAAAACTGACTTTTATATACATAATTATTTATTTTATTTAAATTTATTTTAGATCAAAATTGATACATAATAACTATATAAGTTTAATGTAATTCATTGGGGTCATTTTATACTAATTTTAGACATATAAAAATTTTATTGAACTTTTCACCGTCTTTTACCCACCTCCTAGGAGAGTTTGAAAATTTACATAAAACTTAATTTTACCACTTCTGGGAGTGGAATTTTGAAAATCTGAGAGACACAGCTAATATCAAAAAGTAAAATGTGGTTTAATAAGATGAAAATAATTTTTGTTGAATAGTAACTTTTTACTTTTATTTACCACGGTTAAAAGTAAGTAGGGTAATTAAGGGTAAAAATGATATTATTATTACCCAAACACATGTCCTAATTCTATTGGATAAGTGTAGTTCTACCAAAAACAACCTTAGGGATAAAATATTACCCTTTAGGTCCACTTGGATTAGATTAAGACATTTATTATCTTTTTATTTAAAGTAGAATTAAAATAGTTAAAATCAAAGTTTAATAACTAAAACATTTTTAATATAAAGTTATAAATAAGATAAATTTTACTATAAATATTAATTATAAATCTAAAAATCTTTCCTACATAATGGTATTTTATTTATAATTTTTAGACATTAAATAATTTAATTTATTTATGACACAATGATGATGCAGTAATTACCTGATTAATTAAATATTAACATAATTAATGTTATAAATACCCAAATAATTTTTATTTTTGCCTTTTTATGAATTAAACTAATTTTATAGGTTAATATGAAATGTTAGTATTGATTTAATTATCTTTTTTTGTACTAATAATGTTGTTATAATTTTCAAAAAAAATCAAGTACCACGTAGTGTCAAAATTGACATAAAATAATTTTTAAAACAAATATTATATTATAAATTTTTATTTTATTCCTAAAAATATAAGTTTCGAACAAATGACTTAGATAAGGATATATATATAAATAATGAACCACTTGGGGTCCTTTTGGCTTGTTATAGTATGTTTATTAACCATATAGTTTAAGAAAACAGAAAGACACGGTAAAATCTAAATTATTTAACTTAGAGTTAAATCTAAATGATAAGGATAAAATAGTAACCTAAACTTTCCTAAAACCTATTTGTTGAAAGGATTTCGACCCATCACCACCTTATCTTCGAAATAAATCAATTTGGAACTATTAAAAACCGATTATGACTTCATTATAAAATAATATTTTAAGTTTTCCTAAGGTGCCCCTCTCCTCCCTTATAAAAAGGGCAGCCCTTCCCTCTTCACTTCACACCCTTTTGAGCATTGAAGCTCAGCCAACCCCTGCCAATTACTGTTCTCAACCTCTCTAGTTATATCATAGAGGTTCTGGTCTTCTCAAAAGACAAACTCTAGTGCCCTAAGATGTGGTTTAAGGGAGGTGCGTCGAGGAAGAGGTAATCTCTTCTACCGATTCTTTCAGGTTTTCTTTTTTCTTAAACTTTTCATCTTTAGTTGTTTCATAATAAAGTAATAACATAAGTATCACTAATATAATAATATGTTATTATAAATATTAAACAACCACATTTCACCTTCTATCCATCCTACGTAAAATGAAATCACCTCGCATGCGTACGTACGGAATACCGTCTCCACGCCGTGGTGTAATCAGTTTTTCCACCACCACCTTACTTGGATGGGTATAATGGGGTAAAAAATAACTATATATGGTTATTATAAAATCATAATGATTCTGAGATATTATATAATCCACTCCAATTCCATTCAATAATTATGGGAATGATATCATCTCTCGTGCGTACGTACGGATTACCGTCTCCACGACACAATGAGATTCATTCTCCATGTTAACCATTCAATAATGATTATAAAGTATATATATTGAATAATAATGACATATATTAAATAATGAAGCTTCTGAATTTATGTATGTATATATATATATATATATAAATTTCATCTACTTACTTCCATTCAAGTCAATAAGGAAAGGATAACAACGTTCATGCGTACGTACGACCTACCGTCTCCATGAACGGTGTATTTCATTTCATTCATTTATCTATTATATATATATATATACTGAATATATATGATATATAAATCATGAATTACATTCTTAATGTAAGTAAATCCGGATATAAGTAAATATAATATCAATAACAACAAGTCCAAACAAGTACAATAAATAAAACGATTTTACCCAAAATGCTGCTTTAACATGGAATTTACAAAAGAACGGGTAATATAAAGTCATAAGTGAACCATATATGATATAATAACAATAAATATGATTCTTAAATAAGTAAATTACATTATTTAAATCATTATACAGGAGTTTGGGATATGTACGAATCATATCGGACCTAAGGTAAGGGAAAATATCAAAATCTTATTTTTATCCGAGATTGTTTATACTTCAGAATTTACTAGGGAATATTTATCATACACATCCATGTTTTGTAAATATGTAATATTATTTATATCCTAATACAATTTTTTATATCCAATTTTACCTATTGGTGAGTTTTTTTAAAAGATATTAAAGGAATCTTTTGTCGTTTTTAGTACGAGGTACTTTTTGACCAAAGTTCGAGAAGAATGTTTTCTTTAGATTATACGGCTTGAATGGATTTTTATGATTTCATAGAACATTATTTCCATGAAAAGTAAATTATAATTTTTCATGTTTATTTTTAATCAACTTATTTCAGATTAAAATTTTATGACTTGTTAAGAAAGGAAAAATGAATTTGAAGTAGAAAGGATATTTTCCTCAAGAATGGAGTTCAAGAATTTTATCAAAATTATTTTCCATCTAAGATAATATAGGGTTATGTTTATAACCCTATTTTTACATTGATTTGGTTGTGTTGTAATGGAATTATCTTTATGAATTCTATTTATCTTATATTTTTTTTTTTATGATGGCATGATTTTTAAGAATCCCATTTTAATTAAATGGGTTATGCTATGATGTATGATTTATGATCTTGTGGAACACATAAGAATTTTATCATTATGGATGTGTGGGACCTATATCTCCCTCCCATTCCTTGGGTAAAGATTTATATCTCATGAGATAGACCTGGCTGGAATGGCAATTTAAACCGGTTCAGTAATACAGGGTTGGAATGAGGAGTGAACTCGATTCAGAAAGGGACTTTGTCCACTAAGATGGTCTTGGCAGCAATGCCTTGGCGACTATAGAAATCATAACATGTTCTTACTCGTTGGACAATTACATGTTTTCTTCCCAGGCTATTTTATCAGGATTGATGTTCCATTATGATATATGCCTTACGTACTTCCAAGATTTATATCTTTGCTCAAAATTTTGATGTTTAGATTTTATGTTCATGTTTTTTCATTCAAATGGTTATGGATTCTTTTATGTTCTCTATGTTTACCCTTAATGAGAATTTGATCTCACCCTTTTTATGTTTTCCCCCATGAATTAAAGAAAGGTTTTAGGTAAGAAAACAAAAGGGGAAGATCTTTATGGGAGATGTTGAAGATCTTATACCATGATTAGAAGATTATGTTCTGAGTTTCCAAAGACACTAAACTATTACAGTCCTTGAATGTTTGTTTTTGTTAAGTATTAAGTATTCCACAAAAGTAATGTAATTTACATGTACTTAAAGCTTTGGGTCTCTGCATTTGGTATAATAGGAAAGGTTTAGTCAACCTTTGGAAACTAGGATTCGAAAACATTAGTGAAATCCCTAGAGATATTTCTAAGGTATGTCTAGGGATGTCTCTAAGGTTTATTATACGTATAGGTTATAGTCCTAGAATTATGGTAACAATCATAGAATTAAACCTAAGATGTTATATATTAAAGGTAATCCCCCTTTATTATGTTGTTTTCCTAGCATGATTTTTCCTCTCACACTATTCTTTTTGGGTTTTAGAAAATGTCTAGAAACCGGAAGATTCACGATAATGGAGGATATGATGGACAACAGAATGATATTTTTCATGAGGAACCAAATGAAAATGGATCTAGAAGTCCACATATAATTATTATTCCTAATCATCAATCTCATAATATGATCAATAATCTCATCTTTGGAATGTTTCTCGACTCAGGTAATAAGAGAAAGATTGAGTTTCTTGATGATAATAGAGGAATGAAAGTTCAATTTACCTCATTTAAATCATGTGGGAAGAGGCATCCGAGAGATTGTTTTAGAGGAACTGGACGATGATTTTAGTGTGGAAAAGGAGGAAGCAAAGCAAGTAAGTGAAAAGGAAAAGGTTCAGTTAACACCATGGACAAGGATAACGGTATTTCTATGACATCAAAAATGATTAAATGTTTTCAAAGTGGAATGTATGGGCATTATGCAAACCAATTACCTAAGGGAAAATCTCATGAAGAGAATCAACATGGTAATATGGGTATTATTTATGTGGATGATGATGAGGAGACTAAAAATGATATATGAGATGAAAGAAGTGTTGAAGCATGGTCAATGGTTTAAGAAGGTAGTGGAATGATTGTATGTTTATCAATTGTTATGTTGTATAGGTAATTTAATGGTACTATAGAATAAAGAAACTTCTAAGGATTGTTACACTATTGTTTTTCCCAAAGTATTTGAAAGTATATTTCGAATGGTACTGGTAACCATAAACGGTTATTCATAAATTTTTGGAAAGAAGATGATATGCGCATAATGAAGGGATAAGGAGAGAATAATATGTTTGATAGTTTTCATGAGATCATGGCTGATAAAAGGATAAAGTGATATCATGATTTGAGTATATAGATTTTTTTGGGATTTTGTTATGTGGAAAGAGTTAACTTTTGATAGAACTCATGTTTTCACTAAGGTTATATGGTAATTCATGTTTCCCAAGAATACATTATTAGGGTATTCAAATGTTTCGAATGTGACCAACAATATATATCGTCTGATAAATGATGGTATTCACATCCTCGGTAGATGAAATTTCAAGTAATCGTTATCTTTATACTATGAGATTGGACAGAAGTATTTTGGATAAACCTAAAGATTGAAATAGATTAAGCTAGATATCAGATAGTAATGTTTAAGGATAGAACTTTTGTTATGTTATAATAGTATAGTTTTAGAAAAAGGACAACTCGTAGGACGGGAGACAACCCGTCACGTCGGACATGGTTGCGGGAATCGAACCCACAAACAAAGTGAGATAGGCCTCTATCGCCTACCACTAGCCTAAAGGAAGTCCTTGGTTAGTAGAAACTAGTTTTATTTTATTAAGCAGGATGATAAATGAAGTATAAGTCAATTTTGGAACCATATATGATTAATCTCACCATAGATGGACTTATGTATATAACTTTTTCTAACCCTATGTTTGAGACAGATGGAATGACCTGTCATTCTATCACATGATCTGCCAACACTTCGTGAAAGACAAATTCAACTTCATTTCTTTAAGAGATGAAGTGGAAATTTTTCGAGGCACGAGCAACATTGAGATTGTACCAAAATCAAGTAAGTATTTCTTTTAATTCAAAAATTCTTCAACTTTAGGGAAATGATCTTGAAATCCAAAAATGTTATCCTAGTGCCCTTATATCCGATTAATCAGATGGTACCTTAGATCATTACAAATTTATGAATTTGTGATTTTTGTCTTTTTCATATCCATGTTCTCTACCACTCTCCATCAGAACATGATGGTTAGATTTCTCTTCCTTATCCATATTTTCACCTATGGTCTCCTATGTGGATTCCCAGTGATTAGTTAATTTGGGTAGCCGTTACATTTCATAATTTAGTTTTTAAAGTTATGTTTTGGTATTTCTTTTTACGATGTGGGTTTCTATGTTTCTAGGAAAGAAACACTCAAGTAGAAAACCATTTATAACCCCGACAAATTTTGAGGGAGAAATTCGTTTTAAGGGGGGTAGAATGTAACACCCCGAGATTTTATGAGATATATTATTTTTAATTTATTTGAGGTATTCTATTATACACTACACCAAGATTAGAATGTACTATACGCAACACCGTATTATCTTGCAGTATACACAACACTATTCTTGGCTCATGTTATACACAATTTCAAGTTCGTTTTGTGGAAATTAGTCTACAAAACATTAAGTATAGATTTTGTTTAATTTATAAATGAAAAATAGTTTTGATTATGTTATATGAAACACCAAATGGATCTTTCACTACACGCAACCCTGACTTGGCTATCATTACACACAATCAAGACCTTCCTCGATAGTGTGTGTAGTACGCAATACCGAGCATCACTAAACAAGATATTTTTATAATATTATTTTGAACTAGCCGTTATGAATAGTAATACCCACTTTTTGAAATTTTATAAATTTTAGCATTCAAAATGGACTTCATTTTTGGATTTGGAATATCGAAATTAGGCTAGGGTGAATTTTTGGTATTTTTCTGAAAACATTGAATTTTTAATGAATAGTGAAAACACTGAGTTACTATTTAAAAACAAACTTTTTATATAAATAATTATTTATTTTATTTAAATTTATTTTCTGTCAAAATTGATAAAAAATACCTATATAAGTTTAATTTAATTCATTGGAGTCATTTTATAATAATTTTAGACATATGAAAATTTTATTGAACTTTTCACCGTCTTTTACCCACCTCCGAGGAGAGTTTGAAAATTTACATAAAACATAATTTTACCACTTTTATGAGTGTAATTTCGAAAATCCAAGAGAAATGGTTAATATCAACGAGTAAAATGTGGTTCAATAAGATAAAAATAATTTTTTGTGAATAGTATCTTTTTACTTTTATTTACCACGGTTAAAAGTAAATAGTGTAATTAAGGGTAAAAATGATATTATTATTAACCAAAAACATGTCCTAATTCTATTGGATAAGTTTAGTTCGACCAAAAACAACCTTAGGGATAAACTATTACCCTTTAGGTCCACTTGGATTAGATTAGGACATTTATTATTATTTTATTTAAAGACGAATTAAGATAGTTAAAATCAAAGTTTAATAACTAAAACATTTTTAATATAGTGTTATACATAAGATAAATTCTACTATAAATATTAATTAAAAAGATAAAATGTTTTCCTACATAATGGTATTTTATTTATAATTATTAGACATTAAATAATTTACTTATTTATGACACAATGATGATGCAGTAATTACCTCATTAATGAAATATTAACATAATTGATTTTATAAATACCCAAATAATTGTTATTTTAGACTTTTAATGAATTAAACTAATTTTATAGGTTAATATGACATGTTATTATGTATTTAAATAACATTTTTCGAACTAATAATTCTGTTATAAGTTTAAAAAAAATCAAGTTCCAAATAGTGTCAAAATTGACATAAAATAGTTTTTAAAACAAATATTATATTATTAATTTTTATTTTATTCCTAAATTACTAATAAACAGACAAATGAATTAGATAAGGATATATATATTAATATTTAACCACTTGCGGTTCTTTTGGTTTGTTATATTAAGTTTATTAACCATATAGTGTAAGAAAACAAAAAGACCCGGTAAAAGTTAAATTATTTAACGTAGATTTAAATCTAAATGATAAGGATAAAATAGTAACCTAAACTTTTCTAAAACCTATTGGTTGAAAGGATTTAGACCCATCCACACCTTATATTAGAAATAAATCAATTAGGAGCTATTAAAAACCGAATATGACTTCATTATAAAATAATATTTTATGTTTTCCTAAGGTGCCCCTCTCCTCCCTTATAAAAAGGGCACCCCTTAACTCTTCTCTTCACACCCTTTTTAGCCTTTAAGATCTTACAAACCCTAACAATTACTCTTATAAACCCCTCTAGTTATGTCATAGAGGTTCTGGTCCTCTCAGAAGACCAACTCTAGTGCCATAATATGAGGTTTAAATGAGGTGCGTCGAGGAAGAGGTAATCTCTTCCACCGATTCTTTCGGGTTTTCTTTCTTCTTAAACTTCTTCTTCTTTAGTTGTTTCATTATAAAGTAATCACATAAGTATCACTAATATACTGAAATGTTATTATTTATATTAATCAACCCCATTTCACCTCCTATCCATCCTACGGAAAACAAAATCATCGTGTGCGTGTATGTATGGAATACCGTCTCCACGCCGTGGTGTAATCAGTTTTTCCACCACCACCTTACTTGTATGGGTATAATGGTGTAAAGATTAACTATATATGGTTATTATAAAATCATAATGTTTCTGAGGTATTATATCATCCACTCTAATTTCATTCAATAATTATCACAATGATATCATTACTCGTGCGTAGGTACGGATTACCGTCTCCACGACGCGATGAGATTCATTTTCCATGTTAACCATTCAATAATGATTATAAAGTATATATAATGAATAATAATGAAATATATGATATAATTAAGATACATAATTTATATATATATATATATATATATGTCATCTACATACTTCCATTCAAGTGAATAAGGAAAGGAAAACATCGTTCAAGCGTACGTACGGACTACCGTCTCCATGAACGGTGTATTTAATTTAATTTATCTATCTATTATATATATATATATATATTGAATATATATGATATATAAATCATGAATTAAATTCTGTAAGTAATTAAATCATGATAAGTAATAATAATATCAAGAACAAGAAGTCCAAACAAGTACGATAAATAAAACTATTTTACCCAAAACACTGCTTTAACATGGAATTTACAAAAGAACGGGTAATATAAAGTCATAAGTGAACAATATATGATATAATAACAATTAATTTAATTCATTAATAACTACATGAAATTATTTAAATCATTATACAAGTGGTTCGGATATGTACGAACCATATCAGACCTAAGGTAAGGGAAAATATCGCAATCTCATTTTTATCCGAGATTGTTTATACTTCAGAATTTACTGGGGGAATATTTTTCATCCACATCCATGTTTTGTCAATATGAAATATTATTTCTATCCTCCTACAATTGTTTAAATCCAATTTTACCTATTGGTGATTTTTTGTAAAAGATATGAAAGGAATCTTTTTTCATTTTTAGTACGAGCTACTTTTTGACTTTTCCGACCAAAGTACGAGAAAAATGTTTTTCTAACTTATACGGCTTGAATGGATTTTTATGACTTCATAGTACGTTATTTACATGAAGCTTACTTTATAAGTTTTCAAGTTTATTTTTAATCAACTTCTATTAGTTTAAAATTTTATGACATGTTAAGAAAGGAAAAAAAATTGAAGTAGAAAGGATATTTTTCTCAAGAATGGAGTTCAAGCTTTTTATCAAAATTATTTTACATCTAAGATAATATAGGGTAATGTTTCTATCACTATTTTTACATTTATTTGATTATGTTATGATGGAATTATTTTTATGATGTCCTTTTATGTTATATGATTTATGTTATGATGGCATGATGTTTAAGAATCCGATTTTTATTACATGGGTTATGTTATGATGTATGATTTATGATCTTGTGGAACACATAAGAATGGTATAATTATGAGATGGGGGGACCTATAACTACCTCAAATTATTTGGGTAAATATTTATATCTCATGAGATATACATGGCAGGAATGGCAAATTAAACCGGTTCACTAATACAGGACTGGAATGAGGAGTGAACTCGATTCAGAAAGGGACTTTGTCCACTAAGATGGTCTTGGAAGCAATTCCTTGGATACTATGGAAATCATAACATGTGTATAATGGTATCCAAAATTATATTTTTCTTACCAGTCTATTTTATCAGGATTGATGTTCCATTATGATATATGCATTACGTACATCCAAGATTTATTTCTTTGCTCAGGATTTTGATGTTCAGATTTTACGTTCACGTTTCAGTATTCAAATGGTTATGGATTCTTTTATGTTATCTATGTTTACCCTTACTGAGAATTTGAGCACACCCTTTTATGTTTTTTCCCCTAGGAATTAAAGAACAGTTTTCGGTAAGAAGACCACAGGGGAATATCTTTATAAATGATGTTGAAGATCTTTTACCATGATTAGAAGATTATGTTCCGAGTTTCCAAAGAAACTATACTATTACAGTCCTTGAGTGTTTTTTTTTGTTATGTATTAAGTATTCCACAAAAGTAATGTAATGTAAATGTACGTCTATCTTTTGGTCTCTACATGCACTGTTCATGGAGACGGTAAGTCATACGTACTCACGAACGCTACATTCATTTCTATTTTTTTTATTTTAATGGAATTACAATATAATGATACATAGGTATATTATAATTACCTTATAATATCATATATAATATCGTTAACTCCATCTTTTATATGTCCCACATATTGAATTAATGAGTCATATCACTTTGAGGGGGTGGTAGTCCTCACTTCCTCAAATGAAATTATTACGTTTAACCATAATGGAAATAATAATGGTATTATATAAATGAAACATAAAGAAGCATAAATAAAACATAAACATAATATATATCGTATATAAAAATAGTTTCATCTTAATGGCCAACATGAGAGGTCATAGGAGATAATTGAACAATCATCGTTTCGTGAGGCGTTCGTTTTCCATCCACAGAAACAGTATGTTCTTTACCCATTAGATGGAGGTGTGAATAAGTGTAGTTCAAATAATTCTCATAAAAACATCCTAATATATTGAGGATACTGGTGTTGTTATAAAATAAAAGAATTAAAAGAGTTTGTGGGGTTGGGAAAGGAAAATAAAACAAAAGAACTTAAGAGAAGACATTACCTTTAAATCGGGTAACTCCCTTTGGTTTGAACCAAAAGGACTTATTGAAGTGACTTATGCCTTTGTTAAGGATTCTAGATGTAAGAGAGTGATCTGGAGAGATTATTTGGGTAGGTGTTGGATGATCCATGGGGCTTGAGAGGTGTGAGGAATGAGTTAGATGTGAGGGATCTTTATAAGGGAGAGGATGGGCTCTTTAAGAAAGTGTGAAAATATTATTTTATTATATAATGATTTTTGGTTTATAAAGGTCTAAAACTTATTAAAGTCGAATATAATATGACTCATGGTTGAAATAAAATCATCCAATAAGAATTTGACAAGTTTTAGAAGTTATTTTAATCTTTATAATATTATTTAATTAAATCAATTTTTAATGAGGTAAACACTGTATCATTATTGTGTCATAAATAATTTTATTTATTTGATGTATAAAAATTATAAAAAAATACCATGATGTTGGAAATATTTTTAGATTTCAAATTAATATTTATAGTCGAAAATATAACTTATAGAACCCCTTTTAATAATTTATTTACTATAAGATATTTTTTTATGTCATTTTTTTCTATACTTTAAGTTAATTAAAATAAAGTGTCATTATCACTCTTAAGTGGCTCCATGGGGTCCCAAAATCGACCCAAGGATGCCAATGGTTAGAAATGTATCAAAAAATAGGATTATAACACATGTTAGGGTAATTTTATATTATTATAATAATATTTTTTACCCTTATTTACCAGATTTACCTTTTAACCATAGTAAATAAATTTTTTACTGTAGTAAATATTTAAAATGTCTAAAAATAAAAGTTTCCTATTTTCATAATTTTTACCAAATGATTCTAAATATTGAATCCATTTTTCTAAATTCAAAACATATAAGTGGCAGAAATTAATTTAAAATTAATTTCCGCTGTCAAAACAAAAAAAAAGTGTTTTTTAAGAAATAATAACTATCAAAAGATTGACACTTGTTTATGTCCAATTTCAATGTGAAATTATATACAATGAAAAAAATTGGATTAAATGGTAAAAATATAATATAATTACACTTTAAAACCAATTGAAATGATAATCTAACCATATAAATAAATTATATTAAAATGCAGTTTTGAAATAAATACAGTATTTTCCATTATTCATCAAAAATGGAATTTTATCAGAAAAATAACAAAAAATTTCCCAAATTAAAATTTGAGGTCCCTATTCTGAATAAGAATTTTATTTTTTCAAAAATAACATTTAAAAGTGACCAAAACTGTATTTAAAGAGAGTTCTCCCTCAAAAGGCAGTAAATCAACCTTTTAAAGAATATTATGCTTAAAATTAGATTCATTCACATTTTAAGCCTCTAGATTTTATTGGTTAAATGTAAAAACATTTAAAAAACATGTATAATCATATTGTAGTTAGTTCTATCTATTCATACAAATACAATGTCAAGGCATTAACAACCCTTTAAAATAATAATATTATATTATTATTGTGCAACGTAAGATTTCAAAGAAACCCGCTGTTGTGTATCGGGTACGCCATCAAACATAGCGTCCCCTTTAAAGTAAAATTAATATTTAATTCACAAATATTAATAAATATGGGAAAAAAATTATTCTTTATTTACCTGGGATGTTACATATATTATTGGGATCAATGTCCATTGTGATAGATCTAAGAGATTATTAGGCTTAAGATAATGTACATACATTGACTAGATACTGAAGAGATTTATTATGGGACAATATAAGAGGGGATTTTTTCTAGCATCACATGGAATTCATGTTTCCAAGAAAATGTGTCCTCAGATGCATTAGGAATGAAATATAATAGAAAGGAATCCATATGCATCAATGACTGGGTATATCATGTATGTTATTCTATGTACTAGGCTAGATGTCGCCTATACATTGAATGTGGTAGGAAGATATCAAGATGATCTAGGTGAACTCTATTGGATGGAATTTAAGACTATACTTAAGTATATAAGGCATACTAAGGATATTTTCTTGGATTATGGAGGAGATTAGGAACTAGTCATCAATGGATATGCATATTTTAGTTTCCAGACTGATCAAGATGACCTGAAGTCCCAAACGGGATACATCTTCACTTTGAATGGAGGTACTGTGTGCTGGAAGATCTCAAAGAAAGGTGTGGTCACAGATTCTATAGCAATTTCCGAATATATCATAGCTTTTTAGGTAGCTAAATAAGTTGTTTGGATGCGAAGCTTCATCAAAGAGCTGGATTTGGTACCTAGCAGTAAATATCCCATCACACTTTATTGTGATAATACTATAGTGGTGGCTCTCACAAAAGATCCAAGGTCACATCAGTGGAAGAAGCACATACTACAGAAGTATCATCTCTTGAGTAAATTCTCTTAGAGATGTGAAGTTTTAGTGAGCATTATTTCCACAGAAGACAACATGGACAACCCCTTGACTAAAGCCTTGACTCGGCAGAAACATGTTTTCCATGTGAGGTCTAGTGGACTGAAAGTCATAGGCAGTTAGCTCTAGTCCAATCGTTAGTTTCTGGGAGTTGGTGTCCTAGAACCAATTGTTTTTACATTTATTATATGAATATTTAATGTAATTAAATATTAAACATCCTATAATATATTTTTCATTGTTCTACATGACTATAATGTAATAATGTCCTTGAGTATTTTTCGCATTAATATGGTCATAGCTGTTCCCCTCTATGATGATAACATTGAAGTTCTATGAAAATATTCTTAAATATAGTTATGTGGTTGGATGACATACTATGATGGGACACATATTATAAAAATCGTTAGGTGCAAGTACTCGTATGTATAAGAGAATTATTCTCATAAAGATCTCACTTGTTAATCTCCAAGACGGGAGATTATGAGAACATACCCACCAGTAGGAATTCCACATGTTTTGGTGTCATCATATATTCTTATCTACGAGCATGTGTAATGGTCCTTAGACTTTAATATTATCATTAATATGTGTCATGACACGTGCACTAATATTTTTTGACAAAAACCATCACACCATATGTTGGTGGGAAGTAGGGTATGTTGGGTGCGTCACAAATGACATGTTATTAATGGATAAGTCGAGGAATGATTTATCCCTTCCATTTATGGAAGTTGATATCTCAACCATTTTATTGAAATAGAATCATCACCCTAAATTCCATGTCCATGGTGTAACGATGAGTTTATTAAAATTATTTAAAGAATAAAATATCAAGCATATAGGTTGATGACACTATCATGAAAGCTGCTTGATGTGATATTGTAACAAATGGATTATATTACATAGTGAGCATTTGTATGTGGATGTCATCATTGCGAATTTAAGTTATTTCTATTGGGTTCCTTGACCCATTGCTAGATAGTAATCTTGGACCATAGGCAAGACCACTTAATTACAATGAGAAATAATCCTATATGGTCACACACTAAGTGTTTCTGGTGGTCTCTATTAAATTCGATTTGAATTTAATTAATGGAATAAATATTATTATCAAGACCGATGAATAATTTTATTCAAGTTAAAATGATCACATAACATAAATAAATATTTATTCACCATATTTTTATTAAAATATATTAATTTATTTTATCAAACATTTAATAAATATTTATTTACTAGTTTGTAGATAAAAAAATTATTTATGTTAATAAAATATTTTATTCGGGCAGTCAATAAATGGAATAGGATTTTGAACAGACCAAGAACTTGTTCATTGATAAATTAATTATTTACAAGTCAGTAAATAATGTTTATCAAATTGTCATAAGAAATAATAATAATATTGTTATCATTATGTGGCCTAAGATTTAATTTATGGTTCTGTTTAGAGTAAGTTGGGTCACCACAAATAATGGTGCTGTTATTTTTAATATGTTTCATTTTATCTAATAGTTATAATTGCATTCAATTACACTTTCAAAATTAAATATTTAACTGAAAACCAATGTAGATTAATATGAAGGTACGTCTATTATGCCAAACCCCGATGAGTTGAGAATTTTTGAGACAAAAAAATTATTTCTTAACTCCTCTAATTTCTCCCTCTCAAGAACAAGATAAATTATTCAAGACTAAATAATGAGAGATCATGAATGATTGACACAAGACATTCATTCAATCATGATAGCACTTGGAGAACGAGTGGCATTGATCAAAGACCTTTGAAGCACATGTGGATCACTAATAAATGGATTCTACATTGGATCCTCTCAAGCACAACAAAGGAAATCAAGAAGGGTCATTCTGGATGATCAAGGATCGTCAAAAAATAAAGTATCGAAGACCCGGGTATTTAATTTCTTAAAAAATTATTAAATTAATTGTAAAAATTATGTTAAAGATCCTATTTCTTAGATCCGGTGCTATTTTTCTCTTTGTCTGAGTATTTGATTTCAATCCATGGATACTGGTGTTTATTGTCGTACTGATCCTGGATTGGTCATCGATTATAGAAAAATCAATGTTAGGTCGTCCCTACCACCACACTTCTGTTGGATCCAGAACCTTCATGAAATATTTTTTGTTTCACGAACAAATTTTTTCATGGGGGCCTGTATAATTTCTTCCTATACCAACTCCTGTGTATCTTGAGAATCAACTTCATCGAAGTCAATCTTGACCCCACTATCCTTTTTGAGGATGTGTTCCCTCTAAATAAAGATTTCTTGCCTGGCTACAATCACTTTCTTGTGTGAGGTGCTTTATAAGTAACTCTTTGTTTCCTTGGGATACCATATAAAGATACACCTCATTCCCTGGGGTTCTAGTTTGTATCCTGAGAAGGCATTAACAAATGCCTCACAACCCCATACATTTTTATGAAATAAAATAGGTTTCTTTCCACTCTATAACTCAAAGGGAATTCCATTTTCTACTTTAGTTGGTACTCAGTTTAATGTGTTTTCCATAGTTTATAATGCATATCCCCAAAAGGATAGTGGAATACCTGCATGACTCATCATCTAACTTACCCTGTTTAATAAGGTATGGTTCCCCCTTTCACTAACACCATTCCATTGTGGTGTATAAGGTGGAGTGGGTTGAGATAGAATCTCAAAATCCTATAGAAAGTTGATGAAATCATGATTAATATATTCAACACTTCTATCCTATCGAAGCTTCTTTATCTTCTTACCAAGCTGATTCTCTACTTCATTCATGAATTTATTGAATTTCTTGAAGGAATTAGACTTATACATCAACAAGTAGATATATCCATATCTACTCAAGTCATTAGTAAAAGTTATGATGTAATAATATACCACACTATCTTTTACTGAAAATGGTCCACACACATCGATGTGTACTAATCCAAGAATCTTTGTGGCCCATTAACTCTATCTAATAAATGGTGGTTTAGTCATTTTTTCTTATAAACAATCATGACATCTATCAAGTGGTTTTATCTCAGAAGAGTCTAAATAACCATCTTGACAAAGATTTGTCAAATGCTTCTTATTTACATGACCTAGATAGTGATTCCATAACTGGGTGTTATATGAGTCATGTGAACATGATTATTTATCAATTTCCAACACTTTTTTTTCATAATTTAATACATAAAGACCATTATTTAAATGCTCCATACCATAACATATGTTGTCCTTATAAAAGAAACAAATTATATTTCGAAAATTGAAAATCAACCCATTTGTATCAAAACATGACACAAAAATTATGTTTTTAGTAACTATAGGTACATGATAAAAATCTCTCAAAACCAAAATCATTAGTAAAAGTTATGATGTAAGAATATACCACTATATCTTTTACTAAAAATGGTCCACACACATCGATGTGTACTAATCCTAGAATCATTGTGGCCCATTCACTCTATCTACTAAGTGGTGGTTTAGTCATTTTTTCTTATAAACAATCATGACATCTATCAAGTGGTTTTATCTCAGAAGAGTCTAAATAACCATCTTGACAAATATTTGTCAAATGCTTCTTATTTACATGACCTAGATAGTGATTCCATGACTGGGTGTTATACATCAACAAGTAGATATATCCATATCTACTCAAGTCGTTAGTAAAAGTTATGATGTAAGAATATACCACTCTATCTTTTAATGAAAATGGTCCACACACATCGATGTGTACTAATCCTAGAATCTTTGTGGCCCGTTAACTCTATCTACTAAATGGTGGTTTAGTCATTTTTTCTTATAAACAATCATGACATCTATAAAGTGGTTTTATCTTAGAAGAGTCTAAATAACCATCTTGACAAAGATTTATCAAATGCTTCTTATTTACATGACCTAGATAGTGATTCCATAACTGGGTGTTATATGAGTCATGTGAACATGATTATTTATCAATTTCCAACACTAGTTTTTCATAATTTAATACATAAAGACCATTATTTAAATGCTCCATACCATAACATATGTTGTCCTTATAAAAGAAACAAATTATATTTTGAAAATTGAAAATCAACCCATTTGTATCAAAACATGACACAAAAATTATGTTTTTAGTAACTATAGGTACATGATAAAAATCTCTCAAAACCAAAATCATTCCTGTTGAAAATGAAAAGTGGTAGTCCCCAATGGCCAGATCAGTCATCCCCGCACCATTGGCAGATCACAGATCCACCTCTCCTCTAGTGATCTTACAAATTATACTTGGTTCCTACATTTGGATACTGATGTGATAACCACAAGCTGTATCTAATACCCAATGTGTAGATATGGAAAGCTTTCACCCAATAACAAACACACCATTAGATTCCCCATGATTTTGGGTGTAATTCATCGTCTATTAGCCTAACTTTACACAAAAAAACATACTTCCTACTTTTCCTTTCACTACCTCTAGATATTACCCTTCTTTAAATGATGGTTCTCGGGAGCTTTAGAATTTTTTAGGTCTTGGTACCCTTTTCCTTGTTCATCCTTTTCTTTTTCACCAGAAGGACTGCGATTTTTTCATGCCCCATGTCCTTATCCACTTGGTGAATCAAGGTCTTAAATAATATTCTCATTATTTATCATATTATAATTCATAATAATGATGGAGAAAGTATTGGGAAGTGATAAAATTATGAGATCTATACGCAAATAATTTAGGAATTTAATCCCTAAGAAGTCCAAACGTGCGATGTAGCCAATAATATTGACTACATGAGGCCCACCTGGCACATAAAATCCATGACTAGTTGTGAAAAAAACCATTAGAGATCTCATTCCTATTTTTTTCCTTATCTGGATAGAGATCCCGATAGTGAGACATAATGCTATAGGAATCCATATCCTTATATTTATTTAAATGAACATTGGACGTGGATGATATCATGAAGCACTGAATAGAATCATTCAAATATTTCTCACTGAGAGAAAGTTCTTCATCACTTACCTTATTTCTAGGCACAACTATTAAAGGTTCTTCTAGCACATATAATTTAATTTCATAGAGAAGGATGACCTGTAGGCACCTTTTTTACTCCTGGAAATTAGTGCTGGTGATAAGGTTTTCCTTCTCAAGTATGGATCACGATGATATGTTTGATGTAATATTTATTGGTGTTTCTAAAAAATAGGATGAACATAATTTTATAAATTTATCTAAAAAAATTAGACAAATAAATAAATATTATATTTATTAGTCTCCCTCTATTTTATTGAAATCCATTAGACCTCACCATTGGATTTGGAATATCTTGTTTCTCATATATTCTAGTGACAATGATCCATATTCTCCTTCTCATTACACCAACATTTGTGGGTTAATAAACTCAAATGGTTTTCGGTAAAAATTCCAAATTACAACTACATTAACTCATAGTTTCTTGATCCATTGAGTGGACTCCTCAATCCCAAAATCCTTAATTTTAGATTTCCTCAACCTTTTCCTCTCACTTACACTAAGTCTTATTTTGGTAGTCAACCCTTGTTGTGAACCAGGTTAATTAAACCCAAAACCTCAAGTTATAATTCCTCGATAATTGAAAGCACCCCAAATTTGGCTGGTCAAGAACTTTGAACTGTGGTTTCATTCTGACCAATGTAATGGAAGACTATACCAAAATAATATTTTATTGAGATATTTTATCATTTATGCATAAATAAACAATTATTATCTTTATTACAATTTTTTATATTAAGTGGTATTAATTAATTGATCAACCACATCATAGATAATATTTACACATAATCCAGTTTTTTACTTCCATCTTGCATGCTTGCTAATTCATTAATTATGTGATCGCGAAAATACATCCATAATGAAATAACCATGAAACTAACATAACTAAAATAAATGGTATGATCATGAGATTACACTAATGGTTAGTTTATCTAGCGGTTGATAAACTAACCACTGACCTAGTGGACAAACACCTTGAACCAGTTGAGGTTCGTGTTTAGAGACTTCCACCTGTCCACCTTTATATCTCCTCGGATTGGTTTCCCCTTAGATACTAACTTGAACTACCTCTACTATATAGTGAGTTCCACCCATTACGTATGACTTTTACTCACATGCAGGTGAGGGGGGAAAGGGGTTTACATAAAAGAAACCACAGGCATGCAGACCCTACATAATAATGAATAGAGAAGGAATGTAGAACAAAAATTTAATTTAATAATTAATTAAACGAAACCAATCATATAAAAATGGTTTGTTATAGCTCATGATCATCCACATGCATGCAACATATTATGTATTTAATAAAACTAGCATTAAATTATTTAATCGTTCTTATTTATGAAAAATTGTACTCAAATCGATTAATTATTATCTTTAATTAATCAATCCTTTTATCTTAATTCCTACCTGAATTCTATTTAAATTTTCATCCTTATGATTTTAAAAAAATTAGATAAATTCATTTAAAATTAACTGTGTACATAACTTGTACCTTGGAGGCAACACGGTGAATACCTGCCCAAATCTACCCAATATGTATTATATTCATATACTTGTTTATTCTTTGTGACATATAGCATACACAACTTATCACATTCTTTCATGACGTGTACTTCATATATGATTACATGAATTATATGATTTTTTGGTCATGTGTTATAGTTAAATGCACGTAGAGTAACAACTTGTAATATGACTCATACATGATATTCCGATCTGAAAATTTTGTAGATATTAATTAATAATTTAAATATTTATTTATATTAAAACCTATCACATGATATGTTCTATCTGTATGACCTCACGAAATTATATGTCTCAATGTTTACATAGAAAAATTAATATATATATATATATATATATATACTAATCTCTGTAATTTCATAAACATACCCGGAGAGTAGATTCGATCTACCTAGCATGTACACCCTTCACTGTTTATACAAGGTACATGCCTAGGGACTTAACATGTAAAATGTACCTTATAAATTTTGGAGTACACGAAATGTCCAATGGGATAAACACCATGTTGATTCTGTGTTACATGGTCATCGGTCGAGTAGGTTGTGTGTGGAATACATAGCCCATTTTTGACCCAAAGGGACTACATGCCGTATCCAATGGGCCACACGACGTGTAGTCTAGCTAACCATGTGCCAGTCTATCTTAGTCAACATGCGGTGTAAGAAATAACTAAATCGTGTGTCATTAATGCACACATATTGAATAATTACTGAATGAACTCCTAGTGCATTAAACACAACTACACAGGGTATAACTCCGGTTGCACAAGACGTAATTTTTTGTTATCTAGTAAGTATACTTTGATTCTATAGATTAGTTTTTAAATTTTATTTTAATAAAAAAAATAAACATCTCGATTACATCTATGAGACATGAATTAGGAAGAAGCATATCTATACATTCAGATTAAAATAATGATTGATGTTGAATTGAAAAACTAAATTAAAAATGTGTAAATCACCAATGATTATTAAATAATTATAAATAATAATGTGTCCCCTCTGATAACACATTTAGGATTCGAGTGCAACGGAAGCATGCGATGGGTGGTGCAAAACATTAATTTTTTCCATAATCAATGATCAGTTTGAGATCTATATGATGATGAATGTCACGATCCATGGAATTGAGTCAAATAAATAGATAAATAAGAATTGTTCCAAAATGGAGATAGTGGATATCAACACATATTATTTATAATTAATTTAATTAGATTAAGAATTACCTCTAAGGAATTATTTCTTCGTTGATGTGTCTGATGACAGATCTATAGTGCACCATCGTTGTGTTGTAGAAACCAAGCGTAGATTTACTCTAGAGGTAATCTACACATGTTCCATGAATCTCAAGACATCGCTGAAGGAGTCTCTGAGTGCTAGCATATAAGATCATTACACTTGCATCATCTGTCTTTGATCACCTAAAGAATCGCTTCAAAAGCGTTATCCTTGATTTGGTGGAGGATAATTGCTCTCTATTATTAAGAGCTTTCTTGGAGAATAGATCTCTCTAGGTTTAAGAGGTTTTCTACAAATTCATTATGAAAAAATGAATAGGATAATGAAATAAATATCATAATTGGGTATTTGTATTACTAAGGTTAAAATAATATAATTTCACTAATGCCCTTAATTATTATTTAATCCTGGGAAAACCACATGTAATATAATATTTTTAATATTATTATTTCTTTACATGTTCTTAACTTGAGAATTACAATTAAATATTACTTAATATAATAATATTCAATATTATTATTTCTCACTGGACCATTAAACTTGGTCCACCATTCCTCCATAATATTTATTAAGCCTTGAATAATGTATATGTATTTATTAAATAAATATTACTGAATTATTCAACAAAAAATAAATAAATATTAAATTAACTAAATAGAAATTAAAGATTTATTAAATATTAAACTCATAATATATTTTCTCGAATAACTAGTGACAGAATAAATTTGATCAAGCATATATGAATAATTATTAAACCATATATGAGAATAATATTTATTCAACCTATTAAATAATAAATAATAATATATTATTTAACTGAGATTCTAGATATTCTTAGTGTGTGATCCTCTAGGCCTCTTTATCAGTGTCATTGGGCGAAGAAGCCTAAATTCCAAGGTTAGCGTCTAATAATTCATCAAGGCACCCATAGAGAAATAAGTTAATGCCGCAACAACATGTCACCTCATACATACGCTAAACGTGTAATATAATCTCTTTATTACAATATCTCTAATCGATTAGGTTTCAAGACATTTCCATCACTCTATGTACTTGATATCTCTTTCTTTGACTTTCTAGAAATATAACTTGCCTATAGAACACCATGTCCATGTATTTATTTTGGTAGTATCAGTTCTATCAAAGGTCCTAAAATATAAAATTCTATTAATGAACATAAAGGATAAATCATTTCTCACATTATTCATTAATGAAATATTACTCGTGATTCCACTACTACAAAAATGGGATTTATCAACGCTGAAAACGGGATTTAATAGCACTAAAAAACATTTTATAGCTCAACACTAATAATGGGGACCCAATTTATCAGTGCTGAAAAAGAGATGATAAAGGGCGCCTTTATCAGTGCTAAAAAAGTGCTGATAAAGGCTCCCTTTATCAGCTCTTTTTGGAGCACTGATAAATTCCATGCCTGCTGTAACATGAAATTCTGCAGCAGCACACCCAAAGAAGACCTACAAAAAAATTATCATATCAAACAAGCAGTTCACACAGATAAAATATGCAGTGGTACTCAATTTTGGATCAAACAATGATATAAAATCCATACCTGATGTGATGTACTAATTAATCATTATGATTATCAAATGATACCATTAAATAATATATCATCCATATGATATCTTACATTTCCTCAGATAAAATATATAGAGAGTGTTCAATGTCAGAACCTTAAGAAAAATTTGATTAAGGCATGCATGTGAGTTATTATTCATGTTTTTTTGGTTATGATTCATGTCAAGTTTGGATATGGAATTTTTTTATAGATTTTGAGTTCCTTTTGGGATATGTTTCCTTACTACATAGAGAGTTTCCCCTATAGATTACTCATGTTATATGGATTGGGGTGATTCTTGGGAAACTTAAAGAAATGTGTTCTTGTGGTTTATGCCTTTATCTTAGGGTGTGTTGTCCTCTTTTCATGCCATTTATAGAATTTATAAATGGTGGGGAGATGTATGCTTAGTCTTTTTCTGTCCCAGAATCTTGATTAGTAGTCATGTAGTTCTTTTATTGGGGGACACAATTTAGAAGAACCCATGTGGGTACAATTTCATGGGGAAGTATCCTATTCATTTTGAACATGTACTATTTTACATACAAAGGAAAATGAGGGGTTGTATGACTCCAACTAAAAACCATGCAACTTACCTTTTTTTGGGAGTTTTTAAGAACACGGGTTGTTCACGGTTATGAGAAACCATGTGGTATGGATCTATAGTTTAACTATGTAATTTTGAATGATTGGAACATAGTTAGTTAACTGTTTGTCCAAATTGTGCAGAAGAGGGATTATTATCCAATGTCTCCCAAAAAGTTGGTGAATAGTTTGGAAAAATGCCCAACCAAACCATGAAAGTTGCCAATGATATGGCATAATTTAAGGGATTTCAACTTATTTCCACTTGTCCCCTTCCCAAAACTTAGTCTAATTTCCCTTTATATGAAAATTTTATCCAATTTAAATCCTATATTTCTTTTTTCACTCCCTTTCGTTCTTCTCCCTCTCCCTTTCCTCTTTGTTTTCATCCCTAATCATGAACTCTAGGGATAAATGTTTATATTTAGTGTGTGTAATGAATTATTAATGAGGGTTTATTGTATAGGTACTACTTAGGACTCTATGAGGCTTGTCTAAGTGTCTTATTTCATAGGTAATAACTTTTAGATTTTTTTCCATATGTCAGTTGTTGTTTTCACGTAAAAATTAGGTCCATTTAAAAAAAGAGACACTTTGAGTGATATCCGTCACACCGTGCCTCGGATTGAGGTGTGGTTGACTCTTACACATCAAAAATGAACCATGGTTCATTCTCCTAGAGTATCAACACAATCCAAATGCGTTTGGTTAGTTTTCTGTATGTCAGTTGTAGGTTTCACAAAAAATTATGTCCATTTTAATCAAAAGAGATACACTTTGAGTGATACTAGCCTCATTGTGCCTCATATTGAGGTGGTGTTGACTCGTACACATCACTCTATGACCCTTTTTCCTATAGACATAACATCTTCCCCTTTATTTGAGATATTACTCAAGGTTATTCTTTCCTTCCTCTTGACATATAGGAAGCCAAATCTTCTTTCTTCTATGCTTCTTAAAATTTTAACATTTATAAATGTTCATCTTCCTCTTATGCAATGTGTTAAGAATTTCATCAAATATCACATTGTTAATAATATATCTTGATAAATTATTTTTCATAATCATAATATATTTCTCTCCAATCATTATCCAATTTTGTTGCTCAAAATCACTAGATTTTTGAACAAACTCAATGTTAATTCAATTACTTCTAGTTTCCTCTATTAACTAAGACCAGAAAGCACTGGGTGAGAAACACATACCATTAATAAAAACTACCTAATCAAGGTAAGTTTCTTTAAATCTATAATAAATTAGGTTTAATCCTAGGTTATCCATGATCATTACCAAAATTCCATGGGGTTCTTTTATACTTCTCCTCAAAGTCTATCTTAGGGTTATTATCCCAAATATATGTTTTATAAATCTATTTCCAAGGTTGTTGTTAAAATTCCTTTAATACCAAATATTACACCCCAATCCTAGTTACCTATAGTTGGTGCATATTTTAATACATTGGCATGATTACAAGGAATCAAGTCCTGAAGGAACAATCAGTTTAGAAGTCTTGGAAAACAGATTACATACATGAACATTACATTACACTTTCTAACATAAAACAAAACATAAATAATACATCGATAATAACATTAATCCCCTAGCTTAACCTTGCATATAAATCATATTACATGTCTTGGAATCCTAGGAACAAAAAACATAAGAATGGGGTGTGCTTAGATGCTCAGTAAGGGTAAATAAGTTAGCAGAAGCTATAAACCTTTAAGGCGGGATGTGTAATAAAAACAAAATCCTTTTAAAAATAAAATTGAACATAATATGAAAAAAATCATAAATTACCATATAAACATGCACATGGATGTTCTACTAGTAGAATAATCAAATTTAATAACTAATTTCATAATGAGAGAATGTATAATACCGGACATCATAACCACATAGTCAAGGACTTGTTCCATGACTAAAAATAATATTTTTTCAAGGCCTTGTTCAAAGACACTAATTTAACTCATGAGACCTAATTTTGCATTGAGGGGCTATAATAGTCCCCACCCATCACTTACTAATTCCAATTCATTCCTCATATGAAAAGGGTGAAATATAACATAAACATTTTTATTAAAACTAGCATATGAAATGTAAATACTTCAACCGTAAACAATGAATGGTATGAAAACATTATATCCATATTCAAACATATAATAATTCATTCAATACAATATAAGACATTATATTATAATAAATAAACCTCAACCATGAATAATATCCAATAAAGGATGTTGACATAGTTAAAAATGATTGGAAAAACACTTTGATAGAAATATCACTTTTCATGGAATCGTTTAAAAGTCACACAATTTATAAAGGAAGACATTTAAAATGAATTTTTGAATCAAAGTTTCCCATACCACTATAAAATTTTTTAATGGAATTAACATTTTAAAATAGTAATGTCCATATAAATAAATCCTTAAAACCATTTTGAAAACATGGACAATAATGAGAATGATTTAGAAAAATAAATATTTTAACCATTTACAATGATGTTTTAGTTAAAGAGTCCCTTAAAAAGAACCCTTTTGAAAACTCTTTTATGAAACATGGGAATGGATAATAAATATTTCCCAGAAAAATCTTACACATAAACAATCTCAAATAATAATGAAATTGAGGAATTAACCCTTACCTTGTACTTTTCATTGGTTGAGGGTACGTTTAACCTCATGTATAATGACCATAGTATGTTATTATATAATACAAGAACCATATTAATATTTTTGATATCATAATTTATTCATTTAGGACTTTATACTACCCATTTACTAATAATTTCCATTTTAAAATAACATTTAGGGTAATAATCGCTTTCTTTATCGTACGTGTTTTAACTTGTTATTCTTGATTGTATCACTTATATCATGATTTAATTTATTCCAGAATATAAAAAATTATTTATTTATAATATATATTCACGATATAAATTTGTATAATAGATAGATATATGAAATGGAAAACACCATTTTTGGAGACTATAGGCTGTACCTACACATAAACGATGTTTCTGTTTTCATATCATATTGAACGGAAGTAAGTGAATGAGATATATGTAAATACATACATACATATATATATATCCATTACATTATTATGTCATATATTACATACTTATTAATAATATATATTTTTATAATCATCATTGAATGGTGAACGTGGAAATGAATCTCATCGCGTCGTGGAGACGGTAAGTTGTACGTACGCTCAAGTGACAATATCATTCTATTGATGGTGAAATTATCTGTAACTGGATTGTATATTATATATAAATAATAATTTACATGTTATATTCATTATTTACAAAAAATTATACTCATTATTATACCCATCCAAATAATGAAGTGTTGAATAACAAACTACAACACGATGTGGAGATGGTAAGCCATACGTATACATGTATAGTGACTTGGTCATTCATTAGATGGATAGAATAATGAATATGGTTGTACCATATTTATAATAATATATCAATATTTATAATGTAATTGAGTAATTATTTTTTTATGTAAATGAAAAAGAAATAGGAAGTGGAAGAGGAAAAGAACTTTGAAAGAGGTGATGAAGAAATTACTTCTTCTTCAGGTTCTTCCATTTGATTTGAACAAAAGGGATCTTTAGTTTGGATTTAAGATCAAAGTAAGGAATATTGTTTAAATTTATGGTAGTTGTGAGGATATTTGATCAGGTTTTGTCTGATCCAAATGTCTTTGTTGGTGTTAATTTAAAAGAAGGGAAAGTACCCTTTTATAAGGGAGGTGAGGGCCACTTTAGGAAAAGTTCGAAATAATAATTTATTATAAAATCATTTTCGGTTTCTAATAGCTCAAAATGGATTTATTTATAGTATAATGTGGATATGGTTTTAAATCCTCTCAAAAAAATATCTTTTTGATAAGTTTATGTCACCATATTAACCTTATCTTTTAGATTTGACTCTTAATTAAATAGTTTAACATTTACCATGACTTCTTGTATTTTTATATAACATGGTTAATAAAAGTACTATAAAATGCCAATAGAACCTCAAGTGTTCATTGAAAACATTTATAACATTATATAAGTCCTTTGGCTGAATATTATATTTTTAGGATTATTATATAACTTAATAAAATAGTATTTGTTTTAAAAACCCATTTATGTCAATTTTGACACTATTTAATATTTGGTTTTTTTTAAGTCATAACATATTGATTAATTCTAAAATAATAAATCAAATCAACCCTAACATGTCATATGCCCCGAGAAAATTCTTATATGGAATAAAAACCTTCAAATTATATTTATTTAAATATTTATAATATCCTTCATTTGATTCTTTCATTAATAAGGAAAATACTGCATCATTATTCTGTTATAAATAAATAAATATATTTTATGTCTAAAAATTATAAATAAAATACCATGATGTATTAAATATTATTTTCTTTATAATGATTATTTATCATCGAAAATATCTCTTATATAACCCCATATAAAAATTATTTTACTAAAAGATATATATTTATGTTACAATAGCCTTAACTTTAAATTAATTTTTATAAAGTGTCATTTTCACTTACAAGTGGCTCCATTGGGTCCCAAAATCGACCCAAGGATTCCCATGCCCGGAAATGTATCATCCAATATGGTTAGGACACATGTTAGGGTAATTTAATGTTATTATTATCTTATTTTTTAACCTTATTTACCGGATTTACCCTTTAATCATGGTAAAGAAAATATTTTCTGAAGTAACTATTCATAATGTCTAAAAATAAAAGTTAAATATTTACACAATATAGACCTTTGGATTCCAAATATGGAATCCATTTTTATAAATTCAAAATATATAAGTTTCAGAAATGAATTTAAAATTAATTTCCACTGTCAAAACAAAAAAGTGGGTTTTTAAGAAGTAAAAACTATCAAAAGATCAACATGTGTTTATGTACAATTTAAATGTGAAATTACATCCCATTACCTACATTATATTAAATGATAAAAATATAATATAATGATACTTTAAAACCACCCAAATGTATAATTTAAAATTATAAATTATTTCGATTAAAAAATTTGTTTTTAATTAAAATTTAGTATTTTTCACTATTCATCAAAATATGAAAGTTATCATATAAATACCAAATATTTATCCAAACTAAATTTTTATGTACCTATTATAAAGATGAATTTTGATTTCATTAAATTAAATATATAAAAGTGTCAAATATTGGATTTAAAAAGGGTTCGCCATTAAAAACGGGAAAAACTGTATTTTTCAAAAATACTTCTTTTATCTAAAAAATTGAATTTGTCCTTATATTATGTATAAGAAAAAATATTAATTTTAAAATTATATAGGAAATATATAAAATTCATAATGTGATTAATACTATTCATAACCACTTTCAAAATGGCTAGTTTGATAGGTCATGATGCACTTGAACTCAGTGTTCTGTGTAACACAAGCTATTGAATTACTTTAAAGAGATATCATACTATGAAATCTTAGGGTGTTACATAATTAATAACATTTTCAACTGATTTTTAATAATTACCGTTAATTATTAATAATTAACACTAATTTTTACTAGTTGGCACTAATTTTTACTAATTACTTGTAATTATTACTAGATACCACTAATTATTACTAATTTCTGCTAATTAGAAATTCTGATTACTATTTTTTATTAATATATATTAATTTTTTAACTAATTATTACTAACTACCCCTAATTATAATTAATTATTACTAATTACCACTAACTATCACTAACTACCACTAATTACCATTAAATACCACTAATTTCCACTAATGTTTACTAATTACAACTAAATATATGAAATTTATTACTAATTATTACTAATCATTACTAATTACCACTAATTATTACTATTTACCGCTAATTACCACTAATTTTTACTAATTAGCACTAATTACCACTAATTTTTTTCTAATTAACACTAATTACGACTAAATTTTACTAATTACCACTAATTATCACTAATTTTAACTATTTAACACAAATTACCACTAATGTTTACTAATTACCACTAATTATCACTAATTTTTACTATTTACCATAAATTACGTCAAATTATTACTAATTATTTCTAATTATGATTAATTACCAGTACTTACTACAAATTATTACTAATCACTACTAATCATTACTAATTATTACTAATTGTCATTAATTATTAAAAATTCTTACTAACTATCACTAATTTTTACTAATTTTTACTAATTATCAGTAATTATCATTAATTGTTACTAATATTTTCTAATTACCACTAATTATTACTAATTATTACTAATTAATACTAATTTTTACTAATTTTTTCTAATTATTACTAATTATTACCAATTACCTCTAATTATTACTAATTACCTCTAATTACTACTAATTAAATCTAATTATTACTAATTACCTCTAATTACTACTAATTAAATCTAATTATTACTTATTATTTCTAGTTACCACAAATTTTTACTAATTTTCACTATTTACCACTATGGTTTACTAATTATCACTAATTATTACTAATTATTACTAATTATTACTAATAATCAATAATTATTACTAATTAGAACTAGTTATTACTAATTACCACTAATTACCTTTAATTACCACTAAGTTTTTCTAATTATTACTAAATATCACGAATCATTACAAATTGATACTAATTACCACTAATTTTTACTTATTATCACTAATTACCACCATTTTTCACAAATTATCACTAATTACCACCATTTTTCACAAATTATCACTAATTACCACTATGTTTTACTAATTATCACTAATTATTACCTATTATTACCAATTACGACTAATTACGACTAATTATTGCTAATTATTACCAATTAACATTAATTAATACTAATTTGCACTATTTTTTACTAATTACCATTATTTTTTACTAATTGTCGTTAATTATTACTAATTACCATTATGTTTTACTAATTACCACTAATTTTAACTAATTAATGATAATTTTTACTAATCATTGCCAATTTTTACTAATTAATGCAAAGTATTACTAATTACTATTAATTATTACTAATTACTACTAAATATCACTTATTATTACTAATATTTATTAATTTAGAATAATTTTTTTACTAATTACTGCTAATTATCACTTATTATTACTAATGGTTTTTACTTTATAACAATTTTCTACTAATTACTGCTAATTATTACTAATTACCACCAATGTTTACAAATTAAAACTAATTTTTAATATTTATATTGATTTATCTCTATTTTTTACTTATTGCCACTAATTAATACCATTTGACACTATTTTTTTACTAATTACCATAAATTATTAATAATTACCGCTAATTTTTACTAATTAGTGCTAATTTTTACTTATTACTGGTAATTATTACTAATTACTGCTAATTATTACTAATTACTGTTAATTACCCCTTATTATTACTATTTTTAATTAATTTATAACACTTTTTTACTAATTAATGCTAATTTTTAATAATTATTTTGTTTTATTGCTAATTTTTACTAATTATCACTAATGAATACTAATTACTGTTTTTGTACTCATTGTCGTTAATTATTACTAATTACCGCTATTTATAGCTCTTTAACGCTAATTAAAACTAATTAATGAAAATAAAAACTATTTACATTTTAGTTACAAACATTACAACTAATTAAATCTAAATATTAATAATTTAAAATAATTACTTATAAATATAAATAATTACTTCTAATTGACTCTAATTACAACCAATTAATAGTATTAAAATATAATAAAAATATAATAAAAAATTATACATTACATAAATACCTCAAAAATGAAGCTTTTGTGGGTTGCACACTTCAAAAATTCCTCCCCTATAAATTTTTTTACTTCTACTTGAAGGAGGAAAAAAATAAAGAAAGGAGAGGTGAGGTGGTGAATAGAGAGAAAAAATTAAATCATCGCAAATAGTATTATTTATAACGAGACCCATCACAAATAGTTCCTGTAATAAATGCTTGAGACAGTGGTTAAAAAACTAATTGTGATGGGTCCCGTCACAAATACCCACCTACTGACAATGTATTTGTGACAGGTGAATGATCCTGTCGCAAATAATCATTCTCGTGTTTTAGCGGGAAGACGGGCCATTAGTATTTATGGCGAGATTAGAATCTTGTCGCAAATAACCTGTCAGAAAAGGTCATTTTTCCCGTAGTGCAAGCTTCATTTAACCAGAAGCGAGATCGAGAGGAGTCTCAACAGGGCAGTCAAGCCAGAGACTCATGTAGGCCGCCGAGGAGGGGTTCTTCGACGGTGTGCTTCTAGTGCGGGCAACCGAAGCATGTTAGGACTCAGTGTGAGCGGGCTCCAAAGGAGTGTTGAGCATGTGGTCAGATGGGGTATCTAGAGAGGTTTTCAGGAAGCCTTCTGGGATAGTTGAGAGTTAGGGACCAGGCCAGGTTCATGGGATCTGAGGTAGGACAGTGAGCATGAGGGGTCCGGACGCAGCAGAAGATGGACGGTTAAGTGGGGCCCAACATTGCGTTTTCCATAATCGATGACAAATCTGGTATCAATATGATTATTAACACTAGTATCCATGGATTTAAATCAAATATTTAAACAAAGAGAATAAAGGCATCGGATTCGAGAAAGAGGATATTGCACATCATGTTTATAATTAATTTAATTTAGATTTGAAGAAATTAAATACCTAGGTCTTCGGTACTTTCTTCATTGATGATTGTTGATCATCTGAAATGATCCGTCTTGACTTCCTTCATTGCACTTGCAAGGATCCAAAGAAAAATCCCTCTAGCGGTGATCCACACGTGCTCCAATGGTCTCTGATCAACGTCACTCGTTCTTCAGGTGCTAGCACGGTGAAGTGAATGTCTTGCATCGATCGTTCTTGATCGCTCGTTCTTCAGTCTTGAAGAACATATCTCGTTGAGAGGGAGAGAGGAGAGGAGTCAAGAGAGAAATTTTTTTCCCAACAATTCTCTAGCACAACCGGTGATTGGCACAATAGACGTACCCATCTATTAATTGAGATGAGGTTTTAGTTACAATATTTTATTGTGTACCAGTGATTAAATACAATTATAACTATTAAATAAAATTCATGCCACATAATTACAATAACAACACCATTATTTGTGGTGCACCAACTTTCCCAAAACAGAACAACAAATTAAATCTCATTCCACATAATGATAAAAATATTATTATTATTTTTTTCACCACCTGGATAAATAATATTTACCGACTGGTAAATAGTTAATTTATCACCAGACACGGACTTGGTCCCGTCTAACTCCTCTTGCATTTATTGAACACCCAAATAAAATATTTTATTCTCTTAAATAAATATTTTATTTAAAAAATAGTACATAAATATTTATTAAATTTACAATAAAATGAAAAAATATATTTTATTCACAATCCAACGAATAAATATTTATTTAATTTATGCGATAATTTTAACATGAATAACATTACTCCCCAGTCTTGAGAATAATATTTTTTCCATTAATTATATTCAAATAGAATTTAATCGAGACCACCAGAAGAACTTAGTGTGTAACCCTCTAGGATTCTTTCTCATTGGCATTAGGCGGGTTTACCTAAAGTCCAAGATTACTATCTAACAACCCATTAAGGCACCCAAGAGAAAGAACATAACGTCACAATGATGACATCCACATACGAACTCTCATTGTGTAATATAATCCATTTGTCACAATATCTCATCAAGCAGGTTTCATGATAGTGTCATTAACCTACATGCTTGATACGTCATTCTTTGACTACCTGAAACAAACTCGTCATTACACAATGTCCATGAAATTCTGGGCGATGATTCTATTTCAATGAAAGGGCTGATATATAAACTTCTATAAATGGAAGGGACAAATCCTTCATTGACATATCCATTAATAACATATCATTTGTGACTCACCCAACATACCCTACTTCCCGCCAACAAATGGTGTGACCATTTTTATTAGTAAATAAAAGTGCACGAGTCATGATACACATTAATGATAATATTAATGTCTAAGGACCATTACGCAGGCTTGTAGATATGAATATCTGATGAAACTAAAACATGTGGAATTCCTAAAGGCGAGACTGTTCTTATAATCTCCCATCTAAGAGATTACCAAGTGAGAAATTCATGAGAAGAAGTCACATCTTCTTATGAGTACTCACACCAGATGATCTGTATACTATATACCCCATCATTGTATGTTATCCAACCATAGAACTATATTTAATAATTCTATCATAGAACTTCAAGGTTGTCATCATAACAGGGAACTGCTATGACCTTATTAATGAGAGAAATAGTATCGGACATTATTACATCATAGTCCTGAAAAACAATGAACAATATATAATAATATGGTTAATATTTTAATACCTTAAATATTCTTTTAATCAACGTACAAAGAGTTGGTTCTAGGAAAACAACTCCAAAGAACTCCCACTTGCACTAGATCCAAATTCCTATAACTTTTAGTCCACTAGACCTCACATGATGATCATGTTTCTAATGAGTTAAGGATTTAGTCAAGGGGTTTTCCTAGGTGTCTTCCTTGGAAATACTGCTCACTAAAACTTCACCTCTCTGAGAATAATCCCTCAAGAGATAATACTTATAAAGTATGTTCTTTGTCCGCTGATGTGACCTAGGATCTTTTGCGAGAGCCACCACTACAGTATTATCACAATAGAGTGTGATGAGATCTTTACTACTAGGCAACACATCCAACTCTTGGACCAATCTTCTCATTCAAACTACTTCTTTATCTACCTCAGAAGCTACAATATACTCAGACTTTGTTGTAGAATCTGCAACCAGACCTTTCTTTGAGCTCTTCTAGCTCATAGCACCTCCATTCAAAGTGAATGTGTATCCCATTTATGACTTCATGTCATCTTGATCGGTCTGGAAACTAGCATTTTCATATCCCATGATTACTAGTTTCTCATTTCCTCCATAAACTAGGAAAATATCCTTATTACACCTCAGATACTTAAGTATAGTCTTAACTGCCATCCAATCAAGGTCACCTGGATCATCTTGATATCTTCCAACCATACTCAATGCATAGGCGACATATATCCTAGTACATAACATAACATACATGACTGACCTAGTCACTGATGCATATGGAATCCTTTCCATTCTCTTTTCTTCCTCATGTGTTTGAGGATACATTTTCTTTGAAAGACGAATGCCATGTGATGCTGGAAAAAACCTCATCTTGGATTGTTCCATACTAAATATCTTCAATATCTTGTTAATGTGTGTTCTTTGACATATTCCTAGAAATATCTTGGATCTATCATGATGGATCTTAATTCCATGAATATATATTGCCTCACCCAAGTCCTTTATGGGGAAACATTTATTTAACCATGTCTTAACAGACCGTAAGACTGGTATTTTATTTCTAATAAGTAATATTTCAACAAAATATTCTATTAGGAAAACAATTGCACTCCCAATAAACTGTTTATAGACAAAAGGATGACATTAATTCTTTATAAAACAAAATTCTTCTATCGCTTCATCAAGATGATTTTCTTTGATAAGGATGTTTTCTTTAATCAATAAATGGATTTTTTTTCAACTTTCATATCTTATTACCATCCTTTGGAGTCAAAAAAACCTTTAGGTTGTGTCATATAGAGATCTTCCTAAAGTTTATGATTATTGAAGGCAATTTTGACATCAATTTTCCAAATCTTTTATTCATGGAAAGAGGTAATGGCCAGTAGAATTCTAATAGATTTTAGAATTGAAACAAGTGAAAAGGTTTTGATGTAGTCAATGCCTTGATGTTGTTAAAACCATTTGGTAACCAATCATTCCTTATAAGTACTGACGTTTCCTTCCATGTCTAGTTTCTTCTTGAATACCCATTTATAACCAACAGGATTTACAACTATTGTAGGATCTACCAAAATTAAGACTTGGTTTTGGTATATGGAATCCATTTTATAATTCCTGGCTTCCTTCCACTTAGAAACGTTTTTACCACTTACTGCTTATTTGTAGCTTATAAGATCATTATTATCAACTAATAATTAGTCAAAATCCTCAGTTACTAGAGAATCATATCATTTCGGTTCTCTAACCTCACTTGTACTCCTATGCATTACTTATGTCTCTGGAATAGAACTTTCTTCCACAAGTATTTTTTGGAATCTTATCATGTACCAACTCTTGTGTACCTTGATCCTCAACTTCATTGAAGTCTATCTCACTCCCACTATCTCTTTTGGAGATGTTCTCCCCCTCAAGGAATATGGTGTTTCTTACCACTATAACTTTTTTGTATGATGGGACGTATAGGTAATATCCCCTTTTTTCCATGGGGTATCCTATAAAGGTATACTTTTTTCCTTGGGGTGTGATTTTGTTACCTGAAGAGGCCTTAACAGACACTTCGCTTCCCCACACATGTAAATTTGATAACATGGATTTTCTTCCACTACATTTCTCATAAGGAATACAATTTATCGATTTAAATGGTACTTGGTTTAGTATGTGTTCTTATGTTTGTAATGAATATCCCTAAAAGGATAATGGAGGACATTCATAACTCATCATTGATCTCACCATATCCAACAAGGTGTGATTTCTCCATTCGCTTACACCAGTCCACTGGGCTTTGTAAGGAGGATTGATTTGGGATAAGATCCAAAGCTCCCGTAAGTAATCAATGAAGTCTTGAATATGATATTATCCACCATAGTCTTAGTAGAGTTTCTTAATGTTCTTACCAAGATGGTTCTCAACTTGATTATTGTATTCCTTGAACTTATCAAAAGAATCTGACTTAAACCTCATTAAGTAGATATATCCATATCTACTAAAATCATCAGTAAATGTTATGAAGTATGATTACCCACCCCTTTCATAAACAAGAAATGGTCTACAAACATCAGTATGAACTAATTCTATAATCTCTTTGGCCCCTTCACCTTTCCCACTAAATGAGGATTTGGTCATTTTTCCTTGTAAACATGTGTGACATACACCAAGTGGTTTTAGTTTGAAAGAATCTAAATATCCATATTAATGTAACTTTATCAATAATTTCCCATTTACATGACCTTTCCAGTGATGCTAAATTTGGGTGTGGTATGAGTCATGTGAAGTTGCTTTGCTATCGATTTCCATTACTTGGTTTGTGTTATCCAACACATAAAGATTGTTTTATAAATTTTCCTTACCAAAACAATTGTTATCTTTATAAAAAATCATCATTAATTTCTGAATGTGAAAATTAATCCATGTGTATCTAGTCTGGATATATAAATAATTTTTTGGTTACAAAAGGCACATAATAAAAACCTTTTAACACCAAGATCATCCCAGTTGGAAACGTGAGGTGGTAGTCCTCAACAGCTACAACAACAAGTCTAGCTCCATTGGTTTCTCATATATCTACCTCCCCTCAGTTAATGTTCTTGAATCTACTTGGTTCCTATATTTGTATACATATGTGATCACCAAAAGCTATATATAATAACCAATTTGTAGAAATAGATAAATTATAGTCAATAACAAATGCACTAGAATCTTACCCTCACTTCTTTAGTTGGGTGTTGTTTTTCGTCCAAGGTCCCTTCTTTCCACATGTGAAATGAACAACTTCCTATTCCCTTCCCTCCCCATTGATCTTCCTTTTCTTGTAACGGCATGAAGAAGCTTTGGGCTTAAAGATATTCTCCTTCCCTTTCCTATTATTCTCCACAAGGATATAAGGTTTTTCACACTTCGTGTCTTTGTCTACATGGTGGAGGAGGATAATATGATCTGGTAGAGACTTCTCAGTATTGTTCATATTGAAATTCACAACAAAACATGATAATATCTAAGGTAGTGATGCGATAATGGGATCAATACCCAGTTCTTCTGGGAGTTTAAACCTTATAACCTCTAGGTTCTCAATGTAGCCAGTGCACTTGACTATGTGAGGCCTATCTAGGGAACGCTCTCCAAGATTACTCTTAAAGAGTGCCTTGGATATCTAAAATTGTTCCTATCATTTTCTTTCCTAGTAAAGACCATATAGGTTCTCAATCATGCTATAGGCATCCATGTTTTCATGAGACTTTATGAGTTCATTAGACATTGATGATAACATCAAAAATTAAACATCGACCACATCCTTAATATGTTTCTCATAGACCAGGAACTCTTCATCAATTTCTTCTTGGGTAGGTAGATTAGGTAATGTGGACTCTAGCATGTAAGATTTCCATTCATGGCATAGAATGAACTGAAGAAATCTAAACCATTCCTAGAAGTTACATCTAGTGAGGATGTTGTATTTATCTATTACTGATTGTATGGAAAGTGTGGTTGAAGAGCTTGTCATTCTTATTCTACAATAAAAAGAGAAGATAATTAGTACTTGATTAAATTTTATGAAATATAATAAATTAATTTTATTAAGTCTCTCACTATTTTATCAAGTCCCAATGGACATCGCCATTGAACTCAGAATGTCTAGTTTCTAGGACATTGTAGTGGAAAGGATCCATATTCCCCATCGCATAACCCCAACAAGGGTTGGTCAAGCTATTTGAAGGAATTTAGGTAGACAAGTCTTTTCCAACTAAGGGTTTGAAGCTCCTTGATCTACTGAGTAGACTCCACTATCTATAAATATTGACATGGATTTCCTCAACACTTGCCTCCAAATTTACACCAAGTTTATCAAGTGTTACTCCTCTTGATGTAAATGGTTAATTCAACCCTAAAATTTTATAAGAGATTCCTGTATAAAAGTACGTTTCCCAAAAAGGGTTGGTCAAACACATAGATTTATTGAGTCTTTCTCTTAATCAAGTAATAGAAGGCTTAGTCTGACTTAATATTTTATTGAGGTATTTTTATCTTTTATGCATAAATTGACTTATTATCTTTATCACATGCTTGTTAATATTAAGTGAAACTTACATAAGTGATTATTCATGTATTGATAATATTTATGCATAATCCTGGTTTATTTTAGATCCATATTTCTTGCTTGTTAATTAATTAAATATGTAGTCATGATAATATATCCATAATGAAAAACCATGCAATTGATATAAATAAAAAAGGGAGTGATCATGAGCTATACTAATGGTTAGTTTATCTAGCGGTTGATAAACTAACTGCTGACCTAGGGGAGAAACACCTTGAACTAATTATGGTGAGTGTCTGTAGGTTTCCACCTGTCCACCTTTGTATCTCCTTGGATTGGTTTCTCCTCGACTCCTTACTTGAACCACCTCTACAAACATGGGAGCTCCATCCATTACATATGATTTTTAAATCACACACAGGTGAGGTGTAAAAATGGATTTTACATAAAAGAACCCATGGGAACACAGGCCCCACATATTAATGAGGAGAGATGGGTTGTAGAACAACAATTTAATTTAAAATAAATTAAAAGGAAATTAATTACATACAAAGATCTGGTCTAACTCATGATCATCCACATATTTGCAAAGAATTACATATTCAATAAAACTAACATTCAATTATTTAATCGCTATTATTAAGATAAATCCTACTCAAATCAATTAATTATTATCTTTAATTAATCAATCCTTTTATCTTAATCTTATTATGAATTCTCTTGAGATTCTCATCCATAACCTTGGAGGTAACCCGGCGAACACCCATTCGAATCAACATGATATGTAATTATGAACATTACACAAACATTAAAGTTTTAATTCTATACACGACGTGTAGTTGAGACTACTCGGCATGTACTACCTTCATCGTCTTATTTGAATTACACACCTAGGGACTCAGCATGTGAGGCATACATTGGAAATCATGGAGTACACAAAATGTCTAGTGGTCCACTTGTCATGTTGTCTCTAGGTTACACGGCTACCAGTTATCTTATCCATGTATGGGATACATGGTTTGGCCCCTTACTTGAAGGGACTAAACGCCATGTCCAGTGGGCCACATGATGTGTAATCCGGTAACCGTGTGCCTATCTATCCTAGTAAACAAGTGGTGTAAGAATTAACTACACTATGTGTAATGAATGATCATGGCTTGAGTAATTTTTGAATTACTCTTGATGTTCTGAACACAACTACACGGTGTGTAATATGGATTACAAGGAGTGTAAGGTAGATTACACAATGTGTAATTATGAATACACGAAATGTATTGTCTTGTTACTTGGGAGGAATCTTTTGTTCCTCCTGATGAGATCCATGATTTAATTTTATTAAAGGAATCATTTATTTATGTAAGATATATGAGAAAATAAAAGAGGAAGAACATATCTCAAAATTCAGATTACAAGAATGATTGAATGTCAATTGAAAAACTAAATTATTAAATTGTAAATCATCAATGAATAATTTAAATAATTATAAATGATTATGATCGCCCTCTAATACCACTTGAAGGATCCTAACATAGTGGAAGCATAGCGGTTGGGTGGGGCCCAACTTTACTTTTTCCATAATCGATGACCAATCATGGATCAATATGAGGATGAACACCAGTATCCACAAATTTTAATAAAAGATTTATAAAAATAGAATAATGGTTCTAGATATGAGAAACAAGATCCTGTACATTATGTTTTTAATTAATTTAATTTCGATATAATGAAATTAAATACCTAGGTTTTTGTTACTTTTTTCATTGATGATTGGTGATCATTTGGAATGACCCTTCTGGATTGCTAATATTGCACTTGAAAGGATCCAAATAAGAATTTTTCTAGAGGTGATCCACATGTCCTCCAATGGTTTTTGATCAATACCACTCATTCTTCAGGTGCTAACATAGAGAAGCAAATTTCTTACGTTGATTGTTCTTGATCAATCATTTTTCAGTCATGATGAACTTCTCTTGTTCTTGATAGGTAGAAAGGAGAGGAGTCGAGAGAGAAAATGTTTGGCTCATAAATTCTCTAGCATCACCCATGTTTGACACAATAGATATACCTATCTATTAATTGAGATGGGGTTTTAGTTACAATATTTAATTAGGTAACAATGATTAAATACAATTATAATAATTAGAGAAAACTAATGCCACATAATAACAATAACAACACCATTATTTGTGGTGCACCAACATGAACAAAATAGAACCATAAATGAAATCATGTTCCAAATAATGATAACTGTATAATTATTATTTTTTCACTACCTAAATAAATATTATTTACCGACTTATAAGTAATTAAATTATCACCAGACATGGTCATGGTCTGTTCCAACTCATCTTGCATTTATTGAACACTTGAATAAAATATTTTATTCTCTTAAATAAATATTTTATTTACAAACTAGTAAATAAATATTTATTAAATTTTCAATAAAATAAATAAAAATATTTTATTCACAATCCAACGAATAATTTTTTATTTAATTTATGCGATCATTTTTACTTGAATAAAATAATTCCTTAGTATTGAGAATAATATTTATTCCATTAATTAAAATCAAATAGATTTCAATTGAGACCACAAAAAAACACTTAGTGTGTGACCCTCTAGGATTCTTTCTCATTGGCATTAGGTGGTCTTACCTAAATTCCAAGATTACTATCTAACAATGGGTTAACGAACCAAGGAGAAAGAACATGAAGTCATAATGATGACATCCACATACGAACGCTCATTGTGTAACATAATCCCTTTATCACAATATATCATCAAGCATGTTTCATGATAGTGTCATCAACATATATGCTTGATACATAATTCTTTAACTAACTGGAATAAACTCATCATTACACCATTGAAATTAAATTTAGGGAAATGATTCTATTTCAATCAAAGGGATGAAATATAAACTTCCATAAATGGAAGTGAAAATCCTTTTTTAACTTATCCATTAATAACATGTCATTTGTGATGCACCCAACATACCGTACTTCCCGCCAACATATGGCGTGAAATTTTTCAACAGTAAATCAAAGTCTGTGAGTCATGAAACACATTATTGGTACTATTAAAGTCTAAGGATCATTACACATGCTTGTAGATGGGAATATCTGATGACACCAAAACGTGCAGAATTCCTGTTGGTGGGTTTGTACTCATAATCTCCCATATTAGAGATTACCAAGTGTGAAATTCATGAGAAGAAATATCATCTACGTATGAGTACTCATACCTAACGGTTTGTATACTATGTTTTCCATCATAGTATTTCATCCAACTATAGAACTATATTTAAAAATACTGTCATAGCACTTCAAGTTTCTCATCATAGCGGGGAACTGCTATAACCTTATAAATTCGACAAATACTATAGGAAATTATTACATCATGGTCATATAAAACAATGAAAAATATGTAATAAGATGTTTAATATTTAAATACATTAAATATTCATGTAATAAAAGTAAAAAATAGTTGGTTATAGGATACTAACTCTAGCAGAGCGGTACTAGAGGACTGAAAGGTTAATTTTGCAACCATTATGATTCAAGGATCTGTTGGATTATGGTGGGACAACATGATTAAGACTGCTATATGTGAAGCGCCAACATGGGTGACCTTCAAGGACCTCTTCTTAGAGGAGTTATTTCCTAATTCACTGAAGTTGGACTATTCTCAAGAGTTCATTGAGCTCCAAAATGGGATGATGATAATGTCTCTCTACCCAACACGCTTCACCAAGATAATCCTTGTTGCTCCTATGATAGTGGGGAATAAGGAACAGAAGGCTAAAAAGTTTGAGTTTGGTCTTCGTTCGGTGATAAAATGATAGGTTGGGAACTTTTATCTGATGACCTATGTTGTAGTGTTTCATATGTTGTTGACGATAGAGAAAGGCATAGAAGAAGACAGAGTTGAGGGACTTCTTCCTGCTATAAGTGGATAAACATGTACTTTCTCTAATGCAGCCTTAGTTTCTTATTCTATGAATAATAAGAGGAAGTTAAAGGATGGACACTAGGGATATGGTTGATAGTCAGAGAAGGAAAGGGAATACCCTGTAAGGGTTGGTGAATCAGGTGACTCATGACCCTTGAAGGTGTCATGGAGTGGTTTTTGGTAGGGATTATGTGGTTGATCAGGCATCTGATAATGGTGTAGAGGGATCCTCCAAAACGAGAGATGAGATCTTGATTTCTTCTACAATATCTATTGCTTTGTTTAATATGGGAGCATCTCACTCATTCATATCTGCTCATGTAGTTGTTTGGTTGGACTTAATGATTAAGAAATATTATGAGTTGATTTCTATTAACACACCTCTGGGTAAGAAGGTGGATCATCTTCATATTTGTATAGAATGAATGATGGTGGTTGTAGGCTTTGATCATGTGTGGAGCTTTACAATTTTGGAGATTAAATGTTTTGATGTGATCCTTTACATAGATTGGTTGACCACCTACTTGGTACACATTGATTTTTATCAGAGACATGTGACATTCACGACACCTAAGGGGGGAAAGATAATGTTGAGAGATGAGTGAGATCTTGAGTAAAGTAGGGTGGGACTAGATCCTCATCAGATATAATCCTTTTCAATGCAGGTGGCTAGCATGATCCTTGTAGTGGACCAGACTGTATCTCTCTCCTATTTTCCTCCTATGGTGGACATGTATCGATCTTGTTATTAGTGCATGACCTGTCTCAATTCCACTATATTTAATGGCACCAGCTGAATTGAAAGAGCTCAAGGTTCATCTTGATAATCTCGAGGCTAAAGGCTTTATCAGACCAAGAACTAACCCTTGGGATTCTTTGATGTTGTTCATTAAGAAGGAAGATGGTAGTTTTCAACTTTGTATGGAATGCCAAAAGTCGAACCAAACAATTCTGAAGAAAAGGAACCTATTTTCAAGAGTGGACCACATGTTTGATCAATTAAGGGTAACCCAAGGGTTTTTAAACATTGATCTACATTATGGATACCATCAACTTTGGGTCAATAAGGAAGACATAACAAACACAATGTTTAGGAGTAGGTATGGATTGTATGAGTATCTTGTTATGCTATTTAGACTAATTAATTCCTTGAAAGTGTTCATAGTCCCCATGAAAAATATCTTTCACCCATACATGGATTCCTTCATCAAAGAGTTTTTTATGACATCCTGATATATTCCAAGATGTCATAATCACATGTTAGGAACCTATATTTCGTATTGAGTATGCTTTGAGGCCATTGTGAAGAGAAAGTACTGATTTCCAATAGTAGACCACTTGTTTGATCAATTATGGGTAACCCAGTGGTTTTTAATGATTGATCTATGTTATGGATACCATTAGCTTCAGGTCAAGAAGGAATACATACCAATGAAAATGTTTAGGAGTAGGTATGTATTGTATGAGTATCTTGTTATTCCCTTTATACTAATGGATTCTTTGACAGTGTTCATGATCCTCATGAATAAGATATTTCACCCATACATGGATTTCTTCATGGTTTTGTTTTTTATGAAATCTGGATATATTCCAAGACATCACAATCACATTCTAGATACCTAGATAGCATATTGAGTATGCTTCAAGCACATCAGCTTTATGCCAAGCACTCAAAGTGTCACTTTTGGATATAGGAGGCATGCTTTCTTAGTCATTTGGTCTCTCAAGAAGGAATATTAGTTAGTATAGAGAAATTTTATGCAGTTAGGTCTTGGCTGTGGTTAGGGAATGTGTTCAAGATACATAGTTTCTTGAGTTGGATGGGTACTACAATAGGTCCATTCAGGACTTTTCTCACTCAACAACACCCATGATCACACTTACCAATAAGGGGATAAGTTTTAATGGATAAACCAGTGTGGAGAGGATTTCCCAGGTTTGAAAATTAGGTTTATGTAAGTGAGATATTTTTCATGTATACGGACCACAAGAGTCTGTGGTATATCATCTCTTAGCATGACCTAAATCTTCAATAGAGGCATTGGGTAGAATACTTGTATATGTCTGAATTTGAGATGGTGTATGATCCTAGTAAAGGAAATATAATTTCCGATTCACTTTGTATAAATACACAGGAAGTGGGTGAGAGAACATCATAGACTAGTTAGAAACTCATGGCTTTGTTAGCAAACTCATAAGTTGGCATAACTAAGAATTGAGGGGTGGCAGTTTGTTCACCCTTAGTAATCAAATCATCATTAGTTGAGTGAGTGAAGTCTAGTCATGAGCTTTATCCAATTTGTATCACGGTGTGTGAGAGTTTGTCAGTAAATGATTTTGTTTCATAGTGGTCTTTAGAGGGACACAGTGTACTTTTGGTTCACGGTAGGGTGATGGTTTCATCTTCCATGAGAGAGGAGTTGATGAGAGCCTCTCATGCTTTGTAATGGGTAGTGCATCCAAGATTGACCAAGATTTATCATGATACCAGGTGAAAATTATGGTATATTAACATGAAAAGAGGCATTTCAAGTTTTTTTCCCATTTCCTGACTTGTCAACAAATCAAGGTCGAGCATCACAGACCTAGATAGTTTCTCCAATCACTTCTAGTGCCATAATGGAAGTGTGATTAGGTGAGGAAAACCATCATGATAAGGTTACCTAGGACCCCAAGAGGCCAGGATACAATTTGGATTGTAGTATATTGGTTGACCAAGTTGGATCATTTCATGTCAATCTATGGGACCAAATTAGTCAACGAGGTAGGTAAGTTCTATGCTCGAGAGATTGTGTGACTTCATGAGGTAACTTCGAGCATGGTATCTTAAAAAGACACCCAGTTCGCATCATGACTTTGAAAAGGCTTGAAAAAGGTGATGGGAACTTAGTTGAAAATCATTATGACCTTTCGTCCATAGACTGATAGGTAGTCAGAGAGAACATACAAACCTTAGAGGATATGTTTTGAGCATGTATACAAGAGGTCAAAGGATCTTGGTAAGATCACATGGTGCTAGTGGAGTTAAAATAAAATAACACCTTTTAAGTCATCGATTTAGATGTCTTCATTTGAGGCTATTTATGGGAGGAATTATCATTCACCTATCTGCTAATATGAGGCATGTGAATCTTCAATTTTTGGGCTATGTATGGTACATGAGACCTTGAAGTGGGTGAAGTTGGTTTGGAAGGAGATGGTTATAGTTTAGAACAAGAAGAAGTCTTATTTCAACCAAAGGAGATGGATCTTTAAGTTATCTATGGGCGACAAGGTTTTCTTGTGGGAGTCCCCTTGGTTAGGTCATGGGCTTTTAAGGAGGCAAGAGAATTTGGCACAACGGTACGTTGGGTCATTCGAGATCATCGATTACATCAGGATTGGGGCCTATATTTTAGGCCTTCCTCTATGGTATCATGGTATACACAATGTGTTCCACATGTCTCACCTTTAGAAGTACAAGACTAATCCTATGAATTTGCTCAACTGCAAGGATGTCAAGCTGGCACCAGATGCATTTTTTTGGAGCGGCTTATTCGAATAGTGGATTGAAGTGAAAAGGTGCTATGAGGAAAGATCATTCCTCCTATTTGAGTTCTATGGCAGCACGATTATATTTAGTATGAGACTTGGGAGGAGGTAATAAAAATTCGAGAGCAGCGGATTGAGTTGTTTGATCATACCTCTGGGGATACTTCTTGAAGAGGAAAATTCATATGAAGGGGTTAATTATGACATTTATACTTTAAGGTGCACCTCTCTCCAACTTTTTCATAGATTTTTAAAATGTTTTTAAGTGTTTTGAGGTTGGTTAGTGGTGTTTTGGAATTTATAACTGAGTTAAATCAAGGATGGTGGACATGTTGTATCCTTTTAAGCTAGAAATGTTTCATAGACTACCTGATGAGGCTCTTGGGCAGAGTCAATTATGCCCAGAAGCCAATGGCCTTTTGGTGGTGTTAGTTGGATCCTAGAGAGGACACCAAGTTTCAAGAATTATTTTAAACTGATTGAAACTAATTTTTTCTCATTATATCTCTTTCCAAAACTTACAACACTCTAGGATCCCTCACTAATGATTTTGGGATCTCCTATCCCCCTATGTCTCCATCATTCGACACCCAAACTACGGATCGATCCTCTATTTCCAATTCAGTGACTTATTTATTCTAGATCAATTCTATTATATTCTTCTTGATAAAAAATATATCCTTGATTTCTTGATCGAGTTTAAGGGTTTTGATATGGTCTATCAATGGATTCATTGATCATTGATAGAATCGACACCTGAATTCAAGGAATTGGAGTATGTGCAACATTTGGACCAAGATTATTTTCAGCGGAAGATATTCTTGGGCATGTTCATTGATGCCCTACATTTTTATGTGGTTTCTACTCAACCTTGATCTTAGTTTTCATGTTTGTGTCAAATTGGTTTTGAAACTAGGATTCAGTGGTGTAGTTGGACTCAGATGGCAATCCTAGACATCGATCTTTGTTGCATCTAAGGTAGGAAACTCTTGAATTTAGAACATGTTTGTATAGGTTATTGACATTATTGTTGGTATGTGTAGACCTATGTGACCAATTTTTGATGATTGATCATATGTGGTGTGTGTGTGCATCCCTAAGACTAGTTCTTGTGTTGCTTTCATGTGGATTTCAATAACTATGATACTTTCTTGATTTGACAAGATGTTTGATTTTCCACATGTATCAAGCATTGTATGTGTTGTTCTTCCATCTTCTATAATTGAGTTTATAGGTAGATCCTAATGGACTATCTCCTAAAAGGGATGTGTCAGACGAAAGGATGAAATGAATTGGATTATCCTATCAAGGAGTATGTGTCACACATTTATTTGAACTATATCATCAAGGGAGATGTGTCAAGAAGCTGGTCGATGTTCCTTTTGTCATAGATCCAAAGCAGGTAGAGATGGTATTTGAGTATAAAGCTTGTATATTATCAATTGTGTGATACATTTTTGCTTATTTGTACCATGTTTACTTTTATGACATGTACCAATATTTCTTATGCACTAATGTTGAGTGTTTTTGGTGATGTCCTGTTGAGTATTGTAGGCACACCCTACTCAAACATTTCGATGCACTTATAGAATTTTTTACTAGGGATCCAGTGAATGACAAGGGACCTGTGGTGGATGGTTGAGAATGTTTAGAAAAAGGATGCAGTTGTTGCTGGATGGAATTTGGGATGGATGTTTCATGCTGATTTTTTCTAGTGGCTTTACCTCATACAATGGATATTTTATTTTATTTTTTTTGTTTATGTATCCTATATTTTATATTGATACTAAATAGGATGGTATTTTTTTCATGTATGCTGCTACTCTGATATTTATTAAATATTTGTTATCTCTTCCATTATTGTACTCTAATGTTTACATAATACTGAGGGCATAGGCTCCCCACATTATTTTATTATCCCTCATCTTTAGCTGGGAACCTCTTATGTACAAGGAGGTGTTCATGATGTCGTGTGGCATTATAACTCAAACCTAGTGGTTCAGGTCCGGGTGTTACATAATTCATATAAAATTTCAAAATCTATGAAAAATAACTCACATAAATTCCCTAAAAAATATAACACCCAACAATCCATTTTATTTTTTTAGGTTCAAAAGTCAATAAAATGAAATCAATGAACTAAACCTCCTCTTATTAGTTTTCCTATCATTTTTACCCCTTTTTATATACATTTTTTTACTTTTTTTAATATGAATGTTTTTCATTTTATTTTATTTAGTAGAATAAGAGGCACATGGGAAATACAATGAGACATGACTTTGAACTATTTTATTCCAAAAATAAAAATTTATGCCTCTACACTCTTCCATACACATATGACATTTCCCAAAGAAACTCATAAAACAATGTTTCCCCCACACATATATCATATAAAACACTAAGAGTTTATACTTGTAACACAACTTAACATATAAGGAATTTCATGGATTCTATTGGGTTAAGAAATCCAAATGAAAATTTAGGTATCAAGTGGATATAATGGGGCTCGATTCATAAAAACTACCTCAATCATATTATATCTATTCAATGCAATAAAAATGACTTAAAAAGGAAGAAAAACAAGTTATAGCTTGAAACACATAACTCAAGAGTCTCTCAAGAAAAGGATAGTAGAGTAAAGAATATAATTAATGGGCCCATAATAACTCTAAATATTGTAAAATGATATTAGTCAATCACTCCATGGAAAAAGACTTCCATAATTAGTTTAAAATCATACGAATGATTGAAAATACAATGTAGAGGATTGAAAAACATATTATAAATCACATGTGATTAGAGTTAAAAAAATAGGAATAGATTTATTATAAAAGTCTTAGTTTTCAAATTTGATTCTGAGTATTTATTTCTGTTGAAGAACGTTTTTGAAAAATGAAAAAAAATAGAAATAAATTTCAATAAAAAAGTTCCAGTTTATTTCTTTTTAACACAATAATTAATAGAAGATTAAACAAAAGAAAAAAAGAAAACTTGATAGAAAAATAATTAATCCCTCCCCAACACAAAAAATATTATACATCTTAAATAAAAATAAACTATTATCATACAAATTTGAGTTGAAAATGATAGGATACTAGAAGAATTATTCTATGTAAAAGAAAGAGATTGACCTGATGTGTTTATTACTATATGGATTGTTGGAGTCTATATCCCACATCAGACTTGGTGGTTTCTTATTCTTTATATTTCCCTTTAAATTAACTCCAAGGCCTCTCTTAAGAGGAATCTTGGGTATTGGGTTCACCACTCTTCCATTACTACATGGTATCATAGGGGGTTCTCTAACTTGATCACATCCTCTTATTCTTCACCTTTGGACATAAGTTTTCCTAGGGATTCCCCCCCACTAGGGTGTGTCGGATAATGACCTTAGGCCATCGTCATAGTTCCCCCCCCCCCCCCCCGCCCCTCATCAGCCTCCTTCACATCGCCCTCTTTCAAATGGACCTGTGCACAACAAACCTCATCAGTGCTCTATTAAACGGCCCTCCGACTCCATTCACATGATGCCCGATGACCCTCTATGACCCTGCATGTGACACCATCCCACCCAAGCAAAATACACTGCCTCCCATAATCAACCCCTCCTGTGCATAATCCACACATCCCCTCGCTAGCCCATCCCAAGGGGCTTCTCTACCGTCCTGTAATGCGCTAGGGCCCTATGTGGCCTTACCTCCCTGCGTGTAATGACCCATCATCTGCCCCTCCTAAGTGGTCCCCTCCTTGATGCTTGAATCCCACCCCTACCACATGGCTCTTCCATAGTAACCCTCCGCTCCATCACTGGATATCACGATGCCCCATCATCATACCTACTGATGGCCCTATGCGACCCCGCCTCCCTGTGCACGACAGCCCTCCCCTTCTAGCCTGCAAGGCCCACGATGCTGACAGATCTTCCACACCAGAGTCCCTGTGAGACATCTCCTCCATAGACTCGTACCCTCCTACTCGATGGGCTAACAACGGTTCACTGTGCGATGGCACACCTCAAATGTGACCACCCTCATATTCCTGTGCAATAACGAACCTCTAGTGTGACCACCCTATTATTCCTGTGCGATGTCCTTCCCACACAAAACGCCTCCCCTCTAAGTCGACCTTACTTTTCCTATGATCCAGATATCATCTATCCATCATCATCCTGCATGGGTCTCCATCATCGAACTGCCCCCAGTAACCCTACTCCACCATCCGATGCTCCCTCCTATTCGACCAGAACTGGTCAGTAATTCCTGAAATTCCATTTCGTAGTGCTCCATCAACCATCCCAGCTTGTGCAGATTTCTGGGTGCTCCATTGACTGGCCCCACCAATGCAGCTTTCCAAATGCTCCATTGATAGACCCCTACAGTACATCTTTCCAGGCGCTCCATCGACCGACCCCACCTATGCGGCTTTCTTGGAACCTCATTGACTGGCCCACTTGTGTGGATTTCTTGACACATCGTTGGAGGATCTTTTTCACTGACATATTCCATCATCCATCATTTTCATCCTGAGGGGGAGTTGTGATCATGGATGATTTTTCTTTTTTACATCTTGTTTTGTAATCAAGTTGGGCATGTCCAGCTTGAGGGGATGTGTTATTAGTGTTTATTATTTTCCTTGTTTGCTTTTTTTCTTTCATTATGTATCCAATAGAGATTAGGAATCCCGTTCATCTGGTGAGGGGACGCTACCTAGGAGGAGATCTATGGAGGGTTTTCATATAGGAGGGCCTGATGAATTGGGACGTGGGAATGAAATGGTATCAGAGGGAGTAGGCATCTCGTTCAAAGATGTTCTTGTAGTCTAATGGGAATGAAAGGGTATAAGAGGCCTTCTACTTTTTATCTTTTCCTCTCTCTATGTACACTTTTTAAAACTGCATAATAGGCACTTCACTAACATTCTCCATAGGTGTTTCCTCCTTTAAAATTACCAACTCTTTGGTTGTTTCTTAAAATTATTCATCTTTATAATCTGAAAATGAAAGAAATAAGATAATTGAATCTATACTGTAAAAATAAAAGAAATCAAATTTCAATTCGGTTTGTATAAAGTCATAACAAAATGTTTTCAAAGTTAAGTAATCTCACTCAAAATACTCAGTTTGTATTTCATTTTCCTCATGAAAATCCCATGGGAAACAACTTATCATAAAGTAAAATAAGTACTCTTGTTCTAATATATCTTCAAAGTATACCACATTTTGGGTGGTTTCTCCTCCTCTATCCATATCTTTAAAAAATAATTCTAAATTTGTAGTATTAAAATAGTGAAGTTTAAAAGAAAATTCAATTTGAAAAAAAATAAAACAGAATTTATTCTTAGGTTTTCTCAAATCACATGAACTTTTTAGTTTTTAGCTTTTGATTTTCATACAATAACTTTAGAAGAAGACTCAATGTAATATCATGAACAAAAATATCTTTAAAGTTTTCTTCATGATCATGTATATCTTAAAAGTATAGTATATTATGGGTCGAAGTACAAAGGAAACAAAAAAAAAGACACGTAGTCTTGAAACAATGAATTCCTCTATTTGACTTTGTTGTTCCTTAAAATTTTTTCTATGTATCCCAACACTAGTGTATATTTTTTTTTACTTCCACTAGTTTCATTTCATTGTACTCTTTATGTTTTTTTAATATCATTTTCATTTCTAATTTGTATCGTGTTATTATTGTTCATGTACCATTAAATAATAGTATTGGTTCATGAATTGATTCATTTACATTTGTATGACCATGAAAGTAAGCTCATCAATAAATATTAAAAGTGTTTCATTATAATGAACCATTATATAGGAAATAAGTTACTCAATTTTCTTATCCAAGTTTTGGAAAAAGAATAATTAATAATAAAAAAATGAGATAATCAAATAATTAAAAAATGTACAATAATAGACTAATAAAAAGTGTTTGGCAATCACCAATAACGTTTCCAAGTTTTTACCATGAGCTATCATGGGCTTTTCAAAATTATATTTGAAGATCTCAATTGATTGTGATGATTTTATTGGTTGTAAATGAGTTATGTGGGTGTCAATATGTGTTGGGTGATGGAGAAATAGCCCAATGAATAAAAACATTTAATTGTGAGATATAACTTAGAGTTCCTATGGATCATATGTATTGAATTTTTCATCCATTATACATGAAACATCCTGAATTTTTTAAAGGAAACATTTTGTATTATAGTTTACATGATATGATAAATCGACCTTAAACGAACAACTAAATATTATTTATTAAATATGGTAGTTATCACATAGATGTTAGAATGGTAGTAATTAATATGATTAACTAAATAAAAAAAATATTGTTTACACATGTATATATTATTAATTATTTGTTGACTGATTAATTATAAATGAATGTAAAACCTTTTTTTCAAATAAAAGGAAACGTTTTTCTGAAAAACTATTTAAATTTGAATAAGTGTGTTTCATACCAATAAATTAATAAATAACTCTTAATTAATTATATTAATGAAATATATATATACATATATATAATATAAAATTTAATTTTTAATAGTCACCATAAGAATTTTCTTAACAAAATATAAGAACTAGTCAAATTTTACACATATAATAAGTATTTTTTTTATAAGGCATTTTTATCGCCTTTCAATGGTGAACCTGTTTTAAATCTAGTTTTTGAAACTTTTAAAAGTTCCATTTGAAAAAAAACTTCTTATTTGTAATATTATTATCAAAATTTAATTTGGTTTATTTTTTGGTATTTTTTGGATAAGATTCATCTCTTGATGTATAATGAAAAAAATAGTGAATTTTAATTGAAAACTATTTTTTTATAAAATTCATTTATTGTGTTAAATCATATATTTGAATGGTTTAAAAGTATAATTAGATCATTTTTTATCATTTAATCCAACTTAGGTAGTTTAAATCAATTTTACATTGAAATTGGACATAAAATCTTTGTGAACTTTTAAATATTTTTACTTTAAAAACATGTTTTCTATATCTGTCAACGGGATCAATTTTAAATTTATTCTAGACACATATGTGTTTTTAATTTTGAAAAATATACAGAAAAGGTTTTAATCATAATTATATTTATTATCTAATATAATCAACTTATTGTTTTAGAATTATGAATAGAAACTTTAATAATTATTTGTATTACCATGGTTAAGGGTAAATTGGGTAATTAAAGGTAAAATTAATATTATAAAATACCCTAAAAGTTTTCCTAATTTACTTTTATGAGTGTTTTTGTAATAAATTAATATTTGGTCTTAAATATAACATTTTTAATCCACATGTATGTCTTTCAGTCAATTATAATATTATATTCAAAGAAAAGACAATTTTGTCACACTCTTATTTTTAACAAGTAAAAAAAATTAATATGGGGTTATATAAGGCATATGTCTGACTATAAATATTATTTAGAAAGATAATTTATTACCTAAAACATGTTAATTTATTTTTAATTTTTAGGAAATAAATAATTAAATTAAATGGTGACACAATTATTCTGCAATAATTGCTTCATTAGGGGATGAATCAAATAAATGATATTAAAAATACTCAAATAAATATAATTTGATATAATTTATGTCATAAAAAAATTGGATGACTTTGAAATATTAGGTATAATTTAATATAGTTTTTTATAATATATCAACTTTTTAAGATATTTTTAAAAATTCATGTAATGATTAGTGTCAAAATTGAAATAATTGATATCTTAGAATATATAATATTTTAATAAATGATATGAAATTTATAAAAATAAAATATTCAGTCAGATAATTGGTATAAGTTCTAAAATATTATAAATGAATCATTTATTGGTTTTTTTACTTTATAGTAATTATATTAACCCTCAAAGTGTAAATTACATGATATCACGGTAAAAGTTAAAAGGGGTTAAAACAAAAATATAAGGATTAGAAAATAGAAAAAACTGATATAATTTTATTTTTATGAATATATTTAAACTCAATATCATCCTATCTCTAAATAAATTACTTTTCACACATTTAGAATATAAAATTAATTTATTTTAATTGAATACTTTGAAGAATTCCAAGAGTTACCATCCCCTCTCCTATAAAAGAAACCCCATTCTTCTATATTTTTAACCCCTAAAAATATATTTGGTTCCGCCAATATATACCTAAAATACTTAATATAATCCTTACCCACATTCTAGATTCCTTATTTTTGGTATAACACTCAACATAGTGGTGTTAAGGTGTTAATCAAAGGTGATCGTCCGAAGAAGAGGTAACACTTTTAATTAAGTGTTTCTATTTTATTTCTTCTTACACTTCCTTAAAATATTCTAAAACTATTATGAGATAATAAATTCAGTGTAATAAATATACTTAGATGTTATTATTTAAATATAATAACCTAAAACTATCTTTTATTTCATCAAATGGGAAATGAATTAATCGTTTGTGCGTATGTGTGAACTATCACATCCATGAATCGATATAATTCATTTTCTATTACCAACTCTCAAGAGTAGCTATATTGATGGAATTAATTTTAATATATGATATTAATGAAATATTTCTCATTTTAATAGAATAATATATCAGTTAAATTCTTACCTTTCTATTCACATAAAAATGATAATGTTGTTCATTCCTACGTGTGAACTATCACCTCCATGAAGCGATGTGATTCGTTTTTCTTCACCACATCACACAAATGATATATATAAATATATTTAAATAATTAATATTATATTAACAATATTATAGTAATTCTATAATGATAAAATTATAATTACCTTATTTCCATAATGATCATTGAAAAATGGAAACATTACTCATGTGTACGTACGTCTTACCGCCCCCATGATTTTAACGTAGTTCATTTTTCATAACCATACATAATGGTTTGATTTAAAAGTATAATTGATTTATAAAAATTATAATCATGTCATGAATATTATTAGGTATATGATGAACTTATTACTACTTTGAATATTGACATTATACGAAATTCATTTTGGACTCAAGTATCGAATATCGACTAAACGTCCAACATGAAATTAAATAATATACTAATTGTTATAAAAAGATAATAAGTGACATAAAAGGAATAATAAAACATAAAATGGTTAATAAGTGTGTAAATAATTTACCTAAGTATATTATTCCTGAATATAAACATTGTACGTGATGATTCGAACTCAAGGTAAGGGACTTTCTTCAAAAAACCTATTTAAAAGTTACTCTTTCAACTATTTTTAAAAAAGCTAAAAAGAATGTTTTTTAACTTATATGGAATGAATGTATTTTCCCAATTTTATGTCACTTTAATTTTTTGATGCTTCTATTACAAGTTTACACTTTTATTTTCAAATTAATCATTTTCATTTTTGAATACTCTACTTTGTAAGAATGATTTCAAAGTGGAAATTTTATTTTTCCTTTATGCTTGTCTTATATATTATGATTATGTTATGGTTCTAGGACATTGTTTATGAATATAGGTGGTTACATGATAAAACAAGGGTGGGTGAGACTATTATTTCTTTCTAATGCATTGGGTAATGGGACATAGTTAATCGGTAGGGTTTCTCCTAAGAGATTAAGGGAATATACTATAGTGGATATTCCAAATGTGACCATGAAGGTTACTCCTTATGTAGCCATGGAAGCTAATATAAGAGTGAAATGGAATTGATAAGACACATTACCTTTATTATTTATGTTTTCTATAGAGTTTTACATGAATATTATGATTTAATGAGTTATGATAAATAGCTTATGTTTTATGGGGGAAAAGTATAACTTTTTGGAAATGTTTTCATGGGTTTAAAGTATTCATGGACTAACAATTTATTTCTTTATTTTTATGTCACTTACTAATATTTTTTTATCATCCCAATTTTTAAAATGTTTTTCATAGGGTATAAGGATGTTTATGATAAAGGAGGAAGTCATGTTGAGAGTTATGATGATTTTTCATGAAAAATAATTCATGTTTTATTTTAAAAGTTTTATATTATGAAAGAAATAGATATTGTTTTATAAATATATTATTTGTATTAAAGTGGGATGTTATGTATTAATTATGACCTAATTACCTAAAAAAATAAACCTGAAAAGATTCTCAACGTGAAAGAAAGTAATTTCTTGACTAAAACTCAAGATTATGTAATGTTTAAGGTCAGGTCCTTATATTTGGTATTAAAGGAATGGTTTAGATGTCTTTAGGGATTAATATTTTTCGTTCAATATAGGTTCTGTTTCTATATATATTATTTTAGTTAAATCCGTGTTCTATAACTTTTTCAGATCAAGTAAAGTTAGTTACAAATGAAAGGAGTAGGATCTAAAACAACATTTATATCCCTTACTGCTGACTTGATTACAATAATTATTGCAAAGTCTTTCCTGGATGATTGTGAAAATTTTTTTAACATACAAACCTCTTAAAAAAAGATTTATAAGATATCAAACACGTATTATATACCTCAATACCACCATGGTTCATGGTTTTTTTTAATCAAATCATATTTTCCTAATATTCTCATAAATTTTAAAAAGTTAAATATTATCATGGAATTTTCATATATTTTACTTTTTCATAATATTTTGAAGCATATTATGATTTTGATAAAGATATTGAAGAAGGTGACCCTTACATATCCTATTTATATTTTATTGTAACTTATATTCTTTGAACACTTACTTATGGTGTTTTAAAAGGACCTTTTATTGAAATTTTAAAATCAAACTCTGCCCAAATGTTTTATAAAAAGAAAGTTTTATCAAATTTTTTGAAATTATATTTCATAAAAGATTATTTTCCATAACTATTTCTCTGTAAAAACTTATATGACCAGGTTATACCTATTGTATTTGGATAAAGGAAGAAAGTGATTTTCAATAATCTCTAAATCATTATTGCAATGCAAGGATTTTTTATCTATGTGAACAAAAATAACGATGAAACTAGGTGGACACCATGATCAATGTACAATGTTCTTTCATTTTGGAATAGTTTTATTAAATCATAGGGATATGAAATAAAAAATTTCAATATATAAAATACTTAATGAATTAAGATATTGAGGTAATTTTGGGTTGGAATACCAATGAGAGTTATAAGATAACCATATAAGTTAAATAATTTAAGTAAATAATGAAACTATACTTGTCTGGTAAGCATACTTCCTTATGTTCTTAGTCTAAACAGTAAAATAATTCCTCAACATTATGAAAATTATTTTGAAATAGAAACGTTATCTGTTTACTTTTCCTGCAAAGAAATCAATGACCTTTTAACCAATAAAAAATTTATAGTTTTGTGATTATTAATTTTCTCCTGACCATGTTTTCTATCACTCTCCATCAAAACATTATATTTAGTTTTTCTTCAATATCCATATTTTCTTATATAAAACCCTAGTATGAATTATCTCAGGTGACCTCTGTACTTCCTTTTATTTCTTTTAAATTTGATATTTTATTAATCATTTTTTCAATGTGGGATTTCAATAAATGTAATTTTAATAGTCAAACCCTAGTTACCAAGACTGAGTTCAAATTGTGAGGATATAATTTATTAATGGTTTTAGAATGTAACATCTTGATTTTTTAAAAGGAAACACTATGTATGATAACACACATGATATGCCACATCGAGTTTAAACAAATAACTAAATATTGTTATTTTAATATGGTAGTTATCACATAGACATTAGAATGGTGATAATGAAAAGGATTAACTAAATTACAAAAATATGGTTTAGACATGTATGTATAATTAATTCTTTTAGTAACAATTAATTAATAATGAATGTAAAACCTTTTTTAAAATAAAAGGAAATATTTTTCTGAAAAACTATTTAAATGTGCACAAGTGTGTTTTATACCAATAAATTAATAAATAAATCTTCTTTGACTATATAAATGACATATATATAATATTTAATTTAATTTTTAACATTCATCATATGTGTTTTATATAAAAATTATAAGAACAAGTCGAATTTTACACATAAAACAAGTATTTCTTTAAAAAAGGCATGTTTTTCCAAATTTTGACGGCGCACATATTTTAAATATAGTTTTACTCTTTTATAAGTTCTATTTGGCAAAATAAACTTCTTATTTGAAATCAGAGTATCAAAATTTAATTTTCTTTAATTTTTGGTATTTGTGGGATAAGATGGATTTTTTGATAAATAGTGAAAAAATACTACATTTTAATTGAAAACTAATTTTTATCAAATTTATTTATAGTGTTAAATTATATTTTTGAATGGTTTTAAAGTATAATTATATCATGGTTTTATCACTTAATCCAATTTAGGTCATTGGAATCAATTTCACATTGAAATTAGATATAAATACTTTGTGAACTTTTGAAGATTTTTACTTTAAAACCCCATTTTCTCGATCTGTCAACGAGATTAATTTTAAATTAATTTTAGCCACATATGTGTTTTGAATTTTTAAAAAAATTACATTCAAGGTTGTAATCATAATTATATTTATGATCTAATATGATCAACTTAATTTTTGAAAAAATATGAATAGTAACTTTAATAATTATTTTTATCACCACGGTTAAGGATAAATCAGATAATTAAGAGTAAAATTAATATTATCAACTATGATAACACATTTCATAATTTAATTTAATGAGTGTGTTTTATATTAAAAGAATAATTATGATGAAATATAATCTTTTGAAGCCACTTGTATGACTTTAAGACAGTTATATTCAAAGAAGAAACAATTTCTTCACTCCTGTTTTTAAAAAGTAACATATTTTTAATACGGGGTTATATAAGTGATATGTTTGAATATAAATAATCTTAAGAAATATAAAATATTTAAATACATCATTTTAATTTATTTATAATTTTTAGGAAATAATAAATTAAATTAAATGGTGATATAATGATGAGGCAGTAATTGCATTATTAGTGGAAAAATCAAATAAATGATATTAACAATATGAAAATTAATATAATTTTGTATAATTTATGTCATAAATGATTTTTATGGATTAATTTTACATGTCATACATGATTTAATATATATATTTCTAAGATATGAAACAGTTATGATATTTTTAAGAAGTCAAGTATTGAATAGTGTCAAAATTGACATAATTGATATCTTAAAATAAATAATATTTTAATAAATTCTATAAAATTTTAAAAAATACAAAAAATTTAAAAATAATTCATATAAGTCCTAAAATCCCATAAATGACACATTTATTGATCGTTTGACATGTTATTGTAATTTTATTAACCCTTAATATGTAAATTACATGATATCACATTAAGAGTTAAATGGGGTTAAAACAAAAATATAAGGATTAAGAAATATACAAAACTTATCTAATTTTAAATTTATGAAATTATTCAGACTAATTATCATCATATATTATAAATAAATAACTTTTTAACCATTTATAATAGAAAATTAATTTATATTAATCTAATACTTTGAGGAATTCCAAGAGTGACCCTCCCCTCTCCTATAAAAGGGAACCTATTATTCTATATTATTCACACCTAAAAATCAATTTGGTTCAAAATATATCTACCCAAATACCTTAACATAATCCTTATACACATTATAAAGGTATTATTTTAGGTATAACACTCTTATTAAAGGTTTTAAGGTGTTAATCACAGGTGATCGTCTGAAGAAGAAGTATCATTTTTAATTAAGTGTTTATGTTTTGTTTCTTCTTACACTTACATTAAATCATATCCAAAAATGGTGATATAATTACTCTAGTATCATAAATATAATATTATTTTATTTTATTTAATATCATCATATAAATCTATATCTGATTCCATCAAAGGGGAAATGAATTATTCATTTGTGTGTACGTGTGAACTATCACCTCCACGAACTGATATAATTTTTTTCCATTACCATCTCTTAAGACTGGTTATAATGATGGAATTAATTTTTATATATTATATTCATGAAATATTTATCATTATATGATAATAATTTATCAATTATGTTCTTACATTTTCATGCTCATAAAAATGATATCATCATTCATGCATACGTGTGAATCATCACCTCCACGAAGTAATGTGATTCTTTTTTCTTCACCACATCACATGGATGATATATATGAGTATATTTAAATGATTAATATTATATTAATTATATTATTATCATTATTTAATGATAAAATTATAATTACCTTCTTTTCATAATGATCATTGGAAAATGGAAACATTACTCATGTGGATGTACGGCTTACCATCTCCATGATTATAAGTGGTTAATTTTTCATAAACATAATTATTGGTTTGATTTAAAATTATTATTGATGTATAAAAATGATAATAATGTCATGAATAGTATTTTGGATATTATGTACTTATAACCACTTTGACTATTGACATCATACCAAATTCATTTTGGACTCAAGTATCAAATATCAACAAAAGGTCCAATATGAACTTAAATAAATAATTAATTTTTATAACAAGATAATAAGTGATATAAAAGGAATAATAAACCATAAAATTGTTCTAATGTATATAAATAATTAAACTATGTTTATTATTTAGGAATATAAAAATTATACATGATGGGTCGGACTCAAGGAAAGGGACTTTATTTAAAAAAAACCTCTTTAAAAGATACTCTTTCAACTATTTTTACAACAGCCAAAAAGAATGCTATTTTAACTTATATGGCATGAACTAATTTTCCCGATTTTTAGTTGATTTAATTTTTTGATTCATTCTTTAGAAGTTTATACTTTTATTTTCAAATAAAGCATTTTCATTTTTGAATGCGCGGCTTTGTAAAAATGATTTCAAAGTGGAAATTTATTTTTCCTTTATGTTTGTTTTATGTGTTATGATTATGTTATGGTTATTGGGAATTATTTATGAATATGGGTGGTTAAATGATAAATTGAGGGCAGGTGATCCCATGATAACTCTCGAATTCATTGGGTAATGAGACAAATTTAATCGGTAGGGTTTATCCTAAGAGATTAATGGAATATATTGTAGTGAGTATTCCAAATGTAACCATGAAGATTACTCCCAATGTATCCATGAATGCTACTATAAGAGTGAAATGTAATTGATTCCACAAGTTACTTTTATGATTTATATTTTCTATGGACTTTTACAGGAATCTTATGATTTCATGAGGTAAGCTAAATAACATATGCTTTATGGGTGAAAATTATAACTTTGTGAAAATGTTTTCATGGGTTTAAAGTATTCATGTAATAATGGTTTCTTTATTTTTTTTATGTCCCTTAATATGTTTTTTGTGCTCATCCCAAGTTTTAAAATGTTTTCCATAGGGTATAAGGATGGGTAAGAGAAAGGACGAAGTCATGTTGAGAGTTCTTATGATTTTTCATGAAAAAGAATTTAGGTTTTTTTAAAAGTTTTATATTATGAAGGAAATGGATATTATTTTAAAAGTATCATATTTGTATTAACGTGGGATGATATTTACTAATTATGACCTAATTCTCTAAAAATATAAACCTAAAAAGATCTTCAATGTGAAATAAAGTAATGTCTTGACTAAAACTCAATATTATGTAATGTTTACGGTCGGGTCCTTATAGTACATGTTGATGGAGATCCATTATTATGTTGGGAAAAAATTGATATATTGATTGGTGTTTTGAAACCAGCATTGACATTTGATGATTTCAAAGATGATCATAATGAGTATTAAATGAAAATGGGGATAGAAGGTGGATGCACTATCTACAACATGTTCTTTATGAAGTTGAGAATATGTCTATTGAAAATATTTAGGAGATGTGATTGAAGAAGGAAAAAGGCAATCTATAAGAGTGTGAATCCATCCCTAGATTATCAAACATGAATGTTTTTGTGATAACTGGAGTATATCCATTGTATGATGTATGAGAGAATGATGGTTTTAGAAGCTGAGAAGTGTTAAGGCAGTGGAAATCCATAAAATCACTAAAATCTGAGTACTTATATGTTGTAAGATGCTTTGGAATTTGAGATGAATATTTTTGGGAATATTTTTTATATTAAAAAAGTTACTTTAGTTGTGTTGAGATGAAATGGAGTGATTGGAGACGGTCAGAGAAGGTTTGAAGAAGTTCTAAGTAGTTTTGAAGAAGTTTTGGAGAAATTCTGGAGTTATAGTTTTTAAAGAATTTGAAAAAGTTCTCTATATGTAAGTGTCACTCAGAATTTACTCTTGATATGTAAGGGTAGTCCAGAACTAACAGACTAGAAAATTGGAAGTGTTGGATGCTACCTGGATACGCAATAGTCACTCTAAGGTTCTAAAGTATACGAAAGAGTACCACTGATGTTACTTTGAATATGTAAGGGTTATCCAGAACGTGCAGACTAAAAAGAGGTCCAAGGGAAATATGTAAGGCTTGAATAGATCTCGAAGATTGTAAATTGTCTTAGTCTTGAGTCGCCTTGTTATATATAAGAGTAAGTTTCTTGATACATAAAGGTTATAATAGGGATAAGTAAATGTATTCAGTGGACTAAGAATTAGAAAATTACTCAAGAACACACTATGATACGTAAAGGTTAGATTCTTAATACATAATGGTACTCACGAGAGGATATTCAAGTGTACTTATAACACAATGATATTCAGAAAAGTACAAAGTCACATTGCGATACGTTAAGGTACTTTTCTCAATAGTAAAGGTACTCAGAAGGATATATAAAGGATTTCAAGAGCCTCATTGTGATACGTAAGATTCATTTTCTCATATATAAGAGTCAATATGAATTAAATATTGACGATTTGGAAAATTACCAAGCAACACTATGATATATAAGAGTACATCCAAACATCAACTTCATATATAAGGGTTAACATGAGCATACATAAGATTCACTTAAGGATTCCAAAGAATATGTGATATAGCAAGTATTTTGAATTAATTTATATTTAATATCATTGTTTTAATCCTAATAAAGTGTTCCTCTAAGATGAATTGTTTCATTTTTATGATAATGGTGTTATTTTGAGCTGAATTGTAAAAATTGGCCATTTTTTATTTTTAATAGTTTTAAATTATTTCTATAGTTTGGCCATAACATTATCTACACTGATCCAAATTGAAAAATTATTTATTTTCCAAATTATAATCTTCCAGTTCTTCATTTACTATTTTTGGACTAAAAGCTGAATCGGTCATATGGAAGCTCAAAAGAAGTTCACAAGTGGGCGAAAAAAAACTGTTTGCAGGGCTGCCTAGTTTTGGTGTGGGATCCATAACTCATTCATGGTGTGCCCAAATGTTGTGACATTCAGTGGTTGGACGCGCAAGGGGTTTGGGAGCATCTTTTATGAAAGAAGAACCAAGTGAATTGGCCGTTTATGGGGTCATTAAATCACCCTAATTAGGAGGATTTCGTTTTGGAGAGTCTGACTAGACAGAATAAATGCTCATAGTAAAACAGTCATAACTCTCGGAATACATGTCCCAATCCACTGATATATTGAGGGGACATGACCAAGGGAATTATGAACAACATTCAAGAAGAGATAAATGCGTGAAGATGTCATTTATTGGGGCTATAATGCGTCAACAGTCGGGGGAAACATTCTGGCTATAAAAGGAGGAGAGCTCCACCCTCTCAAATTATCCATTCTCCACCCCATTCCTTCAGGGACACCAAGAAGAAGATCTTTTCGGCTTTATTTTTTATTTATTTTCTTTTTAATAGTGTTATAATGCCTTCTTCTTCCCCATTAATCTTGATTACTCTTACCATGGTGGGGTAAAAATTTGGATTGATTGGGGAAGGGTAGGTTTCCTACATTGTAATGCATGAGTTCTTGGACGCAATTGAATAAATGTATTTCTTCTTCAAAGTAGTTTTAAATTTCTTATAGAGGATATTATTATCAAGTTCGATCATTCTTGAATATTAATTCCATTATTTATTTTTTCCTTGGTAAATTAATCAATATCTCCCTCCACTAATTTCTGGTTTATATACGATGGAATAAACAAGGAATTGGTGGTGAAGTACTCGACGATCGTCAGTACGTGTAAAAGGTGTAGTGAATGTTCTTGATTTTTTGGGATAAAAAAACCCGATCAGGTATTGCCCATTTAAATTAAGGATATTCAACTATTTTACACATGGAAGAAGAGTTGACCAAACCAAGATCTTGGTAAGGTTTTCTCTCACAATAATAATTTCACCAAGGAAGTGAGAGGAAATAATTGTGGAAAATCACATTAATCAACAAAGAAGAAGAGGATTGAATTAAATTGAACAAGGATAGCATTACAATTAGGAAACCGACCCCGACCTAATCACCATTTTAAATATCATATTTTTTCAATCATTTTAATTTCAAATTTCATTTCAAAAACAAAACATTTTTTTACCCTCGTTTTAAAGTGACAACTCGTTTTGTGTGCACTCCTCTTCAGGAGACATTGTAGGTCAACCCCATAACTACATTTTAACATACGAAATAATTGTTATGCCACGCCATATGATAGGCGTGCGTCAATATGTAAGGGTCACATGTAGATTACAAATGATACGTAAGGGTCTTTAAGACAATGCATATGAGTTGTTAAGCTCTCTGTATTGGGACCGTAAATGATTGGCCCACCGATGCAATGATAATCACAAGATAAAATATTTGAAAAATGAAGAAAAAAGGGACACCATATGTAATGTGGAAAAACCCACAAATATAAAGGGTAAAAACCCATAGGTAAATAGAAGGATCACTATGGGGTAAAAGTGGGTACACACTCCCTCACTATTACAAGGAGACAAATCTTCGTAAAATCTCTCTTGAATGAGCAGAGAAATAGACCATACAAAAACCACTCAAATATGGATCATGGGTAATGAGATAATGAGGATGCAGGTTATGAGAGATCTGCTAGGAGAGAGCCCCATTTATAGGATTCATCTCCCCTTCATACTGCTTTCTTTTACTGGTTGATTGGGTGGGGTTGGCCATCCACCCTCTACCCCACTACCGGCCCCCTTTGACAATGCAGGGGGGCGGTGTCGTCCTAGAAAAACAATGCTGCTGACACATCTCCCAATTAGAGATTTTATTGAGAACCAATCACATCTCAAAACATCCTTTCTATCTGCCAAACATGTTTCTCACATATCTTCATTCCTATTCGAGGATCTGAACCATCTGGACTTATCAGAGTCAACCGCCTTCATCTGGAAATCTTCCAGATTTTCTTTTGTGTGAATCTTATACATGTACACACTTCCTTCCTCCACCACATCTCGAACAAAGTGATACTACATCCCAATGTTCTTCATAATGGAATAAAAAGATCGATTCCTTGCAATGTGAAAGGGATTGTAAATTTCACAAAATAATGCAATATGCTCATGTCTGTGCCTGAGATCCTCCAGCAACCTTCTCATCCAAATCATCTCTTTACAAGCCTATGTATCTTCCATGTACTCTGCCTCTATCATGGATAAAGCGACAACTAAATGTAACTTTTAAGTCTAGCTCACAACTCCTCCTACAGAAGTAAACACATAACCAGTAGTGGATTTCCTCCAATAAGAATCACCTACAAAATCTGAATCAACTTAGCCTTTGATAGTGAAATATGATCCTCCATAACATAACGCAGCATTTGAGGTCTCCTTGATGTATCTCACGATCCTCTTCTCTGTATTCCTGAAACGACCCAAAGTTTTCAATGGAAATTTTCTTCTTATAATTATGTCATATAATCACATGAAATCACAAAAAAATGAACTAATAAGTACTATGTGACCTTTAAACATAATTTTTTCACTTATGTGTTTTGAATTTTGAAAATATGACATTCACAATCATGATCAGTAAGATTTTTGGAGTCCGATAAAGAAAACATAATTTGTGGAGAATAGTAAGATATCCTTATGAATAGTAATTTTACCGTTATGTATAGTGACATAACCAAATTAATAGTAACCTTGACTATGATAGTATATAAATAAGATTCAAGTGAACGTATGATGTACTTATATCTTGGAATAAGAAAATAAATGTCTTAAAATTGTTATTTTTAGAGTAAATTTTGATTTTAATTAAATATTAAATTAATAATATTTAGAAAATTATTTTTGAAAAATGAATTTTATTTTTGGATTCCACATATAGAAAAATGGTTAGGGTGAATTTTTGAGTTTTTTATGAAATACTTAAATTTTTTATGAATAGAAAAATACGGTAATTTACTGTATATATACATTATAAGATAAATAGACTATTCCTAGAATCATGGATGATTTCACCACCATTGGTTCGAATTCACATGACCCATTTACTATTTCTGGTCCTGGAATCATCACTATTTCAAGTATTGAGGGAAATTAATAAACTAAAGATTATAATATTATGAAAACCCTCCTCTCCTCCACTATAAATACCACCCATCCTTACCTCCTCTCATTACTCATATAAACCCTTATTCCTAGCCAATATTCTACCCAAATATCTCCTCAAGCTCCTAAACCACGTCCAACAGCCCTTGGTCTCCTCAAAAGACCAAATCCCCTCCCCTTAAGAGGCTCTCAAGGAAGTTTGAATCAAGAGGTAAATTCCTCTTTTCTTTTCATTCATTTTCTTTTCAATTTCATTTGTTTTCTTTTCTATACTTTCCCATATTCATCAAAATGATATTAAAACACCAGTAACTAACATTTAATGAAATTTTGTTATGATAATGGAATAATTTATTATCATCTCTCCTTTACTATTCTTTTATTTTAGTAGTAAGGACACCATCCAAGATGTTTTAATTTACAACATTCAAAGATGATGGGTTTTCAATTATTGTTACCATATTCAATTATGGTCATGAAACCATTTTCATTGTTGAAATAGACCATAATAAATGTATTATTCCTAATCTATGGTTCTAGAATCCTTTTGTACACATGGTTTTGGTTTATAAAACCAAATGTGTTCTCTATGGTAAAAACCATCAATTAACCCAAAAGGTTGTCACTAAAGTTTTATTTAATGATCCAACTTCACTCAAATTAACAAAATTAAATTTTCAATAATGTAACATTATGGATTTTAAATAATAAAATTTAACCTCAATTTTATACAACCACCTTCATCGTACATGTTTATTCGAACATGAACAGATCATTAAAACCAAGGATGTAAACAGACCCGAACAATGAAATTGAACCTTATAACCAATAAAAAAGGTCCTGAATGAACTTAAAAAGATTATACGAAATAAATTACATATAGAAGAGGTTATGGAATTATTAATTAATAAACCTAATTTGTTTATTCAGGTCATTAATAACAAGTGGAGAACACCATCGGATTTAAGGTAAGAGATCCTCTCTATTTCACTTTGATTCAAGATTGTCCTCTATACTATGACATTTTGTGTGTAATATAGAATGATTTTGAATGATTTAGAACCTCCCCAATACGTCCCTCATTATGTATAATTTATGAGAAACCCCATTCTCTCTCATGAAACCCTATTATGTACACCTGATACCATGTCGATAATCCGTAAGGAATTCTACCCAAACCACCATTATGCCTTCAGGTTGCTCTATCTTTCTTATTACCCAAATGAAATTTTATTTTACATTTATTTAAAACTTATACATAATTTTTATATGCTTCAAGATCCTTTTTCAAGATCCTTCCTTCATTCTCTTTCAGGGATATACATGCTTTTAAGTGATTTCCTCCTCGATACTTTCCAATAAGCAAACTAATTTTAAGGGAACTTCCCAAATTTTTACCCAATTTCAAGTGCACTCTATCCTCCATTTTAAACCACCATTTTATTTATAAAATCCTTAAATTTATTATGAAAAACATCTTTTTTCACTTCTGGATTTATATAAAAGATTGTTCCTTTTTCTATTTTAAAATCTCTTTAGTGTTTTCCTTAAAACCACACTAAAATGTTTTAATGCTAAGAATTTACTAAATACTCTTATTACATTTTTCACTTCTATTTTACATCAATTACCATAATATATTCCTATTTTAACTTATTAATTCCCATATATTTTTTAATTCATTTCTCTCTTGGATACATTTATGATACACCCATTCATTATGCTTTATGTCATGAATGTGATACTCATTTATCTACATGGGTTCCCTTACATTTATGTATGATTGATTATGTATGATTATTTATGTGGAAATCATATTCATGAACAAGTTAAGATGAGTGCACCCATATAGAACTCTAATTCATTGGGTAAAGTTAAGTCTCATGAGATGTTATGTGCGACAACCTTGGCGGTTAGCCTAGGCTTGTGCTACTATGGGAAATGATCTTGGCGGTTAGCCTTGAATCATACTAAAGTCATGTTTTAAGTATTTACCACATTTATATGATTTCATATTTATATGGATCCATGTTTATATGTTATGATTACTTATGTTAAATTCCTTTTTATTTCTTTATGTCATTTTTTCTAACTCATGTGCTAAGGATTCATTCTTATTCTTATTCCATTACTGGGATTTTAGGTCATCCCTTTGATCATGTTATCCCCAAGTTATCCTATAAAAATTTATGATCACAATGGATGTTAGGGAATCTTGATGAAGAATAAATAAAGAAATGTTATATTTAGATCCATGTTTTCAGTTTTATGTACCAAGTATTCCAAGACACTAGACTTCACGATCCTTGTCTTGTACTCTGATGTATAATTATGCTTAAAATCATGTAATGTTATATGTAAAAGGCTAGGGTTGCTATAGTTCCAATGATCCCATCCTAGAATCTCTATGTACTGACTAACTACTCCCATTGCATTTCCAATGTCTAGTCTAGTACAAACCACAACGAACATCAGACTTCCCCCTGTTGATGCATACGATACTCAAGACATCTTATTCCTCTATGCTTTACTTATAGGACTCATTGTTGAGGATAACATGAAATTAATAGGAAGAGGGGTGGATATTGTCTTACAGTCTTGCATGTTTAAGCATTTCCAGACTCTCCATAAGTTATTCTTCTGTGATAGCCAAATATGCCCATTATTTTTTTCGTAGTAAATCTGCATCCCAAGAATCTTGTTTTCTGGTCCCAAGTCTTTCATATCAAACTCTCTAGCCAACTGTGCCTTCATCTCTTGGATCTGATATTTATTGGGGCCTGCAACCAACATGTCATCCACATAAAACATAATAATGAAACAATCATTACCATTCGCACCCCTAAAATATACATAGGGATCTGAATGAAGTTTTTTGTATCCAAGGCTCATGATATATGAATTAAATATCTTGTATCAACACCTCAGTGCCTATTTGAGACTGTATAGATATTTTTTCAACCATCAAAGAAAGTTCACTTTTCCTTGTTCTAAAAAACCTTCCTGTTGGATCATATAAATATCTTCATTAAGATCACCATGGGGAAAAGCAGTATTCACATCCAGCTGCTCTAGATGTAAGTTGTATGTAGCACACATTGCCAGAAATAATTGAACAATCATCAGTCTAAAAACAAGAGAAAAAATATCATTGAAATCAATACCTTCCTTATGAGCATATCCTTTTACCACCAGTTGTGCATGATATCTTTCCACCTGGTACTTTCCATCCCACTTTATCTTAAAAGCCCATTTGTTTCTGATAGCCTTCCTTCCATGAGGTAATGGAAGAAGATACCAAGTCTTGTTCTGGTGCAGGGATATAAGTTCCTTCTACATTGTCACCATCCATGAGGATACATCTAGAATTTTGATCACCTTCACAAAAGAATATAGCTCTACATCCTCCATCAATAAGAAATACACAATATTTCTCTCAGTTAAATAGTCTGAGTGCCACACTGGTGCTCTTTTCTCCGGAGTTGGCTATCATGGTCCAAACTCAACTGGTGCTTGAACATTATGCTCCTGTAATGATTTAGAGGAAACTGATTCTTCCTTGGATTTTCCCTCTACTTTGAATATTGTAGTTTCTATATTCTCCTTATACATGTCTTGATCAGTTTTCATTTGCACTCTGTCTTCTTCAAAAATTACATATCTGCTGATGATAAATTTGTGGGTACTGGGTTCCCACAAATGATACCCCTTCATACCCTCAGCATACCCCAAGAAGATACATTTCTTGAATCTCGAATCTAACTTTGATCTTTCCTGGTCATTAAACAATGCATATACATGACTTTCAAAAGTATGTAACCATGAATTGTCAGCATGTTTACCAGTCCACATCTCCATCAGTGTCTTTAGATCAATCACCATTGAAGGAGATCTATTGATCACATAACAAGAGGTATTCACTGCTTCTAATAAAAATTTTTTGGCAATTCATGTAGTCTTGAGCATTGCCCTTGTTCAAGCCAATAGGGTTATATTCATCCACTCTGCCCCTCTATTTTTCATAGGATTGTACACCACTGTGAACTGTCTATTGATTCCTTTCTGTTGACAAAAAGTATCAAACTCCTCGCTTGAATATTCTCCACCATTGTAAGTCCTTAGACACATGATATTCTTTCCAGAGTCAATATCCTTCCGCGCTTTGAATGTTTTAAGACTTAAAAAACATTCTCCTTCCACTTGATTGGGTACACCCAACATCTCTTGGAATAATCATCAATAAATGATACATAGTACCTTGCTTCTCCTAGGTATATAACTGGTGCTTGCCAAATGTCAGAATAGATCAACTCTAAGATCTCTTTGCTTCGTGTTGTTGATGTCCCAAACATTAACCTATGTTTCTTGATCAAAATAAAATTCTCAAAAAATGTTAATAATGCCTTTATAAGACCAGGAAGAAACTTCTAATCTGCAATAATCATCCGGCCTCGTTCTGACATATGGCCAAGCTTCTGATGACATAATGTTTTCAATGCCTCTGTCAAGGCGGTTGATGTAACAACTAAATCCTCTTACTTGTATGTTCCACCTATAAGCACGTACAGGTTCTTTGAGATCCTATCAGCCTTCATTACTACAAGAACACCCTTTACAATTCTCATCGCTCCATTCTAAGTGTGAGTCTTGCATCCGATGTCATCAAATTGTCCCAAAGAAAATATGTTCTTCTTTATGCCCCTAACATGATCTACTCTTTGGACGGTCTGTATTATGCCATCATGCATATTCATTTTGATGGTACAAACTCCAAAGATCTTCAGGATGTGATCATTCCCCATGTACACAAGTCCTTACAGGATAGTTTCATCCTTTTCAAACCATTCTCGTCGAGACGTCATGTTCCATGTTGCTCCTAATTCAATAATCCATGCATCATTGAGAAGTTTTCTACTTCTGGAAGTCATCACCGCTTCACTAACTAGTATATATCCATTTCCAGAAGTACTCGCCACATTCCCCTAAGAGATATTTTCACCACTCTTATTATTCTAACAATCCTTCTTGATGCGCTCATTCTTTCCAAAATTAAAACATGTGAAATTCTTCTTCTTATTCATTGATTTATACCTTCCATGATTTTGGCTCCCACTAGAACCACGCTTCATCATCCTTCCTCTCTCAATTGAAAGAGCATTTGTTTGGTGTGAAGTTGTCTGTATGCCCTCTTTGTTCTTGTGCTGACTTTATTCTTCAAGAACTGTAACTGTAACATCATTGAAGAGTGGCATATCCATCAGGATATTGTTGTTGAGGTTGGAAATTAGTTGTTCATACGAATATGGAAAGCTCTGGAGTAGAATCTCTGCACGTTCAGTACACACAATTTTATAACCCAACGCCATGAGTTGAGAAAACATGATAATGAGGTAGTTAATGTGGTTGGTCACCAATGATGACTCTTCCATCAAAAGAGTGTACAATTTTCCCTTCAGGAAAATTTTGTTGTGCAGTGACTTTGACTCATATAACTTCATTAGAGTGTCCCATATTTCCTTTACCATCTTTTTCTCCACAATGCTTGATAGGAACCCGTCTGCCAAAGCCAAATGAATGTTGGCAATATCATTCATGTCCATATCATTCCATTACTCCTTTGTCACACTTTTCATCTTTTTTCCAATTTCTGGTAGGAAATTATACTTCCACAGCACTGCCTATATCTTCATTTTCCACAATGAAAAATTATTCCTGTTGAATTTTTCGATCTCGATTTTCACCGCCATCTAGACACACCGTTAGTCCAAAACCTCCTCAATTTCACCACAATGTATTTAATAATCTCAATAATTTTTTTTTCTAACATGACAGATCAACCCGAGTTGCAATCACAGAGCATACTCAAATTTTCGAGAATTATTAATACACGAAAACGTGAATAGTATCGGGCCAAAACCTGCCCTTTGATACCACTTGATAGGACCGTAAATGATTGGCCCACTGGTGCAGTGATAATCAAGAGATAAAATAAAGTGAAAAATGTGGAAAAAAGGGACACCAAATGTAATGTGTAAAAACCTCCAAATAGAAGGGGTAAAAACATTGGGAAATAGAAGGATCGCAATGGGGTAAAAGTGGGTAGACACTCCCTCACCATTACAAGGAGAAAAATCTTTGTAAATTTTCTCTTGAATAAGTGGGGAAATAAACCTCACAAGAACTACTAAAATATGGATCACGAGTGATGAGATGATGAAGTTTCATGTTATGAGAGATCTGCTGGGAGAGATCCCCATTTATAGGCTACCTCTCCCCTTCATGTTGCTTTCTCCCGCGGGTGGATTGGGTGGGGTTGGCCACCCACCATCTACCCCACCGTTATCCCCCTTTGACAAAGCAGAGGTGCGGTGCCATACTGGAAAAATAATACTGCCGACACTCAGGTGATGCGTAAGGGTTTACCAGTTAGAAAAATACAAGATTTCAGGTAATCAAGTTAGTTGATGATAAAGTTGTTTAGTGAATTAAACATCACAATGATTCAAAAGGATATTGTGATTCAAGTTGAGTTTTGAGAAGATGATCTTTTCATCATAGAGAAGAAGCTCGCACCGTGAATAAAAGTATGACGTTGTAGTGTAATCCTATATACAAACATGCATACCGATGTGGATTAAATACTTGAAGATTTCCTAGAAGTTTTGAAGATGTCGCGAAGATAATGAAAATCATGAGAGACATGGAAAAACTGTCATGACTCGTCCCCCAGGGCTCGTGTCATGACTACCCCAAGCCTTCCTTCCATAGGCTAGGGGCTGGTGACTATCACCGAAAGGCCTATTCCATAAAATCTAAAGTCATTGCCTTTATAACTTGTACACACAGACATACAAGCACACAACAAGATATGAACAAAATTAAACTGTATAGTAAAAAGAGTGTGTACAGTAAGAAAAAGGGGTTATAATACAAGACCAACTGGAAATCACAAGTAAACTGGGAAGTACAAGTAAACTGGAACATCTCCTGTGAACACCCTCCAAGGATCCTACCTGAAGTGTAGGTACAAATCTCAAGATATTGTCTCTGTGGTACACCTCATCTAATTTCCACCTCTGAGCTACCTACAGTCCTACTACCCTCTGCCACGATCAATGTTATCTGTCGTCTGCACCAAACACAACAAGGTGCGGGCATAGCCTGTGTAGGGGTGAGTATAAGGATACTCTGTAGGGACCCCGAGACCCCGGAAGGTCTCTCAAAATCCACAGAGGATAAACCACAAATCATACCAAATCACAAAGCATAAGAACAACAGTCAACCCTACTTAGGAATATGCCCATACATATACCTATGTTATCAAGTATACCCCTCTCATTCATGAGGGAAAAAAGTCCCAACTATTAACCAAAGTACAACTGTTCCATGAAGTAAATAATACCATAAAGGTAACACCACAAGGGTAAGTACCACGAAGGTAATTCCACACAGAATAATACCACAAAGGTATCACCATGAAGGTAAGTACCACAAAGGTATCACCATGAAGGTAAGTACCACAAATGTACGCCACAAAGAATAATACCACATAGGTATCACCACAAAGGTAAGTACTACAAAGGTATTCCACATAGAATAATACCACCAAGGTATCACCAAAAAGGTAAATACTCAGATCACATCATGTATAACTTAAATACGGCAGTAAAGATGATTAAATGTAACTACTAAATCATCTTACTCTGTTAAGAGGCACACCCACATAGGATCCTAAACCATCAGACCCACGTAGGGTCCTAGTACAGCAGACCCACGTATGATCCTAGAGTAGTCCAACATGGATTCCTATTTGGAATCCATGTGGGACCCTAAAACACATACCCATGTAGGATCCCAAAGCACCGAACCACGTAGGATCCCTTTCTCATGTTACATCCAACTATACGGATCTCACACTAAGCTCGCCTGATTCCGAGAGGGTCTTCCCCTCAAGCCACATGTTGATACTCCAACTACCATTAATTCCAATGAATAAGTATCCCAAAGGACCATTCCATAAAAGGGGTCTCAACGCAACAGATGGTGCGTCAATCGGACGTCCAGTCTGTAAGTTATTTCCCTTTTAGTCCCGAGGGCCCAGTTGGATTCATGTTCGATCTATCCCAGCCATACCCCAACTTTATCTAAAACCCATGTGGGGTATACCAAAAGGACCGTATCGATCCAAAGTTTCTGAAGCAGTAGACAGTTCATTAAATGGACGCCCGTAGATCAAGTCATAGCCGAAAGTGTGAAAAGGGGTTGAAGCTGGCCCAGGTCCGGTTTGACCTGGTCAGACCGATCCAACCCAGTTCGGGTCGACTCAGACTGACCCTAGTCCAGCCCTAGGTCAGACCCAATCACCTGGTTCCAGCCCGCTGGGTGGCCCCTGGCTGGGTGGCGCCAGAGTGGGGTCCACCCTAGCCACCACCCAAGGGGGAGGCGCCCCTTGGGTAACCCAAATGCCTAAATGGCTTGGCCGTTCAGGTTGGGTGGCCGACCGGCCAGTGACACATGGCACCAGCAGCAGGTACGCGGGACCCTGGGTCCCACTCGGCTCCCTGGCTGGTCGGACAGCCACCCCCCCTCTGTGTCGTAGTCGTGCGCCGTGCCACCACCGGCGGCAGGCAGCGAACCATCCACCCTACTTCACCGCCGCAACCTCTTGTCGCGACTCCTGCACACCTAGCGGCACGGACGTGCATGGCCACCCCCTTCATGCGGCCAGCCATGCGCTGGCCACCGCCCTTTCTCTTCTGTGGTCGACAGGCCGCAACCCTTCTCAGGCAGCATGGTCGCGCTTCCAACATCATCACAGTAGACCGGAGTGCCAGCCGCTACACTCGATCCCCACCAGTGTTCATCGCCGGCACTGGTTGCCGATGACATTCCTTGGGTCACCGGGCATTCCCCGATGGGAAATTATTCATTCTGAAACTTCCATACTCATCTCGGGATGTTTCCATCAATTCAAGACCATCATAAACCAAAAAGGTTTCAGAGAGGTCGGGCCATGTTTTTTTGGCCCACACCCTCCACGTTAGAACGATAGCAGGCGGCATAATTATTCTTAAATCAAAAAGATTGACAAGAATAGGATAAGTGGTATTCAAAAAAACATTCTCAGCCTCAATGATTCGTTGAAATTGGGGAGGAGTGGGAGATACGGTCGTCAGTTCGTCGTCATTGAAGACGTTCCTCATTGGAGATGATTTGACAGAGTTCTTTGTTGGAGAAAAGTTCGTTGAAGAAGAAGAGTACTTCGTTGGAGCAAGTTCTTCCAGATTCTCCCGGTTCTCCCAACCCTCCTTTTCCAAAGATTTTCCCCCAAATAAATGAGGATCCAACATAATAAAAACAATTCTATCAATTAATTAAAGTTGGCACAATTAATTAATTGTCGTTGGCAGAAATAATTAATTGAAGTTGGCCCAATTAATTAATTGAAGTTGGTACAATTAACCATGGAGAGTTGAAAGGTTTCCCCACATTAAGAGGGGTTCGGGTGGTCCCCACCACAAAATTCAAATTGGGAGGATTTAATTTCAAAAATAAAATAAAGTCAATTTATTTTATTTTCTCCCATGAAAAGTACAAAAACTAACTTTCACCCTCGACCTACTATGGTTGAGGTGAAGGTCTCCTTAAGTGAATACCGGCATTGTGAGCTCAATTGTGTCCTCATATTTCAATTTCGATCATCGGTTCAAAAGTTGCAAAAACCCACTTGTAGGTTTACTGAACGTACCCAAAAAAAAGTTTATAAATTCATTCCAGACACTCCTAGCCTCGGAATCATGCACCATCAATTTTGTCAAACTCATAATTTTCTCATATAATTAAAAATAAAATACATTGAAAAATATGGGTCATTAAATTCTCCCCACCTCATGGATTTGCGTCCCTGAAATCCACATCTCAAAAAAAACAAGGAAAACAAGTGGGGGTACGGAGCACGAATCTAAGCCTCCTACTCCCATGTTCTCTCCTAGAGGTTCCCATGCTAGCATCATACACACACTAAAGGTATCGAACGCCCACAAAGGACCCTCTCTTGTCGATCCTCAATCTTCAATGGAACCTCCAAAAACATTGTCCCATCATCGATGTCCAGTTCACCCTAGTAAATGATGTGAAAAGGATCATGTATGTATCTCCTCCACTAGGATACGTAAAAAACGCCATGCACCCAGTGCAACTGAGGGGGAAGTGCTTGGTGGTAATCCCTCTCGCCAACTCTACTGAGGACCTGAAAGGGTTTGATGAATCTCGGAGATAACTTTTCGCCCTGGCCAAATATCCGAAAACCTCATTGGGTGATACTCGTAGAAATATGTGGTCACCATCCTTGAACACCAGAGGTCTCCCTCTCTTGTCGACATTAGAATTCTGCCAACTCTGTGCAGTCTTCATAAGCTCCTGGATGATCTGAACCTTCTCCTTTGTAGTTTGTACAATCTCTGGTCCCATGAGTGTTGATTCTCCTGGGTCTATCCATCACAAAGGCGATCTACAAGGACGGTTATACGGAGCCTAGAATGGTTTCATCCCAATGGTTGAGTGATAGTTATTGTTGTATGAAAAATCCACCAAGGGAAAGTTATCCTCCCAGCTGCGACCAAAATCGAGGACGCAAGCACGCAGCATGTCCTCGAGGGTCTGAATGGTCCGCTCGTCTGGCCATCCATTTGAGGATGGAAGGTGGTGCTCAAATGACGTTGAATCCCAAAAGCATCATGTAACCCCCTCCATAGCCGGGTAGTGAAACATGCATCATAATCGGAGACAATCGTCGAGGGTAATCCATGTATCCACACAATATCCTACACATTGAGGCATCCTGAGATCTCTACTGAACCCCACTCTCTGATCGGTAGGAAGTGGACCGACTAGGTGAGTTGGTGGATGATTGCCCAGATAGAATCATGACCCTTGTATGTACATGGAAGTCCTATCACGAATTCCATGGATATCCCATCCCAGTTCCACTCTCGAACCTCTAAAGGCTAAACTAAGTCTCCTAGTACATGTTTCTCTGCCTTCACTTGATGACAGGTGAGGCACCGATAGACAAACTCCGCTACTGCTTTCTTCATTCCCTGCCACCAGTGCTATCGTCGAAGATCCCGGTACATCTTCACCACTCCTGGATGTACCACTAGAGGGAATGTATGGAACTCCCTCAACACTTCCTCCCGAATTCACACCGGTACCATGGTATGTCCTCTGAAATGGATGACGTGTTCCCCACCTTCAAAAAAACCAACAGGTGCTTGTCCTATGGATATCTGAGCATGTTGAGTCTCAAAGTAAGTATCCCCACATTGAGCCTCCCTAACTCACTAAAGGAGTGAGGGAGTGACTATAAGATACTGAAGAAAAAACTACACCATCTCGATCCACAAAGGATATCTGCAAATCTGTCAGGTGCTCCATCGCCTCCCTGAACAGTTATATACCAGATCTTCGATTGAGTGCATCTGCTTCAATGTTCCCCTTCCTTGGAATATAGACTATCTTGAAGTCATATTCCTAGAGGAACTCAAGACAAAATCGCTATCTTAGGTTCAGGTCCTTCTGGGAGAAGATATATCTGAGACTCTGGTGATCAGATTAGACTATAAAATGGTCATCCATCAGATAGTGTCACCGCATCTCCAAAGAGAAGATCACTGCTGCTAACTCAAGGTCATGGGTAGCGTAGTTCTGCTCATGCTATCTCATTTGTAGAGAACCATATGCGATAACTTCTCAGTCCTTCATTAGGACACATCTGATCTCGGTCCCTAATGTGTCATAGTAGACTATGTACCCAACGCCCTCCTCCAGAAGCCTCAATATGGGGGCACTAGTAAGCCTCTGCGTCTGCTCCTGAAAACTCCACTAGCATCTCTCCAACCACACGTAGGGTTTCCCCTTCTTCTTCAATGCTGATTAAGGTGTTGCAACTCATGAGAAATTTGGAAAAAATCTCCAGTAGTATCTGGACAAACCCAGTAAACTTTGTACCTCCATCACACTCCTAGGTGGCTTCGAAGAAAGTACTGCCTCAATCTTCTCTAGATCCACCGAAACTCCTACCTCTGAGATGAAATTTCCCAGAAAGTGAACCTCTCGGATCTAGAACTGGCACTTTGAGAGCTTACCATAAATATGGTGCTCTTGGAGTGTGTCTAGAACTATCTACAAATGATAGGCATGCTCCTCCTCAGTATCTGAGTAGATTAGAATGTCGTCAATGAAGAGTACTACAAAGAGATCAAGGTATGACTGAAAGATCATGTTCATGATTTCCATGAACACCGCTGTAGAATTGGCCACGTCGAATGGAATAACCAAGAACCTAGAGTGGCCATACCGACATCTGAAAGTCATCTTCTGCACATCCTCAGCTCGTACTCTGAGCTGGTGATAGTCTGATCTAAGGTCTATCTTCGAGAACCACTATTCTCCCTTCAGCTGATCAAAGAGGTCACTAATCCCTGGGAGTGGGTACTTATTCTTCAGAGTCACCTGGTTTAGGTGCTGATAGTCAACACAAAGTCTCAAGATCCCATCATCCTTCTTGGTGAAAAAAATCAGGGCTGCCCAAGGAGAAACACTGGGCCAGATGAACCTCTTCCCTTGTAAGTCCTTCAGTTGTACCCGCATCTCACAATGCTCCGCAGGAGCCATCTGATACACTGGTATAGATATCTGTGTCGTCCTGAGGTACAAATAAATGTAAAATTCCACCTCTCTGCGAGGAGGTCGACCCAGAACATTATTAGGGAAGAAATCCGCGTACTAGTCCACCACTACAGGATAGCTCAGACTCTCCACATCAACTACTCTGAGGGTAAGGCTAGCCAACAGATGAGTGATCGACTGTATTCTCTTCCGGGTAAGTCCATCCTGTGCTGAAAAGGCTCCCTTCTCACTAGTGAAGGTTAACATAGTCCCATCCTAACAGATACACTGCACTTTTCACCTAATGCAGTCAATCTGGGCATAGACTGAAGATAACCAATCCATACCAAAGATGACATCGTAAGGCCTCAACGCCACTACTAGAAGATCCTAGATGAAGTTCTCGCCTCTTAGAGTAATATCACACTACCAAAACCAGTGTGTAATCGTCAAATACTTTCCTGTAGCAGTCTCTAGCCATAAGGATGGAGCCAATGGCTCTACCAGAATCACAGAGCTCCGAATGAGGGAAGTGGAAATAAAATAATGACTAGAACATGTGTCAATAAGTACTGCAGCTAAGGTGGAGTAGACACATATCGTACCTTGTATCATCTTCAGAGCACCGTGGTTGTAGGCCTTAGCTGGCAGGAGATGAGCTCGCCCCTGTCCACCTGCTCCCTATGGTCGGGGTGGACCACCTGGTGGTGGTGACGGTAACTCCTTGAATTGTCACCTACTGCCAGCTACACAACCAGCTCTTCTTCCATGTATGACTGCTCCCTACAGACCTCGTCGGTCGAACCGATGTCTCTACCTGGGCGGTCCTTCGACCGTCTACTGATCATTTGTACGGTAGGTCAGGCATTCACGAGCCATGTGACCCTGCCCACCGCATGCGTAACACTACCTCCTCCTCGCATGATTGGCTCTGTCTTGGGTACCCCCACACAACCAACCCTGAATATTACAGTCATCCACCTGTAGGTCTGTTCCTCTTAGACCTCTATGAAATCTTTCTACTGCAAGATGCAGAAGACTCCACTAAGTGATGCCCAGCGGTGGGTCTCGCTGCTGGTGACTGCTCAACAAGAAAACTCTCCACCAAGAGGTCTCGCTCAAACACCCCCACCTGCGTCGAGATTCTGAGAGAAATCATCAAAGCCCTAATCTCCCACCTAAGTCCCTGTTCAACGGTTTGGGCCCTAAATAATGGGTCTCACACTATATCATTGGAGTATCCCAAGAGTTCAGTGAACCTCGCTAATTATTGAGCCACAATCATTTTTCCCTACTGTAGATGAAGAAGCTTCTGTATGCGCACTGCACAAAGGGTCCCTGAGACAAACTCTGCCCGATACAGGCTCTCAAATCTTCTCAGAGAAGTGTCACCTCGTCGTGAACCTAGAGCATCAAGATCCACCATCTGCCTGCTGTTTCCTGTAGAAGACTGGCGGCATAGATCACCATGAGATCAGCTGGTGTCCCTACCAGTCAGAAGACTCTCACCACGGCCTCCAACCAATCCTAAGCCATATCTGGGTCCGTCTTACCCCTAAACATAGGTAGACTCTGGCACTGTACCTCGTGCAATGAACTCAAGCGGCGTGTATTCTCCACTGCTGGGGCTAATGGTACTGGTGGAACAATAGGTAATGGTACCGCTGGTGCCTCCATTGGTGCCTCTATAGATAAAGGACCCTACATCGAGGCCTCATCGCTCGGTCGACTGTCATCACGTACTCTTCCTAGAACCCTAGCTGGCTGTCTGCGTAGAGGAATCCTGAAAAAGAAACAATTGTGCCACAATAAATAAGTTATACTAGGTGATATGACTCAAAGATATCACAAAGAAAACTTTTCAAAACACACACGCAATCAGTGTTTTTGTGCAGTGAGTCAGAAATCAGAAGTCAGGGTCCTGGTGTATGGATACATCGGCTTCCGCACCAACACTGGATTCCCTAAACTGATAACCACTCTCATAAAACATAACACTATTGTTGTTAAAAGATCAATGTACAATGTTTTACAATAGAACTGACTCCTCTGATACCAATTTTTCACGACCCGTCCCCCGGGGCCCGTGCCGTGACTACCCCCAAGCCTACCTTCCATAGGCCAGGGGCTGGCGACTAGCACCGAAAGGCGTATTCCTTAAAACTGAGAAGGCATTGCCATTATAACATGTAAACACACACATCCAAGAACATATCATGATACGAACACAAGTAAACTGTATAGTAAAAAGAGTGTGTACAGTAAGAAAAAGGGGTCAAAATACAAGCCCAATTGGAAAGTAAAAGTAAACTAGGAAGTACATATAAACTGGAATAACTCCTAAGATCACCCACCAAGGATCATACCTAAATGGTAGGTAAAACTCTTGAACGGTCGTCTCTGCAGTACGCCTCGTCTAATTTCCATCTCCGAGCTACCTCATGTCCTTGTACCCTCAGCTACGATCAATATTGTCCATCGTCTGCACCAAACACAACATGGTGCGAGCGTAGCCCATGTAGGGGTGAGTATAACGATACTCAATAGGGACCCCAAGACCCCCAAAGGTCTCTCAAAATCCAAAAAGGATAAACCACAAATCATACCAAAATCACAAAGCATGAGAAAAACAGTCTACCCTACATAGGTATATGTCCATACATATTCCTAAGTTATCAAGTATAACCATCTCATTTATGAGGAAACACAAGGCCCAACTCTTAAAAAAAGTAAAAAATGTTCCAAAAAGGAACGAATACAACGGAGGTAACACCACAAGGGTAAGTACCAAAAAGGTAATGCCACACAGAAGAATACCAAAAAGGTATCACCATGAAGGTAAGTACCACAAAGGTACGTCACATAAAATAATACCACATAGGTATCACCACGAAGGTAAGTACCACTAAGTTACAACACACAAAATAATACCACAAAGGTATCACCACAAAGGTAAAGACTCATCTCACATCAGGTATAACTTAGGTATGGTAGTAAAGATGATTAGATGTAACTACTAAATCATCTTAATTTGTTAAGAGGGAAACACACGTAGGATCCTAAACCATCAGACCCATGTCGGATCCTAGTACAACATACCCACATAGGTTTCTAAAGTAGTCCCACATGGATTACTAGTACGGATCCATGTGGGACCCTGAAACATAGACCCACTTAGGATCCCAAAGCACATACCCATGTAGGATCCCTTTATCATTTTATAACCCCAAGGATCCCGCACTAAGCTCACTTAATTCCGGGAGGGTCCGCTTCTCAAGCCACAGGTTGATACTCAAAATTCCATGAAGTCTCATGAAAAAGTATCTCAATGTACTGTCACATAAAATAGGTCTCAATGCAATAGACATTGCATCAATCGGATGTCCGGTCTGTAAGTTACTGGCTTTTTAGTCCTGAGGGCCCGGTTGGGTTCATGTTCAATCCAACCCGGCCGTACCCCAACATTATCTAAAATCCAATTAGGGTATACCAAAAGGACAGTCTCGATCCAAATATTCGTACATGATTGACGGTTCGTTAAACGGATGCTCGTAGATCAATTTATAGCCGAAAGAGTGAAAGGTGGACGAAGCTGGCCCAGGTTCGGTCTGACCCGGTCGGACTGACCTGGCCCGCTGGGTGGCCCCACAGTGGGGTCCTCCCTGGACACCTCCCAAGGGGGAGGTTCCCCTTGGGTACCCTAAATGGCTAAACGGCTGGGCCATTCAGGTTGGGTGGCTGACCGGCCGGTGCCATGTGGCACCAACAATAAGTATGCGGGACCACGAGTCCCGTTCGGCTACATGACTGGCTAGACGGTCATCCCTCCTCTGCGGTGCGACCACACGCCGTGCCACCACTAGCGGTCGGCAGGGATCCGATATCCCTCATTCTCCATTGTGTCCTCGTGTTGCGGCTCCTGCACACCCGGTGGCACGGAATCACGCTGCTGCCCCCTTCGCGCGGCCAACCGTGCGCCGGCTGCCACCCTTGCTCCACTGCAGCCGACGGGATGCAGCCCTTTTCTAGCACGAATCGCATGCCTGGAATGCTTGGATTGGTGTTGTAGTTGGTGGAGTTGGGTAGTGCTGGATGAAATCTGCTTCAGGTGGGTTCTAGTAGTAGGGTAGTTACAACGTGTTCGGTTTCGCTGCATCGTTCTAGTGGTAGAATCGGCGCTGCAAAGAGGGCTTATTTGCTACTGAGGATGACTGGTTTAGATTATTCCATGTGTTGGGAATCTATAGAAAATACGGGTCTTATAATTGGGAACTTTTGTGCTGGCCGATGGATCGTTGCAAGGAGAGGGTTGGGTTGGAATTGTGTTTTTCGGATCTTCGGTGCTGAAAACGTGCAGCTGGAGCTGATGAGGTTTGATTTTGGGTGCCAAAAATTCATTGGGAGGACGTCCTCGGACAACAACTGGGCTTGGTGGACATTTATGTTGGACTTACGAATGGGTGTTGAATACAGATTAAGTGGGGAATGACATTATATGTCCAAAACAACCCTCTAATTAGAGTAAGGTACCCATGATCTTATTATGCCAACCACGACCTCAATTCATTTGAAAATTCATAAAATCAGTGGTCCTCCGTTGACATTTTCTGATTTTTTTGGTCCTAAAATGGGATTAGGTCCCTCTTTTGGTCCTATATTGTCATTATCTCATGGATTAATGTCATATCATGTTGGAGTCCAAACATGGGATTTCAAAATCATTTTCGCACGAAAATACTGATCCACGTGCATATTATTATTATTTTTTATATTTTTTATGATGATGCCTCATAATTATGATATATCTATATATTATTGGGAGACTTAAAAAACCCCTTGTCACTTTTAATATTGTCACAACTGTTGGGTTTTAAATTTTAATTTCCCCCCTTTAATTTGGTAAAAAGGAAACCAATCTCCCTTTAATTGGCATCATTTAATTTATTCAATGAAACTGTACGATGCCAAGTCACTGCACAACAAAATTTTCCTAGAGAAAATTATACTCTTTTCGAATAGTGGAGTTATCATCAGTGACCAACCACATCAACACCCTCAATACCATGTTCGCTCAATTTATGGCGTTGGGATACAAAATTGTGGATGTTGAACGTGTCGAGATTCTGCTCTAGAGTTTTCCATGTTCTTATGATCAACTCATCATCAATCTCACCAACAATATCTTAATGGACATGTTTCCCTTCAATGACGTTGAAGCTTCAGTTCTTGAAGAAGAATTTCAACGTAAGAACAATGAAGATAGACAGACACCATCACACCATGTAGAGGCTCTGTCATTGGAAAGAGGAAGAATATTGGAGTGTGGTTCCAGTGAGAGTCAAGATTATGGAAGGTCCAAATCAAAGAGCAAGAATAAAAATATTAGATGTTATAATTGTGGAAAAAGGGAGCATTTCAAAAAAGATTATTGGTACATAATGGGTGGTGGAAAGAACTCTTAAGGAAATATGACAAGAACTCCTGGAAATGGAGTTGTACTAGTCAGTAATGAGGCAAAAAACACCAAAGGTAAACAAAAAATCAATGATGAATGGATAATTGAATCAGAGGAAGCATGAAACATGACAAATTAAAAGGAATGGTTGGATCAATATGAACATATCCTAGAAGGGCTTGTGTATGTGGGGAATGATCATGCCTTAAATATTGTTGGAGTTGGTACCATAAAACAAAATATGTATGATGACATAGTTCGATCCATCCAAGAAGTACACCATGTGAAGGGCTTGAAGAAGAACATATAGTCTCTGAGACAATTTAATTATATAGATATAAACCCACATCAGCAAAAAAGTGATGAAAAATGTGAAGGGTGTGCTTATGGTGATGTAGGCAGAGAGGATCTCAATGAACCTGTACATACTTATCAGTTCAATGTACAAGAAGTTAGAGCTAGTTATCGCATCAATTACCTTGATAGAAGCATTGATAAAGTTATGGAAACAAAAACTTGGTCATGTGTTTGAATGATGCAAGGATATTCTAACTGATTAAAAGTTTTTGTTTGTACTAACAAAGGTATATTAACAAATTTGTGAGCATTGTGTTTTGAGAATGAAACACTAGTTAAAGTCTAGGATGTCAACAATGAGGAGATAGGAAATCTTAAAGTTATCCATTATGATGTTTGTAAATCAATAGCTATATCCCTAAGAGGAGTAAGGTACATTGTATCATTCATTGATGATTATTCCAAGATATGTCGAGTTTACCTAATTAAGAAAAAAGAGGATGTTTTTGAAGTCTTATAAACATTCAAAACAAGGAAGGAGACTGAATGTGGAAGGAAGATCAAGTGTTTAAGGTGTTGTCTTATCCCAGCACCTATTTAGTTTTAATGATGCAAAATCATGTTTATTATGTTTCTAATAAGTTTCATTTTTTATGATAGTTAACTATTTTCTGGCCAAAATGATAAAATTGGCTAAGTCTTAGACCTAACATGACTACCTACCGTTAGATGTATCAGGCTACCGTTAGTTGAAATCAGCTACCGCCAGGAACTACCGTTATCGCTAGTTCGATCATCTACCACCAAGTGATGTTAACACCCAGTGATGTTATCGCCAAGTGAATCTACTGCCTAGTTCTTTTATCACAAAGTGTTATTACCGCTAAATGAAGCTACAACAACCACTAGTTCAAGAAGCTACCATCAAGAGCTTCCACCGCTAATAGCTTTCCATCACCAGATATTCATTCTATCCTAGATGTTTCAAATTAAATTAAAACTTAATTCCACTAATGAATAGAATAAGGAATTCAATTCAAGTTTAAGGCATGCAATTTAAGAATGGTTATTCTTAAACAACTCTCAAGTGGTTTTAAAGAAAAGGTAATACTTTTCATTTCAGTCCCTCATTATGAGGATTATTCTCATTTTATTATTATACTGTAAAATAAAATTAGATGTTTTGGAAATCTGAAAATTTAGATGAACCCCTCATGCATGAAGGAGTGTGGAGAAACACTAACCAATTGGTTGAGTAAATGAATTCTCTTACCATACTTGTAATGACTTGAATTTTCCTGGTTTTATTTTTAGAAAATCTATGGAAAAATTCCAAAACTATGCATTGAGACGGTGTGCAATTCCAAGTCCCATTGTTCCCAAAATTGTTCGATGAAGAATGTTATGTTGTTAATAGCACATGTGAGTGGTTTTCATAAAAATGTGAAGTAACTCTTAAACGGGTACACAGATCAGAAATCTGAGGGCACCGCTGCATTCAGGATTATGGGTTTACCCTAGGCGCAACTTAACTTTTTTTGGAATGGTTCTCCAGTTAGAAACAACTGAAAAGGACGTAACCATAAATAAAATTATTAAATAAAATTATTTTATTTTAAAATCTTAATAAATCATGAACGGTGACTCAGATTAGAAATATGAGACCACCATTGAGTTCGTATGGTGACATTTTCCTTAAGTGGGGCCTAACATTGACTAGTGTGGGTCGACTGTGAAAGATAATTTTTGGATATTTTAAAGAAGAATAAAATAAACATAAAGAAGTTTATTTTATTTCTTTTAAATGTTTTGCAGCGGCGTAGTGATGGTGCGGCACAACAAAGAGACATCCCATTTTGTTTCATAAATAAAACAGTGTGGCGATGCTGTAACACTGCAGCAAGCCAATGTTTTTTCATTTCTACCTAATTAAACAGGAATTCAGGGTCAGTGCACAACCTAGGAATTCCTTGGAAACTATGGAGAAAGGCGTTGGTGGTTCCCTCCAATTCGAAAATGATAAATGATGATGAACACCGGCGGATCATGGATCACAAATCGAGGATCAAGGATTAATGAACGGTGATTACACAATAACTCTTTGTCAATGATCAAACTGAATCTAGGTAGGGGTTTTATTGTCTGATTAAATTCTTTCTCTATTTTTAATTTTAATGACGAATGTTGACAAACCCATGAATAGGTTGATCCGCGGTTCGATCATTCTTGTAGGGATTAAAAATGGGATTAGATATTTATGATTTTCTTCTCGTTCTTCATGATCCTTCTAATAAGGAATAACTAAGGATATCACGAAAAAAATTCCTAGATCGTCCTTTAGGTGTTCTTATGCCTCTCCTTTTTCCATATTCTTTACTTTCTTCGTGATATTGAGAGAAAATGGTTTTTGCGCCTTCGAATCACAGCGCAACAACCCGAAACTAATAACCTGACTCCATAGTGACCCTGTAGAGGTGCAATGGAAGGCATGGTGTAATGTGAGGCTGACAGCAGAGGTGACGCCGTCTCGGAGGTGACAGCGATCCGCGGTCCAGGCGGGACCGCAAAGTCGGGCGAAAGCCACTACGATGTATGGGAATAGGCATCAGGCCGTGTCAGTGAACCTAGGTGGTAGAGGAGCCTATGATGGTATGAACATAGGAGGAAAGTGAGAGTCATGACCAGGAGGTCCCTGCCGATGGTGGATGGCCGCAACAGGAGGCCACGATAGTGCGGTACGGGTCGTTGGAGCCGTGTCAGAGGAGGTACCTGCAACCAGGTCAGACCAGTTGCGACCAGCGAATCAAGATGACCTGATGGATATGGTTTGGGCCGTCGAGACAGGGTGGTTTGGGACAACCCAGATTGGGTCTTTCTAGGTCAGCTGGACTGGGCTGGGTCGGGTCAGTTGGACCTGGTCGGGTCAGGTCGGACAGGACCCTGACTCAACTGACCCCTTTTTAGTAAAATGCACATAAGTCTCAAACTGTGTATCCGTTTGATGAGTCTTTTTTGGTTTTGGTACCCTTGTGACGAGGGTTTCCTTTTAAGTTACTCTAAGTGAGTTTTTGTGGAAGTTTGAATATGGAATTTTGGCTTGAGGAGGAGGCAATCCCGGAACGAGTTTGCTAAGGATGGAATCATGTGGCTGGCTGCAATCTAGAAGCTATGTGATTACCTATACCCCATGAATTTCCTAGACTATGTGTCTTATCTAGACTTTTTTTCTTACCAATACTAATTTGGTACTCCCTTATCCCACCATGGTGTGGGTCCTCTAGTATTTAACGACAATCTGTGTGTTACCTACACTCCATGTGTTACCAACACTTTGTGTGTTAGCTACAATCCATGTGTTATATACACTATGTGTGTTACCTACACTTAGTGTGTTACCGAATCTCCATGTGTTACCTACAATCAGTGTACTACCAATTCTCTATGTGCTACTACATGAGGATACTATGGATTATTACGATAATCTTATTTACCTACCATAGACCTATACTTGGTGTTAGTTGACTCTAGTGACTCTAATGGTTGTGATATCAAGACTCTATGTCTTAGAGAGACCATATGTCTTAGGGAAACTTCATGATGTATCAAGAATTAGTGTTGTCTTCGATAGTTTTCATAGAACTGTTCCACGTGATTACTTTCATATAGCTCGAGGAGTGAGATCTCTCAGTATCGAGCATACTATGAGTAGAAGCATATGGATGCAAGTGGATGAGACCTTGAGTCATTTAATCCTTTATGTGTATACATGTATGTTCTTGTCATATGTGTTGTTGACATATACATGTGTTGAGTTGACCATTTCTTCTTAATGGTGATTCCATTGTGGTCTTTTACATTGTGTTTCTAGGTTCCCTAATGAGTATTGTTTTACTAACCCCTACACGATCTTTTCTTGCATGTGTCATGTCTTGTGAAAATGGTCGACGCTTTGATGGAGTCCTTGGTGGACTGGGGCCAGGTGGTTTTATGACAACCCTGCTTTTTATTACAACTTAAACATGATTTATTACATAAAACACCACTTGATACAATAAAGAAGATCGAGAGGTTTAGTGTCTTTGGGGCTTAGGATCATTAAATAAAAACTTAAAACATGAAATACAACATATTTATTGAAAACTTCCTTTGCATGACCACTACATTCCTTCATACATAGCATTGCATGGGATAACCTGAGGACATGCATAAGAAAAGGGTGAGCTATAAAGCCCAGTAAGGGAGTACACATGAAATAACATGAGGAGTACAATACTTGTTAGACAATAGGCATATCAATAGAGAATAAGAAAAACTTGAACATAAAGTCATGATAAAGAATGATAATCATAACATGTAAATGTGGCAACAACACTTAACATGGAATTAGCATGACCCAAGGCCCATTGCACATGGAGCATGAGTAAATCTTAATTGCACATGAATCACGAGTAAACCCTCTTTTCACATGAATGAGCATTAGTCAACACTCATTGCACATGATGTATCATCATACTATACCTTACCCAATGCATTGGAGCGCTATAAGGGCACACCCTTCTTAAATATTTCATTTCATGCATATGTGTGCCACATGGATCATAAAACATGGACTCATAAAACATAATAATTTATTTCATGATAAGGAAATGTGGAATTAATACATGAAACTTTACAATAAATAAGTAAATGTGCATAAAGGTGAATACCCTTGATGGAGAAATGGGCATGGTATTCACTACACAATGACATTGGCTTAGAAAATCAGTGCGATTTCGACAGCGTAATGGCGTGACATAAGAATTCATAAAAAAGGTTGATGAGAGTGAAAGGGATTCCTCATCATATTTATATGTAATGGACAATAAATAGGTTATATAGATACATGTACCAACAATTTTAATGGAATTTAGATTCATTATTCAAAAGTATTGCTTGAATGTAAAAGAGGAGAGAGAAGTTCCTTTCGGAATTTCGGTATAGTAACGGGTGTACATGAGAGGCATTCAATGAGAGATAAAGGGTTCTAACATCATTAAAACATAAATTGGGAAGTATGAGGGAGGTGAGAAACCAAACCCCAACATTCATAATTGAAATTAAAAGGTCAAAACAACTTAAAGAAAATTGGACAAAAATGAGAAAGGAAGAAAAACCCTTACATGGAATGTGAATCCAAAGGCTAGAGAGAGGCTTGTGAGAGGATTATTAGGATCTTGGGGCACCTTGGGAGGATTCTAGAGAGAGTAGGTCAGAGGTTGGACGAACTCCAAAGGCTTTGAGGGAGGATGAAGTGGTATCTTGTGTGGGTTTATATAGGAAAGGTGAGATAATTCTTTATTATTTAGGTTTGGGACCCCTTATATTAAATTAATCCAAACCACAAACCATCCCATGGTTTGTTACCATGGCTTTTGACAAAGGGAAGCGGAAAACAATATTTTATAAATCCAAAGTCCGAACTTCTTAAAATAATAGGGTTGCTTATGTGGAGGTGAGTCATACTCCAATGGAAATTAATTTAAAAAGACATGGTGTTTAATATGTCTTGAGAGGTCCATTAATGCTTTGAAAAGTAAGTCAAAAAAACCCAAAATCACATTATTTTAATGGTAAAACATATATTGGCCGAACATAAATCTTATAGTATTTTATTATATCACTATTTGGTCGTTATGATGTCATAAAACACATTATATATTTAAAGGGTATTTAATTTTTACCCAAAAATTTGATTCTCTCGGAAAGTAATGAAAAATTCACTGTTGGATAATTTCGACGTCCTGATTCCAGAAATAACATTTATTTTATCTAAATAATTTTCTAAATATGTTAATTTTCACATTTAAAATAAAAACCATCATTTATCGAAAGTTCATAGGATTTGATAGAAATGGCTTTCAAACCTCAATAAAAATTATAATTGCATTCATAAAATTATAAGATCATTTATATTTTATAAAAATTAATTTAATAATAAAAATAATTTTTTATTAAAATAATTTTTAATTCAGAAATCCATTAATTAAATAAAATAGATTTCTTAATTAAATAATAATTAAAAACACTATTTGTAATTTAAAAACTATTTACAATGTCTAAAAAATTACAAGGAGGTATATTCATTATTATATACAAAAATAATATACATGAACATAGTACTAGCGATTCATTACATAACCACTTAAAACAGCAGCATAAAACCTAAGGGTAAGGAGTGCGATGGTGATAGACTCGTGGGGTGGCTCGGATAACATCGCTCAAGTGGTAATTTCTATCAACATCCACTTTTCCCGTAGACGGTCCCATTCGAGCTTGACATGATGAAGCTCATCTTGGGTTTGGTCAAGATCGAAGCCGAAGGATGCCACCTCTTTTTCGGGCTCCGATAAATGGTCTTCGTATGGGGAAATTTTACTGGATGAGGCCATATCTTACCTTTTCTACGTAAATTGGATTTGTTAAAGTCCTATATTTAAAGTAATCATGTGATCACTGTTTGACGGCTATATTAGCAATGGTCAAAATTATTTAACATAAATCCAAAGAAGTTTAGATTTTATATAAACATAAATGGACTTTTAATTAGATCAAGATGGATTTCCATTAAGGAAACTTTGGGTCGTTACAATATTCTCCCGTTAAGAAATTTCGCCCTCGAAATTTTCCTTTTCCCATACTAAAACAAATGTGGGTAACTCAGCTTCATCATATCCTCTGATTCCCATGTCACTTCTTCAAACTGGTGGTTTCTCCACAACACCTTGATGAGGGGAATTGTCTCCTTTCATAGAACTTTTTCTCTATCATCTAAGATCTTCACTGGTTGCTCCTCATAAGAAAGATTGTCTTCCAATTGTACCACCTCAGAAGATAGTACATGTGAAGGGTTAGGTATGTACTTCTTTAAGAGGGATACATGAAAGACATCATGTACTTTGGCCATGACAGGGGGAAGCGATAGTCAATAGGCCACATCCCCTACACGATCATGAATCTCGAAGGGGCCGATGTACCTTGGACTTTACTTCCCTTTCCTTCCAAACCTCGTGACATTCTTCCATAGAGATATTCGTTGAAACACCATGTCTCCAACTTTAAACTCAAGGTCTTGTCGACGATTATCTACATAACTCTTCTGTAGACTCTGGGATTCCTTGATATGTTGCTGAATGGTTTTCACCTTCTCCACCATTTCTTCGACCATTTCTGGTCCAAGAAGCTTACGTTCACTGACCTCATCGCAACATGTCAGTGTTCTGCACCTTTTCCCATACAAGGCTTCACATGGTTCTATTTGGATGCTCGAGGGGAAACTGTTATTATAAGAGAACTCAAATAGAGGAAGATGTTGATCCCATCCTCCTTTAATGTTCATTGAGAACGCTCTCAACATATCCTCAAGTGTTTGGATAGTCCGCTCAGATTGGCCATTAGTTTGAGGATGATAGGCCGTACTGGAGTTCAGATCAGTATTCAGATCATGTTGAAGACTCTTCCAAAACTTAGAGGTGAATCGTGGATCTCGGTCAGACACAATATATAGTGGTACTCTATGCAACCTTACCACTTCCCTGATATATATCCATGCCAGTTGATCCAGAGAGAAATATTACCGAATAGCAATGGAGTGTGCAGTCTTTGTAAGATGATCCATAATGACCCAGATTGCATTGTTTCCTTTGGATGTCCTTGGAAGTCCGACGACAAAGTCCATGGTGATGTTCTCCGATTTCCATTTTGGTATGGGAAATAGTTGCATCATCCCCTTAGACTTCTGTCTCTCTTCCTTCACTTGATAAAACACCAGACACTCTGATGTATATTCAGCGATCTCTTTCTTCATATTATCCGACCAAAAGTTTTCTCAGTGATCACGATACATCTTTGTGCTCCCTAGGTGAATAGAGAAATTTGAACAATGTGCATCATCCAAAAGTTCCTTCTTCAGCTATGGACTTGATGTAACACATATTATTTTCCCAAAACTCACAATTCCTTCTTCATTAGCATTAAACTCTAAGTATTTTCCTTTTTTTATAGCTCCCACTTTTCCTGAATTCCCACATCATCATTTTGAGCATCCTTTAACCTTTCCAAAAGAGACGGTTGAGCAATAATTTTTGAAAGGATTGATGATTTTCCCTTCTCTATGATTTCCATGTGCATCTTCATCAAGTGTAAGAAGATTGGATCCTTCTCAATTCTCTTCATTGATAGAATCGCTAGATCCTTTCTACTTAGGGCATCTGCTACCTTGTTCACTTTCTCAGGGTGGTAATGTACTGAACAGTTATAATACTTGATGAGCTCTATCCATCTTCTCTGGCGTATATTAATCTCTTTCTGTGTGAATATATATTTAAGACTCTTGTGGTCAGTATATATCTCACATTTCTCTCCATAGAGATAATACCGCCAGATTTTCAAGGCAAAGATCATAACCACCAACTCCAGATCATGCGTTGGATAGTTTTTATCATGGATATTCACCTGCCTTGAGTCATAGGATATCAATTTATCATTCTGCATCAGCACACAGCCTAAGCCCTTCTTCGAAGCATCACTGAATACCACAAAAAGTTCCCCACTTTTGGGTAAAGTGATAATGGACGCAATGATAAGCCTCCTTCTCAACTCCATGATGCTTTCTTGGAATTCATCACTTCAATCAAACTTTACTCCCTTCTGAGTTATCTTGTTAATATTGTTGGACAATTGTGATAAATTACTCACAAATCGTCGATAATATCCAACTAACCCGAAAAACCTCTGGATATCCGTTACTGATTTTGTCCTCGGCCATCCATCAATTGCATCTATTTTAGAGGGGTCCACAGATATCCCATTTCTTGTGATGATATGGCCTAAGAATGAGACCTCCTTCAACTAGAACTCACACATCCTGTACTTCACATAGAGCTTCTCCTTGTGCAAAGTCTCTAGTACAGTTCTTAAATTCTCTTCATGATCCTCCTTGGTTTTGGAGTATATTATAATGTCATATATAAAGACTACCACAAAGTTTTCATGTTAATCTCTAAAGACTCTATTCATCAAGTCCATGAAGATTTCTGCAGCATTAGTGAGTCTGAAAGGCATTACTATGAATTCATAGTGCCCGTATCTTGTGCGAAAATTAGTCTTGGGGATATCTTCTTTCTTCACCCTTACTTGATAATATCCCAACCGCAAGTCCACCTTGGAGAAGTATTGTTCTCCACACAGCTGATTGAACATGTCATCAATTCATGGGAGAGGATACTTGTTCTTTATTGTGTTTTTTTTAAGTTCACTATAATCGATGCAAAGCCGCATTGACCCATCGTTCTTCTTGACGAAGAGGACTAGTGCACCACATGGTGAAGCACTTGGGCGTATAAACCCTTTATTCAAATTCCCTTGTAGTTGTTTCTTTAGGTCTTCAAGCTCTACAACAACCATTCTATATGGAATCTTGGATATTGGTAGCACCCCAGGTATAAGTTCAATTGACAACTCAACATCTCTTCCAGGAGGAAGACCAGGCAGTTCCTCAGGAAACACTTCCATGAATTCCCTCACAATAGGCATTTCTTCAAGGATGGTTTCTTCTTTGGACTCAATCATCTGATCCAGATATGCATGCTCATAGGGAAGTAATATCCATTCTTGAGATGATGTATCTAAAGGAGATTCATCTTCCTCCTGACACTTGTAAATAATTGGGGGTCGATTCTCCATATGCAGTGTGATTTCCCTCTCCCGACAATTTATGTTGGCTTTATATAAGGAAAGCCAATCCATGCCAAGAATTACATCAAATTCTACCAGAGGGAGTATGACTAGGTTCTCCGGGAAATTAAATCCACAGATTATAAGAGGAGATGACTTATACTCATGGGATGCAATGATTGCCCCATTTGTCGTACTCACTGACATCTTTACTTCTATGATTTGTGGTGGTGCTGGGATTTTTCTACTAAACTTTCGAGATATAAATGAATGCGTAGAACCTGAATAGAAAAGTACATTCACTATTCTTGAATGAATAACTAACGTACCTATCACCACTTCGTTGTTGGGGTTCACTTCGGTAGAAGTGATGGAAAAAGCTCTTCCTTGTTGTCTTGTAGGTTGTTGGTTGCTTCTAAAAAACCTTGGATTAGGGAACTGATTTGAAAAATGACCTGGTTCATTGGGTTTGTAGCATTGAACAATGTGTTGAGGTTCAAACGGAGCATTCCTATCCTCTGTCGCAGTCGTGGGTCTTTCTTGCCGACAGTTTACAGCTAGGTGCCCTTCTCTTCCACACTTGAAGCATTTCCTCATCCCCTTAAGGAAATTTCAAGGGTGATTCTTTCCGCACTTTTCGAAAGTGGGGTGCTGGATCTTCTTATCACCATTGGATTTATCCATCGGACCTCCAACATTGAATTCTACCTTACGCTTCTTGTCCCCATGATACCCCTGCGATTTCCTGATCTCCATTTCAACCTTGAGGGCACATCGGAAAATCTACTCATAGTTATCAAAGTCACGGATCGCTAATGATTTTCGCAGGATAGGCTTCAACCCACCAAAGAAGTGGTAAACTTTTCATTTGGGGGTAACGACAAAGCCGGAAGCGTAACGTCCAAGCCCTGTAAAGTTTTCCTCGTACGCTCCAACAGATTCTTCATCTTTTTTCTTGAGGGAAAGGAAGTCCCTTTCCATCTTAAGCCGGAGGGTGCACGAAAAATATTTATTGAAAAACATCTTCCGGAAATCCTTCCATTCCAATGCCTCGATCTCCTCCTCAGGCATCATATTTTTGATCAACGTCCAACATTAATCAGATTCACCCTCCATACGATAAGCCGCCAGGATAACCTTCTCTTTTTCAGAACATTGAAGGATGGAGAAGATCTTTTCAATGGAATTGATCCATTGTTCGGCGATCATGGGATCCGATGATCCACTAAAAGTAGGAGGCCTTTTTCTCATGAAGCTCTCAATAACGACTTTCTCTTTCTTAGGGGGGTTGAACATTCTTCTTTACCCGTGTTTCTATTCAAAACATGAGTTAGCTGAGAGAGAAGCGTGACAAAGTTCTCTATTCCCTCTCCCATTGGATTGGGCATCTCATTAGTACAGTCATCACACTGATCTTCATAACGGTTTTTAGCCCGAGTCCTCCTATTACCAGCCATTGGCTGGAATAAAATGAAATTTAGGGGTTACATATAAAGGGTAATCCAAAGACGAAAGTTGATGAATTATAAATAAACTTTTATTTTTTAACTCGTGAGTCTATAGGCTTCAATCTAGGATTTTCATGACCTACTTTCTAACATATATTCTTAGGTGCGTTTATTTTAATTCTCTTAATAAGGGTTCATACTAAGCTTGTGAATTTACCAAAGCATATCCCCTGGGAGTGTCATAACCAAGAGTACAGCAAGGCCCGTTGTCGTTCACTAGTTCCCGTTCCAGTCTAGCTCAAAGCGGTGTTTTCGGGTTTTACCCCTAGGATACATCTGTGCCAGAGACACCTCTACCTGCTCATATCCAGACAGGAATGTATTTTTTTGATAAACCACTTACTTATTACTTACCAAAACTTAGGGATTTTTTTATTATACTTAGTCTTGTATCTAAGGATTTACTAGGGTTTCCTAATCCCAAAAATAACTAAACCTATCCTCTAATACCGACTATGACAACCCTGCTTTTTATTACAACTTAAACATGATTTATTACATAAAACATCACTTGATACAACAAAGAAGATCGAGAGGTTTAGTGTCTTTGGTGCTTAGGATCATTACATAAAAACTTAAAACATGAAATACAACATCTTTATTGAAAACATCATTTACATGACCACTACATTCCTTCGTACATAGCATTGCATGGGATAACCTGAGGACATGCATAAGAAAAGGGTGAGCTATAAAGCCCAGTAAGGGAGTACACATGAAATAAAATGACGAGTACAATACATGTTAGAAAATAGGAATATCAATAGAGTATAATACAAACTTGAACATAAAGGCATGATAAAGCTTGATAATCATAACCTGGAAATGTGGCAACAACACTTAACATGGAATTAGCATGATCCAAGGCCCATTGCACATGGAGAATGAGTAAATCCTCATTGCACATAAAGCATGAATAAACACTCGTTTAACTTGAATTAGAATGAATAAACACTCATTGCAAATGACGTATCATGATACTATACTTTACCCAATGCATTGGAGTGCTATAAGGGTGCACCCTTCTTAAACATTTCATTTCATGCATAAGTGTGCCGCATGGATCATAAAACATGGATTCATAAAACATAATCATTTATTACATGATAAGGGAATGTGGAATTCATACATGATAATTTACAATAAATAAGTAAATGTGCATAAAGGTGAATACCCTTGATGGAGAAATGGGCATGGTATTCACTACACAATGACATTGTCTTAGAAAATCAGTGCGATTTCGGCAGCGTAACGGCGTGACATAAGAATTCATAAAAATGGATGAGGAGAGAGAAAGGGGTTTCTCATCATATTTACATGTAATGGACAGTAAGGAGGTCATATAGATACATTTCCCAACAATTGTAATGGAATTTAGATTCATTATACAAAAGTATTGCTTGAATGTATAAGAGGAGAGAGAAGTTCCTTTCGGAATTTCGGCATAGTAACGGGTGTACATGGGAGGTATTTAATGAGAGGGAAAGGGGTCTCTCATCATTCAAACATAAATAGGGATGTATGAGGGATGAGATAAACCATACCCCAACATTCATAATTGATATTAAAAGGGAAAAACAACTTATTGAAAATTGGACAAAAATGATAAAGGAAGAAAAACCCTTACTTGGAAGTGTGCTTCCAAAGGCTAGGGAGAGGCTTGTGAGAGGATTATTGGGAGCTTGGGGAACCTTGGGAGGATTCTAGAGAGAGTAGGTAAGAGGTTGGATGAACTCCAAAGGCTTTGAGGGAGGAGGAAGTTGGATCTTGTGTGGGTTTATTTAGGAATGGTGAGGGAATTCTTTATTATTTAGGTTTGGGACCCCTTATATTAAATTAATCCAAACCACAAACCATCCCATGGTTTTTGCCCATGTTTTTCTGAAAAGGGATGAGGAAAACAATATTTTATAATTCCAAAGTGCGAACTTCTTAAAATAATAGGGTTGCTTATGTGGAGGTGAGTCATACTCCCATTAAAATTAATTTAAAAAGACAAGGTGTTTAATAAGTCTTGAGGGGTCCATTAAGGATTTGAAAAGTAAGTCAAACAAACCCAAAATCACATTATTTTAATGCAAAAACATATATTGGCCGAACATAAAGCTTATAGTATTTTATTAAATCACTATTGGGTCATTATAATGTCATAAAATACATTATATATTTAAACGGTATTAAACTTTTACCCAAAACTTTGACTGTCTCAGAAAATTATGATAAATTCACCGTTGGATAATTTTGACGTCCTGATTCCAAAAATAACATTTAATGTATCTAATTAATTTTCTAAATATGTTAATTTTAACATTTAAAATAATAACCGTTATTTATCAAAAATTGACGGGTTTTGAGAGAAATGGCTTACAAACCCTAATAAAAATTATAATTGCAATCATAATATTATAATATCATTTATATTTAATAAAAAATAATTTAATAATAAAAATAATTTTTTATTAAAATATTATTTAATTCAAAAATCCATTAATCTAATAAAATAGATTTCTTAATCAAATTATAATTAAAAACACTATTTGTACTTTAAAAACTATTTACAATATCTCAAAAATGACAAGGAGGTATATTCATTATTATATACAAAAATAATATACATGAATATAATACTAGCGACTCATTACATAACCCCTTAAAACAGCTGCATAAGACCTAAGGGTATGGTGTGCGATGGTGACAGACTCTTGGGGTGGCTCAGATAACATCGCTCGAGTGGTAATTTCTATCAACTTCCACTTTTCCCGTAGACAGTCTCGTTCGAGCTTGACATGATGAAGCTCAGCATGGGCTTGGTCAAGAGAAAAGACCAAGGATGCCACCTCTTTTATGAGCTCCAATAAATGGGATCCGTTTGGGGAAATTCTACTAGATGAGGCCATCGCTTCCCTTGTCTACGTATATTGGATTTGTTAAAGTCCTATATTTATACTAATCATGTGATCACTGTTCAATGGCTATATTAGCAATGGTCAAAATTCTTAACATAAAACCAAAGAAGTTGACATTTTATATAAACATAAATAGAAGTTTAATTAGATCAAGATGGATTTTCATTAATGAAACTTTGGGTCATTATAGGTTCTTAGAGTGATCCGACAGATGAGGTGTGCTTCTACGGCCCCAGACAGTTATTTATGTACCTACCCTTCAGATATGGTTTTCTGCGGAGGAGTTCTAGAGGCTAGTACTTTTACTTTTCATTTTTTTGGGCCTGTATTATGGCCCCATTTACCTTTAATTTTATAGTGTCAATCTTTGTGTTTGTTTAATTATTGTTTTCACATTCCAACATCTGTGGCTTGGAGTTGTGTGCATGTGTACAGGTACTTAGGAAAATTCCTCCCATTTGCTTGGGATATGCCTACTTAGCGCTAGTCGAAATCCCCTGGCCTATGGGAGGTGGGCTTGGGGTAGTCACAACACTAGCCCTGAGGGATGGGTCATGACAGATTGGTATCAAAGGAGGTCAGTTATACCTTAAGAACCTAGAGTCTATGAGTTGTTTTGGGGCAACAATGTTAAGTGTTTTGAGTTCAGATTTCAGGCTAGGGAAGCTAGTGTTGGTGTGGCGGCTGATGTATCCATATACCAGGACCTTGAATTCTTATTTTCAACTTGCTACATGAAAAAAATAGTTGCATGAAAAAATGATGGTACATGCATTGTATAGGAATGGGTTGTGTTTTCCATGCCTTTCTTGAGTCAGTTCACTAGGTATACTCTATTGATTGTGGTACATCTTGTTTTGTTTCAAAAGTCTTCCATTTAGACAGCCATCCAGGATTCCACCACATGATCATGAGGATGATCCATAGGGTGACAAGATTGGTATAAAGATTTTTACCATAGACAACACCTCTGGGTGGTGTTCCAGTTGTACCACCAGTTGTGGAGTAGCACATGGTACTCGTAGTACCAACGGATGCGATGCATGGGCTAAAAAAACTTTATGAGTTTCAGCAACAGATACCCCTCAAGTTCTGAGGTGAGCATAACTCACAGGAAACTAAGGACATGCTTTGAGGTGGTTACCAATTTTTCTATCCAATCATGACACCATTAGATCATATGGCGGCCCTAGTGGTGATCCTTATACGTGGATCTATATGGTGATGACGGGGTTTAGATTCCCTGATATTATGATGAGGTGACTCTTACATGGATAGAGTTTGAGAACCTTTATCAGAGAAGGGGTTATCACCATAAAATATAACATCTATTCATTCCCATGAGATTCTACAGTTCTGACAGTATGACATGTCGGTATATGAATATTCATCGAGGCATACCAACCTTTCAGGGTATTCAATGGATATGATACACAACCAGTGATTTAGCGATCAGACCTTTGAGTAGGGTGTGCTTAGGGACATCCATGTCAGCGTTATTCCTCCGTTTATTATGACTTATGGTAGGGTTCTATACTGAACCTTTTTGGATGAAAGTCTTTTGGCTAAGCGGGTACAAACAGTGGACGTTAGTAGTGGGAAAACAGGAGAAGAGACCTCAAGATAAAGAAGCTGATGTCAGTCTCAGAGACTTGGATGCGTGATATGTTCTAAGAAGAGGTCCTAGGATATGATATCTATAGCTCGAGGCTCATAGGATGAGTCCAGTCAGCCTAGAGAGAGGCAATGCTTTTCATTAGATGGAAGGTGATATCTCACTAGAGATTGTGCAGCCCATCTTGTTGTTGACAAGGAAATGGTGGATCGGCCATTGAGGTAGAGATACTGACAAGAACAGATGGATTTGAAAAGTGAAATAATTGGATGAAGAGTTGGGAGAGCAGTAGGCGGTGGTATACATTTTGACATGTTACCACCACCAGCCTCATGTGGTCCACACTATGCTAAGGGAGATGGAGGGAAGGGGAAGGGGCAGCTGCATGAGATCAAGGCATATGACCCAAGATCTGTAGGAATGATTCAAGGTATGTTCCGTGTCTATTCTTAGTAGATGTATTAATATAAACATGTGATAATCATTCTTCCTTGTCACAAATATTGTTCGAGATGTATATTTTCTAGTTAAACCATTGACTTTACCCTTATGTATGGAGAAACCTATGGGGGGAGACTCGATAACCACACATATGCTAACAATGTGATTGACCCTTGAGGCTATAGTTTTTGTTGGAACCTCCTAGTGATAGTATCGAGGCATTGCAATGTCATTCTTGATATGGATTGGTTATCGAAACTCCATGTTTGGATTGAATGTTTTACAAAAAAAGGGTGCAGTATGTCTACAATAATGGAATTGGGTTTCCTTGGTTGTTGAAAAAGGAAACCCAGGTAGCACATGATAGAATCATGCATAGGAGGGTGTAGCCGGTCACTCTTGAGTTGGATAGCCTTAACCTTGGGGCAGTAGATGTTATGAGTTTTCAGTTTTCAGTAGTAGTGTCGGAGTATGAGGAAGTATTTTCCAAAGATATTTCCAGGTTTACCTCCCTACAAGAAGATAGACATCAGTATTGTTCTGTGCCCTGAGATTGTACCGATATCAGCATCAGTATATTAGATGGATTTTTTAGAGCTTTGCAAGATGAAGTTACTGGAGGAGGACTTGTAATGAAAGGGCATAGTAAGATCCACTGTTCAAGGGTATGTGTGGATTACCATCACTTTAACCAAAGTGAACATAGAGAATAAGTATCCACTACCAAAGGGATGATGGACACTTCGATCGGTTGAAAGGGGTAGCCTTTCACATGGATAGAAAGGTTCCCACATGCTCTTCAGCAGTTAAAATTGCGTATAATGAGTTCCCTGATCTTGAGTTTTCCAAAGGAGGTATTTGAGTATTTAGTGTTCTGCGATGCATCAGGGACCGAACTTGGTTACGTCCTGATGTAGAGGCAAGCAGTGATTTCCTACGGTTAACATTAGTTGAGACCACATGATCATAACTATGGAACCCACAATATTGAGTTAGAAATGGTAGTCTTCGCATTTAAGATGTGGCGACACTACCAGATGGGAGAGTATTTTATCATCCACTCAGACCACAAGAGTCTCAATTATATCTTCTCTCAGAAGTTTTTGATCTTAAAACCTAGGCGGTGCATAGAGTTCCTTCAAGACTATAACTTAGAGTTGTTCTATACTTCTGGGAATAGGAATGTGGAAACAGATGCTCTTCGTAGGAGATCCAGCTCATAATTATTGAATAAGGAAATGGAGTAGTTGGATTCATTAAAGTTATCCTTTATAGATAGAGATGATGCTTCTTAACTCCAATCGGTGGTTGTTACCCCTACACTCTTATAGTTAGTTAGGGAGGCATGGATCTGTGACATTGATAGTGAGAATTTACATACTCAATTGTCCATAGGGAATTCCCCTGATGGATATTTGAAATTTGGGGAGCACTTCGTTCCTTTCAGAGGATGCACAGTAGTATTAGTGGATGCCTAGAGTGGTGAGATGCATCAGTGTATGCATGTGGGTGTCAAGGCAGACACTAAGGATGAAGGAATAGGTTGATGTTGGGATTACATGTGATATAAAAGTTGAGTTCTTGTTTCAATCTATTTCATGATTTTTCAACTCATAATGTTGAGCTCCTATTCTTGGAAGTGGTTTTACTTTTCTTTTTTGGGGTTCCAGGAAGGGAGTGAGAAATGATATCGACGATTATCATGGTGGGTTTATCACGTACATCCAGGGGACATGATACCATCTGGGTGATTGTTGACTGACTCACTAAGTTTTCCACTTGTTATCATTTTTAGAGAAGAGTTTAGTAGAGATCTTGGGATGCCTCTACGTTCAGGAGATAACTCAACTCCATTGAATCCCATAGATGATAGTTTCTGATCCAGATGACCTCTTTTCATCTTGGTTATGGAAATCAAGGATCATAAGGAGAGGACCCTATGTGGGTAGTCGATTCCTTTAGTACATGCTTGATGGCGTCATGATAATCTCTAGAAGATCACATGAGAGCGGTAGGCTCAGGTTAATGCTCGTATCCTCATCAATTTGGGAATCCCTTGGTTTGGATTTTGGGGACGTAAAGTCTTAAGGTGGGGAGAACGTAATAACTCGGATTTTCCTAGTTTTATTTTTAGAAAATATGTGGGAAAAATTTTAGACTAGGTGCTGAGATGGAATGCAATTCCAAGGCCCGATGAGCCCGAAATGGTTCGATGAAAAATGTTAATTTTTTAATAGCACGAGTGAGTGGTTTTCCTGAAAATGTGGAGAAACTCTTAAACAGGTGCTCAGATCAGAAATATGAGGGTATTTTTGTGTTCAAGATGGTGGGTTTACCCTAGGTGTGACTTAAATTTATTCGGCATGGGTCTCTAGTGAGAAAACATTAAAAGGACACAATCACAAATAAAATAATAAAATAATTTTTTTTTATTTTAAAATATTAATAACTCAAGAACTATGACTCAGATTGGAAATCTAAGACCACTGTTGAGATTGTAATCTGGTGTTTTCCTTAGGTAGGGCCTAACATCAATTGGCGTAGGTCGACTATGAAAGTTAATTTTTAGATGTTTTAAAGAAGAATAAAACAAACATAAAGGATTTTATTTTATTTCTTTTAAACATTTCGCAGTGACACATTGATGGTGCGATGCAACGAAGAGTCAGCCCATTTCATTTCTAAAATGAAACAACATGGCGACATTGCAACAATGCAATGGGCTGACACATTTTCCTTTATCCCTAATTGAAGATGAATTCACGGTTAATGAATAACCCACGAATTCTCTATAAACTCTATAGAAATGTGTTGATGGTTCCCTCCTATTGGCAAATGACAAACGACGATGAATGTCGGTGGATTGCGAATCATAGATTGAGGATCGAGGGTCGATGAATGATGAAGATGAAATCACTCTTCATCAAAAATTGAACTGAATCTAGGTAGGGTGTTTATTACCTGAGTGAATTATTTCATTGTTCTTCAGTTTAATAGAGAATGCAGACCAACCCATGAACATGTTGATTCACGGTTTGATCATTCTAACTGGATTGGAGTTATCTTGCAGGGATTAAAAAGGGAATTAGATCATTGTTATTTTCTTCTCATTATTCATGATACTGCTAACAAGGATGAACTAAGGATGGCATGAACAAAGTCCTGGATCATCCTTCAGTTGTTATTGTGCCTCTCATTTTTCCTCATTCTTCGCGTTCTTCATGATCTTGAGAGAGAACGGTTGTTGCGCCTTCGACTCACGGTGCAACGACCTAAAACCAAGAATCTGACACCCCAATGACCCCACAAAGATGTGACGGTAGACGCCGTGCAAGACAAGGCTTCCAGTGAGATGAGGCTCACAGTGAAGGTGACACCAGCTCGACTGCATGGCCGAGCTAGGTGGATGGGGCAGAACGGTCGTCGGCAGGGCGACTGACTACATCAACAATCCGCAGTCTAGGGTGGACCATAGGGGTAGGTGGAAGAAAATGCACGAGTCCATGATAGTGGTTGGGATGCAGCATCGGGCCATGTCGGTGAACCCAAGCAGCAGAGGAGCCCGCAACGGCATGGATGCAGGCGGCGTGCGAGTGCCGCGACCAGGCGAGTTGCGGTGGCGGCGAACGACTGGAACATGAGCCCACAACGGAGGGATGTGGATTGTTGGAGCCACATTGAAGGGGAAGGGGGACTTGTATAAAATCAATGGGATCCAGTGGTCACACGGACTGGTTGTGTTGACCGAGCAGTGCACGCGTTTGAGCTACATGCTAGGGATGTGGGGGGACATAGCCAGCGGAGCAAGTCGGCCCGCTGCATGCAAGTTAGATCGGGAAAGCTTGGCCGCTCCAGCAGCCTAGTGGGCCCAATGGTCCAGGCCAGTTTGGGCCAACCCAAACTAGGTCGGATCAGGTCATCTATACTTTGTAAGGTCGGGTTGGGCTGGACCCCAACGGAATTGGACCCCTTTTTAGTAAAATTCCCATAACTCTCAAACTGTTTCTCTATTTGATGATCAGTTTATAGCATTGAGACCCTTAAAATGAGATGGTAATTTTGAGATATTCTATGTGAGTTTCCTTGGATGTTAGAATATTGCCTTTTGTCTTGAGTAGGAGGTGCTCCCAGAATGATCATGCTAAGGACAGAATCATACGGCTGGTTGTGATCTAGAAGCTATGTGATTACCCAGACTATGTTTCTTACTTAGAATATGTGCCTTATCTATACTTTCTTTCTTACCTAGACCGAGTCAGTACCCCCTATCCCATCATGGTGTGGGTCCTCTAGTATTTAGCGACATTTTGTGTGTTACCTACACTCCGTGTGTTACCAAAACTTCGTGTGTTGTCTACACTCCTTGTTCTACCTACACTCTATGTGTTACCTACACTCCGTGTGTTACCAAAAAATCTGTGTGTTACCTACACTCTATGTGTTACCAATGCTCTGCGTGTTACTGCTTGAGGGTATTGTGGATTCTTAAGACAATCTTGTTTACGTATCATAGACCTATAATTGGTGTGATCTGACTCTGGTGACTCTAATGGTTGTGATATCGAGACTCCATGCCTTAGAGATAATGGATGTCTTAGGGAATCTTTATGACATATCGATAATAAGTGTTAACTCAGATACTTTTGGTATAATTGTTCTACGTGCTTACTTTCAGATAGCTTGAGGAGTGAGATCTCCCAGAATTGAGCATGCTACGAGCTGAGCCATATGGCTAGTATTGGATGATACCATGAGTCATGGAATACATTACGAGCATACTTGGATGTTATTATCATATGTGTTGTTGACATATAACTGTGTTGAGCTGACCATTTCTTCTTAGTGGTGTTTCCTTTGTGGTCTTTTACTTTGTGTTTCAGGGTTCCCAAATGATTATTGTTTTTCTAACCCCTACATGAGATTTTCCTACATGTGTCATGTATTGTTAAGAAAATCAATGCTTTGATGAATCCCTTGGTGGATTGGGGCTAGGTGATTCTTAGAGTGACCAGACAAACAAGGTGTTCTTTTGTAGCCCCAGACAGTTGTTTCTGTGTCTACCCTTCATGTAAGGTTTTCTACAGAGGAGTTCCAAAGCCTTGAAATTGTACTTGTACTTTTCTTTTTTGTTGGGATTGTATTCTGGCTCCGTTTACCATTAGTTTTCTACTATCATACCTTGTGTTTATTTACTTAGTATTTTCACTTTCCATCATTTTGTGGCTTGGAGTTGTGTGCGTGTGTATAGTTACTTAGGATAATGTCTCCCATTTGTTTGTGATATGCCTACTCGGAACTAGTCGCCAACACCTAGCCTATGGGAGGTGGTCTTGGGGTAGTCATGACCCAAGCCCCAGGGGAAGGGTCATGACAATACTGTTTGGTTAGTTCAACGACTTCTGTGAATGAATGATTATCCATGACATCCATGATACTCTTTTTTTGAACTTTTTATGAAAACTTGGTTGATCCCTTTCAAAGAAAAATTCAAGGACTACTGAAAATATGAAGCTAATGTAACTGAGCAATGTGAAATATTCACACTTTCTATTCCTTAATCTTTTTAGACAGGATTATTCTTTATATATGTTGTTCTCTTTACTCTATTTATTCTTTAACATATACTTTTGTATTTTATTGGAGAGTTTAGTACACTCTCTTTCATTACTTTTCATCCCCCCCCCCCCACAAAAAACTATAGAAGAGGTTGTGTAGCCTGGAATACTTGTGTGTAGTTGTCTTTCATTTTTTACTCCCACGTAAAACTATAGAATATTCTTTTTGAAGCCTATACATCCTTTCATGTATCTGTGTAAAACCCAATCAAGGTTTTGGATTGGATTATGTTATAATAAATAGCATGACAATGAATGATTTTCAAGTGGAGGGGATTAGGTCTCATCTTAAGACTGAACCCCTTGTTTATTACATTATGTGTTTTTACTTGTTTTTTTCATTATTTTAAATATAGTATTGTATTTTTTTCAAATTATAATAGCAAAACATTACTTTGATAGTCAACTTAAATTTAAGCTTAATATATAGTGTTTGATTCATGTAAATTAGTTTCCAATGTTAAAGTGTTTCCAAAAAATATTTTAACTGAGATGTGATCGAGTTGTTGACAATCTTTTTGAAAGATAAAATTATAGATCTCTACAATTTTGGTTAATTGGGAATTTTTATTAAATTGGGTGATTTCAGTATTAAATTTTTTTAACTGAAATTTTAATTTGGAAACTCATTTTACCCACCTCTTGAATGTTACACTCTAACCAAAATTTTGTATCTATTTGTTCAATTTTTTTGTCTATATAGATAATAACATGCAATATAGAACTATCACTAACCGAAATCCTTATTTTAATTGCACGAATTGTGCACAATGGAAGATCCAAATGAAAATCCATATAGAGAGTATGGGTTTTGATATTTGGATTGTATTTGAGGAAAAAGATGAAAAGTCCGAAGTTTCTAGATCCATGTGAAGTGAAACCATTAAGGTCTCATATGAAAACAACTCTAAATTAATGATTTATTTATATTGTGTACTAGGAAAAAAGAATTTAATAGAATGTCTTTTTGTTCTACTGCTTTTGAAATTTGGGATACTCTCACTATATCTCAAGAGGGAACCTCAAATGTGAAAGAGATGCATTTGAATACATATACCATTAATTATGATATCTTTAAAATGAAACCCAATGATACCATTTATGATATGTATCTCAGGTTTAATGTGATTGTGAACATAATGGATTCACTTGGGAATCAAATTGTAGAAAAAGATCAAGTGATGTGACATCTAAGATGTCTACATGATAGATGGAGAGGAACCTCTATTTCCACTAAATAATCCCATGACATAATAAATTTTCTATTGAAATAAATCATTTGAAATATTATGACGTATGAGGAGGAATTGCAAGTAAACAATGAATAATGATATGAAGCTAAGATAACGTTAGTGTCCCTCAAGACTTATAACTCTATGTTAAAAGAAAATATCAAAGATAATAATTCAAGTGATGATGAGTCACATTTGAAAAATGATTAAGAAATGGGTCACCAAGGTAGGGGATTAAATACATTCTATAGGAAGACTAAATTATTCAAAAATGAAAAGTATGGAGGAAAGTATGATAAAAAAGTTACTTGAAAAAAGGATAATCATTTAGGTGAAATGACCTGCTATGAGAGAAAAATACAAGAGCAAATAAAGGAAGAATTTCATAAATTGAAGTTCATGAAAAGATATGAGGAAAAAGGGAAAAGGTCAAATAAGGATATAAAATCCACTTAGAGAACCTTTTAGGTCAACTTAAGTGGCTCGGATTCAAGTAGAGTAGATAAAAACAACAGAGCTAACATTTTCTTAATTGAAAATACTTATAATGTACTAAATAATATTTTTTCATATCCTGTTCATTTTTTAAATCATTATAAGGCTAAAAATAGTGAAGAAAACATGACCAGTGTAGATTTGTATGAGTACTCAGACATGCGAGAGGAAACATTCAATAAGTTAAAGGATAAATATAAAAGTTTTAAGAAGCATCATGCCTTGTCTGCTCACTTTTAGTCCAACTTTTCTATGGAAAAGGAAAAAATTATAAAATATTATAAGAAAACAATGAATGAAAAATGTATAGTTTGAAAATGAAAAGGTATATATAAAGATTCAAAAATAGTACATAAAATCATACAAGGATGATTGGAAAACAAACCGCCCCCAAGTACACCACCGGGATTGGTTACCAACCTGGATATATGAAAATTCTTTAGAATAAATTTGTTCCTAGTTATAGTTCTTCCAACTCTATAAAAAGTTCATATTCTTATAAACCTAAATAAATTTTCATTTCAAAGAGTTTAAAATATTTTTATAGGAAACCAATTAAATAACTCTTGATTCTTAAGGCTTTTATCACTAACATTTATTGACCCAAGAAAATATGGGTACCAAAATCATTTATGTTTTAATTTTACTGTAGGAAAAATACTTGAAGAGTACTAGTAAGCACTTATGGAATTTGAAAATTGGATGTTCCAAAAACCTGATTGAGGTTTATTTGAGCTTTAAGAGCCTTATCAAAGTAGATGGGGGACATTTCACCTTTGGTGACAATGCTAAAGGGAAGATAATAAGAGTTGGTAAAATTTGTAACTCTAGTACCATCTAAATATTTATTGGTATAAGACTTAAAATATAATCTACTTAAAATCTCATATTTATGTGATGATGGTTACAATGTTAAATTTGAAAAAAATTCTTGGAAATTTTATGATTTTAAGAATGTTTTAGTTTTTACTAACATTCATAATTATAATGTCAATGTTGTTTATTTAAATGAATTATGTTTTGAAAATATTTCTTATTTATGAATCTTTCACAAATATTCTTGGATTTGGCATAGGGACTATAAAACTACAACCTTACTCACTTAAGAATATAACTAGGAAAGGTTTAGTTAAGGATATTCTTAAACTAGAATTCCCAATAAATTTTTTTTGTAACTCATGTAAAAATGGGAAGCAACATAAGATATATTTTAAATGAAAGAAAGAATTTTAATTTTCTCAACTCCTAAATTTGGTTCCCATTGACTTATTTAGACCCTTTATATTTTCTAGATTAAATTATAAGTACTATAGTTATGTTCGAGTAGATTAATTCTCTAGATAAACCTAGGTATTATTTCTATCTCACAAAACTAAAGCTTGTTATTATTTTCCCAAGTATGAGAAGTCTCTAGAAAACCACAGTATACTTAAAATTATGACCTTAAGAAGTGATCATGGTCGTGATTTTGATAATTAGGACTTTGAATCTGTATTCTCAAAATATTGTTACAATCATAACTTTCTTACTCCTAGGACCCCATAATAGAAAGGTGTAAGAGAAAGAAGAACCAAAAATCTTTTAGGATATTTTTTATAATATGCTTAATAAGTATGACTTTATTGTTTATTTTTTGGAAGAGGGTGTGAATACAGCTTGCTATATTATTAATAGAGTCCTCAATAGATATCTTTTAAAGAAAACATTATATGAGTAATGGAATTAAAGAAAAACAAAAGTTAATTACTTAAGAGTTTTTGGATATATGGTCTTTATTCTCAACACAAAGGAGAATTTAGAAAAGTTTTTATCCAAAAGTGATGAAGGAATTTTCCTTGGATATTAAACATCTAGTAAATTATATATGATATTTAATAAAAGGGAAAAAATGTGGAAGAATATATACATGTAAAATTTTATGGAATAGATCTACATGAGCCTAATACTTCTTTAGAAATCCTTGTTGATGATTTTTCAAATTTAAATATCAATGCCTCAATAAAAGTCTGTGATAGCTCAGTAAAACCTGTTGTAGAAAAATCATCCAATTCAGATGAAATTTTTGAGCTAGAACCTGAAGAAGAGAATGGAGTACCCAGTAATTCTATCCCTTGATCCATTAGGACTCATAGAGACCATCCATTAGATGTAGTTTTAAGAGGCAAAGATAAAGGATATTAAACTAGATATTCTCTTATAAATTATGCTGAACATCAATCAATTTTTTACCCCTTGAACCTTATAACATCACTAAAGTAATTAATGATGAATTTGGTGTAGTGGAAATGCAAGAAGAGATGAACTAGTTTTAAAGGGATAGAGTCTGAGAACTAGTATAATGACCTAAGGAATTATTAACCACTGGAAAAAAGTGGGTGTTTATAAAAAATGTGTATAAATCAGGAAACAAATTGTAAATAAATAAATATTGGTTTCACAAGGATATAATCAAGAGGAAGGTATTGACTATGTGGAAACCTTTTCACCAGTATCTAAAAATAACGATATCAGAATATTTCTTTCATATGAATCACATTTTGGATTTCAAATTATATCAAATGGATAGAAGGGTGCCTTAATAAATGGTTATATAATTGAGGATGTTTTTGTAGAACAATAAAGTGGATTTTAAGACCCTCATTTTCCAAATTATATTTTAAAATTCTCAAAACCACTCTATGGTTTTAAAAAATATGCAATATCTTGGGATGATAGACTCATCTATTTTTTTATTTATAAATTTTTTACTAAATGAATATATGACCCTAATTTATTTATTAAAATAATTTCAAAATATATTTTAGTTGTATAAATTTATGTTGATGATATTATTTTTGGATCAACCAAAAATTATTTGTGTACTACATTTTCAAAACCTATGAAAAATTAATCTAAAATGAGTTTGATGGGAGAACTAAAATTCTTACTTGGTTTTCAAATTTTAAAAAATAAACAATGGATTATTTTAAACCAAATCAAGTACACTCAAGATATTTTAAAATGTTTTGGTTTTGATATTAGAAAAGGAAGTCATACTCCAATGAGTACCACATGTAAGTTAGATCTTGATGAAACTAGAAATCTAGTTGATAAAATCACTTATATATGTATGAATGGGAGTTTACTTTAATTAAATTCTAGTTAGATTGATATTATGTTTAGTGTGTGTATGTGTGCCTGATTTCAAGAAAACCCCAGGGAATCACATTTGACTGCTATCAAAATAATCATTAAATACCTCAAAAGTACAACCAATTTAGGACTATTTTATTCTAGAAGATAGATATTTGATTTAATTAGTTTTTAAAATACCTATTTTTGTGGTTTCAAGTTAGATAGAAAAATTACTTTTGGAACATATCACTTTTTAGGAAAGTTTTTAGTTTCTTGGTGTAGTAAAAAACCATAACTCTATTGCATTATCCACTGTTGAAGCAGATTACATAGCTACAAACAGTTGTTGTGTACAGATTCTATGGATGAAACAAACATTTCTAGACTATGTATATCAATTTCTACATGCAACTATAAATTTTGATAATATAAGTGTAATAAATATCTCTAATAATCTAGTATCTCATTCAAGAACAAATCATATTGATATAAGACATCATTTTTTGAGAGAAAATTTTCAAAAAAGGTGATATAAATATTGAATTAATTAGTACTAAATATCATCTAGATGAAAATTTTAAAAATCCATATATTTTTTAGAGAATGTGTTATATCAAACATGAACTTGGATTGATAAATTTTTCTTATCCTTTTATTCTCTAATTTACTTTACGTCAAGTAGAAGTAAATAAAAAATCCTTGCTTCCATGGATTACTACCATAGCTATGCTACAGTGATCCCTTGTGATGTGGATCATATTTCATGCACATTTTCCACATCGTTTTTTTCATTTTTAATGTATATTTAATGATAAAATGGTATTTAATTCGTTAATCTTCATTTCATGGATTATTTGTTGTTATTTAGTAAATTTTTTATTATTGGGTTAAAATTTGTAAATTAATATGTATAAGGTATCAAAGTAATTTTAGTGTGTGAATTATTTATTTTATTTTATTTTTATGCTTTAAATTTGTTTTTAAATATTAATTTATAGTCTCATAATTTATTCCTTTGATTAATAATTTTTATTAACTATTTTTAATGTTTTTATTAACTTTTAATTTATTAATGATTTGATTTTAATTTATCCCTTTAACATATTTTATTTCCAATATCAACATACTTATTTATTTACTTATCTACCTTTATTTTTTTAACAATCATATTTTTTTTATGTGATATAATTTGTGTAAAAAATAATTTAAGCATCTACGCAAGATAATCTGGATTTGTGGAAAATAATTCTTCTTAGCCAAGAATACTTAAACATAAAATAAATAGAGGAATTGACTGGTGTGTAAATACTACAAAATATAATTTAATATTGACATAATATAAATACTTACGCATAAGATAAATCTTAATTTAGTTGGATAAAATCACATTGGATAATTATCCAATGTGATTCTTAACTATGGGTTGAAAAACTGCATGGAGTCCAACCAAACATGAACCATTGGGTATTTATGTTTACTAAGTTTTAAAGAAGAAAATACTTTCAAGTGAACCATTGTATTGATCTCTTTGATTCTATTTTTGAATACCAACTAATATCGAAGAGGAAGACACCTGATGGTTGAGCCTTACCAGTGCCGATTTTGGGCTTGATTAAGCCGAAGAAGTCAACTTCTCGATCCTATTGAAGGAGGTGATGATGAGTTATGATCATTGAAATTATATCCATGTTCATTTATTACTGATTTCTATTATTATTTTTTGTAGAACACCCTAGATTGAGTTTAATTTCATCAATCCTCTATCAAAGCTAATGAAGAATCTAGGTTTAGATGTGATTTCTCGGTAACAAGGGGTTGCCAACCGAACCAAAGGTAGTTGTTGGAGCTCATTGTGATTCAGATGAGTTTATCCATTGAATTCAAACCATATATGTGCATTCGTGCTTCCGATCAAATTTTTAGATGTTGAAAGGGATGAAGAATCCTCCATTTAGGATCTTCGAGGAAGGAAATGCAGTGTTGAACTGGTAATGGGGGTAGTTAATTTTTAATTTTTTTTTCGGTGATTCATGTTCAAATAAAAATTGGAGATTTCCAAGATTTAAACAATCCATTTAAAGTCTTATTAAGAGTTAACACCAACTGTTTAACAAAATTATTCAATAAAACTCCATCCTTGACCTATGGATAAGTGTTAAGTTCTGAAAATTTGATGTCACGAGTTTGTCGTTCTGTCAACCTAATTATGGCTTATCAGAACGAGATGGTGAATCATAAACATAGATTCTTTGAGATGAGTTTCAATGAATGTTAGGTTATTATCTATATATAGTGAATCCTTAAATAAATAACATTAATAATTATCACACCTTTTCCATAATTATTATCTAGAAGAGGTTCACCAAGAAGTGAAAATACTACCATCAGTTGATGAAGAGGTTAAGGAGTTTGAAGAATTACTGAAAATCAAAGATCCTCATACCAAGGACTATATTATAAGCTGGAAGGAGATGGGAGATGATGAAATTATAGAATATGGATAAATTTTTGAGAATTTTTTTTCATTTTTTATTATGATGATTTTTAATACACTGACCCATATTCTAATTTTTTCACAATAGAATAGGTTGAACCAACTCAAGATACCATTTCTTATTCCATGAATGACACCACAAAAGAGGTGTTTTATTTTGAAGAGTAGTTAGAGGAAGTTGACAAACTCAATCTTGAATTGGAAACACCCACAAGATCACCAACTATTCTTGAAGAAGAAAAAGTTGATCAAATTCAAGGATTTGTTAACTTTATAGAACAATATTTGCTTTCATATGATTATAATTTTATAGAAACTATTTTTGATAATGCTTCTCCCAGTATAGGTTCTGAATAGTCAGCTGAAATTCATGAATTTCTGGAGGGTCTTGAGATGGCTACTACTACACCTGTTGATGAACATGCAAAACTCCCACATCCAATTGTCAATACAAGATTAGGAATGGTTGATGAGTAAGAAGATGTTTATGAGATGTGAAATAGTGAAAAGTTGGATATTGATACATATGTAGTTTTCAACAATGAATTTTTAGAGAAGATTGTACCAGAAGAAAAATAACATGTAATAATTGATTCTTTTCAACTCGTGCACACCATTCCTAAAGTTCAAGAATATGGGATGTGACCCTATATTTTGTTCACCTTTCCACTACTGCACAATCACTACTACAAAATATGCCTTTAACAGCAGTAGAATTAGCCTTTATTAGTGCTAAAAACACTAAATAAAGGAGAACGGTTAAAATATATTGATATTTAGTAGTACTGGTAAACAGGTCCTTTATCATCACTGATAAAGGACCCCTTTATTAGTTACTTTAGAACCACTGATAAAAGACACCGTTTTTCAGCAATTTTATTCAGTACTGATTAAGGGGCATACTGTAGTGTGATTTTATAGCACACTACAACACTAGAAACAAGGCATACTATAGTGTGCTGTAACAGCACACTAAAACACCATAGACAACACTAGAAATTAGAAAAATCATATACGAATATAGAAATTACGTGAAATAAAATTTAAAAACAAATATAAGAAAAAATAAAATTATAGAGAAAAATAATGCACCTGTATAAAATAAAAAACCACCCCTGATCGAGAAAAATAATGAAAATATATAAGAAAATATTCTTATGTTAGTAATAATATAAAGAAATAAATTAAACAAAAAGTGTTAATTTTAAAATAATCTTTGAGATATATGAAGAACACTATATTTCATTTTGAGTTATGGTTGATTCTTTCATATCACACCATTTATTTTATATATTCAAGAATTATCTCTCTGAAAATTAACTAAATAAGTATAAGATAAAATTATAAGGAAATTAATTAAGTAATAGTAGATAGAATGATGATAAAAAAAATATAGGGTCGTTTTCTCAGTTTTGGTGATGTGATGCGCACTTAAAACAAAAATGACACTTATATTTTAAAAAGATGTACTTGGAATCATACTAGTCACATCGTGTGTCAGATTACGGTGAGGTTAATTTATGCACATCAAAAATCAGTTATGAATCATTTCCCAAAATTATTAAAACAAACCGAATGTGTTTTATCAGTTTTGAGTACGCTACTTGTGGTTTTTATTAAAATGTCATTTTAAACTGGAAACATGTACTTTGAGTCATATCAGTCCCATCATGTGTATGTTTTATGTGAGAATTATTTTTACATGTCACAAATTATTTATTAATTTTTATCCTAAATTATCATGACAATATGTGTGTATTTTATCAATTTTTAGTGAGTGAAACTTTGTGTACTAAAATGCCAATTTTAAACCGATAAGGGCACATCGTGTATCAGATTGAGGTACAAATGGTTCTTACAAATAAAAAATTACTTATAGATATTTACACTAAATTATTAAAACAATATGAATGTGTTTTATTAGTTTTAAGTATGTCAGTTGTCTTTTTTACTAAAATTAATGTCAATTTTAAATAAAAAGAAACACTCAGAGTCATATCGGTCACACCGTACATCATATTAACGTGAGGCTGATTCATAAAATTTCCAAATTACTTATGTATTATTTTCATAAATTATCAAAACAATACAATTGTTTTTATTCTCATTTTTTAAAATGCCACGTGTTTTTTTACTAAAATGTAATTTTAAACTAGAATCACACACTTTGAGTCATACCGGTAACATCCTATATGGGTTTGACATGAGATTGATTCCTACACATCACAAATTAATTATGAATTATTTTCCTAAATTATGAAAAAATACTAGTGAGTTTGTTAATTTTTCAGTGAGTGACACTTTTTGTACTCAAATGTCAATTTTAAAATGATAATATACACTTTGACTCATTCCAGGAACATCATGTATTAGATTGAGGTGGTTCTGATTCATATATGTCAAAAATGACTTGTGGATCATTTTCCTAAAGTATCAAAAAAATAAATATCTTTTTTCTTGGTTTTGAGTATGTCAGTGGTCTTTTTTACTAAAATTAATGTCAATTTTAAATAAAAAGACACACTTGAAGTCATGTGGATCACAACATTCATTAGATTGAGGTATAGATGATTCCCATACATTGTAAATGAATTATTGATTGTTTTACTAATTTATCAAAAAAAAATTAATGTATTTTCTTGTTTTTGAGTATACCACTATAGTTTTTACAGAAATGACATTTTAAACCGGAAGCACGCACTTTGAGTCATACCGGTCACATCATGTGTGGGCTTGATATGATACCAATTCCTACATGTCACAAATGAATTATGAATAATTGTCCTAAATTATCAAGATAATCTAATCATGTGTCTTTGTTTTCAAGGAGTGAAAACATTTATACTAAAATGTCAATTTTAATCTGATAACGAATACCTTGAGTTATATCGGGAATATCGTGTATCATATTTTTAATGAACCAAACCTTCTGAACAATTACTTTTCAAAACAAAAAATGATAATTCAGGTGTTCGGTGGAAGTCTAGAGTGTTTTTGAGACATGTAAATCTTCCCTACAATGAGACTTTCTAACAGTTTTCCATTTTTCTAGAAATTTCCAATAGCGAGTCTTTCTAATAGTGAGACTTTCCAAAATTTTTCCATTTTTACAGAAATTTATAATGGTGAGTCTTTTCAATGGGGAGTCTCTCCAACAATTTGATATTTTTCTACAAATTTCTAATGTTGAGTCTTTCCAATAGTGATTCTTTCCAACAATTTTCCATTTTTTCTAGAAATTTCCAATGGCAAGTCATTTCCAACGATGAATCATTTCCAAGAGTTGGTAATTTCCAATAGTAAGACATTTCTAATGGTGATTCAATTCTAATGGTTAGTCTTTCTAATGTTTATTCTTTTCAATAGTTTTACATTTTCCTAGAATTTTCCAATTTTTCCAAAAAATCACAAAATATCCATTTTGACATCTTTTATAAAGAAAATGGCTTTAAATGCCTTAATTAAGGGTTTTAAATTTGTTTCAAAAGAGATTAATCATATCCTTAATTTCTAAAAAGTCCAAATACATTTTAAATGCATAAACCACATAGATTTATGGGATCTACCTTTAATGGTCAGTTAGAACCATATCCAATCCCCCTAGAATTGGATATATTCATTCTAAAGTGGATACCTTTAATTATTTCCTTCAGGTATCTCTTGAGATGGGAGGCCTTGAATCCTTCTTCCCTAGGAGTCGTGGAATGGGTTTTTATGGTTTGTTTGTGTTCCCCCTGAAGAATCCCCCCCATACACGCACCCTTTGTTTTGGTGTAGTGAGTTTGGGAAAATATCCTTTCTTCCATGTAGGGTTTTCCTTCATTTCTCCTTATGTATATCATGTGGGAAGAGTTTATTATTTCTATACCTTTTGAATATGGTTTCATCTATATTAAAAAAGATAATGAATCAGTTTAAATTGTATTTAAAGGGGAAGATAAATGTGAAGTATGATCTTATAGATTTTTATTGATTTTTTTTTATATTATGATTTCATGGGCATAATTTTTTAATGGAAATCATGTCTCTTGGTGGCTTGGTAATGATATAGTGAATTTATCATGAGACCTCTATTTTTGTGATTATATGATATCATCATAAAGAACTATTTAACCACATATATTCAGTTAACGTAATAGATGCCCTAGGATCCAATGGCTTATGTGATAACACCGTTAAATAAAGAAGTGAAATTGAATAAGTTCCCCTTTTTGATAAATCTAAAAATGGGTTATATTGTGTCATATTATGTGATGTGTGGAATGGTTTTGGTTTGCGTGTGTCGGACTGATGTAATGTATAATATCTATATTGTGTGGGGGTAATGGATGAGATGTGGTTATGTAGTGGGTATGTAATGGTTGTTATAATACAATGGTGCAGTGTGGATATGATGGTGGTTGTGGTATTGTTATATATCAGGGTTGGGAAACTGGATGTGGAAGTTGGGATGTGGTGTCGTGATTGTGTTTTGTGGATGGTTCTATTATATTTACCCAAGTATTAATGGAACTAAATGCATGATAATGATTTAAAATGGAAATGTATAATGATTAAATTTTTGATGGGATGTGTGGTTTAAATGGATAATGTTTATATAAAAAACTAATGGGTTGGAAATATAAAATAAGGTATCTTCTTAAATGAAATGGGATGCTACAGAATTTTGAATACATAAATTAAAGGTGTTATTAAATTAGAATTTGTTACTAAACAAATACTGTTTAAAATGGATTAAAAACTAAAATATGAATCATGGATTGTGTTTTTCTGTGTGTTTTTATGAATTTAGAGGTGGAAGTTATTGTTTGGATTCTATGAGATAGTTAGTTATTTTTGTAAACCCATCATATGAGATTGTGTGTTTTAAATGTATATGTATATACACTATAAGTTCTTGTGATTTCTATTCGCACCCCACCCCCATTAAGCACTATGTTCTAACACCCACATAGTCACATGGGTGTGTTTTCCAAATATCCTGGTGGGAGGATGGATGGATGGATACCCAGTCTTCCTTGCTCCCTCTTTTAGGAGATGAGAAGGATATGCATGGGCTGTAATGGATAGAAGTCAAAAGTCCTGATGTCATGTTGTGATGGCCTAGGTGTGTGCGGATAGGATGTGATGTGTTGTTATAGCCCAGGTGGGTATGGGTGGGATGCGGTGTTATTGAAAAGAGGTGGGAGTTCCAAAACATATGGCGTTGGGGTGTGAGAGTGACATCCAAGTGGGAAATTATTATGGGGTACCCTCTCATCGATGTTCTCCATATTATATTATTATACTTGGATGCATGATTTGGTGAGAAAGCCTTATAGAGGTTGGGTTTGGGTTAGTATAACTATATTGGTGCTATTTGGTTCTACTGTTTTTCTCATGGGTGCATTAGTATAATCTTTTCACATGTACATGAGAGACTTTGGTTTTCTTTCTAATTATACCTATATCATCACCCTACATATATAAAAACTATTTTTAGGTTTTTAGGAGAACTTTGTGGACTGCACTGGGCATTTCTAGTTCCAACCGTTGGAGTTGTTGTGTCGCTACCTAAACATTTATTCTTTTTGGATTTATTTTGGAGACTTTTATATGTATCTTTTTATTTTATTCATGTATTATGGGATGGTTTGGATTTATTTTATATTATGTCATAGTGTTTATTATGGTTGATTCATTATATCTACTGATCTTTTTTTCTTATAAAATGTCATGCCTCCCATATTTTGATATTTGTATACCCTCAGTGCTAGTCGCCAACTTGGGGTCTACTGGAAGTAGGAATCATGGGTTATTATCTCTCTCCCCTCATTGCGGTATCTTTGGTATGAGGGGTTTATGATAGAATGATATGAGAGGTGATGGTTGAGAGATTGTATAGAGTTTGAAGTAATGAATTGTGAGGATATTATGGGTTTCTAAGGTCCCAGATCCCTGTGGGTTGACCCTTTGTGTGTTTTTGAAGAATAAGGTTCTTAGAGGAGGCTCAGAGGAAGTCCTAAGGGATTTGAATACTAGATGTTGGAAGTAGGGAAGGATTTTACATCATGAGAAGTTACACAACATGAAAGAGGGTTTCATGTCGTGTAAACATTGGGATTTTAAAAATAAAATAAAATAAAAAGGTGATGGTTTTTTGTGGAAACCTACCTCAAGGAATTACACAATATGATAGGGGATTACACGCTGTTTAATCCCCCGGTGATGCAATGTATTAAGAATTTTCCAGCCACTAAAGTTGTCAAACCCTACGGCTATAACTTCTCTCTCTATCATCCCAGCTGACCCGACAATCCTCTATTTGGCTTTTTTGTAGATCCCTTTGATAGTAATCGATCTCAGAATTGTATCTTCGATCCATAGTGACCCATGTTGATCCAAGGTGTGTTTTTTCCTTCACTTTCTAGAAATTTCTCTCGGTTTTATCTCAGTTCCTCTTGTATCTTCTCATTGTGCAATGGACGTTGCTTAACCACGATTATAGTGGGGTTTATATTTGTTGTTTTTGTTGTGGTTGTTCTACAATTTCAATAGATGGATGAAGTTCTTTCCAGAGGAGTGATCGAAGATCCGTTGCATGGTCTGTTCTCATGAGAAGAACATTGATGACCTTTTCGAGGTAGGTAATTCATTGCGTATCTATTTATTTTCACGAAATCATAGATTTATAATGATTTATCCCCATGGATCATAATGAAATTGACCTAATAATTTTTTGAACTAAATTAAAGAATTGGTATTGATCATATATCGATGTTTCTACTTTGTACCATGATAACAGTTTGCCTCTTAATATTCTAGATAGTGTTATATCTAGGCCTTCATTGCTTTAACAAGCCATTCTTGATTAAAATTGGTAAAGAATGTAAAGATGGAATTAATTGATAATTAATTATATAAAATAGATTAATGAGACATGTTTAATGAATCTATTTTTTATTGTTGTAATTTTTTGATAATTAAATTGATACAAGTGTGTATGTTTAATTTAATTGGTTAATGAACCTAAATCATGATGATTCTTATTGATAAAGGAATTTAAGGCATGTTAAATTAACTTGTGATAGCTTGAGATAACTTGTTTATTAGATTTTCTATAGTTGGAACCTGTGAATAATGAATTGGTAAATTAAAGATGTAATAATAACCAATTTTGTGACAAAATAAAATGCCTTTATATTGTTGGAGTTAGCCATTTTTTAAAGGCCATGTGCCCTGTGATTTGGAGCTGTGAGAGATCATTGTGTGCGAAGGCTGGATGTGTTGCTTTAGGGAAAAGATCCTGGTATCTATGTTTGTTTCCTTCTAATTGTGATGTGACATGAGCTTTGGATGGATGAAGATGGAGGTATATTATGGTATGTCGGGTAGGGAGGCCTAGATGTGATGTGAGCCTCAGATGGCTGATCCTAGAGGGCTATTGTGGTATGTGGGGTAGGGCGACCCAGATGTGATGTGAGCCTTGGATGGCTGATCTTGAAGGGCTATTGCGGTATGAGGGGCAGAGAGGCCAAGTTTTTATGGTAGTTGTTGACACCTGGAGTTGTGAGATGCATCATTATATTCATGTGGGTGTTGGGGAGGATACTTGAGATGGAAAAACAGGTTGAAGCTTTTCTTACTTGTTGTTATGAAAGGTGGATTCTTGTTTAAATTAGTTGCTTAGCTGACGAACATGTTTCTGTTTATCTAATTTCCTTTAGCCACTTCTTGAGGGAGATGGTTTTGGTAAATCTCCTTCCAAGATATGTGAATACGTATGGGGTATTACATGTGTTTTCCATGTTTAGATTCTCATGGTTGGATGAGTCTACACTCCAATTATAGGTGGAAAAGACTCGATGGGTAGTTCATATACTCTCCATGTTGAGCACCTTGTTTTTGGTAGCTTAGAATTTGTTCCTTGATACATGATAATATGAAAAGTATTTTTTAAGACAAATCAATAAAGTTTTAACACTTGGGGTTGGATCTTGCAGGGATGCAATGTTGAGGTTGTAAATTTTGAGAAGTCACAGACTCATTTTTCTTATTCCTAGAGGGCATGGATCGTTTTTGTGATTCTAATTAAATTTAATGTAGAAATTTTTAATGGTTAATTAATGGTTAAATAATTAATTAACGTAAAGTGAAACAGATGAAAATGGATAGAATATTTTAATGTAGCTCTTCAAATGGTTTTGTACTTATAGGATATCTGGTCTTAGTAGTGGTAGTCAGGATTCCAGGAGAATTTAGCTGCAATTGAGTCTGAGACTAGGATATCCCCACACCGTGGTTGTGAACTATGTTGTATCATGTACTTCTTGTGTTTCTATATTCTACTCCACCATGTTAGTTAGGGAAACTAACACCCTGGGGATTCTGAGCCCTGGGGGGGGGGGGGTTCCCCAATATCCCAATGGTAGGATGGATGGATGACTACCCCCTTTGGCCCCACTATCTTCTCTTGGTAGTTACTTATGATGGTATGAATGGTGGTTAGTTTTCCCCATATATGTGTGTAGAGGGTTGTAACGTCTTTTGGTTATTTCACACACATGTATTCTAGATATAGTTTCCTAAGGAATACTATCGGTATAATGTGTATAGGCCATAATGGATTTGGGATCCATAGTTGGTATATGGGATGTGATGGCTTGAGGTATAATACCCAACGTATGATACAAATTATGCGAACTGTGGTAGATCATGAAAACAACCTAGTTACTTTTGGTTATATTGACGTGGTGGTTTGTTGCACGAGGTGCATGTTGTGGTGCTTCACTGAGGTGTCTGCGGGCTAGCCTTTTTGGAGAGAGATGCACAGGATGTGCAATATTGGGGTAGAGCAGCAAACCAGCTCAGAAGTAGTAGTAGGATACCCTTGATATTCTTTATTATATAATATTCTCTTATATTAGATACTTAGTGAGAGTATCCATGGTGCGTATGAGAACTTAGTATACCAGTTTAGGTGATGAGTTAGTTTCACTTGCTGTTCCTTGTACTTTATCATGCTTTCTTTACCTTTTGCACGAGAGGATCTAGGGAGGATCCTTATGAGTATAATATTATACTCACCCTATGTATATATAAACTATTTTTGAGGTCACATGGTGTAGGTTGGAGATCAGGCTGGTTACTACTATCTTGGGGGGTTTTCTAGATCTATTAGGATTTCGTGGTCACTTTTATCTTTACTTTATTTTCATACTTGTAGTTTTCCCTTTTAGTTGTAGTAGTTCTTGAAATACATTACATTTTTGTACTTGTGTTTTCTTTTATATTGGATTCTGAGAAGGAGTTAGTTGATTTCTATCTTATCTCTCTCTTCCACATGTGTTATCACAGAGGGTAGTGCCTCCCATATACATGTTTATTATACCCTCGGTGCTAGTCCAAAACATGGGTCTTACTGGAGGCAGAACTCAGGGGTCACTATCTCCCTTTTCCCATTGAGGGCCCAAGAGGGGTACACTTTAGGTAGAGGGGGTTGTGATAGAGTGGTATCAGAGTTCTGGCTGAGGGGTATGATGAAGTTTGGAGTTTGAAACAAGTGAGGTTGCATGGGTTGGTAGGGAAACAATGTTAGATATGTTTAGAAAGCACTGTAAACATGGGATACTGGGAAAGACACTGGTATTTTGGGACCCCTATGATCTGATTCACAAAACATTAAGCTTACATCACCTACCAAAAAAAGTGATACTAGTTTCAGGGTAGAGACCGAGTAAAGGATCGTGCATCATTCTTCTTTGTGTCTGTGTTTGAATGGGTAGACCTTGAGATATGTTAACCTAAAATGAATAAAATAAAACAATTAATTAATGTTAAAGAATTATATATTCTGAGTTAGGGTATCTGACTGTTTATTATTTTTGAGTAATGGATCCAGGTTGAAATCATCATCAGGTTCACATGGAAGATGTTCAATAGGTTGTGCCAAAAGATTGCTATAGATTAGTGGTTGATGACATTGACACTTAGAGGAGGACAATCATAGAGTTTCATTGCTAGAGTCTGAAGAGTTATGATGGATTCATGTCAGATGCAGTCATAAAATACTACTTTGAGGAGGTTAATATAGCCTTTAGTTTGATCCATTCTTGGAAGAAGGGTTGGGTATCATTGGCTTTGATGATGCTACATGGGGCAGTGTGGCAGTGGTTGTTCTTGTTCTCTAGAGATCGTAAGGATTCGAAAGTATCATGGGAGGAGTTCCGAGACCAATTTAGTGTTGAGTTTCTTTCTTTGACCATGAAGGTGGCTAGTCTCTATGAGATTCTTATCCCTTAGTAGGGGAGATCCAATGTGCAAGAGTTTAGGATCTGTTTTTGGAAACTTTTGTGATATTCTTTGGACTTATGGTCAGATGAGGAGGCAAGGGTGAAGAATTTCAAGGAATATTTTCATCCAAAGTTGCAACACCATGTCACCTCATTTATACTGAAGACATATCTCGAGGTTTTGGAGAGAGAAAAGGTCATCGAAAGGAAATTACCCAAAACTAGATCATTATAATAGGGGAGTAACCAGGATTCCTCATGAAGTAGAGCTATGGTTCAAGATTCCCATTTTTCAGGATAAAAGAGCTTATGATTAGTTAGGGGTAGGCCCTAGCCGTTAAAGTATCATTTCCCTAGGGGTAGTGGATCTCAGGACTATTCTAAGTTACCAAACACTTTTTTTCTTATGGATTCTGACATCATCAGTGGAAAGAGTTCCTGGACTTTCTGAGTAGTCAATGTGCATTAGTTGTTCCTCTTTAGGTTCCTCCACCAAGGTAACTCTAACTGATATGGAAACAACATGTTGCCCCAGTTTGGGATCAATAGAGAGTATTTAGGGAAGGTAGAGGGAAACACAAGGATTCTACCTTTCCTCAGAGAGTAGAACATTACCGTGGAGGTTGTCATCAATAGGTTCAGATAGGTTGTGGAGTAGGTCATGGTTAGTTTCATGCTTTAGCTTTGGAAGCACCAGGCAAGCCAAATGTCATTTGTGCTACCTTTTTCTTGTTTTCTACATGGGTTCATATCTTGTTTGATCCTGTATCAATGTAATTATTCATATCACCTACCCTTTTCCATGCCTTTGGACTTGAGATAGAGAGAATTCCAGTGGCCTTGTAATTGACTATGCTAGTTATAGGTCAATATAATTTATTTGAATTATGTAGAGAATGTGAGATAATGCTCGGGTAGCACCACTCTTTGGGATATTTCCTATGATTACAGTTATAACCATATCACATCATCCTCACCATGGATTAGTTGTATTTGGTGTAAAATATCATGGATTTTCTTCAAGTGGTAGGTTGTGTTCTTCAATGTAGATGGAGAGATAGTAGTGTTTGTTGGCGAGTGAGACCCTCAGATGGGTCAGAGGTGTGTTCCATCCTTATCATCTTGGATGGATGATATGATGGTGATTTCATCGAAGGTTCAGTAGTAGATGTTTCCTAGGGTCGTAGAAAAGTACCCTAATGTCTTTACAGAAGAGATTGTAGAATTACCCCCTTGATGAGTGATTGAGTTGGAATCAAACTGCAGTCAGACATGTCTTCTATCTCGATGTCTCTGTATAGGATGGTGCCTTCTGAGTTTTGAGAGCTATGTATACAACTTGATGATATGTTTTAGTGTGGTTTTGTTCATCCAAGTGTGTCACCGTGGGGTGCACCAGTTTTTTTCATGAATAAAGCTGATAGTAGTTGAAACACCCCAAGCTTCCATGGTACGTTTCTCTTTGAATAATACAATAGCTTGCACTGCACACAGATTCGAGTTTTAGCACACCATGACCAATAAAATTATACGTTCAAAAAGAAGTTTTGAATAGTAATACCAAAATTTTGAATTTTTTTTTCAAAATGGAATTCACTTTTGGATTCAGAATATCAAAATTATATTAGGGTGAATTTTTGGTATTTTTTTGAAAACTTTCAATTTTTGATGAATAGTGAAAAACACTACATTATTGTTTTAAACCGAATTTTTATTTAAATAATAATAATTATTATTATTTAAATTTATTTTAAAGTCAAAATAGATACATAATACCAATATTAGTCAAATGTAATTCATTGGATTCAATTTATAATAATATTAGATATATAAAATTTTATCGAACTTTTTAACGTCTTTTACCCACCTTCTAGAAACATTTGCAAATTTGCATAAAATATAATTCTACCACTTCTGTGAATTGAATTTCAAAAAGCTAATAGACATGGTTTTCATTAGTAATTAAAATGTGGTTCGATATGGTGAAAATAATTTTTGGTGAATAGTATGTTTTGAATTTTTTTCACCACGATTAAAAGTAAATAGGGTAATTAAATGTAAAATTAATATTATAATAATATAAAATTAAAAAAACAAAAATCCTAATTATATTGGATAAGTTTATTTCGTCCAAAATAAAACTCAGGGAAAAAATATGATTCTTTTGGATCCACTTGGATTAGATTAGAACATTTTTTATATTTTATTTAAAGAAGAGTTAAAAGTGTTAAATTCAAATTTTAATAACTAAACCATTTTTAATATAGGGTTATATATAAGATAAATTAGAAAATAAAAATTCATTATAAATCTAAAAATATTACCCATGTCTTATTATTTTATTTATATTTTTTACACATTAAATAATTAAATTTATTTATGACACAATGATGATGTAATAATTATCTTTTTAATGAAAGATTAAAATATTTGATATTATAAACATTAAAATAAATGTAAATTAAAACTTTTGATGTCATACAAGAATTTTATAGGTGAATATGACATGTTATAGTTTATTCTATGTATTTTTTGTGGGAATAAAGTTTTGATGACTTTAAAAAACTAAATACCAAATAGTGTCAAAATTGACATAAATGAGTTTTTAAAACAAATAATATTTTATTAAATTATATAGTAGTCTTAAAAATATAATATTCAGCCAAATTACTTATATAATGTTACATATTTAATTAATGAACCACTTTAGGTTCTCTTGTAATTTTTTAGTAACTATATTAACTATGTAGTAAATTAATACAAGAAGACATGGTAAAAGTTAAACTATATAACTAAGGGTTAAATTTAAAAGATAAGGTTAATATGGTGACCTAAACATGTCTAAAACCTATTTATTGTGATTATTTAGACCCATAACCATATTATACTCTAAATAAATCCATTTGGAGGTATTATAAACCGAAAATAAATTTTTAATAAATTAATATTTCATGCTTTTCCTAAAGTACCCCTCACCTCTCTTATAAAAGGGTACTTCCCCTTCTCTTAAATTCACACCTTCAAAGCCTTTTGGATTATCCAAACCCTACCCTAATATCTTCCAAAATACCCTAAGGTAATCCTAGAGTCCTTAATTTTATCATAAAGCCAACCTAAGGAGCCCTATTGTTCAAATCAAAAGGAAGCACCTGAAGAAGAGGTAATTATTTTATCACTTCTTTCAAAGTTCATTTCTTCTTCAACTTCCTTTTTCTTTGTTGTTTCCATACTAAAATAATAACTCTAGTAAATTCTGCATATTTAGATGTTATTATAAATATGGTATAACCACATTCATTATTCTATCAATCCTATGAATGACAAAGTCAACCAACGTGCGTTCGTACGGCTTACCGTCTCCACGTTGTGGTGTAGTTTGTTATTCAACACTTCATTGTTTGGATGGGTGTAATAATGAGTATAATTTATTTAAATAATAAATATAACATGTTAATTCTACCATATATATTAATATACCATTCAATTACATATGATTTCACCATCAATATAATGATATTGTCGCTCGTACATACGTACGGCTTACCATCTCCACGACGCGATGAGATTTCATTCCCCATCGTAACCATTCAAGAATGATTTCCATTTTATGATTAAAAAATAAAATTTAAGAACTTAATATCATTTGGATATGAATAAAATATATCCTATCCATAAAAAACATGACTTATCTAACAAAATATATAAAGGAAAACGAATCAGACAATGATAATACTAAAATATTGTTAACAAAACAATATTAGAGGATCACATATGATATCATATTTATGTATGTGGTTCTTGTATACTTTAATAACAATGATTTAAAAATTATACTGGATGTTAACATACCTTTGACTAAGGAAAATTACAAGGTAAGGTTTAATTTTACAGTCTCTTTATTATTTGAGGTTGTTTATACATAAGTATCTACTGATACTTCTTTATCATCCACATCTATGTTTCTTAAAAATGTATTTCAAAACATTTTTAATATTTTCTATAATATGGGATAAATTAATTTATAACCTTTTTTTACATTTTATAATATGTTTTGAAAGGAATCTTTCGGTCATTTTTCAAAAACAAGGTCCTTTATGGTATTTTTGACAAATTAAGGAAAAATGTTTTTTTAACTTATATGGATTGTGCGTCTATTTTCCGCCATTATAACACCTTTCCAACTTTCCTTAAAATATTATAATAATATTTTAAAAAGAATTGTTTTCTTTTTTAATTATGTTACTTTCAAATGATTTCAACGTAGAAAGAGATATTTCTCTCAAATAGTTTTTGGATTGATTTCATCTATGTTGACAATTATTATTTTATTTTATGTTTAATTGATGCTGGTTTATTATGATAAAATAATCTGTATTGTATTGATAGTTTTATGATATTTTAGACTGTGGATGTTCTATTTTTATGTTATTCACGGTTTATGGTTAATGTATTAACATTTCGCATGCTAGTTTAATATGAATGTTTATGTTTTGTTTCACCCTTTTCATATGAGGAAAGCATTGGATGTAGTAAGTGACGAGCAGGGCCCACTATAGCCCCTTGATGCATCGGGAGGTCTCATGAGACAAACTAGTGTCTTTGAACAAGGCCTTGAAAATATTAGTATTTTTAGTCTTGGCACGAGGCCTTGACTATGTGGTTATGATGTCCGACATTATGCATTCCATCATCATGAGATTAGCTATTGATATTACATGTGATTATTAGACTAGTATAATATCCATGTGAATAAGTAAATGGAATTATTTGATTGATATTTTCCATATTATGCTGATTTTTAAATTTAAAAGGCTTGTGTTTCAGTCTTATAAATTTACTTAAATGTTTATGCTTATTTTTTATAGTTTCAGTAATATTTTCATCCTTACTAAGCATCTGATCTCACCACTTTCGTATGGTTCATTTTTACCAGGATGTGAAGAAGTATATTATGACTAACCTATAGGTATAATTTAAGGTATATTAGTGTGTTCAAAGGAGACACAATGTTTCTTTTTCATTTCATAATGTAATGTGAAACTTATGTATATATTTAGTACTTCTAAGGCTACTAAACTAATTGGTCTTATGGGACTTGATCTCTTGTGATCATGCCAATGTTATGTAACAATGCACTGACTCTAGTTAATTAGGGTTGGGGCATTATAGTTGGTATAAGAGGAAGTTTAGTACAAAACATGGAAACTAGATTTAGAAAAACTCTGATTAGATAACATTACCCTAAGATACAATTTGAGGATTAGTATAGAAGAAAATCCAAAAAATATTGGTAATGTATATATTATGTGGGTTTTCCTATAAATCCATCCATTTATGGATACTACAAGTAGACGTGGTTTTGGCACATATGTACCTAAGAGTAAAAAATCCAGTAAGGAGTTTCAGGTTTGACTATCCTGGTACATGACAACAGACCTTACTGTGCACCTGGTTTGACACTCATGGAGGATATGCTTAGGATAATTCACATTTTATTTACAAACCATTATGATGGATTTATGAGTAAATAATTCCCCAAATATTTTTTTTATGATTCTGGATTATATGTATAAACTGTTTAATTTATGTTAAGTATTTTACATGTTTTGAATTATGCAATTTGATTCATAAACTATTATAGTGTATGACATTTTTTAGAAATGGTGCCTAGTGGAAGGAATGGAAACCGTATCAACAAACGTTATCCATGTAGGTATTTCTCTAATATTAATGATAATTATAGTGGAGCTGGTGATTCTACTGGTGCTGAAAAACTTATAACCATAATGTAAAACTCACTCAGGTTATAAATAATAACCTTACTCGTATGGAGCACCCCAATCCACAATGAAGAGGATCAATGTTAGACCACTTCATGGGGAAACAACCACCAAAATTCAATGGTACTACAAATCTATTTTTATCTGAGCATTGGATAAGTTCCTTAGAGAAATCTTTTCATGCTTTGGGGATTTGCGATAGGTAAAAAGTTGTCATGGCAGTTTTTCACCTCTCAGGAGATGCAGATCAATAGTGGACATTAATTTAACACAAAAAGGAGGATAAATAAGTATCAAATATTGAATAAAGTGAGTTTAAAGAGCTTTTATTATAAACATAATTTCCTCATGAACATCGAGCGAATATAAAAAAGGCAATTTCTGAGTCAGAGGAAAACGGGGGTTGAGAATGTTGCAAATAATGAGGCTAAATTTTGAAGGTTAGAAAGTAATGATATAGATTATATATGTAACATAAGAATTAATATTGATTGATAATTTTATGGGTTAAAATCATTTCTCCGACGAGCATTAGTCTCACAATACTTCTCATTGTACGATGATATAGTCCTATGTGCTATCAAGACAGAAAAATAATTCTCTAAGTCGTATGTCTTTAAAGTGAAACAAGATATTAAGAGATCTACTGAACACTCTTGAAAAGGAACTATGGGGAAGAAGAGAAAAGTAGAATTTCCACCCTCTAGTAAATGTGGGAAGAATCACCCTACTACTTGCTTAAAGGGAATGAGAGTTTGTTATAAGTGTGGATAAAAAGGCCACCAAGCTCATGATTTCTATGTAAATAAAAAACATACGAATATTTAATTCTATAATTGTAAAGAGATGGGACAATATGAAAATGATTTTCCTAAGCGTCAGGTAAATTTTCCCAAAAAAAAGAAAAGAGAGCAAGGCCAAGCTTATGCGATCACTACTACTAAGGTTTAACTACCTAATGATGTGGTGGAAGGTACTTTTATAGTTTCCTCAAAATTAGCCAATGATTTATTTGATTCTGGACCATCACATTCATTCATATCTTCTCAGTTTTACAAGAAAATTAGGTATTTCAAATTTGACTTAACAAGGGAGTAGTCAGTCAAAACTCTTAAGGGAAGTATCATTGTTACAATGTTTTTTCTAGAAGTTACCATTATGGCATATAAGCGTGCTTTATCTACTAATTTTATTGTCATAACCATGATTGAATTTGATATAATCCTTAGTTTGTATTGGATTTCAAACCATGATGTAAAAATTTATTTCAAGAAGAAGGATGTTAAATTTTTTGATGATGATAAGGAATCCCTTATATTTAGAGTAGAAAACCACCATTGGATTCTCTTCTAGATCCACCCCCAGTAGCTCTACTAAATTCAATTATTGGGGAGGAAGGGAGTTAAAAAAGTATGGGTGAGTAATGGAATGTCCAAATAGAGGATGTACCTATTTTGCAATAATATGTTGATGTGTTTCTAGAGGGTTTACCTAGACATCCTCCAGAATGGGAAATTGAGTTTTCCATTGACTTAATTCCTGGTTCAAGGCCCATATCAAAGACCCCTTATAGAGTGTCCAATGTGTAATTAGTGGAACTAAATAAAAAACTAGAGTACTTGAGTAATAAAGGATTTATTTTCCATAGTGTTTCACCATGGGGATCCCCCATTATTTTTGTTAAGAAGAAAGATGGATCTATGAGGTTTTCCATTGACTATAGGGAAATCAATTCTAAAATTATAAAGAACAAGTATCCCCTACCTCGCATTGATGATTTATTTGATCAGCTTCATGGAGCTCAATATTTTTCAAAGATTGAACTTCGATCTAGATATCATCGGTTGTCTATGAGGAAGGAAGAAATTAGAAAGACAACATTTTGAACTAGGTATGGGCATTATGAGTTTACATTAATGCCTTTTGGACTAACTAATGCACACTCTATTTTCATGGATCTAATGAATATAGTTTTCAAGGAATATCTTGATGACTTTATAGTGCTATTTATTGATGATATCTTGGTATACTCCAAAGGATAATAATATCATGAAAATCACTTGCACACTATTCTAAAGACTCTTAGAAGAAATAAATTATATGAGAAATTTTGAAAGTGTGAATTTTGGCTTTAGGAGATTTATTTTCTTGGACATATTGTCTCTAAGGATGGAATCTCTGTTGATCCTTCAAAGACAAGGGAAATCCAAGAATTTCCATAAACAAGGAGTATAACTGAGGTACACAGTTTTATTAGTTTAACATGTTACTATCAGCATTTCATCTAGAATTTTGCCTGATTGGATAACCCATTAACCAAGATCACACATAAAGGGGTTAAATTTGTTTGGACACAAGAGTGTGAATAATGTTTTGATTAATTGAATAGAATATTATTCAACACTTCTATGTTGAATCTACCATCGCGGAATGATGGGTTTGTAATTTATAGTGATGCTTCAAAGAAAGGACTTGGTTGTGTCCTTATAAAGAATGATAGAGTTATTTCCTATGTGTCACAAAAGCTAAAAATTCATGAAAAAACTATCCCACTAATGATCTTGAGTTAGAAGCTGTAATATTTTCTCTGAAGATATGGAGACACTATATCTATGGTGAAAATGTGAGATATATACTGATCACAGGAGTTTGAAGTATGTTTTCTCATAGAAAGAACTCAAAATGAGGCAAAGTAGATGGCTTGAATTACTCAAGGATTATGATTTCATAATAAACTACCACCCAGGGAAGGAAAATAAAGTGGGATATGCTTTGAGAAGAAAGGATCATGGAGTTATGAACAAGGTTATTTTAAAGAGATACTATTTTCATGGATCTAGTAAAGATGGATATAGGAATAATCATGTAAGGTGAAACATCAATACTTTTCAAATGGTTTTGAAACCATCTTTACTAGAAAGGATAAAATGTTATTGGACTGATGATGAGGAGTTTCAAAAGAAAATTAATGATGTGAATGATGGGAGATTGACTGACTTTGTATATGAAGGTGGAATTTTGAAATTTGGGAAGAGGATTTGTGTTCCTAATATACCTGATCTAAAAAGGGAATTGATGGATGATGCTCATAGATCCAATTTCTCAATACACCCTAGTAGTACTAAGATGTATAGATATTTGAAGGAACATTTTTGGTGGGATAACATGAAGAGGGAGATTGCTGATTATGTGTCAAGATATATGGTTTGCCAACATGTGAAGACTGGAAGACAACATCCTAGAGGATTCATGCAACCTCTCCCCATACCTGAGTGGAAATGGGATGATATTACGATGGAATTTTTCATTGGGCTACCAAATACTCCTAAAAGTAATGATGCAATATGGGTCATTATTGATCTTCTTACCAAGTAAGCACATTTTCTTTCTATAAGATAATATTTACCTCTTGAACGTTTAGAAAGACTATATATTAATGAATTTTTAAGACTTCATGGTGTACCCCTATCAATTGTTTATGATCCTCATCCCCATATTACATCAAGATTTTGGAAAAGTATTCAGAAATCACTAGATACTGAACTTTGATTGTGCACTTCCTACCACCCTCAAACTGATGGACAATCAGAATTGACTATTCAAACTTTAGAAGTAATGTTGATATCTTTCTCACTTGACTTTAAAATTATGTGGGACCATCATTTACCTTCGGTAGAGTTTTCATATAATGATAGCTTCCATTCAAATATTCAGATTGCACCATTTAAAGTGTTATATGGAAAGAGATGTCACACACTTACTTGGTGGGATGATGTTGGTGAAAGAAAACTCATAGGCCCAAAACTTGTTGAGGAAACAATTTAGAAGATGAATATTATCCAAATCCACATCAAGGAAGATAAAAGTAGGCAAAAGATCTATGCTGATAACTGAGGGACGGACATGTAATTTCAAGTAGGAGATCATGTTTTCTTGAAGGTATCTCCATTGAAGGGTGTTTTCTGTTTCAGTAATAAGGGTAAATTAATTATCAGGAACATCATACCTTTATAAATTCTAGAACGAATTGGAGTTGTAGATTAATGTTTGGAAATGCTGCTAAGTCTCTCCAAAGTTCATGATGTATTTCATGTATCACTATTAAAACAATACATTCCAGACCCAACGTGTGTACTCACCTATGAAGAAATAGAACTAGAACAAGATCCATCTTATTGTGAAGAGCCTATCAAGATTCTTGATACCAGAGAACAAGTGTTGAGAAACTATATGACTCATCTGGTAAAAGTTATTTGGAGAAACCGTAAAATGGAAGAGGCAACATGGGATCCTGAGGAACTTATGATGAAGAACCACCCGAATCTTTTTATGCAATAAAATTTTAGAAATTTCGAGAATGAAATTATTTGAAGAAAGGAAGATTGTAACACCCCAAGCGTCCACAATATGTTTCTCTTTGAATAATACAATAGCTTGTGTTCTATGCAGCTTCGAGCTCTAGCACACCGTGACCAATCAAACTAGTCATTTAAAAAGAAGTTATGAATAGTAATACACACTTTTTGAAATTTTATAAATTTTATTTTTCAAAATGGACTTCATTTTTGGATTTGGAATATCAAAATTAGCTTCAGGTGAATTTTTTGTATTTTACTAAAAACTTTCAAATTTTGATGAATAGTGAAAAACACGACGTTATTGTTTTAAACCGAATATTTTATTTAAATAATTATTATTTTTATTTAAATTTATTTTAAAGTACAAATAGATAAATAATACCTACATTATTCCAATTTAATTCTTTAGAGTTATTTTATAATAAGATTAGATATATAAAATTTTATTAAATATTTTAACGTCTTTTACCCACTGAACGTGTTGTCATGACACATAAAATTAATAGTGATTTAAAAAAGATTTTTTAGTATAGGTAAGACCCTAGGTTGTATCTCAAGGATTTTTGGTGTTTTTATAGTGTGAATGTTTAATAAGAACAAAAGAGGTGGTGGTTTCAAATCAGTTTTAAGAAAATGACTTGATTTAAAGAGTTTAATAGTTGATAAATAAAAGTGGTGTTTTAGAATTATGAGATAATGAGATCCCTTCAAGTTCACTACACATATTTAATAGTTCATTGTTCTGAAAATTTCACATGGTTTTTTTTAATTCTTTGGTAGAGGGTTGTCAAGATCTTGATTCCCCTCTTGCCTCTCAAAACGTTGCACAAAGTACCAACCCTTGACACAAAAATCGTGTTGTTAAGGTTTGTACATCAAGAATATATTAATGTAAACCAATGAATAATAATATATTTTTTATTTTTGAGATAAATAAGATCCTTGTGTTACCCAATTGGAACAACCCAAGTTTCCCACTTGAAATTTCAACCCATTCGGTGTTGAAATGAAAATCGGTTCACTTATTTAAACCCAAAAAAATTAATTTTGAGGAGAAAAATGATTAGATAAAACATAAGTGACATAATTCACACACAAATTATAAAAAACCTATAGAGTATAAAGTACTGGTACTCCCTCCCAACTATGTGTAGCTCCCTCGAAATGATCGTCCACCGTTTATCTCACCATCGAGAGGAGGACAAGGATTGGGTGTAAATTTGTCTTCATTGTTGACCCCCCTATGATGATAGGGGCCTCCTGAACATCTTAGATGAGGATAGGAATCATTTGGGTCTCCAAAACACCAAATATGTTCCTCCTGGTTTAACTTACAAATGGGGAGCCCAAGGTTCCGTTTTATAAGAAAATGGGAAGGTGGTTTTGAGAAAACAGATTTCATAAAACCACACGTCACATGGGTATTGACCTCTAAACAGCTTTATCTCACTTTTGAGAAAATAAAAAAGTTGTATCCCCACCTCTTGACTTCCACAAATGAAATTTTGGAATAATTTGGACAACTAGAGCCTGAGATATTGATAGATCCCATCACACCACTTTTGACTTCATGCGGATTCAGTGTGCTGGATAGATCAGGTCGGTTGGGCCACCAGATAGAAGAATGGGTCTTTTTTTCTTCAGATGAAATGTATCACAATGAATTTTCGATCATTCCACAAAATTTCATCCCATTTGGATTCACGGTTCAGGATCAATGCGTGGATGAGACTACTAGTGTGCTTGGATCTTGCGCAGTTTGGCCCATTTTTCTTGGACACTTTCATGGGCCCTTCAAATCACCTCCTCCTACAATGGAATCATCAAAACAAGTAACATTTCCCCTTTTAACAGTGATAAAAACAAAATAAATGATTCAAACATGGAATTCAATTTCTTATTATTTTTATAATTTTCAATATAAAACATGTTTAACACAATGGTGTAAGGGTGAAAATGAAACAGTGAATCATGGTGCGATCACACCCCCACACCTACACATTTTCACCCCTTAGAAAATTCATAATTCAAAAAATTATTCATGTAGATATTTCCAACTTCATAAATTTTTTAAATTCAATGAAAATTTAATTCCTGATAGAAATGTGATCAAATCACAAATCACACTGAGGAGTTATTCTAAATGATCATTGAAAAAGACATCTCAAAAATTGTATCTAAATGAAATTACAAGAGATGCATAATACCAATCAAATAAAATAATTTAAAAGTTAATCACATCACTAATTCTCTACATGTGTGTTTGAAAACCATTTCATGCTATTCTTTCCACTTTTTATCGGGTAAATATATGTCATTTTAATAATTTTTACTTACAAGATCCTTTCCACTGAACATACCTCACATACGTTGCAATAAAATTTCAAGACCCACTAACTTAAGTATTCTTAGATTCAAACCATAAGCTCCTGACCTAGATATCCCAATATGTTGTACATTTCTTCACTCCCCTCATTTATAAATTTTTCAAAAGTTGCACTTGGAACAAATCTCACACTCTTCTCCTAACCCATGTTTGATCTCCTCACGACACTAATTGTAATAGATATGACAAGATCAAAGGTCAAGGAAGGGTGGTTTTTGATCTACCCAATATAAAACCTTTTTTATTTTTTAGGGTGTAAAATAGTCGGATAACAGGTACACATGCATATGTCAATCTGGTACAATAATGAAATTTATCGGATAAGTAATGAATGAATGGAAAATGATTTTGGAAAGTAGATACGACTTAACTTATATTTACCTTCCATTAAGTAAGAAATTTTCACACATCATGGTTGGATGAAAAAAAATGTGCGGAGAGATTAATTGATACAATTTTCCTTTAATCTATTCCTAAAAGGGATCCATTCTTTACAAAGGTTTCTAAATGGTACAACCATTTATATCATTGACAAAGAACTAAATTTCAAAAGAATGTCACACCACAGTATTGAATTATTACTAAAATGTACATTTCATCATATTTTTTGAATGTTAAAACAATATGAAATACATACATTCCACATGAATTTTCAATAACTTCCATGATTAAACAGTCATAATTTTCCAAGACAAAGTGGGACTAAGAAAAATTAATATTCTAGAACAATGGTGAGTGGAAGATAAATGGGGTAAAGAAACAATACTATCCATCAAGCGAAAAAGAGAAAAAGAAGAAAGATGAAGAAAATTCTTAACTAACACTAGAATATACCCATCCCCACACAACTAGAGTGTGCAATTTCCTCATTGTAAAAATAGAATGAAGTCAAGAAGGAAAAAACCTAGTGGGTTTCATTTGTAGACTGCTTCTTAAAATTGGAATTCCTCCATTGGGAACTCTAGAAGGATTTCACGGAAGTTATTTAGTCACCGCCCATTAAATGTGAAGGTTTGCTTGGTTTCTTCATTTTGAACCTGGACAACAACAAATAGAGAGATGTTAGTAACAATGTATGATCCAAAATAGTGGTAACGAAGATTACTTGGATGAAAATTCATCCTTTCATTATAGAGGAGGACCTTATTCCCAATGTGGAACTGACGATGAAGGATGAGAGGGTCGTGGGAAGCCTTGGTTCACTCTTTATAAATCTTGGAGTTCTCATATGCATCTCTTCTCATTTCTTCCATCTCCTGAATTTCCAGCTTCCTTTGAGAACCTGCAATAGAAAGATTAGAGTTTCATTGTTTGATGGCCTAGTAGGCCTGATTCTCAATATCAATAGGCAGGTGATAACTCTTTCCAAACACAAGCCGACAGGGTGACATTCCAATGGGAGTTTAGAAAGCAGTACGATATTCCCATAATGAATCATCAAGTCGAAGACTCCAATATTTTCTATTAGGTTGAACTGTTATTTCAAGAATATGTTTTACCTCTCTATTTTACACCTCGACTTAACCATTGGTCTATGGGTGATATGCAGTAGACACTCCATGACTGACCCCATACTGACACAAAAGTGATTTCATTGTTCGGTTGCAGAAATGAGAACCCTAGTCAATGATGATGAACCTAATTAAGCCAAACCTAAAGAAAGTTTGGGTTCTCAAAAATTCTACAATTTCCATAGAATCATAAATCCTTGTATCATGTGCCTCTACCCATTTGGAAACATAATCCACTGCCAATAGAATGTAAAATTTGAAAAATGAATTGGGGAATGATCCCATAAATTCAATAACCCAAACATCGAAAGTGTCATGGAAGAGCAAGGGTTTTTGTGTAATCTCATTTCTTTTAGATACATTCCCTATTCTTTGAAAACAAGGACAATATTTACAGAAGTAATGGGAATCCTGAAAAAATGTGGGCCAAAAAGGACCAGAATTGAGGACCATGGGAGCAGTCCGCTGGGGACCAAAGTGGCCCCCACAAACAGGAGTGTCGCAAAACCTATGGACGGACTGAAATTTTCTATAAGGAACACAACGCATGAGGAATTGATCACTATAGGTTCTCTAAAGGTATGGGTCATCCCAAATGTACCAACAAGACTCATGTTTTAGATGGTCAGTTTAGTTTTTTTTTTCAAAATTAGTAGGAATGCAAGATGCTACCAAATAATTTACAATTTCAGCATACCAAGGAACAACATCTTGCACTCAGTATAGTTGCTCATCAGGAAATTTATGGGAATACAGGGGGATGAGTCAATGTCTAAGGATGGTTGAATCCTACTGATATGGTCAGCCACTACATTCTCTACTCATTTTCTATCTCTAATTTATAAATTGAATTTCTGAAGGAGGAGCATCTAGAAAATGAGACATAGTTTGGCTTCAGGTTTCATAAGGAGATACCGAAGGGATACATGGTATGAGGAAACAATGACTTTGGACCCTATAAGATATTACCTGAATTTATACAAGGAAATCACAATGGAAATAAATTCTTTTTCAGTTGTGGTGTAGTTTTCTTTGGCAGGGTCTAGTGTATGTGTGGCAAAGGCCATGACATGTGGATCTTGATTGACCCTTTTTGATAAGACTGCCCCAACTGCATAGTTAGAGGAATCACACATGAGCTAAAATGGTAAATCCCACTTAGGTGGTTGAATTATTGGGGTGATGTGAGACTCCATTTTAAATTATTAAAATATTTCACACATTATTTATCAAAAAAAATATTTTTCTTTTTACAGTAACTGGGAGAGTGGGAGTGAAATCATACTAAAGTCATGAATAAAATGATGGTAAAACCTAACATGACATAGGAAAGACCGAACATCCCATACATTTTTTTGGAATGGTAAGGAATAAATGGAATCCACTTTTGATTTATCTACTTGGATACCATCCCAAGAAAATACATGCCCCAAAACTATACGTTGTCGCACCATGAAATGGAATTTATCATAATTTAATACAGGATTCTTTTCAATACAACGACATACGACTAAATCAAGACTACTCAAACATTCATCAAAAGAGGGTCCATAATTAGTGAAATCATCCATGAAAACTTCCATACAATTCTGTAGATAATCCAAAAAAATAATAACCATACATCACTGGAATGTACCCGGAGCATTACACAGACCAAATAGAATCCTCTTATATGAAAATATTCCAAAGGGGAAAGTGAAGGTTGTCTTTTCCTAATCCTCGGGGGAAATATGGATCTAAATGTATCCAGAATACCCATCAAGGAAACAGTAGTGGGACTTACCCACTAGCCTCTCTAGCATTTGGTCAATGAATGGAAAAAAGAAATGGTCTTCACTAGTGTGTTGGTTTAGTCGGAGATAGTCTATATAGACACACCAACTATTCTACACACGAGTTGGAACCAATTCATCATTTTCATTTTTGATTACTATAAGGCTAGTTTTTAGTAAATACTTGAATGGGACTCACCCATTGGATGTAAGATATGGGGTAAATTATTCTAGAATCCAATAATATTGTTACCTCATTTTTTAAAACATCTACAAGGATTAGGTTCAGTCGACGTTGTGCCTGCCTCACTGGTTTCGCCTCATCATTTAATAAAATATGATGTGTACAAATTTATTGGCTAATACCAGGAATTTCAACAAGTGTCCATCCCAAATCTTGTTTATACTCCTTCAAATTTTCAAATAGACTCAATTCTTTCTCAGGAGGGAGTGAACTAGTAATGATGACAGACAAATAGATTCTATTCTCAAGATATGAATATTTTAAATCTTGAGGCAGTTGTTTTAATTCCAATTTAGGGAGATTTTGGATTGATAGAAGTGTGTGTCAAAGTGAGAAGTTGCTGATCTCATATAACTGCTCAATGGTATCATCCTCATATGATGAATTAGATTTTACAAGCTTAACAGTATCATCGATGGTCATTGGATCCTCACTATTCAAGAAATCATCAATCAATGAACATACATGACAGTTTTCTAGACCACTACAACAATCAATGCAATATTTATTACCAAGAAATTCAATCAATGATAAAAACAAAGAAAGGGGATCAGGGGAATGAAAAAAGTTTTTTCAGGGGAATGTAGTAGAACAATTGAAATTATAGAGATTGGGGAATGTTCTTTTGAGGGGTGCTTCATGGAATCAAGGATATTTAAGTGGACAATGTCACCACCAAACTATATCGATAATTTACCATTGTGGACATTAATTATTGTTTTGGAGGTTTTCAATATGGGTCTGCCCAATATAATCGTGGCATGTCTGTTCATCTTATCATCCTCCATTTTAAGCACATAAAAGTTAATAGGAAAAATTAAAAATTTCACCCTCGCAAGAACATCCTCTAACACACCAGAGGGGTGTGAGGTACTCTAGTTAACCAATTGAACAATAATTCCAATGGATTTAGTTCCCCAACCTGCAATGTAGAGTAAATGGAGTGATGCATCAGATTTATAGAAGCACCTAAATCAAGCATAGCATTAGAAAAATAATACTTCCCTATGGTGCATGGAATTCAGAATGTTCTGGGATCATTGCACTTGGTGGGAAGTGATAGCTCTATCAATGATGAAACATTCCTCTACAATCTCACCTTCTCATCACCTTGAATTCATCTTTGGTATGCACACATATCTTTTAGAAACCTAGAATATCTTGGAATTTGTTTCAAAGCATCAATCATGGGAATGTTTACCTTCACTTTTTTTGAAAGTCTCCAAAATTTCCATATCGAGTTCAGTTTCCTTTTGTTTTCTAGATTGGGTGTCCCTTTATAGAAATGGAATAGGGATTGTTGTTCTAGGTGACTCATCAATATACACACTCTTTCATTTGGAGGGGATTCTCTCAGTTCAAGGTTCTACCTCATTTAGAGCATTTCTAGTAGTTGGGATGGTGTTTTCCTTAGGAGGTGATGACTCTAATGGAGGGGTCATAAGGATTTTTAGTTTTTACACTTTTAAGGTATATGGAACTGACAATAACTTTATCTATAGAGTTAAATACTGGTTGAGAAGGTAGTTTACCCAACCAATGGCTCGAGATTTCCCCCACTGAGTTGGAAAGTTGGCCTAATTGGGGTTTTAGGTCTTGTATGGAAGATTGGGTGGTTTGTTGGAATTGGATATTTTTTTCATCCATTTGTTGCATCATGTCTTCTAAAGGGTTGGTTATAGGGGAGACTTGGAAAAATTGCCTCACAACTCTCAGAAATTTCTCTTAGTTGGGGGCATTGATCAGAGTAGTGGGTGTCAGAAGAACATATACCACAATGTATAGGAGGAGGAGATTGGGATTTCCCTTGGGAAAGAGCAAGTTGTCAAAGAAGGGTTCTTACCTCTTCGAACTTCATGTCCACCTACCTCTTGAATTCAGTACTTATCACCTCATGGACATCTCGAATGGGTATGTTGGACCTTGAACCGAATTGTTGAGTGTTTTGTTCCATGTTCTCAATTATGTTCCATTCAACTATTGGGGTTTTATCAAATAGCACACCACCAGCAGTAGAATCAATCATATTTCATTCAATAGGAATTAAACCTTCATAAAAATACAGAATTAAAAGTTGACCACTTTTTTGGTGGTGTGGAAAGCATGACCATAACCTTTTAGAGCATTTCCAATATTCATGTAATGTTTTCCCTTGAGATTTACATATACCATATATTTATTTCGTTATAGTTGCAGTTCGAGAGGTTGTGAAATATTTTTCAATAAAAGGCATTTCATGTTCGCCCAGCCTCTAACTGGTGAATTAACATAGTAAAGATAGTCTTTTTCAGTGTCATCCATTGAAAATGGGAATTATCTGAGCTTTACTTGTTCTTCAACCACATTTTCATTTTTTAATGTATAAAAAATGGTATTAAATTCTTTAAGATGCTTGTGTGGATCTTCTCCAGCAAGTCAATGGAATCTTGGTAATAAATGAATTTAACCAGATTTAAGTTCAAAATTGGGTCTCTCACCTTCCATTTTAATGTAAGAAGGTTGGATATCAATATCTAGTGAGGTTAATTATTTTATTTTTCTATTGTTTTCATCCATTTTAAAAACGTTGATTTCAGGTTCTAATTTGGTTCCAGAAAAAGATGGGATTGGAAACGTCTCGAGTTGTGGTGTGTCCTCCTTCAAAGGATTGTCTTGTGCATCTCGGGGTCGCTGACTTAAGATCCTCTCTGGTTTAGGTTCAAAAGGTAGTAATTCATCTGAAGTATAATGCATCATGAACAAAACCTATAGAATAAATAAATCAGAACACAAACTTATATGAAATGGTAGAAGATAAAACATATAAATATTCACAAAAATTACAAAAATCTTATAAACAACATGCACTAAAAACAAAGCGATCCCCGGAAATGAAGCCAAAATTTGAACTCATTTTTGTGACACGTCAAATTTATTATGATTTAATGAATATTTCTTATTATAGGGAATACCCTAGGTCATCTCACAAGTATCATTTGTGGTTTTATAGTGTGAATTTTTAATAAGAAGAACAAAATAGGGGGTTGTTTGAAATCAGTTTTATGAAATTGACTTGATTAAAAGAGTTTATTAGTTGATAAATAAAAGTGGTGTTTAGAATTATGAGATAAGCAGATCACTCCAATTTCACTAAACATATTTGATAGTTCATTATTCTGAAAATTTCACATGTTTTTGTTTAATTATTTTTTTGAGGGTTGTCAATATCTTGATTCCCCTCTTTCCTCTCAAAATGTTGCACAAAGTACCAAACCATGACACAAAAATCATGTTGTCAAGGTTTGGAATTAAATTATATATTCATGGCTACCAAATCATAATAATATCTTTTTGTTTCCCAATCAAAACAACCCAAGTTTCTTACTTGAAATTTCAACCCAATCAGTGTTGAAATGAAAAGTGGTTCACTTAATTAAACCCAAGAAATGAATTAAGAGGAGAAACATGATTAGATAAAACATAAGTGAAATAAACCACACACAAATTATAAAAAACCAGTAGAGTATAAAGTTCCATAACTCCATCCTAAGTATGTGTAGCTCCCTCAAAATGATCGTCCACCGTTTAGCTCACCATCAAGAGGAGGAGAAGGCTCGGGTGGAACACCTTCTTCATTATTGATCCCCCTATGATGATAGGGTCCTCCAAAACTTATTGAATGAGGATAGGACTCATTTGGGTCTCCAAAATACCATATATTTTCCTCCTGGAAGAACTTACAAATGGGGAGCCCAAGGATCCATTTTATAGGAAAATGGGAAGGTGGTTTTGAGCACACATATTTCCTATAACCAATTGTCTCATGGGTTTGACTTCCAGAAAAACTTATATCACTTTTTAGAAAATAAAAAAACATACCCACAACTCTTATATGTCTCCACTGAATTTTTGGAACAATGTGGACAACTAGATCACGAGATATGGATAGATCATAGCAAACCACTTTTCACTTCGTGCAAATTTGGTGTGCTGGACAGATCAAATCGGCTGTGCCACCAGTTGGATGAATGAGTCTTGGGATCCTTCAGATGAAATATATCCCAATAAATTCTGGACCATCCAACAAAATTTAATACCATTTGGATTCACGGTTCCGGATTAGTGTGCGGATGAGTCCACTGGTGTGCATGGATCTTGCACAGTTTGACCCAATCTTTTGGACATCATCATGGGCCCTCCAAATCACCTCCTCCTGCGATGTAATCATCAAAACAAGTAACATTTCCCTTTTTAACAGTGATAAACACAAAATAAATTATTCAAACATGGAATAATTTTTTTTAATATTTTTAAAATTTTTAAAATAAAACAAGTTTAGCACAGTGGTGTAAGTGTGAAAATGAAGCAGTGAGTCGCGGTGTGATCACCCACCTTCTAGGAACATTTGAAAATTTTCATAAAATGTAACTTTATCACTTCTTTGAATTGAATTTCAAAAATATGACAGACACAACTGTCATTATTACGTAAAATGTGGTCCAGTAGTATGAAAATAATTTTCTTGAATAGTAACTTTTTCATTTTATTTACCACGGTTAAAAGTAAATATGGTAATTAAAGGTAAAAATAATATTATAATAATATAAAATTATCCCAACACATGGAAAAATTATATTTGATAAGTGTATTTCGACCAAAATCATTCTTAGGACAAAAATATGATCCTTTTTGATCCACTTGGAATATATTAGGACATTAGTTATATTTTTTCTAAAGAAGAGTTAAAAGTGTTAAATTCATATTTTAATAGATAAACCACTTTTAATATAAGGTTTTAAATAAGATAAATTAGTCTATAAATATTAATTAGAAATATAAAAAAATTTACTACATAATAGTATTTTATTTATAATTTTTGGACATTAAATATTTAAATTTATTGATGACACAATGATGATTCAGTAATTACCTTATTAATGAAAGGTTAAAATAATTGATATTATAAATATTAAAATATATGTAAATTGAAACTTTTTATTCCATACATGAATTTTCTAGTTAAATATGACATGTTAGGGTTGAATCAATGTATTTTTTGAAGGAATAAAGTTGTGATGACTCTATCAAAAACCAAATACTAAATAGTGTCAAAATTGACCTAAATGGGTTTTTTAAACAAATACCACTTTATTAAATTATATAATAGTACTAAAAATATAATATTCAGAAAAATGACATGTATAATGTTACATATTTCATCAATGAATCACTTGAGGTTCTCTTGGCATTTTATAGTAACTATATTAACCATGCAGTATAAAAATACAAGAAGATATGATAAAAGTAAAACTATTTAACTAAGGGTTAAATCTAAAAGAGAAGGTTAATATGGTGACCTAAACATTTCTAAAACCTTTTTTCTGAGATTATTTCTACCCATCCACATATTATTATTTAAATAAATCCATTTATATCTTTTAGAAACTTAAAATAAGTTTATAACAAATTAATATTTCCAGATTTTTTTAAAGTGCTGCTCACCTCTCTTATAAAAGGGCACTTCCCCTCCTCTTAAATTCACACCCCCAAAGCCTTTTGGATCAGTACAAAACTCATAAAATATCCTCCCAAATACCATAAATTCAACCTAGAGTCCTTACATTGATCATAAATACAACCTAAAGATCCATTTTGTTCAAATAAAAAAGAAGCACCCGAAGAAGAGGTAATTATTTTATCACCTCTTTCAAAGTTCTTTTCTTCTTCTACTTCCTATTTCTTTATTGTTTCCATACTAAAATAATAACTACAGTAACTTATACATACTGAGATGTTATTATAAATATGGTACAGCTATATTTATTATTCTTTCCATCCTATAAATGAATAAGTCCCCATACGTGCGTACGTACGACTTACCGTCTCCACGTCATGGTGTATTTTGTTATTCGACACTTCATTATTTGGATGAGTATAATAATGAGTATAATTTATTTAAATAATAAATATAACATAATAATTATTCATTATATAATAATATACTATCCAATTACATATTATTTCACCATCAATAGAATGATATTGTCGCTCGTGCGTACATACGACTTACCATCTCCACGATGTGATGAGATTTCATTCCCCATCATAACTATTAAAGAATAGTTTCTATTTTATGATTAAAAAATAATGTTTATGAACTTAATATAATTCTGGATATGAATCAAAAACATCCTATCCATAAAAAACATGACTTACGTAACAAAACATATAAAGGAAAATGAATCGGTTAACACCCGAAACAATGATGATACAGAACTATTATTAACAAAGTAATATTAGAGGATCATATATGATATCATATTTATGTATTTGGTTCTTTTATAATTTAATAAAAATGATTTAATAATTATATAGGAGGATAACGTACCATCTACTAAGGAAAATTACAACTAAAGGGTTAATTTTACAATCTCTTAATTATACGAGGTTGTTTATACGTAAATATCTACTAGGACTTCTTTATCATCCACATCGATGTTTCTTAAAAATGTATTTCAAAACATTTTTACTATTTCCTAGGCTATAGTATAAATTAATTTATTCCATTGTTTTACTTTTTATAAAATGTTTTGAATGGAATCTTTCCCTCGTTTTCCAAACAATCTCCTTTATGACCTTTTTGAATAATTAAGGAAAGAATGTTTTTTTAACTTACACGGCGGGGGCGGCTATTTTCCACCATTATAACACCTTCTAAGATTCCCTTAAAAGATTATAAGAATACTTTCAAAATAACGGTTTTATTTTATAATTATGCAACTTTCAAATTATTTCAAATTAGAAATAGATATTTCTCTCAAAGAGTTTTTGGATTGATTTCATCTGTATCAATATCTATTATTTGATTTTTTGTTTAACTAAAGTTAGTTTATTATGATAAAATATTCAATATTGTATTGATAATTTTATGATATGTTTGACTATGGATGTGCTATTTTTATGTTATTCACGGTTTATGGTTAAAGTATTAACATTTCGTATGCTATTATAATACAAATTTTTATGTTATGTTTCACCCATTTCATATAAGGAATGAATGGGATGTAGTAAGTGATGGGTGGAGCCCCCTATAACCCCTCAATGAATCAGTAGGTCTCATGAAGACAAACTAGTGTCTTGGCACAATGTATTGACAATATTTTTATTTGTAGTCTTGGAACAAGGCTTTGACTATGTGGTTATGATGTCTGGCATTATGCATTCCATCATTATGAGATTATATATTGATATTACATGTGATTATTTGACTAGTATAATATGCATGTGAATAAGTAAATGGAATCATTTGATTGATCTTTTCCATATTATTCTGAAGTTTATGGTTAAAGTGATTGTATTTTAGTCTTATATATTGGCTTAAATGTTTATGCTTATTTATGATAGTTTATGCTATATTATTATCCTTACTGAGCATCTGAGCTCACCTCTTTCCTATGTTTTATTTTTCCCAGGATGTGAAAAATTATATTATGACTAACCTGCAAGGATATGATAATGTATATGACTGTGTTAAAAGTAGACACAATTTTGCGTTTTAATTTCATAATGTAATGTAAAACTTATGTATATATCTAGTACTAAAAAGACTACTAAACTGATCAGTCTTTTGGGAATTGATCTCTTGTGATCATGCCAATGTTATGTAATAATGCACCAACTCTTGCTAACTAGGATCTGGGCACTACAGTAGTTTGAGGTTGTGTATCGATTATCATCAGTTGAACCAAGTTACAGTGAAGAACCACTACCCTCTTGTATGGATTAATGATTTATTTGATCAACTGAAGGGTGCAAGTTGGTTCTCGAAGATTGACTTGAGATCAAGATATCATCAGATTTTTGTAAAGGAAGATTATATCCAAAATACTTCTTTCTGTTGTTTTCACTGGTATTAAAAGTTTTTTTATGTCGTTTGGTGTGACAAATTCTCTAGATATGTTCATCGGGCTACTGAAAGTTGTCTTTTGTGAGTTTCTGGATAAGTTCATGGTGGTTTTCATGAACAACATCCTTGTGCACTCCACGTCTGAGGAGGAGAAAACATAGCATCTGCATGCCATTTTTGGAGTTCTCTAGGAGAAGTTGTTTGGGATGTTTCTGAAGTGTGAGTTTTGGGGTCAAGAAGTCCGTTTCATGGGGCATGTTTTATCCCAGTCGGGAGTAGTTGTGGATCTGTCAAAGATAAAAGCAGTTGTGTCTTGGGAATCTCCCATGACAATGGCAGAGGTGAAAAGTTTCCTCGGTCTTGTAGGCTATTAAAGGAGGTTTTTAAAAATTTCCCTTAGGCTACGACTCCTCTCATAGTGTTGATTAGAAAAGATCAGGAATTTTTATAGACAGATCAATGTCAAGAAGCTTTTGAGTATCTGAATAAGAAGTTGGTCAGTGATCTAGTTCTTTGTCTTCTAATAGAAAGAGTTCAGTTTGAGGTTTTTTTATGTTTCACATCTTGGTTTGGGCTATGTTCTGATGTATCATAGATCAGTTTTTTCTTAGGGGTATCAATAGTTTCTTCCCCATGAGAAAAACTATTCCACCCATAATCTTTATTTGGTGGTGTTAGTGTTTTCATGGAATTCATGGTGACATTACCTCATCAGTGATCATTTTTTGGTCTTCACTGATCATAATAGTATGAGGTATGTTTTCTCCCAGTATGACTTGAACATTCACTAGCATTGGTGGATGGAGTTCTTATAGGATAACATCTTCAAGATTTCATATACACTTGGAAAGGGGAATCTTGTAGTTGATGTGCTTATTAGGAAATCGTGCAGTGATGAAGTGTGTGAATTAGGTGATTCCTAGAAAGTTATAGAAGAAATTTTAGTATTACACATGGATATGGGAGAAGTTGGGGGAAGTGGTTTTCTTTTTCAGGTAATGGTGTGGTCATATCTGGTTCAATAGGTAGAGGAATCCCAGTTTGGGAATCTTAAGGTGGAGGTCTGGAGAGATCAAGTTATTTGTGGTGAGGACCCTAATGGTTGGTGTGAGGATGAACAACATCGAGTGTTGTTTTAGGGAATGATTTTAATTCCTTTAATGATGTGTGATATGGTTATTAGAGAGTTCTATAGTTTTCCTTTGGTAGTATATCCTGGAATAAAAATGATGTATCGAGATTTGATAGGTTATTATTAATAGCCTAGGTTGAAGCATGTTGTTGTAGGGTTTGTGTCTCAATGTTTAGTCTTCCAGAAGGTGAGGGCCAAGCACTGTGTTCTTGGTGGTTTTATCTAGTCATTAGATGTACCTCAGTGGAAGTGGGAGGAAATATTTATGGACTTTATTCCCAGTTTACCTCGATAGCTGGGAGGCTATGATGCTATAAGGGTGGTAGTGGATATTTTGATGAAAGCTTCCCACTTTATAGCGATCAAGGAGCCTAGATTAGTGGAGGTTTTGTCGAGTAAGTATCTAGAGGAGGTGGTGAGACTCCATGAGGGCCTGAGGATGTTCATTTCTAATTGATATCATCGTTTTACCTCTAGGTTTTGAAGAGGTCCCTCACGTGCTTTTGGTTCTCATATATCCTAAACACTTATCTTCGCCTAGATACAGACAGTCAGATAGAGCATACCATCCAGAATCTAGAAGACATGTTATACTCTTATTTCAAATACTTTCAAGGTTTTTGGATGAGGCAATTTTCCTTAGTAGAGTTTCTCGAAAAAATTGTTTTCACTCCACCATCGTCATGATTCCATTTGAATCCTTGTATGGACAAAATTTCTATTCTCTATTGTGCTAGACTAGGGTTGGAGAGTCACCAATTCTTAGGTTGAAACTGGTACAGAATAGGATAGAGATGATTAATGTGATTCATGATAGGATGAAAGCAACCCAAGATCATCATAAATCATATGTACATCATATTAGGAGACCTCTGGAGTTTGATGTTGGGGATCATGTGTTCCTAAAGGTTACTCCACGTCATGGGTATCAAAGGTTTGGTCATGGGAGTCATATTTCTACCTGATTTGTTGGGCATTTCGAGGTGTTGGCTCATGTTGGATCCAAGGAATATAAGGTAGAACTTTTCTCACTGATGATCAGGATACATGATGCTTTTCACATGTCTCAACTTCATAGTTATTTTCATGATGACTCACATGTCAATGATTGGGGTTAGATCAATGTTAACGATGATGTGACCTTTGAGGAGTGACCTAAAGAGATCCAGGACAACAAGGAGAAGGTGTTTCACGAGCATGATATCCCCTTGTTTCGTGTGTTATGGTGGCATTATGGCATAAAGGAGGGTACCTAGGAATGTGAGTTGAAAATACGTGATTATTACCCAAATCTGTTTGTTGTTTATCTTTTCTCTTGTAACGTTGTTTGTTTTGTGGATGTAGGACTTTTCTAGATTGTGATATGGATTTATCTTGTTAATTATTGTATATTTCTCTATTTTTAGAGGTATCTTCTCTTAGAGAGTGTTTAGGATGTGGTTTTTGGTTTTTTTTGTGGTTTCGCGTTGTTCCCCTAGTGTGGTGGTTGGGCTCCTGTGGTGGTAAGTGATTTGAGAGGTATCTAGTGGGGTGTCTGTTCAGATGACCCCTTTCTATTTCCTCTATATTTTGGTTTTGGATTATTAAGGATGAGGATGTTTTGAGAGGTATCTAATGTAAGGTCTCAGATATTCATGGATTGAATCTTTTCATGTTTCAGAAGACCGAGGTGCTCATAGGAAGCTTAGAGGGATTCAGATGCAAGATTTTGGATGCAGGGGAGGATTTCACATCATGAGAAGTTACATGATGTGAAAGAGGGTTTCATACCATGTAATATTTTAGTGTTTTAAAAATAAAACCAAATGAAAAGGTGACTTTGTTTCGGCAGAAACTAATCTTGAGACATTACATGACGTGAAAGGGGATTATACATCATTTAATCCCCCACTCTTGTAATGTTTCAATTGTTTTCCAACTACTTGAGTTGTCAAACACTATGGCTGTAGCTTCCCACTCTCTTGTCCTAGGTGACCCATCAACCCCCTCTTCAGCTTTTTGGAGATCCATTCAATGAAAATCGATATCTGGCTTCCATCTTTGATCTGTGGTGACCTGGGTTAATCCAAGGTGTTTTCCCCTTTGTTTTCTAGCGGGTTCTCCTATTTTGATCTCATTTTCTCTCGTATCATATCTTGGTGCTATGGAAGTTTCTTAACTATGGTTTTAATGATGTTTATATTGATTTTTTGGTGCAGTTGTTCCGTGACATCCTTGGATGGATGCAGTTCTTGTGGGAGGAACGATTAGAGATCCATTTCGTGGTTTGTTCTCATGTGAAGAACATTGAAAACCTTTTTGAGGTAGGGGATTCATTTCTTCTCTATTTATTTACATGAAATATTAGATTTAGTATGATTTATCCCCTTGTATCACAATGAAATTAACATAATAATTACTTTAATAGGATTAAATAATTCATATCAATGACATAGTGATGTTTCTTCTTTGTACCATGATAATAATTTTCCTCTTGATTTTCTAGTTAGTGTGATATCTATGCATTTCTTGGTTTAACATGTCATTTTTTTTGGAAATTAGTAAAGAATGTAAAGTTGGAATTAATTGATAATTAATTGGATAAATTATATTAAAGAGGCATGTTTAATTAATCTAGTTGTTGTTGTTGTTATAATTTGATGATAATAAAATTGAAGCAAGTGTGCATGTTTAATTGATTTATTTAATGAACCTGTATAATGATGATGTCTTTTGATAAAGGAATGAAATTCATGTTAAAATTAATTTATGATAGTTTGTGAAAGCTTTTTTCTTAGGTTGCCCATACTTGGAACCTATGAATAATGAATCAGTTAATTAAATATGTAATAAGAACCAGTTGTATGATAAAATATAATACCTTTATAGGTCCTGAGTTTCCCATTTGTTTATAAAGGACATATGCCTTATTATTTGGAGATGTGAGAGCTCATTATGTGTGAAGGCTAGATTCCTTGATTTAGGGCCAATGTGACGTGTGCCCGGGATGACTAGGATTGGAGGGCCATTGTGGTATGAGTGGAAGCGAGTCCCTAATGTGATGTGTGCTTGGGATGGCTAAGATTAGAGATCTATTGTGGTATGAGGGGAAGGGGGGCCTGGTTGTTGTGGCAGAAGTTAACACCTGGACTGGTGAGATGCATCGGTATATGTATGTGTGTTTTGGGAAGAACACCAGGGATGGAATAATGGGTTGAATATGGGCTTACTCACTATTATGAAAGCATGATGCTTGTTTGAATGAGTTTCTTGGTCGATGACCATATTGTTTTTTATCTTCATCCCATTCCCCAATGCTTGAGGTAGATGGTTTTGTTTAATCTCCTTCCAAGAGTGGTGAATACAAGTGGGGTATACCATGTGATTTCCATGTTTAGATTTTCATGATTGGGTGATTATTTGCTCTTACTATATGTGGAAAATACTCGAAAGATAGTTCATCTACTCATCATGTTGATCCCCTTGTGTTTGGTAGATTAGAATGTTTTCTTAGAATACCTGGTAATATAGAAAGTAATGTTGTTAAATAAATGAATAAATGTTTAACCCATGGTGTTGGAGCTTTTTGGGATGAAATTCCGAGGTTGTAAATTTTGTGAAGCTATGGACTTGGTTAGCTCATGCTTGGGGGGGGAATGGGTGTTTGTTGTGATGCTAATAAAATGTAATGTGGAAATTGTTAATGGTTAATTAATGGTTAAATAATTAATTAACATAATGTGAAAATAATAAAAAGGTATAAATTAATTTAATGTAAATCATTAAATGGTTGTGTTATTATAGGATATCTAGTCTTACCAGTGGTAGTTGGGAGTTCGAGAGACGTTAGCTGTAGTTGAGACTAAGATTAGGATATTCCCATAGCATGGTTGTGAGTTATGTTGCATCATGTACTTTTTATGTTTCCATATGATACTCCACCCTGCTGGTTAGGAAAATTGATGCCCTGGGGATTCTGACCCCTGAGGGGGGGGGGGGGGGGGGGTTCCCCAACATCCTAGTGGGAGGATAGATGGTCGAGTACCCCCTTTGTCCCCACTATATTCTCTTAATAGTTCCTTGTCTTAGTATGTACAGTGGTTAGTTTTCCCCATATATGTGTATATATGGATATAATGGATATTGGTTATTTCACACACATGTATTATAGATATAGTTTTCTAAGGACTACTATAGGTATGATGTGTATAGGATATGATAGCTTGAGGATCCTTAATCAGTGTATGGGCTGTGATGGCTTGAGGTATAATACCCGACGTATGATACACATTATGTGAGATTTGGTGGCTCCTAGAAACTACCTGGTTACTTTGGGTTATGTAGTTGTGGTGGTGTGTTTCATGAGGTTCATGTTGTGGTGCTTCACCCAGGTATCTGTGGGATAACCTCTTTGGAGAGATATTCTCGATACATGCAACATTGGGGTAGGGCATAAAACTAGTGGGGAAATGGTATTGGGGGTACCCTTGATATTATTTATTTTATAATATTATCTTGTATGTGATACTTCATGAGATTTTCCATAGTGAGGTTGTGAAATTAGTATACTAGTTTATGTGATAAGTAAGTTTCACTTGTTGTTCACTGTGCTTTAGCATGCTTTCTTTACCTTTTACACGAGAGGATCTGGGGAGGATCCTACTGAGTATACTATCATACTTGCCATATGTATATATAAATTGTTTTTAGGTCACTTGGAGAATGTTTGAGATTAGGCTAGTTACTACTATCTTGGGGTTTTTTTATGAGTTATTGGGGCTTCATTATCATTGTCATCTTTACTTTCTTTTGGTACTTTCTATTTTATCTTTCAGTTGTAGTAGTTCTTGCATGACATTACATTTGTGTACTTTGATTTTATTTTATATTAGAGCATGAGTATGAGTTTTTTAGTATTTATCTTATCTCTCTCTTCCTCATGTGTTCTCTTAGAGGGTAATGCCTCCCATCTACATGTTTATTATACTATCGGTTCTAATCGCCAAACTAGGGCCTACAAGAAGTAGGACTTGGGGGGTCAATATCTCTCTTCTCCCATTGTCAGCCTAGGAGGGGTACACTTTCTGGGGATGGGGTCAAGAAAAGGTTGGTAGGGAAAAAAATTTAGATGATCTTGGTGTGTGATGTAGTTAAGGGAATATTGACTAGGATATAGGATTTTAGGCCCCCCTGTGATCCGATGCAAGGAATCTGAGCCTACCGAACAACCGAGTGGGGTGGCATTGCTTGTAGGGTAAAGACCTAGGAGAGGTACATCCATCATAATGACTTGTGTTATTATTTGGATTTGTTTGATCTTGAGAAGTTAAAATGAATTAAATAAATCATAAAATATTATTTGTGTTTGTTTGAATTCTCCCATTCTATTATTTCAAAAAAAATTATATTTTTTTTAATTATTCATATAACCAAAAGGAAAGAGTAAAATGATATTTAAGCAGACTGAGCTATTTTTTTGAAACTTTCTTGAGGTCTGAATGTGTTGTTTCCTTGCCTATTTAAGCCGAATAGGCTATTTTTGAAACTTTCCATAGTCTCAATTGGGTAGATTCTTCCACAGATGAGGTCTTAGTCCACAAAAGAATCTATCAACCTTCCCACTATAATACATGACAAAGTTTGAGGTATAACGGGAATGTCTAGTGATGTTCATCTCATAGCTTCCCATAGATTCATTATCCTTCTTCATTAGCTCAAGAAACTCCTTCTCCATTATTATTCTCATGGAACAAGTGAAATACTTACTAAAGAATATATCTATGAACTCTTCCCACTCCATAGATTCAACCTCCACTCTTGGCCTTGTGTCTTTTATCAGCTCCAACCACAATAAACTTCACCCTCTAAGCGGTAAATAGCCCAGGTGACCTTCTCATGTTCCAAACAGTGGAGCATAGAAAATATCTTCTAGATGGTACTGATCCACTATTCAGTAATCAATGGCTTGTTAGATCCACTAAAGTTTGGTGGTCATTATCGCATAAATGAATCAAAAAAATTTTGTTCCCTTCATGGTGAGATCGGTCTCTCAACTTGATTCATGTTATTTCTCATAACTTGAGTCAGTTGGTTCATCATTCTCGTGAATGTTTCCATTACGACATTCATCAGAGGTTTGTCAGTGCATGGTCTATTGCGGTCACTATTTGCATGGTTCCTCCTATTTCCCACCATTTTATAAAATAATAAAACCTTAGTGAGAAACTTATTTCATTTACGAATCTTTTAACTATAAATGATTTTATGTCTTAAAACTTCATGCTTTAAACAATTACATTTCTCTATAAATACTTCAAAATGATTCATAAAAAGCTTATGATTAACCAAACATATCCCCCAGGAGGGTCATAATAAAGGGTGTCGCAAGGCCTGTTATCGTGTACCAGGATATCGTGGGTCAAGACTGAAACTCCTTGTCGGATTTTTCCCTCCTAGGTACATCTGTGCGAGAGCCGCCTCTACATGCTCGTATCCAGACATGGATATATTTTCTTGATAAAACACTTACTCAATACTCACCAAAATACCATGAAGTTTTCATATATTTAAAATTTTCTATAAGTTTATTCCTAAAGTTTTAATATCTTAGTTTCCATAAATAACTAAACTATCCTTTGATACTATCTATGACATCCTGCCTTTTTATTATATAACTTTTCATTATATTTTACAAATAAAGGATCTTTAAGGTCTAGTGTCTTGAAAATAAGGAACAATAAAACATGAAAACCTAAAACACTCTTTTAAATACCCTTAAAAATCTTCTTGAAAAGTTCATCCTATGTACAATTAATTAATCTCATAACCTAGAGACATACATCAAAGGAAAGGGTGAGTTGAAGGCCCAGTAAGGGTAAATAAGGGAATCAGTTTACATGATATCAATAAGAACATGATAAAAAACATAACGAAATAAACAATATAAAAATAGTAAAATCATAATAAAAAAATGGACCATAACTTTAATATGTGGATAAAACATTTAATTTAGATATTCATGAACATATCACCAAGGTTCCTCCCCATGGGGCCATAAAAAAATATATCAAGGTTGTTCACCAAGGTATCGTGAAACGTGTCATCTCTAGAGATTACATTCTTTACCAAATTCATTAGAGCACTATCAGGGTGCACCCTTAATATGTATTTATTTTCATGTGATACACATAGATCATAATCAAACATTTCCTAAATAACCCATAGAGAATAAAAAAATGGGTTTCATTTCAAAATCACGACTTTTTGAAATTTCTTTAAAACATGATCATTATGTCATTTATAACCCATGGAAAGGGAATGAGGGTTTTATGTATGTCAATTACAGAATAAAATATAACATTTTTTTTGTTTTTATTAACACCCATAGAAACAAAATAGGTCTGGTTATTCACATAAACAAAAAAGATAATTTCTTGAGAGAAAGAGAGATAAATTTTGAGATGAAATTTCGGCCGCATAACGGCTATATAACATGGTTTTAGAAAACAATAAAAAGAGAGGGGACAAGGATCAGCCATCAATAAATGAATAATTTTATAGTATAGGTACAGAATAAAAAGAAATAAGATCATGGTGTGTAATGACATACCACATGAAAAGGAAACTTGAAAGAAAAGAGAAAATGCGATTTATTTTACGAAAATTCAGCAGCCTAATGACGTCACTTTAAAATTCATAAAATAAATTGATGAGAGAAGAAAGGGTATATGATCATTTTTACATGAAATTTCCCATAATAAGAATAGATAATAACATACACCCACATAAGAATATGTAAATTAAGAGACATAAATAAAAGTAAATCATGACTAAAAGAGGAGGGTGGAAGGTTCTCTTACCTTAAAGAGTGACATTGAATGTTTGAAGGATGGGACCTTGGGGGATTGAGGGAACCTTGTGAGGACTACTTGGGAGGTAAAAAGACCAGATTTCCATTGATGAGGATTTTTCAATTAATTAAATGAGGTAATTTCTTGGTATTTATAGCAAAAGTGGGGGAATATTTTATTAATTTCCAAGGGACACCTCATCGGTGGTATTTGCAAAACCATGGGCTTTTCCATGGTATTTTCCCATGGTATTGGACACATGGGACACCTCATAGAATATATTACTATTAAAAATTTGACCAGAGTGATTACGTCATTATTACATCATTAATGATTTTATTAAATGCCTGAAACTCAAAACTGTATTTTCACTATTCACCTAAAAACAAAACATTTTATAAAAAATATCATAAATTCACCCTAAACTAATATTGATGATCTGAATTCAAAAATGAACTTCATTTTATGAAAATAATTTTCTAAATATTTGTAATTTAATTTTTCATAAAATCATTATTTATTCCAAATAAACAACTTTAAATCTATAACTCGTTTTGTAACACCTTGAAAAAGTAATCAAGGTCCCATAAAATTATCCTACAACAATAAGAAAATAAAGTACCCATTTATGATTAAATTTTATGAAAAAAAATTTCAATTTTAAATTATTAAATTAATTATTAAATTTTAAATAAAATATTGATCACGTACAACAATACCAAAACTTATACTATGATCGTTTTTTTACTTTTAAGATGTCTAAATTGTATTTATACATTCATGGGCAAAGTTTCTTTTTTTTTGGCCATTTTACTATTCATTACTATTCATAAGGGTATGTTAGTATTCATACATTACTATTCACTAAAAAATAAGTTGATCTTATTATACTCTAAATTTCTTACTGGTCACAACTGTAGAAAACCATTTTTTGAAAATCATTTTACAATATTAATTATTTAAAGTTTACATAAATATTTTAAAATTCCCTTTTTCCCAAAATTCATTAATAATATGGAACTATAAATTCATCCTACATTTATTAGGATATTTGAAATTCACCAACTTTTCCATAATAAGAAATAAAATTTTATTTATAAAAATTTTTTACACAAGTAACTATGGTCACATTACATATCCCCTTATAACACCAACATAAGACCTAAGTGTAAGTTGGGCTATGGTGATAGAATCTTGGGGCGACTCAGACAACATTTCTTGAGTGGTGATTTATATCAGCTTGAACTTCTTCCATAGGCGATTCTGTTTAAGCTTCACATGTTGGAGTTCGTCTTAGGCTTGGTCCAGAGCAATGCCTAGTGATGCAACCTCCTTCCCAAGCTCTGATAGATGGGCTTCGAATAGCCCGAGTCAACTATATGAGGCCATCAACTCTTATTTATGTATAAATTAACCAATATCACTTGTATTTATATACAATAGTTGTAACGATAAGAGTTTAGTTTTCAACGGTCATATTTAACAACACTCATATAATAGTCAAAACTCAATGATCTCATTTAATTATACTTACTTCATTAATTAAAGGATGTAGTTTTTTTAGTATAAAATAAAACACAAATTTAGGAAATAAATATTATTAAAAAGGTTGGGTCGTTACACTTACCATATAGAGATTCATAGGGTGCCATTGGAATTCTTGAGTGGAAGCTATTGTTGTAAAAGAACTAAACTAAAGGGAGATGTTGTTCCCCTCCACCTTTAAATTCCTTTGAGAAAGTTCTCAACATATCCTTGAGTGTATTAATATTCCTTTCAAACTGGCCATCAGTTTGGGGGTGATAGGTCGTACTAAAATTCAATTTAGTACTCAGAGCATGTTGAAGACTTCTCCAAAAAAAATTATGTGAACCTTGGATCACGATTAGATACAATAGAAAGTGGAACTCCATGTAGCCTTACCACTTCCGTCACGTAAATCCTTGCTAGTTGATCAAGAGATAAATCTTCCCAAATAGTGATAAAATGGGCAGTCATGGTGAGATAGCCAACAATAACCCATATCGAATTGTTTCCTTTGGAAGTTCTTGGGAGTCCAGTGACGAAGTCCACAGTGATATTGTCCCACTTCCATGTTGGTACGGGTAGTAGTTGCAATACCCCTTAAGGATGTTATCACTCTTCCTTCACTTACAGACATACCAGGCACCTTGAAGTGTAGTCAACAATCTCCCTTTTCATATTATCCCACCAATAATGATCTTGAAGGTCCTTATCAATTTTCCTACATCCAGGATGTATATAGAAAGTAGAGCTATGATCTTCATCCATAATATTTTTATTTATTTATGGAATAGATGGAAGACACAGTCTTGTATGGAAGTTTAGTACACCATCTTGATCAATATTGAACTCAGTAAGCTTCTGATCCTTTACAACCTCAAACTTCTCCTATAAAAAAGGATCATATTTTTGAGATTTCTTGATCTTATTTAGTAATAAAGGTTGAGAAATCATTTGGGTTAGGGTTGATGATGTACCTTCCCTTATAATTCCCATGTCCATCTTCACTAGGTCATTGATCAAAGGATCTCCTTGAATCCTCATCATGAAAAGAACAAATGGGTCTTTCCTGCATAATGCATCAGCGACTTTGTTTGCTCTTCCGGGATGATAATGAATTGAACAATCATAGTCTTTGAGAAGTTCCAACCATCTCGTCTTCCTCATGTTCAATTCCTTTTATGTGAAAATATACTTCAAACTTTGATAGTCTGTGTATATATCACATTTCTCCCCATAAATATAGTTCCTCCATATCTTCATAGCAAAACCGACCGCAACCATCTCTAGATCATGCTTAGGATCGTTCTCCTCAAGAGTCTTCAACTACCGATATGCATAATCAATGAACTCTTCATTTTTCATGAGGACTCACCCAATACCTTTCAGAGATGCATCGCTCAAAATAATGAATCCTTCTCCACATGAGGGAATAGTTTACAAGGGTGTAGTAACCAATCTCTTCTTCAGCTCTTGGAAACTTTTCTCACACTCCTTTGTCAAGATAAACTTGACCCCTTTTCGAGTTAACTTGGTTAATGGATTAGAAAGTCGTGAATTGTTTTCACAAACCTCCTATAATGTCCTGTTAATCCATGGAAACTATGAATATTAGTTTTTGTTTTAGACTGAGGCCACTCCTCTGCAACTTTTGTCTTTGTAGGGTTAAATGTGATTCTTTCGCTGGTAACAATGTGCCCCAAGAAAGAAACTTGTTGTAACCAGAATTTATATTTTCTGAACTTCCCAGAAAGCCTCTCCTTCCATATAGTTTGAAAAATAACCCTTAGATGATCCTCATGCTCCTCAAAAATTTTGGAATATATCAAAATACCATCAATAAAAACTACAAAAAATTTACCAATGTAGTCCTTAAAGACTATATTCATCAAATCCATAAAAATAAAATGTGTATTAGTCAGTCTGAAGGGCAAAACAACAAACTCATAATGCATATATCTTGATCAAAAGTTAGTTTTTGGAATATTTTATTTCTTCACCCTCAATTGATGATAACTAGATCGAAGATCAATCTTGGAGAAGAATTGATCCCCACAAAGTTAGTCAAATAAGTCATCAATTTTTGGAATATGTTATTTTTTCTTCAATGTGATCTCGTTCAGTTCTATATAATCGATACATAGCCACATTTATCTATCATTCTTCTTCACAAATAGATTATGTGCTCCCCAAGGAGATACACTTAGTCGGATAAAACTCTTCTCCAAAAGATCTTAGAGTCATTTATTTAACTCCTCCATCTCCACATTTTCCATCGTATATGGGGTATTTGATATCTTATGGGATCCAGGTATGATTTCAATGGAGAACTCTACCTCTCTTTCTAGGGGAGGTCTAGGTAACTCCTCAGAAAATATTTCAACGTATTCCTTGATTATGGGGACATTTTATATCCTCAAAAACGCATTTCCTTCTTCTTATTTACTGATCAAATCCATAAAAAAGTTTATAGGAGGTTCTTCTAGTCAAATATCAGGTTCAGATATCTCTCCTTAGAAGATAATTATAGGTTTTCCATTCAAGAATACTGATATTTCCTTGCTTCTACATTTGATCTTAGCATTATACTTTGAGAGCCAGTATATACCTACTATAATGTCGAATTCGAGCATGGTAATGACTACTAGATTTGTGATAAGATTGTGATCACTAAAGTAAATACTAGAGTTTCTAAACATTTATGATTCTTGGATAATCCCACAAGGAGTCTTGAATAATAACTCCACTTTTAGAAAATTGGGGGTTGATTATAAATTCTTGGCAAACATGGAAAAAATAATGGAATGTGTAGAACTAGAATCAAACAATGTACTTTCTAGCTTTGAGATAAAAACAAGAGTACCTGCCACCACATAATTTGTAACTTCAACTTCATCTATAGTGATTTCAAAAGTATGACCTTGTTCCCTTGGTTGTTGTTGATGCTGATGGTGATTCCCCTCTACTACCATTGAATTTGGATAATGATTGGTAAAGTACCCAATTTGTCCACACTTATAGCATCGGACACAAGGTAGGGCCTGAACCATCTCCCCCTTGTCGTTAGTGTTTGGAAGTTGTGTCTTCACCTCACTATGACAATTCCTCACAATGTGGTCACCTCTACCACAGTTGTAGCACTTCTCACTCCCGAGCAGGTAGTTCCTCGAATGCATCTTCCCACTTTTATTACATGTGGGATGTTTTACTTTCTTGACTCCTCAACCTTGATTGAAGATCCTCCATAAGATTGTCTCCATCGATATTTTCTTGTCCTTTGATTTATGAGACCATTACGTCTCACCAAACTCCAGTTCGACTTTCATCGCAATTCGCACGATCTCCTCATAACTATCATAATATCAGTTGGCTAGATTCTTCTTCATATGAGGTCTTAGTCCACTGAAAAATCTATCAACCATACCATTTGGATCCATGGAAAAGCTAGAGGTGTAACGTGAAGGCCTTATAATGTTTATCTCATATCTTCCCAGAAATTCATTATCCTTCTGCTTCAGCTTGAGAAACACCTTCTTCATTCTTGTTCACATCGATCGAGGGAAATACTTGTTGAAGAATATCCTTCCAAACTCTTACCACTCTATATCATCAACTTACACTCTTAGCCATGTGTTTTTAATTATTTCTCCCCACTGATCAACTTCTACCTATAAGTGATAAACAACCAAGGTAACCTTCTCTTGTTCAGAATAGCATAGCCTAAAAAAGATCTTCTTGATAGAGCCGATCCACTTTTCAGCAATCAATGGGCCGGTAGATCTACTGAAGGTTGGTGGTCATTGATGCATAAAGGATTCAACATAAATTTGTTACCTTTTGGGTGAGATCGGTCTCTCATATTTATTCAAGTTATTTCCCATAACTTGAGTCAGTTTGTTCATCATTCGCATTAAAGTTTCCATTCTGGCTTCCATAGGAGGGTCATCAGCACATGGTCCATTGCGGTCACCATTTGCATAGTTCCTCATATTTCCTGCAATTTTCTAAAAGAATAAAACCTTAGTGAGAAGATTATTTCATTTATGAATCTTTTAACTATAAAGGATTTTATGTCTTAAAACTTCATGCTTTCAAAAATCACATTTCTCTATAGATCCTTTATAATGATTCATAAAAAGATTATGAGTAACCAAACATATCCCTCAGGAGTGTCGTAAGAAATAGTGTAGAAAGGCCTGTTATCATGTACCAGGATACCGTGGGTCAAGCCCAAAACTCCTTGTCAGAGTTTTCACTCCTACGTACATCTGTGCAAGAGCCGCCTCTACCTGCTCATATCCAGACCGGGATGTATTTGTTTGATAAACGACTTACTCAATACTCAACAAAATAAAATGAATTATTCCTATATTTAAACTTTTCTATAGGTTTATTCCTAATGTTTTCATAGCCTAATTTACATAAATATCTAAACTTTCCTTTGATACCAACTATGGAATCCCACCTTTTTAACATAACTTTTCATTACATTCAACAAACAGAGGATCTTTAAAGTCTAGTGTCTTGGAAACCAAGAACAATAAAACATGAAAAATTAAAACCCTCATTTAAATCCCAATGAAAGGCTTCTTGAACATTTAATCCTATGTACAATTACTACATCTCATAACCTGGAGACATATATCAAAGGAAAGGGTGAATTGAAGGCCCAGTAAAGGTAAACAAGGGAATCTGTTCACTTGTGATATTAATTAAGAACTTGATAAAAAACAGAAAGATATGATCAATGGAAAAAAGACAAATATCATAATAAAAAAAACATTAATCATAACTTGAATATGTGGCTACAACATTTCATTTATACATTCATGAACATATCACCAAGGCTCGTCCCCAAGGTGTCATAAAAATTTTACCAAGGTTATTCACCGAGGTATCTTGAAACTTGTCATATCTAGAGATTAAATTCTTTACCCAATACATTGGAGCTCTATTAGGGCGCACCATTAATATTTATTTATTTTTATGTGATCCACATATATCCTAATCAAACATTTCATAAGTAACCCATAGATAATAAAAGAAATGGGTTTCATTTCAAAATTTTGACGTTTTAAAAGTGCTTAAATATAAGATCATTATGTCTTTTATGACTCATGGAAAGGGGGTGAGGGTTATATGTATGTCAATTACTGAGTCAAATAGATAAATTTTATGTATTTATTAATACCTATGAAAATTAAAATATATTTGGGTATTAACATAAATAATACAAGATAATTTCTTAAGAAAAAAGAGATATTTTGAGATGAAAATTTTGCAGCATAATGGCTATATAACATGGTTTTAGAAAACAATGAAAAGATAAGGGACACGAGTAAACTAATTTTAAATAAATAATAATAAATTATGGGTATATAATAAAAAGAAATAAGATCATAGTATTTATATTTGAAGGAAATACCATATGATAATGAAACTTGAAGGAAAAGAGAAGATGCGATTTCTTTTACGAAAATTTGGCAGTCTAATAGTGTCACTTAAAAATTTATAAAATCAGTTGATTATAGAGGAAAGGGTATCTCATAAATTTAACATGAAATGGATAGTAATAATTATATATAATAACATACCCCAACATAATAAAATGGAAACTATAATACATAACATAAAGGAAGTCATGACTTAAAAGAGGAGGGTGAAAGGTTCCCTTACCTTGAAGAGTAACTTCAAAAGCATGAAGGTGGGGACTTTGGGGGCTTGAGGGAACCTTGGGATGACTTCATGAAAGGTAAAAATACCAGATATTTAGTGAGGATGAATTTGTAATGAATGAAATGATGGAATGTCTTGGTATTTATAGAAAATGTGAGGGAATATTTTATTAATTTCCAAGGGACACCTCATTGGTGGTATTTGTAAAACCATGGGCTTTCCCATGGTATTTTCCACTTGGGACACCTCATAGAATAAATTACTATTTTCAATTCAACCAGAATTATTACATCAATATTACATCATTAATGATGTCATTAACCACCCAAAAATCACAACTGTATTTTCAATATCCACTAAAAAACAAAACATTTTATAAAAATATCATTAATTCACCCTAACCTAATATCGATGCTCTGAATTAAAAAATGAACTCCATTTTATGAAAATAGTTTTCTAAATATTTTTAATTTAATTTTTAAATAAAATCAATATTTATTAAAAAAATCAACTCTAAAACTATAACTTATTTTGTAACACCTTGAAAAAGTAATCAATGTCCCACAAAATTATCATATAACCATAAGACAATAAAGTTACCATTTACAATTACATTTTATGAAAATAAATTTTCATTTTAAATTAATAAATTAATTGTAAAATTGTAAATAAAATATTTATGACCGAAAAAATAACAAAACTTATTCTATGATCATTTTTCACTTTTAATATATCGAAATTTTATTCATACATTCATGGGTGAAGTTTCTATTTTTTTGGCCAATTTATGATTCATTACTATTCATTACTATTCATAAGGTTATGTTACTATTAATACTTTATTATTCACCAAAAAAAGTTGATCTTATTAGACTTTAAATTTTTTAATGATCATAACTGTAGAAGACTATTTTTTTAAAATCATTTCACATTATTAATTATTTAAAGTTTACATGAATATTTTAAAATACCCCTTTTCCAAAATTCATCAATAATATTCATCCTATATTTATCCGGACTTTTTAAAAACAAAAAATTTTCCATAATAAGAAATAACAATTTTATTTATACTAAAGGATTACAAAACTCATATAAGGCCTCGTTACATAGCTCCTTATAACAACTGTATAGGACCTAAGTGTAAGGTGTGCTATGGTGAGAGAATCTTGGGGCGGATCGGACAACATTTCTCAAGCAGTGATTTCTATCAGCTTGAACTTCTCCCTTATGTGATTTCGTTCAAGCTTTACATGTTCAAGCTCAGCTTGGGCTTGGTTCTAAGAAAAACCCAGAGATGCTACCTTCTTGCCAAGCTCTGACAAATGGGCTTTTTATGGCCCGAGTCTATTGGACTAGGCCATCGACTCTTCTTTCTGTATTAATTAACCAAGATCACATGTATTTATAAACAATAATTGTAACTTTTAAGGGTTTAGTTTTCAATTCTCATATTGACCAATAGTCATATAACAGTCGAAACCCAATGATATCACTTCATTAATTAAAGGACATGAAATAACCGACAAATTTAGGAAACAAATATTATTCAAAAGTTTGGGTCGTTACACTTGGGGGATTCATTAATAGACTTAATGAGAGACTAAGAGATGGTGGGACATGAAAATGAGCTTGGGAGTGAATGAAATGTACTGGAGGAGTGATAATTTATAGCAAAATGTAAAGAATTGTTTATTAATTTCTAAATATAGACCTTGGAAATCTTGGTTGTGGAAAATGAAAAACCATTGAATTACCCAGGGTTTTAGTTCATTATTTTTGGACATTTAAGAAGTTTTTTTTACTTTTATTTCTGAGAGAACTAAAATATATTTTTTAACATTACTTTGGGTATGGGAAAGTAAATTTTTCAATTTTTTGTTAAAAAACATTAATGTCTTTTTTTAAACATTGGAAGGTTATTTATAGGTTTAGAAAATCATTTAATTAATTATAATGTGTTATTTTAATAAAATAGGTTATATTTTTGTCTTGGATTCAGTTATATTGATTATTAAATTGCTATTACATATTTATGAAGTCATGAAAAATACTAAAAAATGAAAAAATGTAATTTATATTGACTGAAAACTCAAATATTTTAGAAAATTCTCAAAATTTTACCCTAACTTAATTTCAACATGATGATTTCAAATATGATTTGAGTTCACTTTGAGAAGGACCATCCATGATGAAGAACTATTTAGTGCATTCCTTGATCGAGAGAATAGAGGATGAGCAAGCTGCTAGAAATTTATCAGTTTATGTGAATCTAAAATCTGGATTATTGAAGAGAAAGATGAGAATGAGGTATGACAATAACTTTACCTTACTGATTTAGATTGAATCAATTATTATTATTAAGGGGAGAGTTTGTTAAGTTGGAAGATAACTGGAATGAGGAACATTCTTGTCCAAGAATGTTTCTAATGTGTTTGATGAGATTAGTGTGAGTCATTAATTTCTTGAAAATATGATTTTAAATCCCCTGGAAAGAGAAAATTGAGTTGGTATCAAATGATAGATAGTTTTACAGATAGTATTGATCTTTAGTCTAATATTCTATGATATAGAGATATCGTAGGATAGGACTTCGCTCTAACTTCCCCTCATCTTTTTCTATAGAGTAGATCATGCGCTTCGAGGAGGAAGAAGAAGAAAAAGATGAGGGGAAGTTGGAGCGAAGTCCTATATTGCGATATCTCTATATCATAGAAGAGGAGTAAGAAGAAAAGAGTAGAGCAAGGATGAAACTGGTGCTACCCTGTCCATGATATGAGTGTCGAGGATCTTGAAGATGAATGAGGAAGAATACAATAGGAAAATACTTTGTGTCCATACATGTTGATCATTCAATATCATAAGACAAATTAACAATCAAAGACTTGTACCTGAGGAAGAATAATGCATTTTGTTGTCTCTTGCTTATTTATTACATTACATGTGGTTTTGTGTGTTGGGAATTCATAAATGGGTATATATATATTAACTCAAACAAAGGTTTTAATATCAAGATGGGATAATTAAAACAGTAGAATTCAATAAAAAGGTCAAATTGATTTATCCCCACCCCCTTAGAGTGACTACATGATCTACTGGGCACTTCAATGTTTATATTTTTCTATGCATACAGCCTAATGGCTAACTACAAGGTCCTCTCAAAGGATACCTTCAATTACTCATTCTTTATTCATGTTATTTATTATTATTTTTTTGGATTTAATTTTCAAAAAAAATAGAAAGGGAGATAGGATGGGGGTAGGTTTTTGATTGATTCATAAAAAATTAAACAATATATTAACTATAACAAAATGAAAATGTCAGCAGGAAAGGTGTTGATCCTTAGAAAAAATTTAATGGATCCCTTTATTTTTAACACTTATTTATTTTATCTTTACTCAACGATTGAAATAAAAACCTATCGCTCGATCATCTTCTACTATTTTAAAGTGTGAGGTATTAGTATGCTCAAAGTACCCTAAAAGCACACCAACCACTTACTCTTCCGTGGTTAATGAGTAAGAAAACTCCTCAACCAAGAGCATGCACCTACTCAATTATTTGAATCCATAATATGTCATTAATCTCCCAGCTCACTCAACTCCATTGTTTGTTGAGAGAGCCAAGAGAAGGAAGTACAAATGATTTAAACAGTGAAAGTAGAAAAATTGTGAGTAAAATAATAAGCGAAGAGCAACAACTACTAATTTAATTCTCCAAACTACTCACTTCCTTACTCAAAAATAAAACAAAATAATAAAAAATATTGAGAAAATAAAACATGAGAAGAACATACCTATTGGATTTGGTGGTGAAGAAACAATTAATTTGTACTTTATGATAAATTTGTATTCATGTATTTGAATATTAATAAATACCTTATCATATCTTGAATATTATTCTGCGTGACAATACATGTGATAATTTCATAAGGATAGTTGTTTCACTAAAGGGTCATAGAAGATCCTTGCTTTGATGAGAATTTGGAAGTGCCATAACACTATTCTTTAATGTATGTTCTATGACTAGATAATTTTATTTGAGGGACACAAATAATAGAGGTCCTTAGGGGTGAGGACTCATTAATCATTGAGGGACCTTCTCATGGTGTGCTCCCTTAGTAATATCTAGGAGGATATTATTAGAATGAGACCCGCTAGTAGGAAATCCACATTTCATAGTGTCATTGGATGTTCCTATTTGTAGACGTGTGTATTGGTCCTTAGACTTTATGATTATTATTAATGGATATTACAACATGCGCACATAGATGTATTGATGAAAACTGTGATGACACACTATTCGCAGCAAGGTAGGCTACGTTGGGTGTGTCACGAGTAATATTGTATTAATAGATAATGCGAGAAAGGATTTTTCATTTCTATTCCACGATGGAAGTTGATATGTCAAGCCCTTTTATGGAATTGATATAGCCTAAAAAAATCCATGTCCATGGTGAGGAATGAGAGAGTTCAATTCTGGGAATCCAAGAAAGAATAATCGATCACATGGGTTGATGGAACTAGCATGAAACCCACTTGATTCAAGATATCAAGACCAAGGGATTACATTACACGATAAGCGTTCATAGGAGGTGAAACATCATTACGGTGTTAACTTCTTTCTTTATTGGGGTCTTGGTGTGTGTGTCTAGATGCTAACCTTGGACTTTAGGTAGGATCCTTCTAATTTTACTGAGAAAGAGGCCTAGAGGGTCACACACTAAGTGTGTCCAACTATCCCAGTTAAATATTCATTTAACAAGCTAAATAATGATTATTCATGATTGTGGTTTAATAATTATTTACGAATTCCTGATCACATTTATATAGACACTAGTTATTTGAGAGAATATATTGTGGGTGAAATAACATATTTATTTTCAAGTAGTGCAGTGATATTTATTTAAGAAATAATTAGTCATTATTCAAGGACTAATAAATGTGGAGGAGGAAATAAAGAAAAAGGAAAAAAGTACATACCGTGTATATTAATGTACATTCCATGTAGTTTTTATGGGGATTTTTGAGAAATAATAATATTTGTTTAATTAAATAATATTAGGTTTAATTCATTGGGCACATGTCAAGCGATAATAATAATAGTAAAATTTTATTATTAGACATGGGGTATTACTAAGATTTAAATGAAATGAATAAATTTCTTTCAGTAATTAAATCATTTTATTATTCTAAATAATATAAATCCCAATTACAATATTCTTATTTAGATCTATCCACTCTTTATGGTTGTGCACAATGGATCTAAAGAAACCTCTCAAGCCAAGAGAGAATTCCTTTCCTCCCAGAACACTCTCAAGTTACAAGAGAGATCCTCCTCCACCAGATCAAGGAGAGCGATTTGGAAGTGGATTTCAACGAGATTGGAGGAGAACATCACAAGAAAAGGCTCTTATGCACTAGCACCTAGAGATCCATTCTACGACGTCTAGAGATACATGGATCATGTGTGCATCACCACTAGAGGAAGCCTACACTGGGCTTCTACGATGCAACGATGGATCACATTGGATCATGACAAAAAACATCAACAGAAAGAGAATTCCATCAAGGTAATTCTTTTCTTTTAATTAAATTAATTATAACCAACATATGATGATCCTCTCCATGTTTCTGTGACTTCCCTCTTTCCTTTTCATTCTTAGTTATATTCTAAAGATTCTGCATTTTATCATCATGACGAATATTAGATTGATCATTGTTAACAGTAAAATTAAAGTTGTGTGCACTCATCCACATGATTCATCTACACCTAGAACGTACAATACCCGCACCCTTCAGATCAAATGTGAGGATAGATCTCTATATACATGGAGGGAGAAAGAGTATGGGGGGAGAAGCACTAGCACAATAGAAACTCAAAGAGAAAACTAAGGAAAAATTAGGAAAATAATGAAATATCAAATGAAACAACAGTCCCAAGGTTCGGGTTTCCTCTCAATAGTTCCTTTATCCCGTATTTATAAGTAGACCCATCGAATCAATTAACTCTCGAAACCAGAGAATAAATTTACCCAAAAAAAATTTTGTACCATCTTGCGTGAATGAATCCACCTATACTCAATCATCCCTCACTACAACATATGCCTCCATGTAGAGGTTCAAATTCAACCCCTAAAGAAAAATCATCCATATTATGTGTACTTCCCTTGGTCGAGATCCGCCTAACATATGTACAATCTATGGTTGAGGCTTAGAGAAGAAAAAATTGATAGCCTTACTTCCCTACCTCATAGATCAATGGAAATCAGAGCAAGGGTTTTCTTGAACATGCTGCATACCTGCTAGATTTGTAGAGCTTAGCTTCACAATAAGGCTGGATTGCAAGAATTTAATTATACCTGGGATTGGGACAACTATTGGGATTTGCTCTGGATATGGAATAGATCTGAAAAATAGTGGTCTTCAGGTCTAGAATCGGGTGGATCTGGCTATGTATCAGCTCTTCTGCTCGAGCTACATTCCTTACTTTGGGTAAAGGGGTTGTTGTGAACACTTGGTGGGAAGCTAATCTGGTGACAGATAGCTGACGGAACAAAATACAATGGATTTCTTGGAAGTCACTCTGTACCCATAAAATAGGAGGCGAAATGGGATTTCGGGACCTCCATCTCTTTAATGGCGCCCTTTTTTCCAAATAGTGGTGGTGCCTCATGTTTTACCCATCTTCTCTCTATGCGTAGATTCTTCATGCAAAATATTTCCTCCACTCATATTTCTAGAAATCCTATCTTGGACCTCGCCCTAGCTTTTTATGGAGAAGTATATGGAGATCATGAAACATACTTAATAGAGGGTTGGGTTGGATGATTGGGGATGGTTTGAAAGTAAAAATTTGGAATGATCCCTGTTTAATTGAAAAATATGGTATTTGGGATACTTCCCCAGCCTTCCCTGGATATGAGAATGCCATTGTTCGCTACTTATTTGACGATCATGGGACTGGGTGGTGTATGGATAAAATCAATTCTTGGTTCAATGAAAGGGAAAAAAGGATTATTCTTAGCATCCCCTGCATGATGGATGTGGGGAAAGACTATTTATTTTAGAGGAACGAAATTTCTGGATCCTATACGGTGAAGTCAGGATATAGGCTCTCTCTTGATGCTCAGGTTGAGGAAAGGTATGGGCTTTGGAAAACTCTGTGGAAACATAATCTGCCCTAAAAAATATGCTATTTCTGGTGGTAGGTTTGTACTGGTATCCTTCCCACCATGGAATTCCTAACCTTCCTCCATGTTATGACTGATAAGAATTGTCCCCTTTTCTCGGGTGTTCTATAAATACTCTACATGTGATCATCCAGTGCCCAGGGGAGGAGGGGATCTAGATTTCTTAGGTCTCTGTTATGGATCATAGGCTGGATGCGACACTGGACCTTCAAATGTTTTTGATGTCATGGTCTTCTTCTTTCACTACTGATAAAGATTCCTCATTGTGTATCATGGATTGGATCATTTGGGTTCGAAGAAATGACTTTATCTTTAATCACACAGAAAATCCTTCCGAGTTCTGGATTGAACGAGCTACCTCTTGGATTGAGGGGTAGAATCGAGACTCTGATCATCATGGGCTCATTGGCACTCACACAACTGTATCATGATGGTTCCCTCCCCCAGAAGGGATCCTTAGGATTAATGTTGATGTGTCTCTCTCCAAGGATGGATTTTTTGGAATTGGACTTTTGTCCCCGGATCATCATGGAAAAATCATTGCTACCAAATATGAATCACACCACGCTCTCAAGGAGCCCGTTGTTGCTGAAACCTTTGTTGTCCTTGTCGGGCTAACTTTTGCAAATGATTTTGGATGGAAAGTTATCCATATTAAATCATATTGTCTCACCATCATCAATGCTATTAGGATTAATGATGGCCTTCAATATTTTGGCTCCCTCATTAGAAAAATCATGTCTCTTAGTCAAAGATTCATATCATGCTCCTTCTCTTTCATCAAAAGGGAAGGAAATGAAGAATCCCATCATCTGGCTTCTTTTGGCCTTTCCAACGTGAATCATCTCTGGGTTCATCATTTTCCATCATGGTTGTATGATTTTGTTTCTATTGATCTCTGAGATTAATTTATCATCTTCCTTTGTCAAATAAAGCTGGGTAATGCTGGATGAAATCTACATCAGGTGGGATCTAGTATTATGGTAGCTAGAACGTTCTAGGTAAGGGTGTAATTTAGGCCTGACTTGGACCAGGTGGGGCCAGGGCAGAATGAGCCTCCAAATAATCGAGGCACGAATCACTATTTGCGTCGGGTTAGTTGGGCTGCATCGGGCTTTTTGGGTCGGGTCATGAGCCTTCCCTTGAGAGAGATATTTTATGAGATTTTATTATTTTTAAAATAATTTATATAAAAAATTAAAAAACCATTATGTTATTTTAACATCTTTTTAATTTTTTTCTAAACATTAGTTTTTAAAAAATTATTTTAAAATTATTTTAATGATTTTTTAAAACTTTTTTTCATGTTTTTTTTAAAAAAAATTAAAAAATCTTTTTAACCGGGTTTTTATAATCTTTTTTAATGTTTTTTTAAATTTCATTTAAAATATTTTTTAAACGTTTTTAACGTATCTATGTTTTTTTAAATGTTTAACATTTGTTTTAAAAACTTTTATTTTATTTTTTATCAAAAGTTTCATTTTACAACAAAAAGGTTTTTAATTTAACTTCCAATCATTTGATATATTTTAAATTTATCACTTCATGCATTTCACAAAACTCCTCAACCCCAACAACACATGACTATTATATTTGTTACATTTTCTTTAATTTAATAAAAATCTAAAATATAGACATGTTCATAAAATAATTAAAGTTAGAATAATTTATTTGAAAACATCCGATTAAAAAAATGAATTTATATAGATTTTCATGTTTAAATAAATATCATTCATCATCGTAAAAAAATATTTATAATAATATGTGCAAGTTACAAAAAAATTAATGAGAGGTTGAGGGATGTGTTGATTTTTTTCTAAATAGATTTACATATGTGAATATATATATATATATATATATATATATATATATATATGTACAAATTGAAATAAAAAACTAACGAGGGGTTCGAGGTGTACAATAGTAGGTGGGTGTGTTAATTTATAATTTCTAAATAAATTTGTGTTTTTGTAAATATTTTTTAAAATCATTTTTTATAAACATTAATTTTTAAAAGTTTATATTGATCTTTTTTTTTAATTTTTTTAACTTTTTTAAACCTTTTTTTTAATGTTTTAAATTTTTAAAATAGATTTATATATGTTAATATATATATATATATAATTTGCAAGTTATAAAAAAATAACGAGTGGTTGAGGGTGTGAAACACTGGGTGGGTGTATTAATTTTTTTCTAAATAGATTTATGTTTTTGTAAATGTTTTTTAAATCATTTTTTTAAACATTAACTTTTAAAATTTTATATTAAAATTTTATTTTATTTTTATTTTAAAAAATTTTTAGACATTTTTTTAAAAAAAATTCTAATATTTTAATTTTTTAAAAGTGGTTTATTTATGTTAATATATATATATAATATGTCAAAGTTATAAAAATATAAAATATAGACCAATTAAGATAATAATTAAATTATAAATAATTTATTTGAAAACGTTCGATTAAAAAAATGAATACATAGAAATTTTCATATTTAAATTAATATAATTCATCATAATAAAAAATATTCATAATAATATGTGCAAGTTGTAAAAAGAAAATTAATGAGAGGTTGGAAAGTGTGGGAATTTTTTTTCTAAATAGATTTATGTGTGTGTGTGTGTGTCTAATATGTGAAAGGTGTAAAAAAATTAACAAGGGGTTGGCGGTGCACAGCAGTAGTGTGTGGGCTATTTTTTTTCCTAAAATAGATTTATGTTTCTGTAAATGTATTTTAATATCATTTTTTTTCTAAACATTAATTTTTAAAAGTTTATATTAATCATTTATTTAAAAATGATTTTAAACATTCTTTTAATGTTTTAATTTTTTAAAACAGATTTATATATGTTAATATATATATATATAATATGTGAAAATTATAAAAAAAATTAACAAGGGTTTGTGGGTGCGTAGCAGCAAGTGAGTGTGTTAATTTTTTTCTAAATAGATTGATGTTTTTTAAATGTTTTTTTAAATCCTTTATTTCTAGACATTTTTTTTAAAAGTTTATTATAAAATGTTTTTTAACCTTTTTAATCATTTTTTTAATGTTTTAATTTTTAAAATAGATTTATATATGTTCATATATATATATAATATGTGCAAGTAATAAAAAAACGAGGGGTTGGGGGTGTGCAGCAGTGTGTGGTTGTGTTAATTTTTTTCTAAATAGATTTATACATTTGAATATATATATATATATTGTGTACAAGTTGTAAAAAAATTAATGAGAGGTACGCAGAATTAAGTGAGTTAATTTTTTTTCTAAATTGATTTATATATGTATATATAATATATATAATATATGCAAGTTGCAAAATACATAAAAAATAATAATGTGGGAGGGGGTCTGCGCAAACATCAGTGGTTGAGTGTGTTTTCTTAGTTAATATATAATGAGTTATTATATATATATATATTATGTTACATCTTTTATTTTAAAAAGTTTTACTTAAAAAAAAGAAATATACGTGTATATATATATATTATGTGTAAGTTGTAAAAAAACTGAATGAGGGGTGCACAACAGTGAGTGTATGTGTTTATTTTTTTTTTCAATAGATTTATACATGTGAATATATATATAATATGTGAAAGTTGTAAAATAAAATTATTGAGGAGTGCATAAAAGTGGTCAAGATAATTTTTTTTATAAATAGATTTATATATATGTATATATATAATATATGCAAGTTTCGTCATAATTAAAAAAACAAAGTGGGAGAAAGGCGTGCGCGAACATTAGTGGGTGAGTGTTTTTTATCAATATATAACGAGTTATTATATATATATATATATTATCTTAAATTATTGATATATAATTATATATATATATATTGTCTAGTAATTTTAAACTAGGCATACCGCCACAACTAGGTGATATAGGCACAAACATGGAAACATGTGGTAGTGGGTTCGAGTCTCCCTACTAGCAGTTTCTCAGTATTTTTTTTAGAGCGGGCGGGCTTTTACTAGTTGGACTTCATAGAGGCCCGCATGACAGCCTTTTTTAGCATGTCCTGGCCCAAACCGCAGGCCTCCTTGCATTGGCCATGCTCGACGGACCTTCGACCTGAGCCTGACTCGATTCAAGCTTTTCCAAGTCGGTCCACCGAGGCTTTCGGCCTGGGCCAGTAGGGCTTTCAGGCCGCTGGTCGATAATTAAACCCTTATTTCTAGGCTTCGCTACATTGATGTAGTGATTTAATCGTTGCTACAATGAGGGCTTGTTTGCAACTAAGGATGTCTGGATTAGATTGCACCATGTGTTGGGAAGCTATAGAAAATTTGGGTCTTCTAATTGGGTACTTTTGTGCTAGTCAATGGATCGTTGCATGGAGAGTGAGGGGTTAGAGTTGAATTTGTTGGATCTTTGGTGCTTGATGTTGGTATTCATCCCATATATTGATGAGAGATAAAATTATTATCGAAAATACATATCTATACATTAATAGGGGACTTTATCCCAACATTAATGGAGAGTTATGCTTAATATTAATAGATGGAAAAAAGGATGTTGGTTCAATTAATTGGTTATTATGGACTTAGTGTCTATATAAGAGGATGTGATAACATATTTTTAAAGTGTCAACATGATGTAACCTGCAAGAGAGAACCGGGAAGGGGTTGCCGAGTTTGTGGTGGCCTGTGTGAAACAACAATGACGACACAATTAACTTGTACCCGTGGAGAGGTTATTGACAAGATGTTTGAGATTTCATCCACCGAGAGCACGAAGGGGGATTCCACGTCGGTGGTAGCATGTGTGGTGTGTCAACTTTTAATAGGTGCAGAGCAGCAATGACACAATCGATGACTAGAGCCATGTATTTAAAGTCTTCCTAATAGTGGTGATCAGGTGTCGCGTCCTAGTTAATGATTGGCGGTATATCCTGATGGTGAGATAATGAGAGAGAAATCCTTCAGGTGTTTCATGGTTGATGTATGTTCGGATGAAGATCTCTAAGGTAGTGACAATTTGTCACAGATTGATATTTTGATACATTGCATTGTTGAGATGTTTTTCAGAGAGAAAGTGAAGGTGTATCGGGGTGTGGTTTTCACAAAAGTTTTCTACGCTCTCTCATTTTTAATTCAAGTTTGGAAATTACATGGATTCTTTGTATTATATGATACATAGTGTATATTTTCAGAATTGACCAGTGGTTTTTTAATCCTCTCTATGGGAGTGTTTTTCCTTGTTAAAAAATATTGTGTGCTAATTTATTTATTATTCATATATCGCTTCCATATTTCATCGGGTTTTTCCCAATATTTTGGCAAGAATGTTTTGGTCCAGAATTTGGATTCTCCCCAAAACATTGGTATCAAGAATCAGGGTTTGTGCTTACAATTTATCATGAGAATTATGGATGTTTTTGAAAGGACCGATGATGCATGTGCAGTGTAGAAAAAGGTTTGGATATTAAAGTAGGTTGAGCAAGGAGATACACATATCTGCTCAGGGGATGCTGAGAAGAGGGAGTAGTTTATTTTGGAAGGTGCTCTAAATTATGTGGTAATCACTATTATGGAGGAGCCAGATGTTTTTGGTTCTAGTCTTGTTCAATGGGAAAGTGCATATATAGATATGAAGTTTTCTGTTTTTGGTATCCTTTTTTGAAGGGGGCTGATATTGTTTTCATCAATAGTGAAAAGGACGTCGTAATATTTTCTGCAGATGATGATGGTTGGTGTGCTACCAACCTATTTTTTTCCAATTGGGTTTTTTTAATTTTTTCATTCTTTAATATGGTGAATAGGGATATTTTTTAGATTCATCACATTTATTGATGAGAGAGAAAAATATTAATGGCGTTATTTCTCTCAACATTAATTAGATATTTTATCCCAACATCAATGGAGAGTTATTCTCAGTATTAATGGGTAGAAAAGGGATTTTTACTACATTAATTGGTTATTATGGACTTGGTGTCTATATAATAGGATACACTAACATATTTTGAAAGGGTATTATCATGATGTAATTGATAAGAGAGAACCGAGAAGGGGTTGTCGAGTTTGTGGTGGCCCCTGTGACACGACGATGATGACACAATTATCTTGTACATGTGGAGAGGTTCTTGACAAGATGTTCAAGATGATGCCCACTGAGAGGAATAATGGGGTATCACGTTTGTGGTATCATGTGCAGCATGTCAGCGTTTAACAGGTGTGGAGCAATAGCAACACAATCGATGATCGATACCATGTATCAAAATTCTTCCTGATAGTAGTGATCAGGTGGCATGTCCCGGTTAATGATCGGTGGTACATCATGATTGAGAGACCATGAGAGAGAAATCTTTCAGGTGTTGGAAGATGGTGTGAGGCTGACACATGTTCAGATGAAGATCTCTGAGGTAGTGACATTTCATCAATAGAAGGGTGATGTTTTTTCACATATTGATCTTTCGATACATGGCATTGGTGAGATGTTTTTCGGAGAGAAGGTGGTGGCATATTAGGGTGTGGTTTTCACATATTTTTTCCATTCTCTCTCATTTTTAATTCATGTTTGGGCATTACATGGATTCTTTATATTCTCTGATTCATTGTGGATATTTTCGGAATTGCCCTATGGTTTTTTAATTCTCTGCATGGGAGGGTTTTTCCACATTAAAAAATCTTGTGTGCTGATTTATTCTGGATGAAATGTACTTCATGCGGGATTTAGTAATAGGGTCGTTAAAACATGTTAGGCTTCACTAAATTGATATAGTAGAAGAACTGGTGCTGTGAAGAGGGCATATTTTCTACTGAGGATGATTGGATTATATTACCCCATGTGTTGGGAAGCTATAGAAATTTTGGGTCTACTAATTTGGTACTTTTTAATCGGCTGATAGATTCTTTCAAGGAGAGGTCTCAGTTTTCATTGAATTTTTTGGATCATCGGTGATGAGAACATCCAACTAGATCTAATGATGTTTTCTTTTGGGTGCCACAAATGCGTTGGGAAGATGTTCTCAGACCGTAATTGGGTTTGGTGGGCATACATGATGGAAGGAATTGGTGTTGCATATGGATTAATATTGTATCATATTGGAGTCCAAAAAAGGGATTCCAACCTCATTTTTGCACGAAAATTCTCATGTAGGTGTCTGTTATTATTATTTTTAATTTTTTTATGATTTTGAACACTAATGATATATCCATATATTATTGAAGACTTAAAAAAATCTATTGTCAATTTTAATTTTTGTGAAAAGGGGTGGGTTATCTTTTTTAATTTACCCCCTTTAATTTGGTAAAAAGGAAATGAATCCCTCTTTACACAGGTTTATTTAATTTATTCAATAAGTAGTTGGGGAAAGGGGTGAAGGTTATCTATAAAAGTAAACTATTCCCTATTCGAAAATCATCACCTTCCACATTCACCATCTCCCAATTACATTTAAAAAATAATGGTATTTGTTAGATGTTTCTTAATTTATTCAAAAGTGAATATTCTGGGTGTTTTCTTCTTATAATATTTAGTATCATCCCATTTTTACCCATAACAATCCTTTTTTCTACACATGGTTTTTTACCCCTTTTCATTTGAAGGGTTTTTCATGTTACATCTAATATCAATTTATTTCTGCATTTTTTTACATTATTTTTATCTCCCATTTATCATTAGGCTTAAGGGATAATTATTTTTATCCCAACAGGTGGTATCAATGAGAAATTCTAGGTTGATAACATGTTTACATGGCGGTGAAATATGAGATCAAAAATTTCCAAGGTAATAATTTTCTATTGTCAAAAAATGAATATGCAAGCAATGCTATGGAAAAACAATTTCCCACTGAAAATTGAAAAAAATAGTAGGTGTGACCAAGGGGAAATTGAATGATATACATGGAAATGTTGTTTCCAACATCTAATTGGTTTTATCAGACTATGTATTGTCAGACATTTCGGAGAAAAAGATAATGAATGAAATTTGGGATACTCCGACGAGATAGTGTGAGGCCAAGTCACTGCACAACAAAATTTTCCTAGAGAAAATTATAATCTCTTTGAATATCGTAGTCATCATCGGTGACTGACCACATCAACACCCTCAATACCCTCTTCACTCAACTTATGGAATTGGGATACAAAATTATAAATTTTGAACGTGCATAGATTCAACTCTATAGTTTTCCCATATTTTTATGATAACTTGTTATCAACCTCATCAACCATATCTTAATGGATATATTGATATTCAATGACATTGATGCTACTATTCTTGAAGAGGAAAGTCATTGTAAGAATAAGGAAGATATACTAACAACCTCCCATAAACCAAAGGCTCTGTCATTGAAAAGAGTAATAATGATGGAGCATGGTTTCAATGAGAGTCCGGATTGTGGCAACTCCAAATCAAAGAACAAGAAGAAAATATCAAATGGTAAAATTATGGAAAAAGGGGGTATGTCATCAAATACTATTGGTACAAAAAGGGTAATGGGAATAACTCTTAAAGAAATGTAGTGAGTACTTCTAGAAATGGATATGTACTAGTCAGTGAAGTGTTGACGACTACTGAAGGTAGATGAAAACTCAATGAAGCATGAATAACTAACTTAGAGGCAACATGACACATGAAATATTGGAAGGAATGGTTGGATCGGTATGAACTAATCTGGAAAATAAATATGTGTGGGGGAATGATCTATAGGTTTTGGGCATAGTGGAAGCATGCGATGGGCAATGCCAAACATTAATTTTTTCCATAATCAATGATAAATCTGAGATCTATACGACAATGAACTCTTTGATCCATAGAATTGAGTCAATGAAATATACAATGAAGAATTTCATCGGAACTGATAGAGAGGAGATCAACACATATTGTTTATAATTTATTTAATTAGATTAAGAATTAAATCCAAGGAATTATTTCTTCATTGATGTGTTTGGAGACATATCTGAAGTGTACGATCATTGGGTTGTAGAAATAAAGCATATATTTCCTCTAGTGGTGATCCACATGTGTTCCAAGAACCTCCAAACATCGCTGAAGGATTCTCCAAGTACTATCATGGATGATCTGTGCGCTTGTCTCGTCAGCCTTTGATTACCTTGATAACCACTTCTTAAGCGTTCTCCTTGATCTGGTGGAGGAGGATTTCTTTTTATCCTTGAGAGAGTTCTTGGAGAATAGAGATCTCTTGGATTGAGAGGTTTTCTATAAATCTGTTGTTCACAACGGGATAGGCTAATGATAAAATAACATAATTGGGTATTTTTATTACTAGGGTTAAAATATTATAAGTGCCCAAATGCCCTTAATTATTATTTAATCCTAGAAAACCCCTTGTCAAATAATAATTGTAATATTATTATTTCTTGACATGTGCTTAACATAAGAATTATAATTAAATATTGTTTAATAAAATAATATTCAATGTTATTATTTCTCACTGGACTATCAAAAATAGTCCGCCATTCTTCTATAATATTTATCAATCCTTGAATAATGTCTATTTATTTATTAAATAAATATCACTTCATTATTTACCAATAAATAAATAAATATAATATTCAGTATATAGAAAATAAATATTTATTAAATATTCCGCTCATGATATATTCTCTCGAATAACTAGTGAAAAAAAAATGTGATCAAGAATATATGAATAATTATTAAACCATGTATGAGAATAATTTTTATTCAACCTACTAAATAATAAATAATATTATATTATTTAACTGAGATTCTAGATACACTTAGTGTGTGACCCTCTAGGCCTCTTTCTCAATGGTATTAGGTGAAGCAACCCAAAGTACAAGTTTAGAGTTTAGCAACATGCTAAGGAACCCATAGAGAAAGAAATTAATGTTGTAATGACATGTCACCTCATATATACGCTTATCATTTAATATAATCCATTTTTCACAATATCTCTAATCGAGTAGGTTGCAAGCCAGTGCCATCAACATATGTACTCGATATCTCTTTCTTTGACTTACCAGAAATAGAACTTTTATATAGAACACCATGTCCATGGATTTATTTGGGCAGTATCATTTCCATAAAAGGGACTAGGATATTTACTTATATTATTTAACAAAAGGGATATATATTTTCTCACATTATTCATTAATGCAATGTTACTCAGGATGCACCCAACATATCCTACTTCACTGATAACATCCATTTTCATGGTTTTCATCAATACATATAAGTGTGTGAGTCATTATAATCATTAATAACAATCTTAAAGTATAAGGACCAATACAAATGTATGTAGATAGGAACATCCAATGACACATATAAATTTGAATTTCCTTTTGGAGGGTATTTTTCTCATAATATCCTACAGAATATTACATAGGGTGTACACCATGAGAAGGTGCCTCAAAATCCTATTAGTCTCCACCCTTGATATGCTATATCATTTGTGTCCCTTGATTGTTATCATCCGGGTATAGAACATATATTTAAGAATAGTGTCGTAGCACTTCCACGTTCTCATATAGCGTGGAACTGCTATTTCCTTTTAGTGCAACAACTAATCTTAGAAAATTATCACATACTATGTTACATTGAAGAAAAATCATGATATGATAAGTAGTTTATTAATAATAAAAAACATGAAGATAAGTTATCATAAAGTACAAAGATGTTGGTTCAAAGGCAACAACTCCAATAGACTTCCACTTGCACTAGATCCAACTGCTAACAACCTTCAGTCTGCTAGCTCTCACATGATACTCATTGTAACATCCTGGCCTGGCTCACCTCCGAACAGGCGGCTGGACCGGTCACCACATGACCTCAAGTGCGTCTCTCCATACACCAGAGGCTGTCAACTAGCAGTGAGGGTCTAATGATAGTTAGTGTGGAGACTATACCCTCATTTTAGTGTTAAAAAATAGAAAAAGGCAATAAATAGAGGAAACGGTATAATAAATGATAAAGCAGTGGAAAACAGATTTTATAAATATTCTTCAAAACAAATGGTCAATGCCAAATTATACAGCAGATGCATGCATGGCATGCTAATGATACAATAGTAAGAAATAGTAAAAAAAATAGCATGATTTACATTCCAATTCAGAAACAAATAATTAATGACTCAAAGCCCCAAGGGAGATCTCCTCAAGCATCTCGAGCCTCCGCTCGGTCCTCTTCTCCTAATTCCCAAGTAAATGCAAACAACCTAGTCCTGCAAACAAATAAAATCTAGTCAGGTACCTAGTGTAATGGCAGCCCGAGTAGGGTGTGAGATATAAATCTCAGTAGTTCGGGACCACTAGTGTCTACCCCAAATCCAGACATTTAATAAATAACTTAAAACATGTGAAGGAATGCATAAAATAAAGTATGCAGTACAAGTAACTATAAACCCAAGTACCTGCTTCATCCCCCAGCTGCTATCTGAACTTGCATTATACATTTTCCATGCATACTCAAAAATCATTACATAATAATCTATCAATTATTAAAATCTTATTAAATTAAGAATGTCTTGAGATTCGTCCTACGCCCGACATCTTCCTAATAATTCACTCACCACAGATGTCTCTAAAGACCATCCATGTAATCAAGTAAAGACCGAATCCAAGATTTTGTTTTGGCTTGGATAATGCATCATAAGTAATTAAATTTAATCTTTCATATACTAAGTCTAATACCGTCCACTAAAAGTGGTTCACCCAATTCATAAATAAGTCTGAACCCTTTCTCATAATCAATTCACAAATCATCATTTCACAACAGCATTCATTAACCTTTAAACTCATTTCATGCATGAAAAATTGGACCCATAGTTCAATGTTAATTAATGGATGTAGAACATCATGTCTAGCACCCTCATGATTATTTGGAGCCTCAGTCTTTGTCTCATAACCCATGGGTATTTTAATCATCAATCCTTGTCCCATAAAAGAATATTCACTTGAAAGCTGGGTGTAGAACGCCATGTCTAGCACCCCATGATTATTTGGAGCATCAGTCCTTGTCTCACAACCCATCTATCAATCATATATATACATCTATCGTTGGTTTAGAATGCCATTTCTAACACCCTGTGAGTATTTGGAGCCTCAGTCTTTGTCTCACAACCCATTCATCAATCATAAATATATATTTATCATTGGTGTAGAATTCCACGTCTAACACCACAAAACCAATCTGTTAATTAATTCAACAATTAATTAACAACAAAAATCGACCTTCAAATAAGTCAACAATTAATTATCCATTCAACATATCATTAATTAATAATTAATTAACAAATAATTATTCTTAGCAGGCCAACTTAATAATTAACTCAACATTTAATTATCCAAATTCATTAACTAGTCTGAACCCGTCCACTCAAACAATGGTTCTTCCCTGACTTTAACAATCTACAAGAACACCGTAATCATCTAAAAAAATAATTAACAAAGCCATAATATTTAGTGACCATCTCACACAACATATCATATCTCTAAAAATCTCCATCCAAGACAACTTATGGCATAAAAAACTAATACGCATCAAAAGGTACTCCTGGCCAACATTTGTAACAAACTATCAATTCCCAATCTTAATTTAATGCATGAAAATTAATTAATTCAACAATCAATTAATTAATCCTTATATCTTTAACCAATCATAAATTAGTTAACCATTTACCATTTAACATGTAATAATTAATCCATAAATTAATTATTACCAGTTTCCAAATTATATTCTGAACATGTCAAATATTCAAAATTCCCAATAATTTATAAAAGCCAAAATCTCATTCCAACTCATGACTTGATAAATAATTGTACAATTAATTATCCTATTACTCATTCTTTCCATTCAAATCATTCAATTTTTTAATCATATCACTTTATCTACAATAGGAATCCATGCTTAAAATCAACACATGTTTAAGTCCCCATTTATCTCATGTGGGTGGCATTTATTAATAACATTAAAAGTGTCATGCATCGACATATCATAATCAAGGAAACTCACATTGTCAATATATTTAAAGAATCTATAATTATTAAATAAATTGTTAAAAATTTGGTTCCCTTCCTCAGGGTTTTTCCAGAAACCATAACGAACGAAGAACCCTCAAGAGAAACAAGTTGATTCCTCACGAACCCACCTTAGATCACTTATCCTAGCAAGAACAAGACCAAAACATATAATACTTGTCATCTACACACTTATATTTACCCATAATGGACGTAGATCTAAGAGACCGTGATAAGAGGAGATGTAGATCTAAGTAGATATATGAAACTGAACAAGAATGAAGAAGAAAATCTACCAACCTCAAGAATTGGGATTCAATTCACCCAGAGAAGCCTTCTGATCACCTCCAAAATTCTTGGGAGAGGTTTTCTAACCTTCAAGGGAGAGTAATCCTGAGTTATGGCCGCTTAGGAGCTTAAACAAGCCATCTAAAGGCAAAAACGAGTGAGTTCCACAATTTAAGGATCTCATTTAAGTGCCTGCACTGTTTGCTTGCAAGGTTAGAAAAACTGTGCACTAACCGTGTGTTAGCTACTGTCTCTACAAACACTCCTCACATGGTTTGGCCACACGGTTAGACAAACCGTGTGCTAACCATGTGTCAGCCACTGCCTCAAAACTTCAACTATCCACGGTTTGGCCACATAGTTAGACAAACTGTGCACCGGCCATGTGACTTCCCCTTTGCCTCAAAACTTCTATCAAAGTTCCAAAAACGACATCTTTAGGAGTTCCAACACTCATAATAAAATTCTAGATCTCGGTTTAAAAAGAACGACCCATTGATAAACCAAAAAGGAAATTCAAAAACATTCGTAATTTTAACCCGGTTAAAAACACGGGATTCTACATTATACCCACCATAAAAACTTCTCATCCCCAAGAAGCCACCGAGAACCACTTTTTAATCAACCGACCTAACATGGTCATTAAATCTAGTTAGAAGAGACGTGTTGTGTTCCCAATTCCAAACACACCTTTAAACCTTCTCAAACCTGATGGATAATCCTTTTTAACTAGATCCAAAGAGTACTCTAAAGCTTAAACATCAATATAGACCTTATATATTAGGTCATTAGAAGGACCTTTTAAACGTAAAATCTTGAACCTCGATCAAACAATGGAACAGGTTCACATGCATCCCTCGAAAGACGCCACAGACCCAAAATCCACTTCTACCCTTTATCTGATGATGTTCCTTTAAAACCATCCAAAACCATCTACCAGTATAACAAATTCCTTACCCAACATCTGGTAAATTTTCTAATTAAAGCCATCACAAGGCTATTTTGAAAAAAACTTTCCCCCAACACGAATAAAGAAGTAGCCCAAAGGAACCACACATCCCACATACTCCCCATATGAGAACTTATCTTTAATCCCAACAACATTTAAAATGTAGCGCGGCGTAAGACCAACACTATCTTAGTGTATCCATGATGAGGTCAAGGTTGGGGACATGATCTTCATGTCCAGAAGAGCGCACTAAGATAAAACCAAGGTCATGAAGAAGATCAGTCAAACCATTACCGGAAAACTCTGTTCTAAAATCTCAACATCACCTTATAACACGTTCATCGAGAAAAAAGTGACAATACCGACCTTAGGATTTCCCATGACGTCTCAAGAAAAGATCAGCCTCTCCCCAGCGCACTAGATTAACAACAAGATCAGCATGTCAAAACACTTAGGTCTTTCAAAAACCATTCCATGCATTGAAATGAAACTGATTCTTTAATGATCAAGTTACACTACATGGATTTGACCCGAGATGGTACTCAACCGTACAAAAAGACTTATTACAGAGTCATATTGCCTCATACGACCATTTTCCTGGACAACGCCATAACCAGTCATCCATTACTAAGAAGAAAGGGTCAAATGACCAAAAAAGAAGTTGACCACACCCGAGGCACGTCTAACCACCTGTCAAAGAGCATTACTCGATGATCAATCCCACAACAAGGTTAATAAACACATCACCACCCGTTTGAACATGGGTGCATTAGAAACTCGAAGTCCTACCAGGGAAAACGACACCCAAAAACTCCAAAAGAGTGAGAAAATCCATAGTGCTAGAAAGGCATTTAAGTTTTGAGGGCGCTACCAACCACATGTTAGCCCCTTACGAAGAAAAAGTGTCAACCCTAAACTGGGTCACTTAAACAAGTCACTAGGCTCAAAATCCGAACATAAGGCCATTTCTTAGGAGAAGAACGACTACAGAAAGTACTCGTGCTTCTGTTCCAAGGAAAATCAAGAGATGTCTAAACTACCCTTTACTTGAGGGTTTTAAACAGTGGACACCACAATAGGTTCCATTTCCAAGCCTCTTATATTTAGTCACTTTTAATCTTTAATCATCAAAAGATTTAATCAATACATCAAAGTGCCATTTTCAAAATACCCCAAGGCAGAATATGCAAGTTTCATAAAACTCCCTTTTTAAAACATTTACGTTAGTTTACATCTCTTCATTTTCAAGAAACTAATCAAAATAAATTCCTTTTAAGAAGATAAGGTGACTTATGAGGATTCCATTTTAACCAACCTAAGTTCTCTATAAAGCAATCCAATAGAAAACACACAGGTATTAAAATTTTAAACACCCAAACAGGTTATCCCATAAAAACACTCCCCAACTGACCTACTTGGGTCCAGTTGCATTTTGGAATCTAGACATTTGATTTCAGATCAACATCAAACATCTTTCAAATTTATAAGCATTTCACAAGGCATCATGTCATCACATTTAATATGAGTCATCATTTCCCAATTCATGAAGCGCCCATACACTCCATGGATTAAAAATTGTCTCTCATCAATCGATACCAATGTCAATTTAGAAATTAACATGATCAACCTAACGATCCAAATTATATGGGTGGCCACCTGCCAATCGATAAGGCACCCATACAACTTTTTGCTAGATTTTGGCTCCCATTTAACATAATCTACATCCATTTAACATTTTAACTTTAGCATCCCTTTCAGATATTAAAACATATTTAACATGTTAGAATAAGAAGTAACACAACAACATGTTATAACACAAAAGCATGTCACAACAACAAATCTTGCTAATAACTAAGGCGGTATGGTATATAATCACCCAAGCATGTCAAATCTATCACCGTAACATGCTATCTAGAGAGGCATGCTAAAACAGATCAAACACGGCATTGCAACCAAGGAACACAATCCAAATTAGCAAGAATCATACTAATGAAACTACATGGCATGTAATATTCATGACATGTGAATCTCTAAGTGACTAATATGATTCATGTATGAAACTACCTTTTCATATTAGGCCAAGAAAAATATTCTTTTCAAAATTCCAAAAATCAATAAACAGCAGAAAATACACAAGTCACTCAAGGTGAAATCATATCAACTTTAACATCTAATAGTATAATAATCAATTCCCATCCCTGGACACTTGGTCATTTCCCATACATGAGGTGATCAGTCCCAAGAACGGCTATTAACCCAAGCACCGATACATTCTTAGTATCCAGTCTACCAACCCCAAAACAGTAAGACAAAGGAAAATAAACGAAACCTAAACCTTTGATACCACTTTGTAACATCCCGACCCAGCTCACCCCAGAACTGGTGGCTGGACTGGTCGCCACATGACCTCAAGCGCATCTCCCCGTATTCCAGAGGCTGTCAACTAGCAGCGAGGGTCTAAGGATAGTCAGTGGAGAGACAATACCCTCATTTTAGTGTTCAAAAATAGAAAAATGAAATAAATAGCAGAAAAGGTATAATAAATGATAAATCAGCAGAAAACAGATTTTATAAATCTTGTACAAATCAAATGGTCAACAGAAAATTATACAGCAGATGCATGCATGACATGATAATGATGCAATAGTAGAAAATAGTATAAAAATAGAATGCTTTACATTCCAATGCAGAAATAAATAAATAATTACTCAAATCCCCAAGTGAGATCTCCTCGAGCATCCCGAGCCTCCGCTCGGACCTCTTATCCTAACTCCCAAGTAAATGCAAACAACATAGTCCTGCAACCAAATAGAATCTACACGGGTACCTAGTACAATGGCAGCCTGAGTAGGGTGTGAGATATAAATCTTAGTAGGATGGGACCATCTTTTTCTACCCCAAATCCATAAATTTAATAAATAACATAAAACACGTGAAGGCATGCATAAAATAAAGTAAGCAATACAAGTAACTATAAACCCAAGTACCTGCTTCAGCCCCCAACTGGTGTCTGAACATGAATTATACATTTCTCATGCATACTCAACAATATTTACATAATCATTTATCAATTATTCAAATCCTATTAAATTGAGAATGTCTTGAGATTCTCCCTATGCCCGACATCTTCTGAATAAGTCACTCACCATAGATGTCTCTAAAGACCAAATCCAAGCTTGGGCTTTGCCTTGGATAACACTTCATAAGTTATTCAATTTAATCTTTCATATACTAAGTCTGAGCCCATCCACTAAAATTGGTTCACCCAATTCATAAATAAGTCTGAACCCTTTCTAAAATCAATTCACAAATCATCATGTCACAATAGCCTTCATTAACTATTAAACTCATTTCATGCATAAACAATTGGACCCATAGTCCAATATTAATTAATGGATGTAGAACATCATGTGGAGCACCCTCGTGAGTATTTAGAGCCTCAGTACTTGTCTCGCAACCCATGGTTATTTGGAGCATCAGTCCCTATCTCATAAAAGAATATTCTCTTGCAAGTTGGGTGTAAAATGCCATGTCTAGCACACCGTGAGTATTTGGAGCATCAGTCCCTGTCTCAAAACCCATCTATCAATCATACATATACATCTATAATTGGTTTATAATGCCATGTCTAACACCCTATGAGTATTTGGAGCCTTAGTCCTTGTCTCACAACTCATTCATCAATCATACATATATATTTATCATTGGTGTAGAATACCATGTCTAACACCACAAAACCAATCCGTTAATTAATTCAAAAATTAATTAACAACACAAATCGTTCTTCAGATAATTCAACACTTAATTATCCTTTAAAAATATCATTAATTAATAATTAATTAACAATTAGATATTTTTAGCAGTCCAACTGAATAATTAACTCAACATTTAATTATCCAAATTCTTAAAAAGTCTGAACCCGTCCACTCAAACAATGGTTCGTCCAGGACTTTAACAATCTACAAGCACGCCATAATCATCTCAAAACATGCTGAACAAAGCCAATATATTTAGTGACCATCTCACACAACATATCATATCCCTAAACAACTCCATCCAAGACTACATAAGGCATGGAAAACTAATACGCATCAAAAGGTACTCCTGGCCAACATTCGTAACAAGATGTCAATTCACAATCTTAATTTAATGCATGCAAATTAATTAATTCAACAATTAATTAATTAAACCTTATTTCTTTAACCAATCAACAATTTGTTAACCATTTTCCATTTAACGTGTAATAATTAATACATACATTAATAATTACTAGTTTCCAAATTATATTCCAAACATGTCAAATATTCAATATTCCCAATAATCAATAAAAGCCACAATCTCATTCCAACTCATGAATTGATAAATAATTATACAATTAATTATCCTATTACTCATTCTTCCCATTCAAATCATTCAATTGTTTAATGATATCACTTTAACTACAATATAAATCCATGCTTAAAATTAACACATGTTCAAGTACTCATTTATCTCATGGGGGTGGCATTACTTAATAACATTAAAAGTGTCTTGCATAAACATATCATGATCAAGAAAACTCACATTATCAATCTATTTAAATAATCTATAATTCTTAAATAAATTGTTAAATATTTATGACCCTACCTTAGGGATTTTTCGGAAACCATAACGAACGAAGAACCCTCAAGAGAAATGGGTTGATTCCTCAAGAACCCACCTTAGATCACTTCTCCTAGAAAGACCAAGATCAAAACATATCATACTTGTCATCTACATGCTTAGATTTACCCATAATAGGCATATATCTAAGAAACTGAGAGAAGAAGAGATGTATATCTAAGTAGATCTAAGAAACCAAACAAGAACGAAGAAGAACATCTACCTACCTCAAGAATTCGTCTTCGATTCTCCAAGAGAAGCCTTCAGATCACCTCCAAAAATCTTGGGAGATGTATTCCAACCTTCAAGGGAGAGTAATCCTGAGTTATGGCCACTTAGGAGCTTAAATGATCCATCTAAAGGAAAAAAAGAGTGATATCCACAAATTAAGTGTCTCATTTAAGTGCCCGCATGGTTTGCTCGCATGGTTAGACAAACTATGCGCTAACTGTGTGTTAGATACTATCTCAGAAAACACTCCTCAAACGGTTTGGCTGCATGGTTAGACAAACCATGTTCCGCCCATGCGACTTCCCATTTACCTCAAAACTTCTATCAATGTTCAAAAAATGAAATCTTTAGGTGTTCCAACACTCAGAATAAAATTCTGGATCTCCCTTTAAAAAGAATGACCCATTGATAAACTGAAAAAGAATTTTAGAAACATTCTTAATTTTTACCCAGTTCAAAAACACAGGATTCTACACACATGTTTCTGCTGAGATAGGAATTTAGTCAAGCGGTCTACCACATTATCTTTTTTGGGTACTCTGGTCACTATAACTTCACCCCTCTGAGAGAAATACCTCAAGAGGTGATACATTCACAGAATATTATTTATCTGTTGGTGTGACCTTGTCTCTTTTTCCAGAGTCACCACTGTAGTAATATCACAATACAATGTTATAGGGTATTTACTACTAGGTGCTATATCAAACTCCTGGACAAAGTTTCCAATCCAAATGGCTTTCTTGGTTGCATCAGAATCTACTATATACTCGGACTCCACTATAGAATCAGTAATAACTGGCTTCTTTGAACTCTTTTAGCTCATAGATCCTCCGTTGGGACAGAAAATATATCATGATTATGACTTCATATAATTTTGATCTATCAAAAAAACGTCATCCGTATAACCCTTGATGACTAGCTCCTCATCTCCTCCATAAACTAGAAACATATCCTTAGTTCTTATCAGATACTTAAGGATAACCTTAGTAGTAATCCAATGATATTCTCCTTGATCTACTTGATATCTTCCTACCATGCTTAGTGAATAGGAGACATCATGTCTAGTACATAACATGAAATACATGATTGATCCTATCACTGAAGCTTATGAGATCTTACTCATTGTATCTTTCTATTATTGTGTATGGGGAGACATTTTCTTAGAAATATGTAAACCATGTGACACTAGAACCAATACCCTCTTGGATTGTTCCACTCTAAATATCTTTAGTATCTGGTCAATATATGTACTTTGACTTAGTCCAAGCAACCTCTTGGATCTATCATGAATGATCTTGATCCCTAGAATGTAGGTTATTTCTCCTAATTATTTCATGGAGAAACACCTGTTCAACCATTCCTTAATAGATTTTACGACCGGTATTTCATTTCCAATAAGTAATATGTCATCAACATATACTACTAGGATAATGAACTCATTATCATTAAAACTTTTGTAAACACACATATCATATTCATTTTTAGTGAAAATAAATTTTTTTACGGCTTCATCAAATCAAATGTTTCATGACCTCGATACTTTCTTCAATCCATAAATGGATCTCTAAAACCTGAAAATGTTTTTGGCATCACCTAGAGTCAGAAACCCTTCTGGTTGTGTCCTATAGACATCTTCCTAAATGTTTATGTTAAGTAATGCAGTTTTGACATCTGTCTTCCAAATATCATAGTCATTGTAAAATGTTATAGAAATTATGATTCTAATGGATTTAAACATGGAAACTGGAAAAAAAATTCCATTGTAGTCAATTACTTTACATTGTTTAAACCCTTTATCCACTACCCTTACTTTATAAGAACTTAATTTACCTTCCATGTTCATTTTTCTCTTGAATACTCATTTTAATCCAACAGTGCTTACATCAAATGACACATTGACTAGAACCCAAACTTAGTTCTTATAAATGGAATACATATCAAAATTCCTAGCTTATAGCCATCTTGTAGCTTCTGAGATCTCTAATGCCTCCTTGTAGGATAAAGGCTTGTCATTGTCAACCAATAATGAGTCACCATCCTTGGTGAATAGAAAACCTTATCTCTCTGGTTCTCTTACCTATCATTAAATCCTACTTAGTGTCAGAGTTGGTGTCCGAGAACCAAATTATTTTACATTGATTATATGAATATTTAATGTATTTAAATATTAAGAATATTATTACATATTTTTCATTATTCTGCATGACTATAATGTAATAATGTCCAAGAGTATTTTTCACAATAATAATGTCATAGTAGTTCCCTTCTATGATGAGAACCTTGACGTGTAATGACAATATTCATAAATATAGGTTTTTGATTGGATGACATACTATGATGGGACACATAGTATATAGACCATTAGGTATTATTACTCATAAAAAGATGAGACTTCTTCTCATGAAGTTCACACTTGGTAATATCTAAGATGGGAGGTTATGAGAACAGACCCGCAAGTAGAAATTGTGCATGTTTTGGTGTCATAAAATATTCCTATCTGCGAGCCCATGTAATTGTTCATAGACATTAATATTATCATTAATAGGTCTCATGACTCGCACACTTAGATTTTCTGATGAAAACTGTCATGCCATATGTTGGCGGGAAGTAGGGTACATTGGGTGCATCATAAATGACATTTTATTAATAGATAAGTTGAGTAAGGGTTTGTACCTTCCATTTATGAATGTTGATATCTAGAATCTTTGAATGAGATAGAACCATCGCCCAAAATTTCATGGCCGTGGTGTAAGGATGAGTTTATTTTAGGTAGTCAAAGAATGTTGTATCAAGCATATAGGTTGATGACACTATCATGAAACTTTCTTGATGAGTTATTGTGTCAAAGAGATTATATTACACAGTGAGCATTCATATGTGGATTTCATCAGTGTGAATTTATGTACTTTCTCTTGGCTGCATTGACCCATTTCTAGATAGTAATCTTGAATTTCTGGCCAGACTGCCAAATTCCAATGAGAAAGAATCCTATAGGGTCCCATACTAAGTGTTTCTGGTGGTCTCAATTAAATTCCATTTGAAAATAATTACATAAATAAATATTTCAAGATCTCGGAATAATTTTATTCATGTTAAAATGATCACATAAATTCAATAAATAGTTATTCACCAGATTGTGAATACAATATATATATTTATTTTATTGAACATTTAATAAATATTTATTTACTATTTTGTAAATAAAAAATATTTATTTAAGAGAATAAAATATTTTATTTGGGTGTTCAATAAATGTAATTTGAGTTAAAATAGACCAAGACCATGTCCATATATAAATTAATTATTTACAAGTCAGCAAATAATGTTTATCTAGTTGGCACAAAATATAATAATAATATAGTTATCATTATGCTGCACGGTATTTCATTTATGGTTCTATTTTGTACAAATTAGTGCACCAAAAATAATGGTACTGTTATTGTTATTATTTGGAATGGGTTTTCTCTAATATTTATAATTGAATTTAATTATTGTTTCGCAATTGAATATTGTAACTGAAACATCATGTCGATTATTAGGTAGGTACTTCTATTATGCCAAACCCTGGTGAATTGAGAATTGTTGAGAAAAAAATTTCCTATCTCAACTCATCTAATATCTCCCTCTTAAGAATAAGATAAGTTCTTCAAGACCGATGAATGAGCAATCAAGAACGATCGATGCAAGACATTTGTTCTGTCGTGCTACCTCCTGAGAATGAGTGGCATTGATCAGAGACCATTAGAGCATGTGTGGATCACCGCTAGTGGTATTCTACATTGGATCCTCTCAAGAACAACGAAGGAAATCTAGAAGGGTCATTCAAGACAATCAAAAATCATCAACGAATAAAATACCGAAGACCAAGGTATTTAATTTATTCAGAAATTATTAAATTAATTATAAAGGTGATGTGCAAGATCCTCTTTCTTGTATCCAACGCTATTATTAAATTTTTCTAAATCATTGATTTAAATCTGTGGACGCTGGTGTTCATCATCGTATTGATCCCGAAATGGTAATCGATTACAGAAAAATAAAAGTCGGGACCTCCCAAATGTCATGCTTTCACTATGTCTAGAACCTTCAAGTGGTATTAGAGGGGGATCATCATTGATTATAATTATTTCAATAATTTGTTGATGATTTATGATTAAAGGATTTATTTTTTCAATTAAATGGTAACCATTATTATAATCTTTATTTCAAGATATGATCTTCCTCTTTCACTTCTCACAGAACTAATAGAAATGAATAATTTTTTGATTAAAATTAAATTGATGATCTCATCAGGAAGCATAAATGATTCTTCTTAGGTAAGATGACAGTACTCACCATGTATTTGGATTTACATGCCGTGTTATTTTCTATACACGCCCTGTAATCCAGATTACACACCATGTAGTTGTGTTTAGTGCAGCGGGAGTAATTCTGAAATTACTCAAGCCATGTGCATTAATGACACGTGGTGTAGTTAATTCTTACACCACTTGTTGACCAAGACAGACTAGTGCATAGTCATCCAAATTACATGTCGTTTGTCCCACTGGATAAGACATGTACTACATTAGGGTCAAGGGACAAACCATTTATCCCATACGTGGTTAACCTGACTGGTAACTATGTAACCTGGAGACAACATGATGTGTGGCCCACTGGACATGTCGTGTACTCCAAGATTTATGAAATATGCCTCACACACTTTGTCCCTAGGCATGTACTTCAGATAAGACGATGAAGGTAGTACACGCCATGTAGTTGTAACTACACACCATGTACTTTACCAAATTTCACAGAATTAAAACTTTAATGTTTGTGTAATATTTATAATTACATATCATGTAGATTAGAATGGGTGTTCACCAGGTTACCTCCAAGGTTATGGATGAGAATCTCAGGTAAATTTAGAAAATGATGAAGATAAAAGGATTGATTAATTAAATATAATAATTAATCAATTAAAACACTATTTATCTTAATAAGAACAATTAAATAATTTAATTCTAGTTTTATTAAATGTATAATTCATTGCATGTATGTGGATGATCATGAGATATACTAGACCTTCGTACGTGATTGGTTTCTTTTTTAATTTATTTTAAATTAATTGTTGGTCCGGGTGATATCTCTTCTCATTAATATTTAGGTCTTGCATTCACATGGTTTAGTTCATGTAAACCCACTTTTCTACCCCTCACCTGTGTGTGAGTAAAATAAAATATGTAATGGATATTGCTCCAAAGATAGTGCAGGTGGTTCAAGTTGGAGATGAGACGAAAAAAATTCTAGGAGATACAAAGGTGGACATATGGAAAGCTGTAAACCTATACCCAAAAGGTTCAAGGTGTTTCTCCCCTAATCCAGGGATATTTTATCAACCTCTAGATAAACTAACCATTAGAAAATATCATGATCATTCCCTTTATTTTATTTCTGTCAGTTTCATGGTTTATCATTATGGATGTGTTGTCGCAATCACATAATTAATGAATTAAACAAGCTTATAAGATGAAACTAAAATAAACCAGGCTTATGCATAAATATTATAAAGACATGGTTAATCACTAAAGTAAGTTACACTTAATATTAAAAATTATTTGATAAAGATAATAATCAATTTACAAATAATAGATAAAAATACATAAATGAAATATTAAGTTAGACAAAGCCTTATGTTACATGATTAAGGGAAAGACTCAATAAAACTATGTGTTTGACTAAACCTTATTGAGACACTTACATTTATACAGGAATAACTTATGATTGTTTCATGTTGACTTAACCATATTACATCAAGAGTAGTAACCCTTTCTAGACTTGGTGTAATATTGGAGGGAAGTGTTGAGGAAATTCAAGTCAGGATTTCAGGATTGGGGACTCCACTCAATAGATCAAGGATCTAAAAGACCTACCTACCTAAATAACATCAAATATCATAACCAACCATTGTGGGGGTTATGATAAGGGGAATATGGATCCTTTCCACATGAATTTCCAAGAAACTAGACATTCCGAGTTCAATGGTGAGGGCTATTGAGACCTGATAAAATAGTGGGAGACTTAATAAAATTAATTTATTATTTCTTATAAAATGTAATCAAGAAAGTAATAACTATATTATCTTTTAACTATATAATAAAAATGAAAAACTCTTCAACCACTCTATCCCTGCGATCAATACTGGATAAAGACAATATCCTCATTGGAAGTAACTTCCAGAAATGGTTTAGATGCCTTCGGGTCATTCTATTCCATGAACATAAATCTTACATACTAGAGTCCTTATCACCTGATCCATCTTCCCAAGAGGTGAGTGAAGAAGAGTTACTAGTATACAAATAAACTTATGAATGATGCGGTCGATGTTCAATGTTTGATGTTATCATCATTGTCTAGTGAACTCAGGAAGTCTCATAAAAACATGGATGCCTATATCATTCTTGAGCACCTCTGAGGTCTTTATTAGGAGAGAGTATGATAGGAATGTTTTGATATCTCCAAGGAACTCTTTTAGAGTAATCATAGAGAGGGTTCCCCATATGGGCCTCATATAGTAAAGATCATTTTCTATATTCAGCGTCTGGAGGTTTTAGGGTTTAAACTCCCTAAAGAACTGGGCACCGATCTCATTATCACATCATTCCCTCATATATTCTCCAGTTTTGTTTTGAATTTTAATGTGAACAACATTGAGAAGTATCTACCAGATCTTCTTATCCTCCTTCACCAAGTGGACAAAACATGAAGCGCAAAAATGATTATTCCCTTATGATGAATAGGAGGAAATGGAAGGAGGAGAGATTTAATCATAAAGATTATTCACACCCTTCCAAGAAAAGGAAGATCAAGGGGGATGGAAAATAATATGATGTTGTCTATTTCACATGTGGTATGAAGAGCCACTAGAAGAAAAACTAAACCCAGCTAAAGAAGAAAGGGGAAGCTTCAGGTGTATTTTTTATCGAGTGAAATTTATCTATTTATACAAATTGGGTATTAGATACAACCTGTGGAGATCACATATGTATCCAAATATAAGAACCAAGTAGATTCATGAAAATTGATCAAGGGAAGTAGATCTATGAGAATCCAATGGAGCAAGACTTACTGTTGTAGTTGTCGAGGACTACAACCTCATGTTGCCGACTAGGATGATCTTGGTATTAAAAGGTTCTTATTATGTACCTTCTGTAACCAAAAAAATTATTTTTTTATCCAGACAAGATACAAATGGATTTATTTTCAAGTTCGGAAATGAATGTTTCATATTTTATAAATATAGATTTTTTTGGTAAGGAACATTTATATAATGGTCTTTACATGTTAGATTACACAAACCATGTAATAGAAATCGATTACGAAGCTACTTCACATGACTCATATGAAACCCAACTTTGGAATCACCATCTAGGTCACACAAATGAGAAACACTTGACAAAGTTACATCAAGATGGATATTTATATTATTTCAAACTAAAACCACTTGGTGTATGTCACACATGTTTACAAGGAAAAATGACCAAAAACCCATTTAGTGGGAAAGGTGAAAGAGCCAATGATCTTCTTGAATTTTTTTCATACTGATGTGTGTGGACCATTTTCAGTTGAATTAAGGGGTGGGTACTCATACTTCGTAAAATTTTAATGATGATTTTAGTATATATGAATATATCAACTTAATGAGGTATATGTCAGATTCTTTGGATAAGTTCAAGGAATACAAGAATGAAGTTGAGAACCAGATTGGTATGAATATTAAGAAACTCCACTTAGACCGAGGTGGATATTATCTGAATAAATACTTCATTGATTACTTACAGGATTTTGAAATCCTATACCAACTCACTCCTCCTTACACACCCCATTGGAATGGTGTAAGTGAAAGGAAGAACCACACCTTGTTAGACATGGTGAGATCAATGATGATTCATGCAAGTATTCTATTAGCTTTTTGGGGATATGCGTTACAAACAACGACACACATACTAAACCAAGAACCATCTAAATTGATAAATGGTATTCCATACAATATTTGGAGTGGAACAAAAGCCGTGTTATCAAATTTACATGTGTGGGGAAGAAAATAATTTGTTAAAGCCTATTTAGGTAACAAACTCTTACCCTAAGGCAAAAAGTGTACCTTTATAGGATACCCAAGGAAACAAGGGGGTATTAATTATAAGACCTCCCAGACAAAAAGGTTATAGTGGAAAGACACAACAGATTACTTGAGAGGGAGCACATCTCTAAAAGAGAGAGTGGGAGCGATATAGACTTTGATGAATTCAAGGATCAAGGTATATCAGAGTTGGTACATGAGTAGATTCCACAAATCATTGTGGAAGAATGATCTATTCCCAAGACACAAGTACTACATAGGAGTACAAGAGAGGTTAGAGAACCAAAATAGTATGGTTTTCTATTTACCGAGGATAGTGACTCGTTATTATTTGATAATAATGACCCTCTAACCTACAAGGAAGTATTAAGTGTCATAGAAGTTTCCAAGTGGTAATAAACCACGAATTCTAAAATGGATTCCATGTACTAAAACCAAGTCTAAATTTGGGTAGATCTTCCAGTTGATGTAAAATATTTTGGTTGAAAATTGGTATTCAAGAAGATACTAGACATAAAAGGATAATTAAGTACCTATAAGGCATGCCTGGTAGCAAAAGGGTTCAAAAAAAATTAAGGAATCGAATACGACAAATCCTTTTAACCAGTTACGATGCTAAAATCCATCAGAATTCTATTGACCATTACTGCTTACCATGACTATGAGATTTCAAAAATGGATGTCAAAATAGCCTTCCTTAACTATAACTTTTAGGAAGATGTCTATATGACACAACTTGAAGGGTTTGTGACTCCAAAGGATGACAATAAGATATGTAAGTTGAAAAAAAACATTTGTGGATTAAATCAAGAATCCAAGTAATGGAATAATTGTTTTGATGAAACCATAATGGAATTTGATTTTAAAAGAAGTAATGTAAGCCTTGTGTCTACAAATGGTTTTGTGGGAGTGTAGTCATTTTTCTAATAGTATATGTTAATGAAATATTACTTATTGGAAATGAAATACTAGTCTTGCAGTCTGTTAATTCATGGTTGAATTAATGCTTCTCCATGAAGGAATTGGGTGAGGAAGAATATATTCTTGGTATCAAGGTCCATAATGATAGATCTATGAGATTATTGGGCCTAAGTTAAAGTACATACATTGAAAAGATAATGAAGAGATTTAGTATGGAACAATCTAAGAGGGGATTGTTTCCAGCGTCAAATAACATTCATCTTTCTAAGAAAATGTGTCCTCATATGCATGAGGAAAGAAAGAGAATGGAAAGGATTCTATACTCATCAGTGATTGGGTAAGTCATGTATGTTATGCTATGTACTAGGCTAGATGTCGCCTATGCATTGAGTGTGGTAGGAATATATCAAGATGATCTAGGTCACATATATTGGATGTAAGTTAAGACTATCCTTAAGTATATTAGGTGTACTAAGGATATGTTCTTGGTTCATGGAGGATATGAGGAACTAATTATCAGAGGATATGTAGATTCTAGTTTCTAGACTGATCAAGATGACATGATGTCACAAACAGGATACATATTCACTTTTAATGGAGGTAATGTGAACTCGAAGTACTCAAAGAATGGTGTGGTCATAGATTCTATAGTAGATTCTGAGTATATCATAGCTTCCGAGTTAGCTAAAGAAGTAGTTTGGATGTGTATCTTCATCTAAGAGCCGGATTTCGTACATAGAAGTAAATATCCCATCAAACTTTATTGTGATAATACTACAATGATGTCTGTAACAAAATATCCAAGGTCACATAAGTGGAATAAGCACATACTACATAATTATCATCTCTTGAGGGATATTTATCAGGGAGGAGAAGTTGTAGTGAGCATTATTTCCATGGAAGACAATATGGAGGACCTGTTAACTAAATCCTTGACTCATCATAAACATGTTTGTTATCTTAGGTCAAGTAGAATGAAATTCATAGGCATTTGACTCTAGTACAAGTGGGAGTTTGTTGGAGTTGGTGTCCTAGAACCATTTTTTTGTACATTAATTACATGAATATTTAATGTATTTAAATATTAAACATCATATTACATACTGTTCATTGTTCTGCATGACTATAATGTAATAATGTCCTAGAGTATTTTCCACATTAATAAGGTCATAGTAGTTCCAAGCTATGATGATAACCTTGAAGTTCTATGACAATATTATTAAATATAGTTCTATGGTTGGATGACATACTATGATGGAACACATAGTATACGGACCGTTAGGTGCAAGTACTCGTAAGAATATGAGACTTATTCTCATGAAGTTCACACTTGGTAATCTCTAATACGGGAGATTATGAGAACATACCCACCAGTAGGAATTCCACATGTTTTGGTGTCATCAGATATTCCTATCTACGAGCATGTGTAATGGTCCATAAAATTTAATATTATCATTAATATGTGTCATGATGCGTGCACTTAGATTTTCTGAGAAAAACCATCACACCATATATTGGTGGGAAGTAGGGTATGTTGGGTGCATCACAAAGGACATGTTATTAATGGATAAGTTGAGGAATTATTTATCCCTTCCCTTTATGAAAGTTGATATCTCAACACTTTTACTGAAATAGAATCATCACCCTAAATTCCATAGCCATGGTGTAATGATGATTTTATTTCAAAGAGTCAAAGAATAATGTATCAAGAATATAGGTTGATGACACTATCATGAAAGATAATTGATTAGATATTGTAACAAAGGGATTAAATTACACAATAAGTGTTTTTATGTGGATGTCATCATTGCGACTTTACCTTATTTCTCTTGGTTTCCTTGACCCATTTCTAGATAGTAATCATGGACTTTAGGTAAGCCTGCTTAATGCCAATGAGAAAAAATCCTAGAGGGTCACAAACTAAGTGTTTCTGGTTGTCTCTTTTAAATTCTATTTGAATGTAATTAATGGAATAAATATTATTCTCAAGACCGAGGAATAATTTTATTCAAGATAAAATGATCACATAAATTAAATAAATATTTATTCACCTGATTTTGAATAAAATATATTTATTTATTTTATTTAACATTTAATAAATATTTATTTACTAGTTTGTAAATAAAAAAATTATTTAAGAGAATAAAATATTTTATTCGGGTGTTCAATAAATGTAATAGGAGTTCGAATGTACCAAGACTGTGTTCATTGATAAATTAATTTTTTACAAATCAGTAAATAATGTTTATCCAGTTGGAATAAGAAATAATAACAATATTTTTTTCCTTATGTGGCATGAGATTTCATTTATGGTTCTGTTTAGAGAAATTTGGGGAACCACAAATAATGGTGATTTTATTTTTATTATGTTTCATGGGTTTTCTCTAATAGTTATAATTTCCTTTAATTAATCTTTAAAAATTAAATATTTAACTGAAACCTCATGTTGATTAATAGGCAGGTACATCTATTATGCCAAACCCTGGTGAATTGAGAATTTTTTAGCCAAAAAAATCATTTCTTGACTCCTCTCATCTCTCCCTCTCAAGAACAAGATAAGTTATTCAAGACTGAAGAACGACTGATCAAGAATGATTGACACAAGACATTCATTCAATCGCACTAGCACTTGGAGAACGAGTAGCATTGATCAGTGACCATTGAAGCACATATGGATCACTACTAAAGGGATTCTACTTTGGATCCTTGCAAGCACAACAAATTCAATCAAGAAGGGTCATTCTGGATGATCAAGGATCATCAACAAAGATTGTATCGAAGACCCAAGTATTTAATTTCATAAAAAATTATTAAATTAATTATAAAAATGATGTGAAAGATCCTCTTTCTTGGATCTGGTTTTATTCTTCTCTTTGTCTAAATATTTGATATCAATCTATGGATATTGGTGTTTATCATCGTATTTATACCAGATTGGTAATCGATTACAGAAAAATCAAAGTTGGGCCCTCCCTACCATCACATTTCTATTGCATCCAGAACCTTCATGCAATACTTGTGTTTCAGGAACTACTTTTTCCATGAGGACCTGTAGAATTTGTTCCTATACTAACTCTAGTGTATCTTGAACATCAACTTCATCGAAGTCAATCTTGACCCCACTATCCTTTTTGAGGATGTGTTCCCTCTCAAGAAAGATGGCTTGCCTAGCGACAATCACTTTCTTGTCTGAGGGGTTTTATAAGTAACTTTTTTTTCCTTGGTATGCCTTATAAAGATACACCTCATTCCCTGGTGTGCTAGTTTGTTGCCTGAGAAGGCCTTAACAAAGGCCTCACAACCCCATACATGTGTTTGCAATAAAATATGTTTCTTTCCACTCCATAACTCAAAGGGAACTCCATTTTCCACTTTAGTTGGTACTTAGTATAACGTGTATTCTTTAGTTTATAATACATACCACCAAAAGGATAGTGGAAGATCTACATGACTCATCATCGAACATACCTTGTCTAATAAGGCATGGTTCCTCCTTTCACTAACACTTTTACATTGTGGTGTATAAGGTGGAGTGAGTTGAGATAGAATCTCAAACTCCTGTAGAAATTTGATGAACTCTTGGTTAAGATATTCACCACCTCGATCCTATGAATGCTTCTTTATCTTCTTACCAAGATGATTCTCTACTTCATTCTTGAATTTCTTGAATTTCTCAAAGGACTCCGAATTATACCTCATCAAGTAGATATAGACATATCTACTCTAGTTATCACTAAAAGTTATTAAGTAAGAATATAAAACTCTATCTTTTACTAGAAATGGTCCACACACATTGGTGTGTACTAATCCTTGAAGCTCTATGGTCTTTTCGCTTTATCTACTAAATGGTGGTTTGGTCAGTTTTCCTTGTAATCAATCATGACATCTATCAAGTGGTTTTAGCTCAGAAGATTCTAAATAACCATCTTTATAGAGAATTTTCAAATGCTTCTTATTTACATGACCTAGACATTGATGCCATATCTGGGTGTTATATGAGTCATGTAAACTTGATTCTTTATCAATTTCAAACACTTTTTTTCATAATTCAATACATAAAGACCATTATTTAAATTATCCATATCATAAAATACGTTTTCCTTATAAAAGAAAGAAATTTTATTTCCAAAATTGAAAATCAACTCATCTGTATCTAACCATGACACAAAAAATATGTTTTTAGTAACTATAGGTACATGATAAAAATATCATAAAACAAAAATCATTCCCATTGAAAATGAAAAGTGGTAGTCAGCAATGGCCAGATCTATCATCCTCTCACCATTGGCAGCTCACAGATCTACCTCTCCTCTAGCGATCTTACAAAATCTACTTGGTTCCTGCATTTGGATACAGATGTGAGCATCACAAGCTATTCTAATACCCAATGTGTAGATATGGAAAGATTTCACTCGATTACGAACACACCTTTAGCTTCCCTATGATTTTAGGTGTAATTATTCTTCTAGTGCCCTGAATTTCCACATAAAAAATATACTTCCTACTTTTTCATTCCTTACCTCTAGATATTCCTCTTCTTCAAAGGATGGTTCTCAGGGTATTTATACTATTTATAGGTCTTAGTCCCATTTTCCTATTTCTTACTTTTCTTTTCCACTATAAGGACCATGAGTTTGTCATGCCCCATGTCCTTATCCACTTGGTGAATCAAGGTCTTAAAGAATCTTCTCATTATTGTTCATATTATAACTAATAATAACGATAGATAAAGTATTGGTATGTGATGAAATTATGAGATCAATATGCAACTCATTCAGGAATTTAATCTCTAAGATGTCCAAGCATGCAACGTAGCCAATAATCTTGACTACATGAGGCCTAACTGACACATACTCTCCATAATTAGTTGTGAAAAATGCATTAGAGATCTCATACATATTTTTTCCTTCTCTTGATAGAGATCCTGAATGTGAGACATAATTCTATTGGCATCCATAACCTTATATTTCTTTAAAAGATCATTGGACAGGGATGATAGCATGAAGCACTGGGCATATGTAGCATCATTCAGATGTTTCTCACAGATAGATAGCTATTCATCAATTTCCTTATTTCTAGGAACAACTAGTAAAGGTTCTTCCAGTACATACAATTTCATTTCATGGAGAAGGATGACCCATAGACGCCTTTTCCATTCTTGGAAATTAGTGCTGGTAAGAAGGTTTTCCTTCACAAGTTTGGATCACGGTGATATGTTTGATGTAATTTTTATTAGTGTTTCTAAAAAATAGGATAAGCATAATTTTAGTACTTTATCTAAAAAAATTATACAAATAAATATATATTATATTTATTAGTCTCCCACTATTTTATCATAACCCATTAACCCGCACCATTGGATTTGGAATATCCTATTCCTCATATATTCTAGTGGAAAGGATCTATATTCTACTTCTCATTACACCAACATTGGTGGGTCAATAAACTCAAATGGTTTTAGGTAGGAATTCCAAATTCCAACTACATTAACTCATAGTTTCTTGATCTATTGACTGGAATCCTCAATGCTAAAATCCTTAATTTTAGATTTACTCAAACTTTTCCTCTCACTTACCCCAAGTCCTACTTTGGTAGTCAACCCTTCTTGTGAACCAAGTTAAGTCAACCCAAAACCTCATGTTAGAATTCCTTGATAATTGAAAGAACCCCAAATTTGGTTTGTCAAGCACTTTGAACTATGGTTTGATTCTGACCAAAGTAATGGAAGATTATACCAAAATAATATTTTATTAAGATATTTTATCATTTATGAATAAATTTCAATTATTATCTTTATTAAATGTTTTAATATTAAGTGGGATTAATTATGTGGTCAACCATGTCTTAAATAACATTTATGCAAAAGCTAGTTTATTTTAGTTCCATCTTGCATGCTTGAAAATTCATTAATTATGTGATCGCGAAAATATATACATAATAAAATAACCATGAAAATGACATAAATAAAATAAATGGTATGATCATGAGATTAGACCTATGGTTAGTTTATTTAGCGGTTGATAAACTAACTACTTACCCAGTGGAGAAACACCTTGAACCAGTTGAGGTTTGTGTTTAGAGATTTCCACCTGTCCACATTTATATCTCCTTGGATTTGTTTCCCCTTAGCTCCTAACTTGATTTGCCTCCACTATATTGGGAGCTCCATCCATTACATGTGCCTTTTACTCACACGCAGGTGACAGGGGAAAGGGGGTTACATTAAAGAAACCATGGGCATGAAGACCCTACATAATAATGAGGAGAGAAGGCATGTAGAGCAAAACATTAATTTAATAATAAATTAAATGAAACCAATCACATACAAAAGGCCTATTCTAGCTCATGATCATCCACATGCATGCAACATATTACGCATTTAGTAAAACTATAATTCAATTCTTTAATCATTCTTATTTAAGACAAATCATACTCAAATCAATAAAATATTAAATTTATTTAATAAATAATTTTATCTTAATTACTATATGAATTTTCTTGATATTTTCATTATTATGATTTTAAAAAAATTAAATAATTTCATTTAAACATAACTATGTACATAACATGTACCCTGGAGGCAACACAGTGAATACCTGTCCAAATCTACCAAATTTGTGTTATACTCATACCCTTGTTTATTCTTTGTGATATATAGCATACAAAAATTACCACATACTTTCATGATGTGTACTTCATATATGATTACATGAATTAGAAGATTTTTCAGTCACGTGTTATGGTTAAATGCACATAGAGTAACAAATAGTAATATGACTCATACATGATATTCAGATTTGAACATTATGCAAATATTAATTAAACATTTAAATATTTATGTATATTAAAACTTATCACATGGAATATCATATCTTTATGACCACACAGAAGTACATGTCTCAAGGTTTACATAGTAAAATTAATATATATATATATATATTAATCTTTGAAAAACATACCTGGTGAGTGGATTCAATCTACATGGTGCTTACACCCTTCATTGTCAATCCATGGTACATGCCTAGGGACTCAATATGTAAAATGTACCTTATAAAATTTTGATTACATAGAATTTCCAATGGGATACACACCATGTTGATTCTGTGTTACACGGTCACCGGTCGAGTAGGCTGTGTATGGAATACATAGACCATTTCTGACCTAAATGGACTACATGTCGTATCCAATGGGCGACACGACGTGTAGTCTAGCTAACCATGCGTCAGTCTATCTTAGTCAACATGAAGTGTAATAATTAACTACATCACGTGTCATTAATGTAGATAGATTGAGTAATTACCAAATTAACTCATAGTGTGTTGAAAACAACTACATAGGGTATAACTCTGGTTACACAGTATGTACTTCTATGTTATCCAGTCAGAATACTTTGATCCTATGGATGAGTTCCTCAGTTTTATTTTAATCAAAAAAATAAAAATCTCGATTATATCTATGAGAAACGAATGAGGAAGAATTAGATCTATCAATTTAGATTAAAATAATGATTAAAGTAGAACAGAAAAGGTAAATTAAAAATTCGTAAATAACCAATAATTTTTAAATAATTATTAACAATAATGTGTCCCCTTTGAAAACACTTTTAGGTTCCGAGTGCAGCAGAAGCATGTGATGGGTGGTGCACATATTTATTTTTTTTTCAATAATCAATGATCAATTTGAGATCTATACGATGATGAATTCCGCAATCCATGAAATTGAGTCAAAGAAATAGATAAAGAATAATTGTTCCAAAACCAAGATAGTGGATATCAACGCATATTATTTATAATTAATTTAATTACATTAAGAATTACCTATAAGTAATTATTACTTTTTTGATGTGTATGATGAAAGATCTGTAGTGCATCATTGTTGCATTGTAGAAACCAAGCATAGATTTACTCTATCGGTAATCCACACATGTTCCAAGAATCTCAAGACATTGCTGAAGGAGTCTCCTACTGCTAGCATAGAAGATCCTTACACTGGTGTCGTCTGCCTTTGATCGCCTCAAGAATCACTTCCAAAGTGTTCTCCTTGATCTGGTGGAGGAGAATTTCTCTCCATTATTAAGAGACTTCTTGGAGAATAGAGCTCTCTAGGTTTGAGAGGTTTTCTCCAAATTCATTATGCACAACTGAATAAGCTAATGAGAAAATAACATAATTGGGTATTTGTATTGCTAGGGTTAAAATAATATAATTGCACAAATTCTCTTAATTATTATTTAATCCTAGAAAACCCACATGGAAATTAATATTTGTAATATTAGTATTTCTTGACATGGGCTTAACTTGTGAATTACAATTAAATATTACTTAATAAAATAATATTAAATATTATTATTTCTCACAAGACCATTAAACTTGGTCTGCCATTCCTCCATATTATTTATTAGTCCTTGAATAATGTATATTTATTTATTAAATAAATATTACTATATTATTCACCAATAAATAAATAAACATTAAATTCACTAAATAGAAAATTAATATTTATGAAATATTACACACATAATATATTTTCTTGAATAATTACTGACAAAATAAATGCGATCAAGCATATATGAATAATTATTAAACCACATATGGGAATAATATTTATTAAACCTATTAAATAATAAATAATAATATATTATTTGACTGAGATTCTGGATATACATAGTGTGTGACTCTCTAGGCCTCTTTCTTAGTGGAATTTGGTGAAGAAGCCTAAAGTCCAAGGTTAGCATCTAACAATACGTCAAGGCACCAATATAGAAAGATTTTAATGCCACAACGACATGTCACATCATACAGATTCTTACCATGTAATACAATCTCTTTATTACAATATCTCTAATCAAGTAGGTTTCAACCAAGTACCATCAACCTATGTACTGGATATATCTTTCTTTGACTTTCCAGAAATATAACTTGCCTATAGAACATTGTGGCCATGGATTTATTTAGGCTTTATCATTTCCATGAAAGGGCCTAAAATATTAACTTCTATTACTTAACATAAAGGATAAATCATTTCCAACATTATTCATTAATTCAATATTACTCGTGATGCCACTACTACAAAAACAGGCTTTATCAGTGCTTAAAACAGGCTTTAACAGCACTAAGAAAGTGTTGTAAAGCTCAGCACTGATAAAGGGGGGAGGTGGGTCCCATTTATCTGTACTTTTTTAGCACTAACAAATACTTTTACTTCTATAACATGAAATTATGCAGCAACACACCCAAAAAAGACCTACAAAAAATCAACATATCAAACAAGCAATTCACACAGATAACATATGCAGTGGTAATAAATTTGGGATTTAACGATGGTAAAAAATTCCATACTTAATGTGATGTACTAATTATTGATTATTATTATCAAAAGGTCCATTAAATATTATCTCCTCCAAGTGATATATTTCATTACATCTGATAAAATATATAAAGAGAGTTCAGTGTCAGAACCTTAATAAAAATTTGATTAAGGCCTGCATGGAAGTTATTAATCATGTTTTTTGTGGTTAAGATTCATGTCGAGCTTGGATATGTAATTTTTTTTATAGATTTTGGGTTCCTTTTTGGATATATTTTCTTAGTACTTAGAGATTTTCCACTATATATTCCTCATGGTAGATGGATTTGGGTGATTCATGGGACACTTAAAGAAATGTGTTCTTGTGGTTGATGCCTTTATCTTATGGTGTGTTGTCATCTTTTCATTCCATTTATAGAATTTATAAATGGTGGGGAGATATATTTTTATTACTTGTCTATCATAGACACTTGATTTGTATTCATGTAGTGCTTTTATTGGGGGACACAATTTAGAAGAACCCATGTGGTTACACTTTTATGGGGATGTTTCCTATTCATTTTGAACGTTTACTGTTTTACATACATAGGAAAAGGATGGGATGTATGACTCCAAGTAAAAACCATGCAACTTACCTTTTTGAGGGAGTTGTTAGAAAGACGGGTTGATTGCGGTTAGGAGAAACCATTTGGTATGGATCTATATTTTAACTAATTCATTTTGAATGATTGGAACAAGATTAGTTAACTGTTTGTCCAAACTATATAGAAGAGGGTTTCTTATCCAATGGATCCCAAAAAGTTGGTTAATAGTTTGGAAAATTGCCCAACTAAACCATGAAAGTTTTCGATGAAATGGAATAATTTAAGGTATTACAACCTATTCTTTCCCGCCCCTTCCCAAAAATTAGTCTAAGAGCCCTTTATCTTGAAAATTTATCCAATTTAAATCCTCTGTTTTTTTATTTCCCTTTAGTTCTTCTCCCTCTCCCTTTCCTATATTTTTCATCACTCACAAAGAACTCTAGGGATAAAGGTTTATATTTAGGGTGTGTGATGAATTATTAAGGAGTTTTAATTGTATAAGGACTACTTATGACTCTATGAGGCTTTTATAAGAGTCTTATTTCATAGGTAATGAATTCTGGATTGTTTTCCATACGACAGTTGCTGTTTTCACTTAAACATTATGTCCCTTTTAAACAAAAGAGAGACACTTTGAGTGATACCAGTGACACCATGCCTCATATTGAGTTGGGTTTGACTCACACACATCATAAATGACCCATGTATCGTTCTCCTAAATTATCAACACAATCCAAATGCTTTTGGTCGGTTTTATGTCTTTCATTTGTTGTTTTCACTTAATATTCTAGACATTTTAAACAAAATAGAGACACTTTGAGTGATATCGGACATATTGTGTCTCGGATTGAGGTGGGGTTGACTCGTACACATCACTCTATGACCCTTTTTCGCACAGACATAACATCTTCCCCTCCATTTGAGATATTCATCAATGTTATTCTTTCCTTCCTCTTGACATGTTAGAAGTCAAATCTTCTTTCCTCTATGCTTCTTAAAATTTGAACATTTATAAACTTTCATCTTCCTCTTACACAATGTGTTAGTAATTTCATCAAAGATCACATTGTTAATCATATATCTTGATAAATGATTTGGCATAATCACAATATCTTTCTCTCCAGTCATTATCCAATTTTTTTGCTCAAAATCACCAGATTTTCCAACAAACATAATGTTAATCCAATTCCTTCTGGATTCCTCCATTAAATAAGACCCGAAAGCATGGCATGGAAAGGAAATACCATTAATGACAAAGACATAATCAAGGTAGGTTTCTTTCAAACTATAACATCTTAGGTTTAATCCTAGGTTATCCATGATCATTACCAAACTTCCAGGGCTTCTTCTATACTTCTCCTCAAAGTCTATCTTAAGGTTATGATGTCTAATATATGTTTTCTAAATATATTTTCAATGTTGTTGCTAAAATTAATTTGATACCAACTATAATTCCCCAACCCCAGTTACCCAAATCCTATGCATTACTTTAATACATTGTCATGATTTCAAGGAATCATGTCCTGACGGAACGATCAGTTTAGCAGTCTTGGAAAATAGATTACATACATAAACATTACATTACAATTTCTAAAATAAAACAAAACTTAAATAATCCTTTGATAATTCCATTAATCCCTTAGCTTAACACTTAATATCAATCATAATACACTTCGTGGAATCCTGGGAAAACAAAACATAAGAAAGGGGTGAGCTCAAATGCTTAGTAAGGGTAAATAATTTAGTGGAAGCTATAAACATTAAGGTAGGATGTGTAATAAAAACAAAAACCTTTTAAACATCAACTTGAACATAATATAGAAAAAATAATTCAAACATTACCATATAAACATGCACATGTATATAATACTAGTCAAATAATCACATGTAATAACTAATTTCATAATGAGGGAGTGTATAATACCAGACTTCAAAACCACATAGTCAAGGCCTTGTGCTAAGACTAAAAATAAATTTTTTTCAAGGCCTTATTCCTAGAAACTAATTTGTATCATGAGACCTATTGATTCATCGAGGGGATATAGCGGGCCCCATCTGTCACTTACTAAGTCTAATGCATTCCTCATATGATAATATTGAAACATTACATAAACATTCATATTAAAACTAGCATATGAAATTTCTATACTTCAACCCTAAACCATGAATGGTATAAAAAATCATATCCATAGTTAAAAATATCATAATTCATTCAATAAAATATAGAACATTGTATTATAATAAATAAACCTCAATCATGAATAATATCTAGTAAATTATGTTGACATGGTTGAAAATGGTCAATAAAAATCTTTGATAGAAATATCCATTTTTCATGAAATCATTTAAAAGTCACACCATTTAGAAAGGAAGACATTTAAAATAAATTTTTTAATCAAAGTGTCCCATACCACTTTGAAACTTCTTTAAGGAATCAACATTTTAAAACATTGATGTCTATATAAATCAATCCTTAAAACCATTTTGAAAACAAGAACATTAATGAGAATTATTTAGAAGAATAAATATTTAAACCATTGAAAATGATGTTTTAGTTAAAGAGTCCCTTAAAAAGAATCCTTTTGAAAAATCTTTTATGAAACATGGACTGTCACACCCCCAACCATTTTTTATTATTTTATTTTATTATTTCTTGACTTCGATTAGCTTCATCAAGGCGCAAGTTGAGCACCGGTCTAAAACTTTTATCATTTAATAGTTTTGGTGGGTGTCAAACCGGTGCGCGGACATCACATGGTTGACTGTGACCGTTCGATTGGCCCAGGTACCCATGAAAATATGTAATGTTTAAAATAAATAAAGCTTAATTTATATAAAATAAGTTAAAGGTTTAAATCGTAATAATCATGATATTTTTTCATAGATAAAAATATTTTTTTTATTATTAACAATTGTTAATAACATTATTGTCATCAAAATTATTATAGGTATAATTATTATTTAGTTGTTATTAATATGGTTATTATTTAAAAGAAGTTGAATAAAATTTATGATTATAATTATTATTAATTTTATTATTATTATTATCATTAAGAAAATTCATAATGTTATTATGAATATATAAGTATTAATTTTAATACAAATCTTTTCATTAAAATTTTTGTTGTTGTTGTTATTAATTTTATTATTATGCTAAGAAAAAAATAAAAAAAGGTTAGTGAATCCTATTCTACCCAGGTTCCATGCGCACCCCCTCCCCATCCCTTTTATTTTTTTATTTTTTTTCTCTTTCCCTTATCCTCTCACGCCCCATACTCTTCCTCCCCTTTTTTATTTTTCTCACAAACTCCAACCCTCCCCTCTCACACCCCTCTCTTCTTATTTTGTTTTTTTTTCTTAATTCCCTCACCATCTCCCCCCTCTCCCCTCTATATATGACGCACCCCCTGTAAACACCCTCCATGGTGTGAAGGATCTCCATGACCAGCCTCCTCCTTGCGCCATGGCTGTCGCACCCCCCTTCCATCAGCAGTGCACAACCCTATAGACCCCCTTATTTAGGTGCATATGAACCCTTAGCCGAACTTCAGGGGTGACTGATCCCCTTTCCTCGGATCTCCCATGCCCTTCGAGATTTCTTTCGATTTCTTAATGTTTCTTCAATGATTCATCAAGGTATAGTCCTTGGAACGCTTTTCCTTAATTGATTTGGGGATTTTTTTTAATTTCGGTACCCAGTTAGGATTTAACCGAAACCCTAAGGTTTGGATAATATTCAATTGGTGTGTTCTTCCTTCAATAGGGTATACGATTAACGTATCGAGACTCATTGGTACATATTCCAGCATCCTCCACCATAGGCGAGGTGGATAAACTCGATTTGTCTTGCTACCAATGTTTAGGGTAAGGTTAATGCACCCACTACTTTGTTTTTCTTCATCTAATTTAGTGTTTTATGTTTTTTTGGAGTCCCTGGTATTTAATTTTTTGTGCTTTGGTCTTCGTCACACTAACTTTGGGTGTCGAATGCATTTTTAAGGTGAAGCAATGTTTTTTTTCTAGTCTGTGCGCCTTTGTGGGAGTGTGTGTACGTGAACAAGAGGCCGTGTGAGTTTGAAGGTATTGGCTCGGCCAATTCATTGAGGTAGTTGGTTCAATTCCTTTGCATCATTTGATTAATTTAATATGTTTATTTTATTTTATAAATATTTTTATGATCTATTTTGATGTTGCAAAAATATATTTTTGAAGTGTTTGGTATGCATTCAATTGGATAATGAATTATTTTGGTGTGTTAGATTTATTTCGCATCTTTGAAATTAAATTGCGAATTGTTTGAGTAATTGAAAACATGTCTTAATATGGTTATTTTTCACATTTGGTTTTAAAGTGACGTTTTTATGTGAAATCAAGTGATTTTTTTTGTAAACTCTCGTGTGCAAATTTGGAGTGTTTGATGAACTGTTTGATTGGATTTTTTTAAAATGTGATGTGTGAAATTGGTGTTTGATAGCATTAAATATGTCTTACATATTTAAAGTGGCATTATTAGGTGAAAATTGGGTGTTTTACATGTGCAATCACATAGTGCATTATTTATAAATATTCTGTTAATTGTTTAATTAATTTAACAAGTCCTGATTGTGGTGTGAATTATGATGTGAAAAGGTTTTTGTGTGTGTTTGGTCTAAATAGGTGAGTTTGAGTGTGTTTTTGGTGTAAAGTCATGTTATGCTTCTTATAAGTGTTTAAAAAATTGTGTATATGGTATATTAAGTTGCGTGAGTAATGTGAAATACATTTTTAAGGGGTTTGGAATGTTGTATGTTTTATGTGCGGGGTGCGGGTGAGTTTTTGTGAGTGCAAAGTCATGTGTGACTTCTTAAAATTATTTTATAATTTTTCTTAGTACTTTATTTGATGGTGAAAATGGTTGTTTAATTGCGCAAATGGTTTATTGAATTTTTAAGTGCTACAAATGATGTTTGAAGAAAACTTTGGTGTGCGTATTATTTAAAAATGGGAATTATTAGTTCAAATAGAATTTCTATGTAAAATTAGTATTTTTTGACATATGAGACTTGTTTAGCACAAGGGAAACCCTGGGTATCTAGGTGGGAGGACCGGAACTAGTACTCTAGTGAACAGAGGGGTTTTTACCATGGTTCACTTAGCATGTATGATGTGACAACACTAACAAAACTATATTGGAGATGATTGTGGACCATTAGGTTATGGGTATTCTCCCTACTAGGGGCTCGTGCATGAGAATAGATATTTTTCATGGTTACTTTTCACCGAGGTATGAGGATCTAGGGACCCACATGAGTTAGATGACCCTTAGGGGATTTACCCATGGTGCTATACTATTCATGACATGGTTCCTTCTGTCGGCATATGGAGGACCACTCAGGTGTGTGCATGAGTGCTCTCTATAAATTTTCTCTTCCGCTTAAAAATAATGTTTGAAAAAAAATTGTTTTTCTTAAAGTGTTCATTTTTCACTTTTATCTTGTAAATGTTTTCCTTAAAAGTGTTTTTTTAATTTATATTTTTTAATAAGAATGTTAAATTATCTCTTTGATGTTGCGGCATGGAATCTTTTATACAGTGATATCCTACTGGGCTCTTGGCTCACACCCTACAGGCACCTTTGGGTGCATGTAGTTTCTGTATCTTGTGTATCCCAGGTTGAGGCATCGTTCTTGGTGATGGTGGTTCGTGTTGTCTATAGTCTTCTTGCGCTGGTTGGTGTCGGTGGCTTGAGGAGGTTGCTCCTCTTGTTGTATGGAGGTTTGAGTTGTTGTTTTAGTTTCTCGTTGTGTCATATTTCTTTCTAGAATTTGTTCAGTTGTAAAATTTATATTTTTGGATTTTTTATTGGTGGTTTTTATTAAACTTTTCAGATATGTTTTTTTGGGTTTTATTAGTTATTTTAATAAGATAAATTCGGGCAAATCATTCCCAAGGCATATCATCTGATACCCGGGCACTTGTTCCAGCCTGTAGGGATCGGGAACACCCTTTGGGCCTTACCGCAGACCAATTTGGGTGACCATTTTAGGGTCGACCCGGCTTAGTTCGTGACATGGACATGGATAACAAATATGTCCCAGTAAAAACTTAGACATTAACAATCTCGAATAATAATGAGATTGAGGAATTAACCCTTGCCTTGTACTTTCCTTTGGTCGAGGGTACATTTAACCTCTTGTATATTGACCATAGTATGTTATTAAATTATAACAGAACCATATTCATATTTATGATATCATACATGATTCATTTATGAATTTATACTACCCATTTAATAATAATTTCCATTTAAAATAACATTTAGGGTAATAATTGCTTTCTTTATCATACGTGTTTTAACTTGCTATTCTTGACTGTATCATTTATCATGATTTAATTGATTCTATAATATAAAAAATTATTTATGTATCATATATATTAAGAATATAAATATGTATAATAGATAGATATATGATATGGAAAACACCATTTTTGGAGACGGTAGGCCGTACGTACGCATAAATGTTGTTTCTTTTTTCATATCGTATTGAACGGAAGTAAGTGAATGAGATATATGTAAACACACACACACACACAAAGATATATATATATATATTTCCAGTAGAATTATTATGTCATATATTAAATAATTATTAATAATATATATTTTTATAATCATCGTTGAATGGTGAATGTGTAAATGAATCTCATCGCGTCGTGGAGACTGTAAGCCGTACGTACGCACGAGCGAAAATATCATTCTATGAATGGTGAAATTGTATGTAATTGGATGTTATATTATATATAAAGAATAATTTACATGTAATATTTATTATCTAAATCAATTATACTCATTATTATACCCATCCAAACAATGAAGTGTTGTATAAAAAACTACACCATGATGTGGAGACAGTAAGCCGTACGTACGCACGTATGATGACTTTGTCATTCATAGGATGGATAGAATAATGAATATGGTTGTAACATATTTATAATAATATCTTAGTATATTTAAGGTACTAGAGTTATTATTTTGGTATGGAAACTACAAAGAAAGAGGAAGTGGAAGAAGAAAAGAACTTTAAAAGAGGTGATGAAGTAATTACCTCTTCTTCAGGTTTTTCCTTTGGATTTGAACAAAAGGGCTCTTTAAGATGGATATATATTAAAAATAATTCCTCTAGGTTAAATTGAGGCTAGTTGGGAGGATATTAGTTCAGTGGTTTTCTGAGCTAAATGTCTTCTGAGGTGTGAATTTTTAAGAGAAGGGAAAGTACCCTTTTATAAGGGAGGTGAGGGGCACTTTAGGAAAATTTTGAAATGTTAATTTATTATAAAATCATTTTCGTTTTATAATAGCTCAAAATGGATTTATTTAGAGACAAATGTGGTTATGGGTGGAAATACTCTCAACCAATATCTTTTAGATAAGTTTAGGTCACCATATTAACCTTATCTTTTATAGTTGACTCTTAGTTAAATGGTTTAACATTTACCATGACTTCTTGCATTTTTATATAACATGGTTAATAATCAAACTATAAAATGAAAATATAACCTCAAGTGGTTAATTAAAAACATATCTAACCATATCTACGCCATGTTTATGAATCTTATATTTTTAGGAGTATTAAATCATTTAATAAAATATTATCTGTTTTAAAAACTCATTTATGTCAATTTTAAAACTATTTAGTATTTGGTTTTGGTGAATGTCATAACATATTTATTAATTCTAAAGAAATACATTTAATCGACCCTTACATGTCTTATTCACCTAGAAAATTCTTGTATGGAATAAAAACCTTCAAATTATATTTATTTAAATATTTATAATATCCTTTATTTGATTCTTTCATTAATAAGGAAAATACTGCATCATTATTCTATCATAAATAAAAATATTTATTTTCTGTCTAAATATTATAAATAAAATACCATGATATAGGAAATATTTTTATCTTTCTAATTATTATTTATCATCGAAAATATCTTTTATGTAACCCCATATAAAAATTATTTTACTAAAAGATATATATTTACGTTATGTTTTCTTTAACATTAAATTAATTTTTATAAAGTGTCATTTTCACTTACAAGTGGCTTTATGGGGTCCCAAAATCGACCCAAGGATTCTCGTGGTAGAATATGTATTAGATAATAGGGTTAGTACACATGTTATGGTAATTTATTATTATTATAATATTATTTTTTACCCTTATTTACTGGATTTACACTTTAATCATGGAAAATAAAATATTTACTAAACTATTCATAATGTCTAAAAATAAAAGTTACATATTTAAAAACTTAGTTCCTTATAATTCCAAATATGGAATCCATTATTTCAAATTTAAAACACAGAATATTCAGAAATTAATTTAAAATTAATTCCCGCTGTCAAAACCAAAAAGTGGGTTTTTAAGAAGTAAAAACTATCAAACGATCGACATGTGTTTATGAAACATTTAAATGTGAAATTGCATAAAATGACCTAAATTATATTAAATGATAAAAATATAATCTAATTATACTTTAAAACTACTCAAATATATAATTTAACACTATAAATTATTTCGATTAAAAAGTTATTTTTAATTAAAATTTGGTATATTTCACTATTCATCAAAATATGAAATTTATCATAAAAGTACAAAATATTTATCCAAAATCAATTTTTATGTCCCTATTATAAATATGAATTTAATTTCATTAAATTTAATATATAAAAGTGTCAAATGTTGGATTTAAAAAGGGTTAGCCATTAAAAAGCAGAAAAACTACATTTTTGAAAAATACTTCTTTTATCTGAAAAATTGAATTTGTTCATATACTATGTATAAGAAACAAAAAATATGAACGTTAAAATTATATAGGAAATATATAAAATTCAAAATGTGGTTAATACTATTCATAAACACTTTTAAAACGGTTAGTTTGATCAGTCATGATGTGATTGAACTCAGTGTTGCGTGTAGTGCAAGCAATTGAATTACTTTAAAGAGATAATGTACTATGAAATCTTGGGGTGTTATATAATTAATATTATTTTCCACTACTTTTTACAAATTACTGTTAATTGTTAAAAATTACCACCAATTTTTACTAGTTAGTGCTAATTTTTACTAATCACTTATAATTATTACCAATTACAACTAATTATTACTAATTACTGCTAATTAGCACTTATTATCATAATTTGTATTAATTTATAATAATTTTTTTACTAATTATTAGTAATTACCACTAATTATCACTAATTACCACTAATTTCCTCTAATTTTTACTAATTACAACTAATTATATGGAAATTATTACTAGGTGTTTCTAATCATTACTAATTACCACTAATTATTGCTAATTACCCCTAATTACAAATAATTTTTTCTAATTAGCACTAATTACCACTAATTTTCACTAATTACCAATAATTATCACTAATTTTTACTATTTACCACAAATTACCAATAATTCTTACTAATTATTTCTAATTATGACTAATTACTAGTACTTACTACTAATTATTACTAATCATTACTAATCATTACTAATTATTACAAATTAACATTAATTATTACAAATTCTTACTAACTATCACTAATTTTTACTAATTATTACTAATTATCACTAATTATCACTAATTGTTACTAATTGTTTTTAATTACCACTAATTATTACTAATTGTTTCTAATTAATACTAATTATTAATAATTATTACTAATTATTACTAATTATTACTAATTATTACTAATTATTACTAATTATTACTAATTATTACTAATTATTACTATTATTACTAATTATCACTAACTATTACTAATTATCAATAATTATTACTAATAATCACTAATTATTACTAATTATTACTAATTTTCTCTAATTATTACCAATTACCTCTAATTATTACTAACTACCTCTAATTATTAGCAATTATTTCTAATGATTACTAATTTTTACTAATTTTCACTATTTACCACTAATTTTTACTAATTATCACTAATTTTTACTAATTATCGCTAATTGTTACTAATTAGAACTATTTATTACTAGTAATAACTAATTATTACTAATTGTCAATAATTATTACTAATTATCTGTAATTATTACTATTTACCACTAATTACCATTAATTACCACTAATTATTACTAATTATCATGAATCATTACTAATTGCCACTAATTACCCCTAATTTTTACTTATTATCACTCATTACCACCATTTTTCACAAATTATCACTAATTACCACGAATGTTTACTAATTATCACTAATTATTATCAATTATTACTAATTACCGCTAATTACCACTAATTATTGCCAATTATTACCAATAACATTAATTAATACTAATTTGGGCTATTTTTAACTAATTACCATTAATTTTTACTAATTACCACTAATTTTATCTAATTACTGCTAATTTTTACTAATCACTGGCAATTTTTACTAATTACTGCAAATTATTACTAATTACTATTAATTATTACTAATTACTGCTAAATATCACTTAGTATTACTAATTTCTATTAGTTTATAATAATTTTTTTACTAATTAATGTTAATTATCAATTATTATTACTATTTTTTATTAATTTATTATAATTTTCTACTAATTACTTCTAATTATTACTAATTACCACTAATTATTACTAATTAACATGAATTTTTAATATTTATATTGATTTATCTCTATTTATTACTAATTACCGCTAATTAATACTATTTTTCCCTATTTTTTACTAATTACCATAAATTATTAATAATGACAACTAATTTTTACTAATTAGTGCTAATTTTTACTTATTACAGGTAATTATTACTAATTACCACTAATTATTACTAATTACAGCTAATTACCACTTATTATTACTATTTTTTATTAATTTATAACAATTTTTTACTAATTAACGCTAATTTTTAATAATTAATTTTATTTATCGCTAATTTTTATCAATTCTTCACTAATGAATACTAATAAACATTTTTTACACATTGCCGTTAATTGTTACTATTTAATGCTAATTATACCTATTTGCCGCTAATTAAACTAATTAATGAAAATAAAAACTATTTACATTATAGTTACAAACATTACAACTAATTAAAAATAAATATTAATAAGTTAAAATAATTACTTATAAATTTAAATAATTACTTCTAATTAGAAATAATTACTTATAATTATAAATAATTACTTCTAATTGACTCTAATTACAACTAATTAATAATATTAAAATATAATATAAAATAAAATAAAAAAAATTAAACATTAAACATTACATAAATACCTCACAAATGAATCTTCTGTGGGCTGCAAATATCAAAATTTCCTCCCCCGTAAAAATTTATACTTCTACTTGAAGGAGGCAAAAAATAAAGGAGAGGTGAAGTGGTGAATGGAAAGAAAAAGTTCAATCGTCAAAAATATTATTATTTGTAATGAGACCCATCACAAATAGTTCCCACAATAAATGCTTCAGACGGTGGTTAAAAAACTAATTGTGACAGGTCCCGTTGCAAATACTCACCTGCCGATAAAGTATTTGTGACAAGTGAATGATCCTGTCGCAAATACTCATTCCTGTGTTTTAGTGAGAAGATGCGCCAATAGTATTTACGACGAGATTAGAATCCTATCGCAAATGACATGTCGCAAAAGGTCATTTTTTCCGTAGTGGAAGCTCCAGGTAACTGGAAGCGAGATCGAGAGGAGTCTCAACAGGGCAGTCAAGCCAGAGACTCAGGTAGGCCACCGAGGAGTGGTTCTTCAACGGTGTGCTTCTAGTGTGGGCAACTGAGGCATGTTCGGACTCAGTGTGAGCGGGCTCTAAAGGAGTGTCGAGCATGTGGTCATATGAGGTATCTGGAGAGGTTTTGCAAGAAGCCTTCTCGGATAGCTGAGAGCTACGGACCATGCCAGATTCAAGGGATCTGAGGTAGGATCGTGAGCTTGAAGGTTCCAGATGCAGCGAAAGCTTGATGGTTGGGTGGGGCCCAACTTTTCTTTTTCCATAACCGATGACCAATCTGGGATCAAAATTATGATAAACGCCAGTATCCATGGATTTAAATCAATGATTTAGACAAAGAGAAGAAAGGATCCAGATTCAAGAAAGAGGATCATTCACATCATGTTTATAATTAATTTAATTTAGATCTGAAGAAATTAAATACCCGGGTCTTCGGTACTTTCTTCATTGATTATTGTTGATCATCGGAAATGATCCTTCCAGATTTCCATCATTGCGCTTTCAAGGATCCAAAGAAGAATCCCTCTGGCAGTGATCCACACGTGCTCCAATGGTCTCTGATCAACGCCACTCGTTCTCCGGGTGCTAGCACAGTGAAGCGAATGTCTTGTATCGATCATTCTTGATCACTCGTTCTTCAGTCTTGAAGAACATATATCATTGAGAGGGAGAGAGGAGAGGAGTCGAGGGAGAAAATTTTTGGTCCAACAATTCTCTAGGACAACTGGTGATTGGCAGAATAGAAATACCCATCTATTAATCGAGATGAGGTTTCAGTTACAATATTTTATTGTGTAACAACGATTAAATAAAATTATAACTATTAGAGAAAATCCATGCCAAATATTAACAATAACAACACCATTATTAATGGTGAGGCAACTTACACAAAACAGAACCATAAATTAAATCTCGTGCCACATAATGATAACAATATTATTATTATTTTTGCGCCACTTGGATAAATAATATTTACCGACTTGTAAATAATTAATTTATCATCACACACGGTCTTGGTTCAGTCTAACTCCTCTTGCATTTATTGAACACCTGAATAAAATATTTTATTCGCTTAAATATATATTTTATTTATGATCAGTACATATATATTTATTAAATGTCTAATAAAATAAATAATTATATTTTATTCACAATCTGACGAATAAATATTTATTTAATTTATGCGACCATTTTAACTTGAATAAAATTATTCATCAGTATTGAGAATAATATTTTTCCCATTAATTATATTCAAATAGAATTTTATCAAGACCACCAAAAGCACTTAGTGTGTGACCCTCTCGGATTATTTCTCATTGGTATTAGGCGGGTTTGTCTAAAGTCCAAGATTACTATCTAACAACACGTTAAGTCACCCAAGAGAAAGAACTTAAAGTCACAATGATGGCATCTACATAAGAACGCTCATTGTGTAATATAATCCCTTTTTCACAACATCTCATCAAGAAGGTTTAATGATAGTGTCATCAACCTATATGCTTGATATGTCATTCTTTGACTACCAAAAATTAACTCGTCATTACACAATGGCCATGAAATTTAGGGTGATGATTTTATTTCAATCAAAGGGATGAGATATCAACTTCCATAAATGTAAGGGACAAATCCTTCCTCGACTTATCCATTAATAACATATCATTCATGACGCACCCAACATACCATACTTCCCGCAAACATATGGCATGATCATTTTCATCACTAAATCTAAGTGCACGAGTTGTGACACAAATTAATGATAATATTAAAGTCTAAGGACCATTACATATGCTCTTAGATATGAATATCTGATGAAAACAAAACATGTGGAATTCCTATAGGCGGGTCTGTTCTTATAATCTCCCATATAAGAGATTACCAAGTGAGAAATTCATGAGAAGAAGTCTCATATTTTTATGAGTACTCACACTTGACGGTATGTATACTATCTATCCCATCATAGTATGTCATCCAAACATAGAACTATATTTATGAATACTATCATAGAACATCAATGTTCTCATCATAGTGGGTAACTCCTATAACCTTATTAATGTGAGAAATACTCTAGGAAATTATTACATCATATTCATGTAGAACATTGAACAATATATAATAAGTTGTTTAATATTTAAATTAATTAAATATTCTTGTAATCAAAGTACAAATAGTTGGTTATAGGACCCCAACTACAACAAACTCCCACTTTCACTAGAGCCCACAGCCTACGACTTTTAGTCCACTAGACCTCACATGATGATCATGTTTCTGCTGAGATTAGGCTTTAGTAAAGGGGTCCACCAAGGTTTCTTCCTTGGAAATGCTGCTCACTAGAACTTCACATCTCTGAGAAAAATCCCATAAGAGATGATATTTATGAAGTACGTTCTTTGTCTGCTAATTTGACCTTGGATCTTTTATGAGAACCACCACTACAGTATTATCACAATAAAGTGTGATGAGATATTTCCTACTAGGTACCACATCCAACTCTTGGACAAAGCTTCATATCAAAACTACTTCTTTATCTGCCTCAGAAGCTACGATATACATGGACTTTGTTATATAATCTACGACCACACCTTAATTTGAGCTCTTATAGCTCATAAAACCTCCATTCAAAGTGATGATGTATCTCGTTTGTGACTTCATGTTATCTTGATCAGTCTGGAAACCAGCATCTGCATATCCTATGATTTCTAATTTCTCTTATCCTCCATAAACTAGGAACATATCTTTAGTACGCCTTAGATACTTAATGATAGTCTTGACTACCATCCAATATAGGTCACCTAGATCATCTTTATATCTTCCTACCATTCTCAATGCATCGGAAAGATCTACCCTAGTACATAACATAACATACATGACTGACCTAATCACTGATGCATATGGAATCATTTCCATTCTCTTTCTTCCCCCATGCGTATGAGGACACATTTTCTTGGAAATATGAATGCCATGTGATGCTGGAAACAAACTCCACTTGGATTGTTCCATACTAAATGTCTTCAGTATCTTGTCAATGTATGTACTTTGACATAGGCCTAGAAATATCTTGGATCTATCATGATGGATCTTAAACCCAAGAATATATGTTGTATCACCCAAGTCCATTATGGGGAAACATTTATTCAACCATGTTTTAACAGACTGTAAGACTGGTATTTTGTTTCCAGTAAGTAATATGTTATCAGCATATACTATTCGGAAGACAAATGCACTCCCACTAAACCGTTTATAGACATAAGGATGACATTAATTCTTTACAAAACCAAATTCGGTTATGGCTTCATAAAAAATAATTTTCCATGATAAGGATGTTTTCTTTAATCAATAAATGGATTTTTTCAACTTGCATATCTTATTACCATCCATTCGAGTCACAAACCCTTTAGGTTGAGTCATTTAGATATCTTCATGAAGTTTCCTGTTAATGAATGCTATTTTGACATCCATTTTACAAATCATGTTTTCATGGAAAGAGGCAATGGATAATATAATTTTGATATATTTTAGCATTGAAACTAGTGAAAAGGTTTCTCTGTATTCAATGCCTTGATGTTGTGTCACAAACTAGGCCGGGTCGCCATCCGACCCACCACCCCACCCGGTCCGCGGCAAGGCCTGAAGGGCATTCCCGATCCCCACGGGCTGGCACAAGTTCCCAGGTATCAAAACTAACACATGGGAACGATTTTACCATAAATAAAAGACATAAAAACAACTAACAAGATAGATAAACTGAAATTAGAAATAGACAATGAAACATTCCTTTAAACTATGAACAAGTTTAAAGTCTACAACTCGAAACAATAACTAAAAAGAAAAGACAACAGCGGAAACTAAAACTCATACTCAACCTCCCGGCAGAAGTGAGACCACATCAACACCATTCTGCCTGAGAAGACCAACTGCAACCTGAACCACCATCACTGAGCATGAAGTCGCAACCTGGAATACAGAAGAAACAGAATATACATACACCCAAGGGTGTATGCAGGGTGTGAGCTAAAAGCCCAGTAGGATGCCACCAAGAAATGGTTCCATGCCACAACATCAAAAAGACAATTTAATGTGTTTATTCAAAATTTTAATTTAAAAAAATTCTTTTAAGGAAAACATTTACAAGCTAAATGCTAAAAGAAAAACACTAAAAAGAACTCATTAAACAAACACGATTTTAAAGAGGAAGATAAAAGTTCAATATGGGAACACACACACACACACACATACTCACACACACACACACACACACATACTCACACACACACACACATATACTCACACCCAAGTGGTCCTCCATATGCCGACGGAAGGCACCACGTCATAGATGGTAGAGAACTATGGGTAAATCCCCTAAGGTTCATCTAGCTCGAGTGGGACCCTAGAACCTCGGGTCTTGGTGAAACGTGGCTTAGAAACCATGACCCTCAGAAACATGGCTTAGAAGACCACGACCCTCATAAAACATGGCTTAGAAGGCCAGGAACCTTAGAAATCATATGTTTAGTTAGTTTTGCAATCGTCAATCCAGCTATGTGAGACAGGGATGATACCCATCCGGCTCATTAGCGCACTAGTTCTAGTCCTCCCACCTAGATACCCGAGGTTTTCCCTTGTGCTCAATCAAGTTTCACATTCACATGGTATATTGTTTTTCCCATATCACAGACCAAACCAGTCATTACACACAAATCACAATTTTCACAACCAAACAGCATTTCAAAAACTCACGCATGCCAAAAATACCTTTCCAAAAATATATTTGTCGTTACCTAATCATTTTACAAAAACCCCATTTGGAAAAACACTCAAACAAGAACATAAAAAATTTTCAAAACGTAGGACGCATTATTTTAATAACACAACAGGGGCCAACACAAATAAACACACCCAATTACAAAGAAGGGATTCATTCAAACCACTTGCTTAATAAACTGTCCTTAAAACTAGTTTCGCACCAACTACACAATTATATGAACCATTTCCACCTCTTATAAAACCCCAAAAACCGCTTTAAAGAAGCCACCATTATTTACAAGACACCCTTTAACAAATAGAAAGAAAAAAACAAAACAAAACCAAGACAACAGGCTTAAAATGATTCGCTACACATTAGAAACCCACATTTAGACATACACAACTCAATTACCCTTAAAAACTAAGTCTGCACCAACCAAACATCACCTAGAACCCAACTTGAAAACATTGCACCAAAACAACACATATTTTTACATGCAAAGACCACTTTAAAATCAATTTCACACTCAAATATTCTAAAAGCACACTTTCACCATATAAACAATTGATTAAACAATTTTTTGGAATTACCCCAATAAGGTCAAAATGAAGAAAACATGATCATTTATAAAGAAAGTGAAATTTTCATGACGCATGCATGTCAAAAAAAATTTAAAATGCATTTCTCACAACTTTTAAAGAACAACCAATCATTTATATGACCACACACATATAAACAACAAGATCATACTATTTCACAAATCTAATCTCATAAGAAGAGCATGCCAGAACATTATAAACATGGATCACATTATGTAATTAAATCATAGAACATCTTAAATTAATTAAACAACCAAAATAAATTATCTAAAAGATGTAAATACATGGAACCACCTACCTTTGATGCTAAATTTCCCACAAATGAGTGTGAAACTGCAATCGCACCACGAACAAACCTAACAAAGATCAATTGAACCCTAAAACCAGAATTCGTACAAAAATAAATAAAAAACAACCCCTAAATTGGACCACAAACATGCTGGGAATAAACTCAAAAAAAATATAAAAGGAAAAAGAATGAGTAAGGGTCTTAACCACTAGAGATCTGCCACAAGGGGAGGGGCCTTGGCTGTGAAGCGGCCCGAGGCGTTGTGAAAGGTAGGAAGGACAACGGATGGAGGTCACCGACCATCAGATCTGGAGGGAAACAGGGTGATGGCGCTGGGTTTTTGGGATAGGTGCATGCCGGCCTAGAAAGGGGGGGTGCGAAGGCGGGTGTCCGAGAGAGGCAGCGGGAGTCAGGGTTTAGGGTGAGGCAGTGGTGTGGATGGTCCGATGAGCCGGGCACGCGACGACGGTGCTTGCCGGGAGAGGAAGGAGGGTGTGGCACGAGGTCGTTTCACCTGCTGAGGTGTCTGGAGAAAACTTCAGATCGGGAAGGGGGGAGTTGGGTCACGCGATGGGAAGGGCCGAACAGAGCAAGTGGTGCCGGCCATGGAGAGGAGTCGCGCGAGCAGGACCTCATAAGGGGGGGGGGCTTCGACGGGGGGAGAAAAAAATGAACGGGGAAATGTGGGGGGGAGCTAGGTCTCCACGCAGCAAGGGGAAAAATGAATAAGTAAAGAAAATAAAAATAAATAAATAAAAAGAAAAAAAACAAAACAAATGGTAATAATAATAATAATATTAATGATAATACGTAGCATAATAATAATAAAAGTAAAATTAACAAAACAATAATAATTGTAATAAAATAAAATAATAATAATAATAATAATAATAATCTCAAATTACATTATTTCTATTATTATTATTAAAACAATTGTTAATTCATTTTATCTCATTAATTAAACATCGGCAAGGCGTGCGGTGAACCGGGAAGGGCCGCGCGGCAACCCAAGTGAGGCCGCGCAGCTTCGACCGCGTTGCGCTGGACACAAACACGACCAAAATACAAGGGTCTCGAAATCTTAAGTCATGTTTAGACCTGAACTACTCGACGTAATGAAAATTAATAAAATAAATAAATTAGAAATGACGGGTGTGACAATTCTCCCCACCATAAAGCTTTCGGTCCCCTGAAAGCCACAACCAAAACCAAACCCCAAAGCAGAAAACAACACTCATTTAAGGTTCAAAGGGGATCCTCACAAACACCAAGCAAGGAGGTGAAAAAGTATCGTTCTCAGAGAAAGTTACTCAAAGACAATTTCAAGAAACTCATATAAAGACTTTCTGATATGTGTCTCCCACCCCGAAGAGCTAGAACACCTCCAGTTGACTGATCAAGGAAGGGAACTCTCGCACCCACAGAAACCATCTTCACAATCCAAAACACCTCAAGCACTATTAAATCGAAACCACACCGTTTGGCTATAATGAACAAACAAGGTTAAACCACGTCCACAGAACACTCTTATCACTTATCACCAAGAAACATTTAAAAACAGAAGAAAAATATCAACATGGGGAGGCCCGAGGGGATCCCCACCATAATAAACTCACTGACTCTCGAAACAAGATTGGAAAACCAACACTAGGAGGTTCGAGCGGACTCCCTGCCATTAAAGAAAAGTCCAGCACTAATTCATTCCAGAGACATTCGTATGAGACCCAGTGTGGGTCTCCCCACCATTAAGAACCTACCAGTACCCAAGATGAGACTAGAAAACCAAAATGGGGAGGTCCAGGTTGGCTCCCCACCATTAATGAAAGGTCAGCACCTATTTATTACAGAGACCTTTTTGCGAGATCTGATGTGGGTCTCCCCACCATTCGAACTAACTGCAGGTACAAAACTTTAGAAAAAAGATTCTCGATGGTGACAAAACACCCCACCCCAAAGGGCGGGGAGGGAGGGGTCTGATCACCGGCCGTCAAAAGTATGACCCAAGACAAACCAGCATTAACACATTCCTAGATGAGAACCATTCAAATTTGAGATAGATTTACTCAACAAACTCCCATAAGGACCACTAAAATGATTTCATCCAATGGGATGCAATCCCCAAGACTTTAAGGCAACAGGAAGAACACTCGTCCACATGGTCACGAAAACCTTATGCAACACGACGACTCATTCGAAGTGGAAAAACCTTGGAGACAATTTAAACTGCCTCTACTTTTAACATTGGTGACAAGAATAAAGTTGGGGTCCCGTACACTCCCTGGGTTCCTGACCACGCGCCAGCTTCACTCTGAGGCCTATGGATAGAGCCTTGATATTTGAAGCATCTCTTGCCTCGCAGTCAGGTATTGAGGACTCCCGTGCGAAGGTTCTCTTTTTGGTGTCACATGCAACCTCACTGCAACTGAGACAACACCAGAAACACAACACATTACAACATCTCACTAATCATACATGGAACATTTACCATCAAAAGGGCTGAAATGGTGCATGCGCATCACCCTTTGTCACACTGAATGATAACATGACACCACAAATCGTCACCTGAACATGACCATTGCTGTTGAGAGGAACATTATATGGAGAGGGACTTCAAAATGAGTCTTAATCAACACATGACTCCTACAATTGATCGTAGCATCCCCATGTGACTAGGTCTGCCACACTAGTGGTCTAACGTAGACCCTTTCTTAAATGAAACCAACAAAGGACCAAAGGTCATTTAGAATAGTAGCCCACACCGACCACTCTAGGATGCTTCCACCTCTCCCCACTGGAATCTCCTTTACCACTTCCAAAGGGACCTCACGCTGCAAGACGTCACCGAACCTGACCCTCGCAACCGATGTGAATACTACAAGTCCCTTCAAGACACTGGCCAACACTGAAAATTCCGAACCGCCATCACCCTTCCCCGCTGAAATTCCTTTCGTCATTTCCAGGGGGAACCTTCAAATGCAACAACATCAAATTTCATATCTGACGACTCAGACAACCCAAAGAAACCAAAACTCTGTTCAACTCCCCTCACATGTCATCCCGCTACGTGAGGATCCACTTAGTTGTAAAAAGGAGAGTTGGGTTCAATTCTAGAATTCAAAAAGAGAGTAATTCAATCAACTGGAGTGTCGGCCAATGGCGAATTACCCGTAGCCGTACTTCAATCACATGTCAACACTTTATGGGGGGCATACACTAGTCAAGAAGGAAATCCATGGACCCAACCAAACTGGTCTGATGGTCATGACATAGCACAAGCAAACACCAAGCGTGCAGGGGAAACCACTGCAAGGGCTCCCCGATGTACTTTTTCAAAAGAGACCATTAACCACATGCTTTCACACCAACTGAACAACAAAAATTCAAAATCAAGACACAAACTAGCCAGAAGGGGTCCTCGGCTCAAAATTCCTCACATCCAACATTTCCAAAAACACAAGGACACGCCACACAAACACCATTTACTAAAACACCAAACTTTTCCTTTAACAAAAAGTTTTAAAAATAAGCAAAGCCAGCGGGTTTCACAAACACCAATGGTGTCCCATGGGCCTCGCACATGCATGTTCTCATGCCGCACTGGCACCCACCTCATATCCATCCAATCACTCATCTGCTCGTGCCATTAACCATTTTTCCCATATACACTCATGCATGTGGTTTCCCACGAGAACACCAAGGGTCAAAAACAAACCATTCCATTTTTTTCAAAACGAAAACATCCAACCCACACCTTTAAAACCTCATACCTCATTTTTTTTAAATAGATTCTTTTAAAAATCATTTTTTTTCAAGTCTAAACCATTTTTACTTAAAAACCAAATTCTCACGAATCCAAACCAAAGAGACGAGAAATGACGCAAGAGAAAACTTGTGTCAGAGGGTGACTGGAACGTATGGTTGGCGGCCATACGCCAGTCATGCCACTGCCACAGAGGGTATTCTAGGACAGAGTCCCCGGCTCCACATGGTTTTCCAGACCCTGCGAGCTCACTAGGACCACTAACCTTACCCCTTTTCCATTTCCCATAGACAAGATTAACCGTAAGGACCAAAAACACAGACAAACCTCAACACACTTTGGTAACTTGAGTCCCGCCACGAGGTGTGCTGGCCAGGCACCTTACTCGTAGCCAGGACATCGATTCCCAACAACCATAACATTTCTCTACACTGACTCTATCTCAGAAGAACACAACCCAAGAGAGAAAACCTTGCCCTCTGATACCATTTTGTCACGAACCAGGCTGGGTCGCCATCCGACACGCCGCCTGACCCGGTCCGCGGCAGGGCCCGAAGGGCGTTCCCGATCCCCACGTGCTGGCACAAGTGCCCGGGTATCAAAACTAACACATGGGAATGATTTTACCCAAAATAAAAGAGAGAAAAACAACTAACAAGATAGATAAACTGAAATTAGAAATAGACAACGAAACGTGCCTTTAAACTATGAGCAAGTTTAAAGTCTACAACTCGAAACAATAACTAAAAAGAAAACACGATTGCGGAAACTAAAACTCATACTCAACCTCTCAGCAGAAGTGAGACCACATCAACACCATTCTGCATGAGAAGACCAACTAAAACCAGAACCACCATCATTGAGCACGAAGTCGCAACCTGGAATACAGAAGAAACAGAATCTACATACACCCAAGGGTGTGTGTAGGGTGTGAGCTAAAAGCCTAGTAGGATTCCACCGAGAAATGGTTCCATGCCACAACATCAAAAAGAAAATTTAATATGTTTATTCAAAATTTTAATTTAAAAAAAAGCTTTTAAGGAAAACATTTACAAGATAAATGCTAAAAGAAAAACACTAAAAAGAACTCATTAAACAAACACGATTTTAATGAGGAAGAGAAAAAGTTCAATATGGGAACACACACACACACACAGATACTCACACACACACACACACACACTCACGCACACACACATACTCACACCAAAGTGGTCCTCCATATGCCGACGGAAGGAACCACGTCATAGATGGTAGAGCACTATGGGTAAATACCCTAAGGTTCATCTAGCTCGAGTGGGACCCTAGAACCTCGTGTCTCGGTGAAACATGGCTTATAAACCATCACCCTTAGAAACGTGGCTTAGAAGACCACGACCCTCAGAAAATGTGGCTTATAAGGCCACGACCCTCAGAAATCATATGTTTAGTTAGTGTTGCAATCGTCAATCCAGCCAAGTGAGATAGGGATGATACCCATCCGGCTCATTAGCGCACTAGTTCTAGTCCTCCCACCTAGATACCCGGGGTTTTCCCTTGTGCTCAATCAAGTTTCACATTCACATGGTATATTGTTTTTCCCATATCACAGACCAAACCAGACATTACACACAAATCACTATTTCCACACCCAAAAAACATTTCAAAAACTCACGCTCGCCAAAAATACCTTTCCAAAAATATATTTGTCGTTACCTAATCATTTCGCAAAAACCCCATTTGGAAAAACACTCAAACAAGAACATAAACAATTTGAACAACTTAGGAAGCATTATTTTAATAACACAAAAAGGGCCGACACAAATAAACACGCCCAATTACAAATAAGGGAGTCGTTCAAACCACATGCTTAATAAATTGTCCTTAAAACTAGTTTCACACCAACAACACAATTATCTGAACAATCTGTACCTCTTATAAGACACCAAAAACCGCTTTAAAGAAGCCACCATTGTTTACAAGACACCCTTTAACAAATAGAAAGAAAAAAAAAACAAAACCAAGACAACACGCTTAAAATGATTCGCTATACATTAAAAATCCACATTTAGACATACACAACTCAATTACCCTTAAAAACTAAGTTCGCACCAACCAAACATCACCTAGAACCCAACTTGAAAACATTGCACCAAAAAAACACATATTTTTTCGTGCGAAGACAACTTTAAAATCAATTTCACACTCAAATATTCTAAAACCACATTTTCACCATATAAACAATTGATTAAACAATTTTTTGGACTTACCCTAATAAGGCCAAAATGAAGAAAACATGATCATTTCTAAGGAAAGTGAAATTTTCATGACGCATGCATGTCAAACAATTTTTAAAATGCATTTCACACAACTTTTAAATAAAAACCAATCATTTATACGACAACACACATATAAACAACAAGAGAATACTATTTCGGAAATCCAATCTCATCAGACGAGCATGCCAAAACATTATAAACATGGATCTCATTATGAAATTAAATCATAGAACATCTTAAATTAATTAAACAACCAAACTAAATTATCTAAAAGATGTAAAGACATGGAACCACCTACCATTGATGCTAAATTTCCCACAAACGAGTGTGAAACTGCAATCACACCACGAACGAACCGCACAAAGATCAATTGAACCCTAAAACCAGAATTCGAACAAAAATAAATCAAAAACAACCCCTAAATTGGACCACAAACATGATGGGAAAAAAAGAATAACCTCAAAAAAAAGATAAAAAGAAAAAGAATGAGGAAGGGGCTTAACCGCTGGAGATCAGACATAAGGGGATGGGCCTCGGCTGGGAAGCGGCCCGAGGCATTGTGAAAGGCAGGAAGGACAGCGGATGGAGGTCACCAACCATCAGATACGGAGGGAAACAGGGTGATGGCGCCGGGTTTTTGGGATAGTTGCAAGCCGGCCTAGAAAGGGGGGGGTGTGACGGTGGGTGTCCGAGAGAGGCAGTGGGAGTCAGAGTTTAGGGTGAGGCAAGGGTGTGGCTGGTCCGACGAGCTGGGCGCGTGACGATGGTGCTTGCCGGGAGAGGAAGGAGGGCGCGGAACGAGGTCGGTTCGCCTACTAAGGTGTCTGGAGAAAACATCAGATCGGGAAGTGGGGGAGTTGGGTCACGCGACGGGAAGGTCTGGACAGAGTAGGTGGCGCCGGCCATGGATAGGATCCGCGCGAGCAGGACCTCGGAAGTGGGGGGCCTTCGACGGGGGGAGAAAAAAAGAACGGGGAAATGTGGGGGGGAGCTAGGTCTCCACGCAGCAAGGGGAAAAACAAAAAAAATAACGAAAAGAAAAATAAATAAATAAAAAGAAAAAAAACAAAACAAATGGTAATAATAATAATAATATTAATGATAATACTTAGCATAATAATATTAAAAGTAAAATTAACAAAAAAATAATAATTGTAAAAAACTAAAATAGAAATAATAATAATAATAATAATAATAATCTAAAATTACATTATTACGATTATTATTATTAAAACAATTGTTAATTCGTTTTATTTCATTAATTAAACATCGGCAAGGCGTGCGGTGAACCGGGCGGGGCCGCGCGGTGACCCAAGTGAGGCCGCGCAGCTTCGACCACGTTGTGCTAGACGCAAACATGACCAAAACCCAAGGGACTTGAAATCTTAAGTCATGTTTTGACCCGAACTACTCGACGCAAAGAAAATTAATAAAATAAATAAATTAGAAATGACGGGTGTGACATGTTGTGTAAACCTTTTTCCAACCATTCATTCCTTATAGGTACTGACTTGTCCTTCCATGTACAGTTTCTTCTTAAATATCCATTTACAACCAACATTCTTTAAAACTACTAGAGGATATACCAAAATCCAGACTTGGTTTTGGTATATGGAATCCATTTTAGAATTCATGGCTTCTTTCCACTTGGAAACATTTGTGTCACTTACTACTTCTTTGTAGCTTATAAGATCATTTTTATCAACTAATAATGAGTCAACATCCACATTTACTAGAAAATCGTACCATTTTGGTTCTCTAACCTTTCTTGTACTCTTACCCATTACTTATTTCTTTGGAATAAAACTTTCTTCCATGGGGATTTTTGGAATCTTCTCCTGTACCAACTCTTGTGTACCTGAATCCTCAACTTCGTCGAAGTCTATCTCACCCCCACCATCTCTTTTGGATATGTTCTCCCTCTCAAGGAATATGGCGTGTCTTACCACTATAACATTTTTATATGAGGGGTCATATAGGTAATATACCCTTGTTTCCATGGGGTATCCTATAAAGGTAAAATTTGTGCGTTGAGGTGTGAGTTTGTTACCAGAAGAGTCCTTAACAAACAATTCGCTTCCCCACACATGTAAATTAAATGACATGGATTTTATTCCACTCCAAATCTCATATGGAATACCATTTATCGATTTAGTTGGTACTCGGTTTAGTATGTGTTCTACTATTTGTAACGCATATCCCCAAAAGGTTAATGGAAGACTTTCATAACTCATCATTGATCTCAACATGTCCAACAAGGTGTGATTCCTCCATTCGCTTACACCATTCCACTAGGGCATGTAAGGAGGAGTGATTTGGGTTAGGATCCCAAACACATGTAAGTAATCAATGACGTCTTGTTTAATATATTATCCACCACTTTCTAAGCAGAGTTTCTTAATCTTCTTACCAAGTTGGTTCTCAACTTGATTATTATATTCCTTGAACTTTTAAAAATAATATGACTTATACCTCATTAAGTAGATATATCCATATCTACTAAAATAATCAGTAAAAGTTATGAAGTATGATTACCCACCCCTTTATTAAACTAGAAATGGTCCACACAAATTGGTATGAACTAATTCAAGAAGATCTTTGTCCCTTTTACCTTTCCCACTAAATGGGGATTTGGTCTTTTTTCCTTGTAAACATGTGTGACACACACCAAGGGGTTTTAGTTTGAAAGAATCTAAATATTCATCTTAATGTATCTTTGTAAATAATTTCCCATTTACATAACCTAGCCAATGATTCCAATGTTGGGTGCGGTATGAGTCATGTGAAGTATCTTCGTTATAGATTTCCATTACTTGGATTCTGTGATCCAACACGTAAAGACAGGTATATAAATGTTCCTTACCAAAAAAATGTTTTCTTTATAAAAAATCATCATTCATTTATGAATGTGAAAATTAATCCATATGTATCTAGTCTGGATACATAAATAATTTTTTTGGTTACAAAATGCACATAATAAAAACCTTTTAACACCAAGATCATCCCAGTCGGAAACATGAGGTGGTAGTCCTCAAAAGCTATAACATTAAGTTTAGCACTATTGGATGCTTGTAGATATACCTCCCCTCATTCATTGTTTTGAACCTACTTGGTTCCTATATTTGGATACATATATGAGCAACACAAGATATATTTAATACCCAATTTTTAGAAATAGATAAATTTTAGTCGATAACAAATGCACCAGAAGCTTCCCCTCACTTCTTTAGGTGGATGTAGTTTTTCTTCCAGGTGCCCTTATTTCCACATGAAAAACAAACAACTTCCTTTTCCCTTCCTTACCCCTTGATCATCCTTTTCATGGACGGGAATGAAGAATATTTGGTCTTAAATCTCTTCTCCTTCCCCTTCCTCTTATTCAACATAAGCATAGAAGGATTTTCACACTTCATGTCTCTGTCAACTTAGTGAAGGAGGATAATAAGATTTGGTAGAGACTTATCAATGTTGTTCATATTGAAATTCACAAAAAACCTGAGAAACTCTAAGGTAGTGATGTGAGAATGATATCATCACCCAGTTCTTCGGGGAATTTAATCCCTTGAACCTTTAGGTGCTCAATGTAGCTAATGCACTTGACTATGTGAGGCCTATCTAGGGAACCCTATCCAATATTACTCTTAAAGAGTGTCTTGGATATCTCAAACTATTCCTATCTTTATCTTTCCTCGTAAAGTCCATATAGGTTCTCAAGAATGCTATTGACATCCATGTTTTCATGAGACTTTAGGAGTTCATTAGACATTAATGATAACATCAAACATTGAAAGTCGACCACATCATTCATATGTTTCTTTTAGACCAAGAACTCATCATCAATTTCCACTTGGGTAGGAAGATCGGGTAATGAGGACTCTAGCATGTAAGATTTCCGTTCATAGCATTGAATGACCGGAAGGAATCTAAACCAATCCTGGAAGTTACTTCCGGTGAGGATGTTGTATTTGTCTAGTATTGATTGCATGGATAGTGTAGTTGAAGAGCTTGTCATTTTTATTCTACAATTAAAATAGGAGATAATTAGTACTTGATTAAATTTTATGAAAAATAATAAATTAATTTTATTATATCTCCCACTATTTTATCAAGTCATAATGGACATCACCATTGAACTCGGAATGTCGAGTTTCTAGGACATTCTAGTGTAAAGGATCCATATTCCCCTTCTCATAACCACAACAAGGGTCAGTCAATCAATTTTAAGGTATTTAGGTAGAAACGTCTTTTCCAACTATAGGCTTGAAGCTCCTTGATTTGTTGAGTAGACTCCCCAATCCTAAACTAATGAATTGGATATCCTCAACACTTGCCTAAAAATTTACACCAATTCTATCAAGTGTTACTCCACTTGATGTAAAATGGTAAATTCAACCCTAAAATTTAATAAGAGCTTCCTATATAAGAGTAAGTGTCCCAAGAAGGGTTGGTCAAACAACTAGTTTTGTTGAGTCTTTCTCTTAATCAAGTAACATAAGGATTAGTCTGACTTAATATTTTATTGAGGGATTTTTATCTTTTATGCATAAATTGACTTATTATCTTTATCACATGCTTGATAATATTAAGTGAAACTTACTTAAGTGATTATCCATGTCTTGATAATATTTACACATAATATTGGATTATTTTAGTTACATATTGCATGCTTGTTAATTCATTAATTGTGTAGTCACGATAATACATCCATAATGAAAAACCATGAAACTGGTATAAATAAAAAAAGGGTGTTATCATGAGGTTACTAATGGTTAGATTATCTAGAGGTTGATAAAATAACTACTAACCTAGGGGAGAAACACCTTGAACTATTTATGGTCAGTTTCTATAGCTTTTTACCTATCGACCTTTGTATCTCCTTGGATTGGTTTCACCTCAGCTCCTTACATGAACCACCTCTACAAGCTTGGGAGCTCCATCCATTACATATGATTTTTAAATCACACATAGGTGAGGTGCAATGTCACGACCCCTCCCAACAAAGATTCCCCTCTTGAGATGGTAATGGTGAAAGGGAGATAATGACCCTCGAGTCCCGCCTCCAGTAGGCCCCAGAGTGGTGACTAGCACCAAGGGTATGAGTTTTCACAAATATGGGAGGAATTACCCTTTTTTTATTATTTAAGATCAGGAAATAGGACAAGTCAACCACCAGAAAGGAAAAGAACAAGTGTATAGAAATAAACCCAAACCAATCCCACATGCATGTTTAAATAGTTCTCAAAACAAGGTACAAGTACAAGAAAGCTCAAAAGTACAATACCAAAAGAAAAAAGTGTACAACAACTGAAAAAACTCCAACTGTCCCAACTAATAGGGTCCCACACAGCCCTGGTAGTCCTCCTTAAAACCTGTAAGTAAACGTAGGGTGATCATACAAGTATATTCAGTAGGGAAACCTAAAACTCTCGTACACAAGTGGGGGAGACATCCTAATGTCACGTGAGAACAACAGATGAAACCAAAACCTAACAAGGAATTCTATCCACCAACCTCACCATCCACACTCACCAAAAACACAAACAACAGGTAGTATTAGTATATAAGATCAAGAGTATTGGGCACCCTGCACCACTTACCAGTAGTTAGATTCTCTTCCTAACAGCGAACATCCTAACACTGCCACACTCTTCCCACCAACACACACATGGGCCTCAAGAACCACACATCCCACCCGCACACACCTGGGCCTCAAAACCACGTATCCCGCCCGCACACACCTTGGCCTCACAACCACGTATCCCACCCTCACACACCTGGGGCTCATCCCGAAGGTTCTTGGGAAAAAATAGTAAAACCTGCCCGAAGAGTCTTGGGATAAAACCACCCCAATCGAAACCTACGCGAAGAATCTTGGGTGTAAGGTCGCCTCAAGCCATCACAGCCGAGCGAAGAAGAAGCAGGAAGGAGCTAGTAACTAAGGGGAAAACACCCTCTACCATGAAATGGGAGTGTTGGGCACTAAGTTCTCAACATGGGTGGGGTGCGATAAAACACAAAGATACAGATATATATATATACCAAACACTCTGCCCAACCTAAGGATTCTAATTAGAGAACTGAACACATGCCTCGGCACTACTACTATGAAGTAAGCATACAACGAATAATCTTGAAACCACATTTAAATTTTCATGTTTCAACAGAATCAGTTTATTAGTTCCTTAACTATTGGGAAACTATCCACAACCAAACACATCGATCGTTAGTAAAGCATATCCCTGCCATCCACAAATCAAGTTAGGAAAACACAAGAAACACAACCAAGTCCCTTCTTATTAACCAACCAACCCACTGATTATTATTCTCATTCCATTACCAAGCCCCACCAATCATTAACTCTTCAACTTTTTATTTATTATTCACAACCCATAGTTCGTTCACATTCAAACCCAACCCTACAGCCCACTACCAACCACCATAACCACAACCACACCGTACATCATTACCCATTTAATACCATTCATTGCAGCCCCACATCCCATCACCAACATAGCATTCACACCAACCCAAAACCAAGCCAACCGCAGCCCCGCTGCTCACCCGATCAACAACAACCCACCAGAACATCCCCATCACATGCCACGTATCCAAGCCAACACCCACATGTTCATTATTCCATTTTTTTCAACTGAAGGGATCACACAAGGGTTTCAGATTTTAAATATGACAACTTTACATGATTATCCAAATTCCACATTCATGAAAGTTCCATTCCCAAAACAATATAAAAAGATAGGGAAACATTTAATTTCACATGAAAAGGCCGCCAACGACCGTGATTTTCAGTAGGCATAAGCCTATTCAATTCACAACATAATAATAGGATAAACAAAGATAAACATGACAACTTCTTCATCCCCATTCTTTAACCAATTATTATCTTTGTTTAATGTTTCAACCATTTCTCATGAAAACAAGAGGATACCTATACTGCATGATGCACAATTTAGAGAGATGAAGGTAAGATCCCGACCTCAACAGGTTCTGATCACAACGCTCCCTCAGATCAACTTTAGAAGACATCCGTCGGCGTCCGTCACTCTTGTCAAATCCCAGAAAAAACCCCTCGAGTGGAAGTTGGAAAGGAAAGGCCGAAGGAAAGACAACAGATCCAAGATCAGAAGTTCCGCCTCGTCGTTACGATCCCATGGTCGCTGACAGATCGTAAATCGGAGCTCAGACAAAGAAGTTGTGGAAGAAAAAGAGCCTTTGAGTCTCTTGGGAGAGCTCTACTCAGTGGAAGGGGGAGGAGATGGGTGGGTTGAAAGGACGAGGGGACCCCTCCATTTATAGGAGTGAAAAACAAAAGTAAACGACGTGTACTTTATTGTACAAGGCATGTACTCATCCCTTTCACACGGTCACCACGCAGCTTCCAACACGGCCTTCAACGTGGCACATGGACATTGACTGGTCAACACACGGTTTGAGGGTAACGCGTACGCGGGGAGGGGCTACACGGTGTCTAGTATTGGGGTACATGGCGTGTACCCATTTATTTCACATAGCAAGGACACAACTCCAACATGGCACACAACCATTGACTGGTCAACACATGGTTTGAGGGTAATGTGTATGCGGGGAGGGACTACACGGCGTGTAGTATTGGGGTACACGGCGTGTACCCATTTATTTCACATGGCAAGGAAACGGTATTCAACACGGGGTATACCCGGTGATGGGCTACAGGGTGTGTACTCACACTACACGGCGTGTAGTTTCAAAATTCTAAAAAGTGTTGGAAAAGTCCATTTCACCCTCCAGAACACTTCATGACCCCTTTTTTTGGAAAAGGAATGGGCTGGAGAGGTCCTGGCCATTACATCATATACCTCTTAAAACATTCTTGTCCTCGAGAATTCAAAATCCAACCCAGAGGAACCAAACAAGATACCTCTTAGGGCCCTCGTTATAACAGTAACCCAACCATCAACCCTAATTATAGGTGTTAGGAATTCCTTCTCCTATGTCGAGATATTATCCACTTTAGGTGGCACTGACTCGCCTGCACAGGTTCAATCACATCCTCATTAATGCATCTCGATTACGAACCAGGTCTTCCCACATCCATACATTAGGATTTTTTTCAACTCACTATGTCCCCAACACCGCACAACCCACACATTTCCTGAACACATGGTTTGGGGAAAATTCATTTTCCTATGTCGAGATATTATCCGATTTAGGCGGCACTAACTCGCCTGCACTGGTTCAATCGCATCCTCATTAATCTATCTTGATTAAGGATCAGGGTTTTCTCTTTTTCCCACATATCCGGATATGCTACACACTTCTAGAGAACAAGGAAACAATATGTCTCATAACTGACAATCCAAGCATTCCATATATTAAAGTTACAAAGTATAACATCAAAACAATGCTCAGAAGAACAAATCAAACACAAGTCAAAACAACTCCAGGTACTGAGCGCACATCTGAGCCTCCCGCTCCCAAGTTCTCTCCTTGAGGCCACCATGCCTCGACAATACAAGAACCAAGGGAATGGTTCATCTAGAGAGCACCTTCTCTTTACAATCCTCGATTCTGACTGGTCGTTCCTCGAAGGTCTCATCATCTCGCATATCTAACTCTCCCCAGTCGATAACGTGAGAGTCGTCGTGTAAGTACCGACGAAGCTGGGAGATGTGGATGACGTCATGAACCTTCTCCAACTGAGGTGGATGGGCTAGCTGATATGACACCTCACCGACTCACCTCAGCACCTCAAAAGGTCCAATGAACCTAGGGAGAGATTACTCCCCTTCCCGAACCTCTGCTTCCCCCGTCAAGGGGAAACCTTGAAGAACACATGATATCCCACCTCGAACTCCAAGGGCCACCTCTGACGATCAGCATAAGAATTCTATTGGTCCTGAACCACTTTCATCCTCTCACATACAAGCTGTACTTTCTCTATGGTGCTACGCACTACCTCTGGCCCAAGAGCACCTGTCTCACTAACCTCTGCCCAACAAATGGGTGAACAACATGGTCTTCCATACAAAGCCTCAAATAGTTCCATCAAAATAGTAGAGTGGAAGATGTTGTTGTAGGAAAACTCTACTAAAGGTATGTGTTGTACCCATGACCCTCCAAAATCCAGAACACATGCTCGCAGTATGTCCTCCAACGTCTGGATAGTGCGCTCTGTCTGCCCGTTGGTCTGGGGGTGGAAAGCAGTGCTAAGGCGTAGATGGGTGCCAAAAGAATGTTGTAACCCCTCCAGACTCGTGAGGTAAACCGAGTATCCCAGTCTGAGATGATAGTTTTTGGAAATCCATGCAAACTCACCACCTCATCTACGTACCTCTGTGCTAAGGTACTCACCGGGCCTAACTCCTTAATTTCTAAGAACTGAGCTGATTTCGTCAGACGATCCACCACCACCGAGATAGCATCATTACCACCCTGAGATCTGGGTAGTCCTGTGAAGAAGTCCATCGATATTTCATCCCACTTCCACTCGGGGACATCTAAAGGATGCAACAAACCACTGGGAACATGGTGTTCAGCTTTTACCTGCAGACACATAAAGAACTTAGCCACAAACTCCGCCACTGCCAGTTTCACCCCGGACCACAAAAACTGTTCCCTCAGGCCTCGGTACATTTTTGAAACCCCTGAATGTACCTACATGGATGAGCTATGGAACTCATGGAGAACTCCCTCACGCATCCCCTCCGTAACAAACAACCTTCCATGAAAAAGAATCTGATGTCGTTTGACCTCTGACCATCCTTCTCGAGCATTTCCACGATCGACACGATCCCGCATTACTTCCGCCTCGGAGTCCCCCCACTGAGACTCTTCCACCTGCCGCAACAAGGTGGACTGCACCATCATTTGAAACAAATAGCCTCTAACACCTTCTACCCTAGCATCCAAGTGCAAGACATCCAACTCTCCCATCGCTTTCCAAGCATCAGCGGATTCCTGAACCAATTCCTTATGAGACTTCATGATTAGGGCATCAGCCAAAACATTGCCCTTACCTTCCGTGTAAGAGATCTCAAAGTCATAGTCTTGGAGGAACTCGACCCATCTTTGCTGCCGTAAGTTTAGGTCACGTTGGGAGAATATATAACACAGGCTCTTGAGATCTGAGAAAACCACAAAGCGCTCCCCAAAGAGGTAATGTCGCCACAACTTTAGTGCGAACAGTACTGCTGCAAGCTCCAGGTCATGGGTGGCATAGTTACCCTCATGAGGGCACAACTGCCTATACCCATAACAGATCACACCCTTCTTCTGCATCAGCACGCACCCCAGACCAAGGCCAAAGGCATCACAAAACACCTCATAAAAAAACCCTTCCTATGGAAACCTGAGTATGGGAGCACTGACCAACTTATCCTTATGGTAGTCGAAAGATTTCTGGCACTGCTCGCTCCATAGGAAGACCTGGTTCTTCCTAGTCAAAGCTGTCAATGGAGCAGCAACTCGAGAGAAGTCTGAAACGAACCTCCAATAGTAACCTACCAACCCCAAGAAACTACGAACTTCCGCCATGCTCTTGGGTGATGCCCAAGAAACAACTGCCTCCACCTTCGACGGGTCCACTAACACTCCATTCTGAGGCACTACGTGCCCAGGGAAGTGTACTTCTTGTGTTAAGAACTTACACTTCGAAAATTTCCCATAAATATGGAGGTGTCGAAGGACTTCCAAGACTGCCCTAAGATGCTCAATGTGCCCCTCCTCTGATCTTTAGTAGACCAGGATTCCATCGATAAACACAATGATGAATCGGTCCAAAAACTCTTGAAAGACAAAGTTCACAAGTCCCATGAACACTGCTGGTGCATTCATAACTCCAAACGGCATCACTACAAACTCGAAGTGCCCATACCTGCACTTGAAAGCCATCTTCGAGATGTCACTGTCCTTTAGCCTCAGTTGATGATATCCAGATCATAGATCAATCTTTGAAAACCAACCTGCTCCCCTCAGTTGGTCAAAGAGATCATCTATCCTTGGAAGGGGGTAATGGTTCTTGACCATTATCTGATTCAACCTTCGGTAGTCTATGCATAACTTGAGACCACCATATGCCTTCTTCACGAACAAAACTGGAGCACCCCTTGGTGACACGCTGGGTCGAACAAAACCCTTCTCCATCATATCGTCAATCTTAATCCACAACTCCCGCAACTTCGAAGGTTCCATTAGATAAGGGGCCATCGAAATTGGACGGGCACCAGGCTGTAAGTCTATCCCGAACTCAACGTCACATCGGGGGGGGGGTGGTAGAGTCACAAACTCCTCGGGAAAAACATCGAGGAACTCCCCAACATCCTTTGGGACATCAATCATTTCCGTATCATCTGGAACCACTGATAACCCACCTAACAAGGAAAGAAGAGGCTCCATATTCTGGCTTCCCACCTGATATCTCCTCTCGCCAAAAAAGGATAAACACTTCCCGTCCACATCGAAGAACATAACCCTTCTTCGAAAGCAGTCGATAATGGAACTAACAAAAAACAACCAATCGATGCCTAGGATGACATCGTATGGCTACATCTGTAGCAAAAGAAGATCCCCACTAGATCGATGTGGTCCCAATGTCAGCCCACATCCCCGGCAAACACAAGATATGCTGGTCTGGCCTCCAACAGGTGTACTCAGCACCAGTGGTATGGAATGTCTCTCTACACCTAGTCCCAAAGCATGGGAAAGATCAGGTGCAACAAAGGAGTCAGAAGCTCTTGAATCGAACAAAGCCGAAACGAGAGTGCTGAACAAACAAATCGTACCTTGCACCACCTCTGGTCCCGCTGGAGCTGCCAACTCTGCTGCGTGAAACCGTCCGCGCCCAGCTCCTCTGCTTCTCTGATGTCATCCACCTCCCCGACCATGCCCTGGTCGAGGTCCATGAGGATCAGCCTGAGGTCAGGCTCCTCCTGCAAAGTCTTCCCTCGTGGGAGCATGGTCCTGCTGCTACTGGAAGGGCCTCACCGGAAACCGGTGTTGCTGAGGTGGGCGCTAAACATGCACACCTCCACTGTACTGAGCTCGGGTCAGGCACCGACTTTGAACGTGCCTGAACCCTCCACAAGAAAAACACTTCGGTCCTAGGCTCGTGAAAAATAGACGAGGACCTGAAGATCTAAACTGGAACTACTGAGGCCTGCTCCCCACTGGCCTCTAACTGGAAGGTCCTGTCGCTGCTGCTGACTGCCTTCCCCTTCGATGAACCTGGCTGGATCCCCTCTCTTGGTGCACCTCCCAGTGAGTGCATCCTCTATACAACCTCTTCATTCTTCTGTACCGCCATGTACATCGGAAGTGTGAAGGGGCTGACAACATACTGGAGCGATGTACGTAGTTACTCCTACAATCATCTCGCCCGAGACTCCTCATCCGGAAAAAGATCCGGAGAAAAGTGCATGAGATCCTTGAACATGATCTCCAACTCTCATACTGACATACTCCCCTACTGAAGGGAGATTAACTACTTCCGCTTCTCTACCTTATTCATGGAAGAAAGGAATTCCTCTCAGAATTCCTTCTCAAAGTCAACCCACAGAACCTCTGCCTCTATCCTCTCTCCGAGTTAGAGCGTCCACCACTGTCGCACCGCACCTCTCAGATGACTGACTGCTAGGGGAACCTAGTACTTATTCAGAGCACAGATCAAGGTAAAAGCAATCCCTAGCTCCTCAAGCTACCCCTCCGTCTCTGTATCTAAAGTACTACCCTCGTACTTCTTAAGGGTTTTCCGCTGGAAAGAACGGAGAGTCTTCGGCCACTGGTTATCTTCCTCCTCTCGGTCAATCCTCATCTGATCGACTGCCTAAATCTACTGGGCCTCGGCCGTCTGAGCCACCCAGGGATGACTTCCAACTTCCATAGCTGTACAGTAAACAAAAATCGCTTAAGCCCAAGTCGTAAGGAAATTTCTCAGGGTTTAATTTTATCATTTTATTTCAATTTCTTTCCTAGAACACCCAAATCAAGTAAAACACAATTATGATGATGCATGTACCGTTCCTAGGGTCTCTACCCTGTAATCAATGTAGTCTCACTTGGTCATTCGGTAGGCTCAGAGTCCTTGCATCGGATCACGGGGGGCCCTAAAATCCTGTTTCCTAGCCGGTCTTCCCTGGCCTATGTCATGCACCAAGATCAAACAACATTGTTGCCCTTCCATCCCAAGAAATCCTCACTGTGCCTAACTCCAGACTCCTTCCTATCTCTCAACCATCACCTCTGATACCATTCTGTCATGACCCCCTCCCACCAAAGATGCCCCCCTGAGCTGGTAATGGTGAAAGGGAGATAATGACCCATGAGTCTCACCTCCAGTAGGCCCCAGAGTGGCGACTAGCACCAAGGGTATGACTTTTCACAAATATGGGAGGCATTTCCCTTTCTTTATTATTTATGATTAGGAAATAGGAAAAGTCAACCACCAAAAAGGAAAAGAACAAGTGTAGATAAATAAACCCAAACCAATCCCACATGTATGTTTAAATAGTTCTGAAATAAGGTACAAGTACAAGAAAGCTCAAAAGTACAATACCAAAAGAAACAAGAGTATAGAAACTGAAAAAACTCTGACTGTCCCGACTAGTAGGGTCCTGCACTACCCTGGTTGTCCTCCTGGAACCCTGTAAGTAAACGTAGGGTGAGCATACAAGTATACTCAGTAGGGAAACCTAAAGCTCTCGTGCACAAGTGGGGGAGACATCCTAATGTCCCGTGAGAACAACAGATGAAACCAAAACCTAACAAAGAATTCTATCCACCCAACCTCTCCATCCACGCTCACCAAAAACACAAACAACAGGTAGTATTAGTATATAAGATCGAGATTATTGGGTACCCCGCACCATTTCCCACTAGATAGTTGATCTTCCTAATGGAGAATGTCCTAACGCTGCCACACTCTACCCGCCCACACACCTGGCCCACAAGAACCACACATCCCAACCGCACACAGCTGGGCCTCACAACCACAAATCATGCCCGCACACACCTGGGCCTCACACCCACTTATCCCACCCGCACACACCTGGGCCTCATCCTGAAGGTTCTTGGGAAAAAATAGTAAAACCTACCCGAAGACTCATAGGCTAAAACCACCCCAATCTAAACCTACCCGAAGAATCTTGGGTGTAAGGTCGCCTCAAGCCATCATAGCCTAGGGAAGAAGGAGTAGGAAGGAGCTAGTAACTAAGGGGAAAACACCCTCTTCCATGAAATGTGAGTGTTCGGCACTAAGTTCTCAACATGGGTGGGGTGCGATAAAACACAAAGATACAGATATATATATATACCAAACACTCAGCCCAACCTATGGCTTCTAATCAGAGAACTGAGCATGTGCCTCGGCACTACTAATACGAAGCATCCATACAATGAAAAATCCTGAAACCCCATTTAAGTTTTCATGTTTCAACAGAATCAGTTTATTAGTTCCTTAACTACTGGGTAACTATCCACAACCAACCACATCGATTGTTCGTAAAGCATATCCCTGCCATCCACAAATCAAGTTAGGAAAACCCAAGCAACACAACCAAGTCCCTTCTTATTAACCAACCAACCCATTGATTATTATTCCTATTCCATTACCAAGCCCCACCATTCATTAAATATTCCACTTTTTATTTATTATTCACAACCCATAGTTCATTCACATTCAAACCCAACCCTGCAGCCCGCTGCAAACCACCATAACCACAACCACACCGTACATCATTACCCCTTTAATACTATTCATTGCAGCCCTGCTGCCCATCACCAACATAGCATTCACACCAACCCACAACCAAGTCAACAGCAGCCCCGCTGCTCACCCGATCCCCAACAACCCACAAGAACATCCACATCACATTCCACGTATCCAATCTAACACCAACATGTTCATTATTCTATTTTTTTAAACTGCGGTGATCACACAAGGGTTTCATATTTTTAATCAACCAAATTTACGTGATTATCCAAATTCCACATTCAACAACGTTCCATTCAAAAAATGGTCTAGAAAGATAGGGAAACATTTAATTGCGCAAGCAAAGGCCCCCAACAACCGTGATTTTTAGTAGGCATAATCCTATTTAATTCAAAACATAACAATAGAATAAACAAATATAAACATAATAACTTCCATGTCCCCATTCTTTAACCAGATATTATCTTTGTTTAATGGTTCAACCATTTCTCATGAAAACAAGAGGACACCCACCCCACATGCTGCACAATTTAGAGAGATGAAGGTAAGATCCCTACCTCAATAGGTTCTGATCACAACGCTCTGCTAGATCAACTTTAGAAGACGTCCTTTGGCGTCCATCACTCCTGTCAAATCTCGGAAAAACCTCCTTGGGTGGAAGTTGGAAAAGGAAAGGTTGAAGGAAATACAACGGATCCAAGCTCAGAAGTTCCGCCTCGTCGTTATGATCCCATGGTCACTGACGGATCGTAAATCGGAGCTCAGACGAAGAAGCTATGAAAAAAAAGAGCCTTCGAGTCTATTGGGAGAGCTCTGCTCAGAGGAAAGGGGAGGAGAGGGGTGAGTTGAAAATGAGGAGAGGAACCCTCCTTTTATAGGCATGAAAAACAAAAGTACAAGGAATTTAATTTATGGTTCACGGTGTGTACTCGGCCCTTTCACACGGTCACCACGCGGCTTCCAACACGGCCTTCAACGCGGCATGCGGCCGTTGACTGGTCAACACATGGTTTGAGGGTAACACGTACACAGGGAGGGACTACACGACGTGTAGTATTGGGGTACACGGCGTGTACCCATTTATTTCACATGATAAGGAAACGTCTCCAACACGGAACACGGCCGTTGACTGTTCAACACACGGTTTGAGGGTAACGCGTATGTGGGGAGGGACTACACGGCATGTAGTATTGGGGTACACAGCGTGTACCCATTTATTTCACACGGCAAGGATATGGCCTTCAACACGGGGTATATCTGGTGATGGGGTACACGGCGTGTACTCACACTACACGGCGTGTAGTTTGAAAATTTTGAAAAGTGTGCGAAAAGTCCATTTTACCCTCCAGAACACTTCATGACCCCTTTTTTGACAAAGGAATGGGCCGGAGAGGTCCGAGCCATTACATGAAAAAAGGTGGTTTACATAAAAGATACCATGGCCACGTAGGCCCTATATATTAATGAGGAGAGATGGCACACATGCCAACAATTTAACTTAAAATAAATTAAAAGGAAACCAATCACATACAAAGATCTGGTCTAACACATGATAATATACATATATGCAATGAATTAAGAAATTAATAAAAATAACATTCAGCTATTTAATAATTTTTATTAATATAAATCGTGATTGAATCAATTAATTATTATCTTTAATTCATCAATCCTTTTATCTTAATCCTGTTATGAATTTTCTTAAGATTCTCATCCCTAACCTTGTTGGTAACATGGTGAACACCCATTGAAATCTACATAATATGTAATTATGATCATTAAAAAAACATTAAATTTTTAATTATGTACACGACATGTACTTGAGACTACTCGGTGTGTACTACTTTTGTCATATTATCTGAAGTACATGCCTAGGGAATCAGCATGTGAGGAATACTTTGGAAATCTTGGAGTACACAACATGTCTAGTGGGCCACATGTCATGTTGTCTTTGGGTTACACTGCTACCAGTCATCTTATCCATGTATGGGACACCTGGTTTGGCCCCTGACTTGAAAGGACTACATGCTATGTCTAGTGGGACAAAAAATTTATAATCTGGTAACCATGTGCCTATCTATCATGGTCAACAAGCGGTGTAAGAATTAACTACACTGTGTGTAATGAATGAACACATCTTGAGTAATTTCTGAATTACTCCCGTTGTTCTAAACACAACTACACAGTGTGTAATCTCGATTACACGACATGTAATCGAGATCACAAGAAGTGTAATCTGGATTACATGGTGTGTATGGTAGATTACAGGATGTGTAATTATGAATACACAGAATGTACTATCATGTTACTTGGAAAAAATATTTGGTTCCTCCTGATGAGAACCTCTATTTAATTTTAATAAAAAAAAATTATTCATTTCTGTTAGATCTACGATAAAATAAAATAGGAAGAACATATCTCGAGATTTAGATTACAAGAATGATTAAACATGAATTGAAAAACTAAATTATTAAAGAGTAAATCATCAATGAATTATTTAAATAATTATAATTGCTGATGATCCCCCTATGATACCACTTGAAGGATCCAGATGCAGTGGAAGCATTGTGGTTGGGTGGGGCCCAACTTTACTTTTTCCATAATCGATGACCAATCCAGGATCAATATGATGATGAACGCCAGTATCTACAAATTTTAATCAAATATTTATAAAAATATAATAAATCCACCATATCTGAGAAAGAAGATCTTGTAAATTATGTTTATAATTAATTTAATTTAGATCTAATGAAATTAAATACCTAGGTCTTCAGTACATTCTCAGTTGATGATTTTTGTTCATCTGGAATGACCCTTCTAGATTGCCTACATTGCACTTGCAAGGATCCAAAGAATAATTCCTCTAGTGGTGATCCACATATACTCCAATGGTCTCTGATCAATGCAACTCATTATTTAGGTGCTAGCGTAAGGAAGCGAATTTCTTGTGTCTATCATTATTGATTGATCGTTCTTCGGTCTTTAAGAACTTCTCTTGTTCTTGAGAGGGAGAGAGGAGAGGAGTCAAGAGAGAAACTTTTTGGCTCATAAATTCTCTATCATCACTGATGTTTGACACAAAAGACATACCTATCTATTAATTGATATGGGGTTTTAGTTACAATATTTAATTTAGTAACAATGATTAAATACAATTATAACTATTAGAGAAAACTAATGCCCCATAATAACAATAACAACAACATTATTTGGGGTTCACCAACTTGCACAAAATAGAACCATAAATGAAATCCCATACCACATAATGATAACTATATTATTATTATTTTTTCACCACCTGGATAAATATTATTTACCGACTTATAAGTAATTAATATATCACTAGACACGGTCTTGGTCTGTTCCAACTCCTCTTGCATTTATTGAACACCTGAATAAAATATTTTATTCTATTAAATTAATATTTTATTTAAAAACTAGTAAATACATATTTATTAAATGTTCAACAAAATAAATAAATATATTTTATTCAAAATCCGACGTGTAAATGTTTATTTAATTTATCTGATCATTTTTACTTGAATAAAATAATTTTTTAGTATTCATAATAATATTTATTCCATTAATTAAATTCAAATTTAATTTAATTGAGACCACCAAAAACACTTGGCGTGTGACCCTCTAGGATTATTTCTCTTTGGCATTAGGCGGTCTTACCTAATGTCCAAGATTACTATCTAGCAATGGGTTACCGAACCCAAGAGAAATAAAATGAATTCGCAACGACGACATCCACATACGAATGCTCATCGTGTAACATAATCCATTTATCAGAATATCTAATCAAGTAGTTTTCACGGTAGTGTCATCAACCTATATGCTTAATACATCATTCTTTAACTAACTAGAATAAAATCATCATTACACCATGGACATGCAATTTACAGAAATGATTCTATTTAATTCAAATGGATGAGATATCAACTTCCATAAATGTAAGGGACAAATCCTTTCTCGACTTATAAATTAATAACATGTCATTTATAAAGCACCCAACATAGCCTACTTCCTTCCAACATATGTCATGATGGTTTTTATCAGTAAATCAAAGTGCATGAGTCATGAAACACATTATTGATACTCTTAAAGTCTAAGGATCATTACACATGCTTACATATAAGAATATATTATGACACCAAAACATGCAATATTCCTACTAGTGGGGTCATTCTCATAATCTCTCATATTCGAGATTACAAAGTGTGAACTTCATGATAAGAAGTTTCATCTACTTATGAGTACTCACACTTGACGGTCTGTATACTATGCATTCCATCATAGTATATCATCCAACTGCATAACTATATTTAAGAATACTGTCATAGCACTTCAAGTTTCTCATCATAGCGGGGAACTGCTATGACCTTATAAATGCAAAAAATATTATTGGAAATTATTACATCATGGTCATACAGAACAATGAAAAATTTTTAATACGATGTTTAATATTTAAATACATTAAATATTCACATAATCAGAGTAAAAATAGTTTGTTCTAGGACACCAACTCCATTAGAGCGGTACTAGAGGACTGAAATGTTAATTTTGTGACATTTATGATTCAAGGATCTGTTGGATAATGGTGGTACAACATGATTTACACTGTTATATGTGAAGGGCCGACATGGATAAACTTTAAGGATCTATTCTTAGAGGAGTTCCTTCCAAATGCACTAAAGTTGGACTATTCTCAATAGTTCATGGAGCTCTAGAAGGGGATAGTGATAATGTCTCTCTACCCAACACGCTTCACCAAGCTAATCCATGTTGCTCCTATTATAGTGGGGAACAAGGAAAAAAGGGCCAAAAAGTTCTAGATTGGTCTTCGTTCAGTGATAAAATGATAGGTCAGGAGCTTTTATCTGAAAAACTCGGTGGTAGTGCATCATAAGGTGTTGATGATGGAGAAAGGCATAGAAGAAGACATTGTTGCAGGTCTTCTTCCTATTTTTTGTGGATCAAATTCTACTTTCTCCAATGCAGCCTTAGTTTCTTATTCTGGGAATAAGAAGAGGACGTTAGAGGATGGACACCATGGCGGTGGTCGATAGTAAGAGAAAATAATGGAAGACCCCATAAGGTTCAGTGAATCAGGTGACCCATGACCCTCAAGGGTGTCATGGAGTGGTTTTTGGTAGGTCCTATGCGGTTGATTAGTCTTATAATGATGGTGGAGAGCTATCCTCAAAAATGTGAGGTGCGATCATGATTTCTTCTACAATATTTTATTTATTTTTTTAATATGGTAGAATCTTATTCATTCATATCTTCTCATGTAGTTTTTGGGCTGGACTTACCGATTAAGAACTATTATGAGTTGATTTCTATTAATAAACCTCTGGGGAAGAAGGTGGATCATCTTTATATTTGTATAGTATAATTGATGGTAGTTGTATGCTTTGAGCATGTGTAGAGCTTCACAATTCTGTAGATGAAAAGTTTTGATGTGATCCTTGACATGGATTGGTTGACCACCTATTGGGTACACATTGATTGTTATCAGAGACATGTGACTTTCAGCACACCTATGGGGGAAAATATTGTGTTGAGAGATGAATGAGATGTTGAGGAAAGCAGGGTGGGACTAGATCATCATCAGAGAGAATCCTTTTCAATGCAGGTGGCTAGCATGATCCATGTAGTGGACCAGACTGTATCTCCCTCCTATTTTCCTCTTATGGTGTTCATGTATTGAGCTTGTTCTCGGTGCATGACCTATCTCAATTCCATTGTATTGCATGGAACCAGCTGAATTGAAAAAACTCAAGGTTCATCTTGATAATCTCGAGGCCAAAGGCTTCATAGAACCAAGCACTTCCCCTTGGGATTCTCCTATGTTGTTCATTAAGAGGGAAGACAGTAGTCTTTAGCTTTGTATGGAATGCCAAAAGTCGAACCAGACCATTCTGAAGAGTAGGAACCTATTTCAAAGAGTGTACCACTTGATTGATCAATTAAGGGGAACCCAATGGTTTTTAAATATTGATCTATATTATGGGTACCATCGTCTTTGGGTCAATAAGGGAGACATTCCAAAGACATTTTTTAGGAGTAGGTATGGATTGTATGAGTATCTTGTTATGCTATTTAGAATAATGAATGCTCCTGAAGTGTTCATGGTCCTCATGAAAAATATCTTTCACCCATACATGGATTTTTCATCACTGTGTTTTTTATGACCTTCTGATATATTCTAAGATGTCATAATCACATGTTAGGCACATATATATCGTATTGAGTATGCTTTGAGACCATTGTGAAGAGAAAGTACTAATTTCCAAGAGTAGACCACTTGTTTGATCAATTAAGGGTAACCCAGTGGTTTTCAGAGATTGATCTATGTTATCGCTACCATCAGATTCAGGTCAAGAAGGAATACATACCAAAGAAAATGTTTAGGAGTAGGTATGTATTGTATGAGTATCTTGTTATGCTCTTTATACTAAAGAATGCTCTCACAGTGTTCATGATCCTCATTAACAAGATCTTTCAACCATAGATGGATTTCTTCATCATTGTGTTTTTTATGATATCTTGATATATTCCAAGACATCATAATCATATTCTAGATACCTACATATCATATTGAGCATGCTTCAAGAACATCGGCTTTATGCCAAGCACTCAAAGTGACACTTTTGGATATAGGAGGCACGCTTTCATAGGCATGTGGTCTCTCAAGAAGGAATATTATTTAGTATAGAGAAATTTTATGCAGTTAGGTCATGTCCATGGTAAAGGATTGTGTTCTTGATACATACTTTTCTCGAGTTGGATGGGTACTACAATAGGTCCATTCAGGACATTTCTCACCCGAAAATGCCCATGATCATACTTACCAATAAGGGGGTTATGTTTTAATGTATAAACCAGTGTGGATAGGCTTTCTTAGGTTTGAAAATGAGTTTTATGTAAGAGAGATATTTTTGATGTATACCGACCACAAGAGTCTGCAGTATATCTTCTCTCAACATGACCTAAATCTTTAATAGAGGCATTGGGTAGAATACTTGTATATGTTTGACATTGATATGGATTATGATCCTACTAAAGGAAATATCATTACAGATTCACTTAGAATAAATACACAGGAAGTGGGTGAGAGAACATCATAGACTGGTTAGAAACTGATGTCTTTGTTAGCAAACTCATAGGTGGGCATAACTAAAGATTGAGGGGTGGCAGTTTGTTCACCCTTTGTAATCACATCCTCACTATATGAGTGAGTGAAGTCTAGTCATTAGCATGATCTGATGTGTATCACGGTGTGTGAGAGGTTTTCAGTAAATGGTTTTTTTCATAGTGGGTTTTAGAGGGACATGGTGTACTTTTTGTTCATGGTAGGGTGATGGTTTCATCTTCCATGAGAGAGTAGTTGATGAGAGCCTCTCATTCTTTGTAATGTGTAGTGCACCCAAGATCGACAAAAAATTATCATGATGTTAGGTAAAAATTCTGTTGGATTAACATGAAAAGAGGCATTACAAGTTTTGTTTATCATTTCCTGACTTTTCAAACAATCAAGGTCGAGCATCACAGACCTAGATAGTTTCCCCAACCACTTCTAGTGCTATAATGGAAGTGGGAAGAGGTGGGGAAAACCTTTGTGATAGGGTTACCAAGGACCCCAAGAGGTTGGGATACCATTTGGGTTGTAGTATATTAGTTGAACAATGTGGATCATTTCATGTCAATCTATGGGACCAAATTAGTTAATGAGAAAGGTAAGCTCTATGCTCGTGAGATCATGTGACTTCACGAGGTGCCTTTGGGAATGGAATCATACAAAGACACCTGATTTGCATCATTATTTAGGAAACGCTTGAAATAGGTGATGGGAACTCAGTTGAAAATCAGTAAGAATTTTTATCCTCAGACTGATACGCAGTCAGAGAGAACTTTAAAACCTTATAGGATATGTTTGGAGTGTGTATTCTATATTTCAAAGGATCTTGGGATGATCACATGGATCTAGCAGAGTTAACCTATAATAACACCTTTAATTCATTGATGTAGATTTCTTCATTTGAGGCTCTTTATGGGAGGAATTATCGTTCACCTCTCTACTAACATGAGGCAGGTGAATCCTCAGTTGTTGGGCTGAGTAAGGTACATGAAACCTTGAAGTGGGTGCAGTTGGTTTGGAAGCAGTTGGTTATATTTCAAAACATGCAGTGGTCTTATGTCAACCAAAGGATATGGATATTTAATTTAACTATTGGAAACAATGTTTTCTTTTGGGTTTCCCTTTGGATAGCGCATAGGATTTTAAGGAGGCAGGGAATTTGGCACCTGGTACATTGGATTGTTCGAGATCATCGATTGCATCAGGATTGTATCCTATTAGTTGGACCTTCCTCTATGGTATCAAGGTACACAAAATGTGTTCCACATGTCTCACCTTTGGATGTACAAGCCTAATCCTATGAATGTGCTCAACTGAAAGGATGTTGAGCTGGCACCAGATGCATTTTTTGGAGTTTCTTATTAGAATAGTGGATTGAAGTGAAAAAGTGTTATGAGGAAAGCTCATTCCTCTTGTACGGGTTCTATGGCATCACGATTGTATTTAGGAAGAGACTTGGGAGAAGTAAATAAACATTCAAGAACAGTGGATTGAGTTGTTCGAGCATACCTCTAGGGATACTTCTTTAGGATGAGAAGTCATAAGAAGGGGTGAATTGTGACATTTATAGTTTAAGGCGCACCTCTCCCCAACATGTTCATAGATTTTTAGAACGTTTTTAAGTATTTTGTGGTTGGTTAGAGGTGTTTGGGAGGTTATAACTGAGCTAAATCAAGGACTGTAGACATTTTGTAGCCTTTTAAGCTACAATAGTCCCATTGACTAGCTGATGAGGCTCCTGGGCAGAGTCAATTATGCCCAGAAGCCACTGGCCTTCCAGTCATGTCACTTGGATACTAGAGAGGACACCAAGTCTTAGGCATTATTTTAAACTGATCGAAAATAATTTTTTCTCATTCTATATCTTTCCTAAACTTACAACACCCTATGATACCTCTCTAATTATTTTGGGATTTCCTCTCCCCTTATGTCTCCTTCATTCGATGCTCAAACAATGGATCGATCCTACATTTCCAATTCGGTGAGTCATTTATTCTGGATTAATTATCTTCTGTTCTCCTTGATAAAAAACCAATTATATCCTTGATGTCTTGATTATATTTAAGGGTTTTGATATGGTCTAACAAGAGATTCATTGATCATTGATATAATCGACACCTAAAATCAATGAATTGGAGTCTATGCAACATTTGGACCAAGATTGTTTTCAGTGGTGGATCTTCTTGGGTATGTTCAATCATGACATACCTTTTTGATGTGGTTTCTAATCAACCATGATCTTAGTTTTCAAAATTGTGTTGAATTGTGTTTGAAACTAGGATTCAGTGATGAAGTTGGACTCAGATGATATCCTTATCCATCGATCATTGTTGCATCTCAGGTAGGAAAATCTTGAATTTATAACATGTATATATAGGTTATTGACATTACTATTGGTATGTGTAGACCTGTGTGACCTATGTTTGATGATTGATCATATGAGGTGTGTGTGTGTGTGCATCCCTGAGACTAGTGCTTGTGTAGCTTTAATGTGTATTGTGATGATTATGATACTTTCTTGATTTGATATGATGTTTGATCTGCCACTTGTATCATGCATCGTATGTGTTGTTCTTCTTTCTTTTGTAACTAAGTGTACAGGTGGAGCTTAATGGACTATCTCCTAAAAGGTATGTGTCAGATGAAAGGTTGAAATGCATTTGATTATCCTATAATGAATTATGTGTCACCCATTTATTTGGACTATATCATCGAGGGAGATGTGTCAAGCAGATGGTCGATGTTTCTTTCGGCAAAGAACCAAAGTAGGTAGAGCTGGTATTTGAGTAAAAAGCTTGTATACTTTCACTTGTGTGATATATTATTGCTTATCTATACCATGTTTACTTTTATGACATGTACCAATATATCTTATGAACTTATGTTAAGGGTTGTTGGGGATGTCCTATTGAGTCTTGTACGCACACTCTACTTGAACATTTTGATGCACTTGTAGATTTTATGACTAGGGATCCAGTGAATGATAAGGGCCCTATGGTGGATGGTTGAGAAAGTTTAGCAAAAGGATGTGGTTGTTGCTGGATGGAATTTGGGATGGATTTTTTATGCTGATTTTTTTTAGTGGCTTTACCTCATACATTGGATCATTTATTTTATTTTTTGTTTATGTATCCTACATTCTATTTTAATACTTCATGGGTTGGTATTTTTTTCTTGTATGCTGCTACTTTTATGTTTATCAAATATTTTTTATCACTTCCATTTTTGTACTCTAAGGTTTACCTGATACTGAGGGAATAGTATCCCCACATTATTTTTATCCCTCATCGCTAATCGGAAACCTCTTATGTACAGGGAGGTGTGCATGATGTTGTGTGGAATTATAACTCAAACCTGGTGGTTCTGGTTGGGGTGTTACATAATTCATATAAAATTTCAAACTCAATGAAAAATAACTCACTTAAATTACCTAAAAGATATAACACCCAACAATCCATTTCTTTTATTTTAGGTTCAAAATTCAATGAAATGAAATCAATGAACAAAACCCCCCCTTATCAGTTTTCCCATAATTTTTATCCCTTTTTTATATACATTTTTTTACATTTTTTAATATACATTTTTTTCATATGATTTTCTTTAGTAGAATAAGGGGCACATGGGAAATACAATGAGACGTGACTTTGAACAATTTTATTCCCAAAATAAAAATTTACACCTTCACACTCTTCCATACACATATGACATATCCCAAAGTAACTCATAAACAATGTTTCCTCCACACATATATCATGTAAAACACTAAGAAGTTGTACTTGTAACACAACTTAACCTATAAGGAATTTCATGGTTTCTATTGGGTTAAGAAATCAAAATGAAAAGGTAGGTATCAAGTGGATATAGTGGGGCTCGATTCATAAAAACTACCTCAATCATATTATATCTATTAAATGCAGTCAAAGTGACTTAAAAAAGAAGAAAAACAAGTTATATCATGAAATACATAACTCAAGAGTCTCTCAAGAAAATGACAGTAGAGTAAAGAATATAATTAAGGGTCTTATAATACCTCTAAAGATTGTAGAATGATATTGGACAATCAATCCATAGAAAAATACTTCCATAATCAAGTTAAAATCATACAAATGATTGAAAATCCAACTTAAAGGAATGAAAAACATATTATAAATCATATGAGATTAGAGTTGAAAAAATAGGACCAGGATTCTTATAAAGGACTCAGATTTCAAATTTGATTCTGATTATTTATATCTATTCAAGAAAATTTTTTAAAAATGAAAAAAATTAAAATAGAAATATATTTCTATAAAAAAGTGAAAGTTTATTTATTTTTAACACAATAATAAATAGAAGATTAAACAAAAGAAAAAAAAGAAAATTGGATTGAACAATAATTAATCCCTATCCAACACCAAAATTTTATATGTCTTAAATAAATATAAACTATTATCATGAAAATTTGAGTTGAAAATCATAGGATACTAGAAGAATTATTGTGTGTAAAAGAAAGAGACTGACCAGATGCTTTTATTACTATATGGATTTTTAGAGTTTGTGTCCCACATCATAGTTGGTTGTTTTTTCTTCTTTATATTTCCCTATAAAAAATATTAGGGCTCTCTTAAGAGGCATCTTGGGTGTTGGGGTCACCACTCTTTCATTCCTACATGGTATCATAGGGGGTTCTCTAACCCAATCCCATCCTCGTATTTTTCACCTCCAGCCATAGGTTTTCCTAGGGATTTCCCCCCACTAGGGTGTGGCGGCCCATGACCTTAGGCCATCGTCACAGTCAGCCTACCCCTCACCAACCTTCGTTCACATCACCCTATATCAAATGGCCTTGTGCGCAACGACCCTCATCAGCGCCCTATTAAACAACCCTTTGACTCTATGCATGCAACACCCGATGACCCTCTAAGACCTCGTGTGCGACACCAGCCCACCCAAGTGAAATCTAATACCTTCCATTGTCAACCCCTCCTACGCAGAATCCCCACATCCCCTCCCTAGCCCCTCCCAATGGGTTGCTCGGCCCTCCTGTTGTGCTCTAGGGTCCTCTGCAGCCTTAACTCCCTGCATGAAATGACCCTCATTAGCCCCTCTTGAGAAACCCCCTTTTTGACCCTCGACTCCCACCTCTCCCTCATGGCTATTCCATGTTAACCTACTGCTCCATCACCAGCTATCATGATGCCCCATCATCATCCCTACCGAAGGACCTATGTGGCCCCGCCTCCCTACGCACGACAACCCTCCCCTTATCACCTATATGGCCCACGATGCTGACAGATCTTCCACACCAGATTCCCTATGATACATATCCTCCATAGATTCCTCCCCTCCTACTTGATGGCCTGACAACAGTTCACTTTGTGATGGCACACCTCCAGTGTGACCACCCTCATCTCCCTATGCAACAACGCACCTCTAGTGTGCCCACCATCCTCTTATTGTGTGATGTGCCCCCCACACAACTTTTCCCCCTCTATGTCGACCTTCCCTTTGCTGTGAGCCAGATCTCGGCTAGCCATCGATATCCCACATGGGTCTCGATCATCAAACTGCCTCTGGTAACCCTGCTCCGCCATCCACTGCACCCTCCTATTCAACCAGATCTGGTGGGTCATTCCTGACATTCCCTTTCTCAGTGCTCCATCGACTGGCCCTTCTTATGCATCTTTCATGGTGCTCCATCGACTGGACCCACCAATGCATCTTTCCAAGTATTCCATCAATAGGCCCCGCCATGCAGCTTTCTCAGAGCTCTATCGACTAGCCCCACCTATGCGGGTTTCCCGGAACCTCATTGACCGACCCTCCTATGATTCTTTCCTGATGCCTCGTTGGTCCATATTTTTCACTTACATATTCCACCATCCATCATTTTCATCCTAAGGGGGAACTATGATCCCAAATGATTTTTCATTTTTTTCATCTTGTTTTGTAATCAAGCTTGGTATGTCCAGCTTGAGGGGGGAGTGTTTGCGGTGTTTATTATTTTTCTTGTTTGTTTTTTTTTTCTTTCATTATATATCCAAGAGGGAGTATGCATCATGTTCAATTGGTGAGGTGTCGCTACCCAGGAGGAGCTCCATGCAGGTTTTCCACATACGAGGGCCCGATGAATTGGGATGTAGAAATGAAAGGGTATAAGAGGGAATATGCAGCATGTTCAATGATGTTATTGTATTCTAATGGTAATGAAAGGGTATAAGAGTCCTTCTACATTTTATCTTTTCCTCTCACTATGTAATCTTTATGAAACTACATAAGTTTCACTTAATTAACTTTCTCCATAGGTGTTTCCTCCTTTATAATTATCAACTCCTTAGTTGTTTGTTTAACTTATTCATCTTTATAATACAAAAATGAAAGAAATAAGATAATGGAATCTATACTGTAAAAATAAAAGAAATTGAATTTCAATTCAATTTTAATAAATTCATAACAAAATGTTTTCAAAGTTAAGTAATCTCACTCAAAATCCTCAGTCTGTGTTTCATTTTCTTCAGGCAAAGCCCATGGGAAACAACTTATCATAAAATAAAATAAGTAATATTTTTCTAATATCTTAGTAAAGTATACCACATTTTGGGTGGTTTCTCCCCCTTTATCCATATCTTAAAAAAATAATTCTAATTTTGCAGTATTAAAATTGTGAATTTTAATATGAAATTCAATTTGAAAAAAATAAAACCAAATTTAATGCAAGGTTTTCTCAAATCACATTAACTTTTTAGTTTTTAGCTTTTGTTATTAATTCAACAACTTTAGAAGAAGAATCGATGTAATATCATGAAAAAAAGGATATTTAATATTTTCTTCAAGATCATGTATATCTTAAAATTATAGTTTGTCGGGTGTGGTGGTGCAAAGGAAACAAACAATAGACACGAAGGCTCGAAACCATGACCTTCTATATTTCACTTTGTTGTTCCTTAAATTTTTTTGTAAGTATCACAACACTATTTTATATTGGTTTTACTTCCACTAGTGTTATTTCATTGTATTCTTCTTTTATTTTTGAATATGATTTCAATTTCTAACTTGTATCATGTTATTATTTTTCATGTATCTATAAATAATAGTATTGGTTCATTAATTGATTCATTTACATTTGTATGACCATGAAAGTAATATCATCAATAAATTTTAAAATAGTTTCATTATAATGTACCATTATATAGGAAATAAGTTACTCAATTTTCTTATACTAGTTTTGGAAAAAGAATAACGAATAAAAAAATGAGATAATTAAAGAATTAAAAAAATGGACAAAAAAATACTAAGAAAATGTTTTTGGAAGTCACCAATAATGGTTCCAAGTTTCGACCCTAAGCTGTCATGGGATTTTCAAAATAATATTTGAAGATCTCAATTTATTGTGATGATTGTATTGGTTGTAAATGAGTTATGTGGGTGTTAATATGTGTTGGATGATGGAGAAATAACCCACTGAATAAAAACCTTTAATTGTGAGATATAAAATATAGTTCCTATAAATCATATGTATAGATTTTTTTCATCCATTATACATGTAACATCCTGATTTTTTAAATGGAATTTTTTTTATTATAGTGTACATGATACGATACATCGACCTTAAACAAACAACTAAATATTATTATTCAAATATGGTAGTTATTACAGAGCTGTTAGAATGACAGTAATGAATATGATTAACTGAATTACAAAAATATTGTTTACACATGAATATATAATTAATTATTTGGTGGATAATTAATTATAAATGAATATAAAACCTTTTTTAAAATAAAAGGAAATGTTTTTCTGAAAAACTATTTAAATATGCACAAGTGTGTTTCATACTAATAAATTAATAAATCACTCTTAATTTATTATACTAATGATATATATATATATAATATTTAATTTAATTTTTAACATTCATCATATGTGGTTTCTTAACAAAATATAAGAACTAGTCAAATTTTACACATAAAATAAGTATTTTTTATTAAAAGGCGGTTTTATTGCCTTTCGATGGTGAACCTATTTTAAATCTAGTATTTTAAACTTTTATAAGTTCAATTTGAAAAAATAAACATCTTATCTAAAATATTATTATCAAAATTTACTTTGGTTTATTTTTTGGTATTTTTTAGATAAGATTAATCTTTTGATGAATAGTGAAAAAATACTGCATTTTAATTGAAAACTATTTTTTTATCAAATTTATTTATTATCTTAAATGATATATTTGAATGGTTTAAAAGTATAATTAGCTCATTTTTTATCATTTAATTCAACTTAGGTTATTTAAATCAATTTCACATTGAAATTGGATATAAAAACTTTGTGAAATTTTAAATGTTTTTACTTTTAATGCTTGTTTTCTCTGTCTGTCAATGGGATCAATTTTAAATTTATTTTATAAACATATGTGTTTAGAATTTTGAAAAATATACATACAATGTTTTAATAATAATGATATTTATGATCTAATAGGATCGACTTATTTTTTTAAAAATATGAATTGTTAATTTAGTAATAATTTTTATTACCATGGTTAAGGGTAAATCAGATAATTGAGGGTAAAATTAATATTATAAATTACCATAAAAATTATCCTAATTTCATTTTATGAGTGTTTTTTTGTCATAAATGAATCTTTGGACTTAAATATAACCTTTGGAAGCCACATGGTTCACTTTCAATCAATTATAATATTATATTCAAAGAAAAGTCAATTTTTCGACACTCTTATTTTTAACAAGAAAAATATTTTTAATATGGGGTTATATAAGGGATATGTATAAATATAAATAGTATTTTGAAATATTATTTTTTACCAAAAACATGGTAATTTATTTCTATTTTTTAGGAAATAAATAATTAAATTAAATTGTGACACAATGATTATGCAATAATTGTTTCATTAGTGGAAGAATCAAATAAATGATATTAAAAATATTAAAATATATTTTTTTTACAGAATTTATGTCATAAAATTTTTTGGATGATATTAAAATATTAGGGATAATTTAATTTAGTTTTTTAGAATTTATCATGTTTTTATGGTATTTTAAAAAAGTCAAGTAATGAATAGTGTCAAAATTGAAAAAATTGGTATCTTAAAATATATTATATTTTAATAAATGATATAAAATTTATAAAAATAAAATATTCAGCTAGATAATTGTTATATGTCCTAAAATTTAATAAATGACTCATTTATTTGTTTTTTGTATGTTACAGTAATTATATTAACCCTCAAAGTGTAAATTAAATGATATCACGGTAATAGTTAAAAGGGGTTTAAAAAAAATATAAGGATTAAAAAAAAGAAAAAACTTATCTAATTTCAATTTTATGAATATATTTCGACTCAATATCATTATATTTTATAAATAAATCACTTTTTACCCATTTTTAATTTAAAATTAATTTATATTAATTTAAAACATTGAGGAATTCCAAGAGTGACCCTCCCCTCTCCTACAAAAGGGAACTCCTTCTTCTCTATTATTAACACCTCAAAACCTATTTTATTCGGCCAATATATACCTAAAAACATAATATAATCCTTAACCACATTCTAGAGTCCTTATTTTATGTATAACACTCTACTTGTAGGTGTTAAGGTGTTAATCAATGGTGATCGTATAAAGAAGAGGTAACATTTTTAATTAAGTGTTTCTATTTTATTTCTTCTTCCACTTCCTTAAAATCTTCTACAACCATGATGTGATAATAAATTCAGTATCATAAATATAATTAGATGTTATTATATTAATATAATCACCTAAAACCATCTTTTATTTCATCAAATGGGAAATGAATGAATCGTTTTTGCGAACGTGTGAATTATCACCTCCACGAACGGATATAATTCATTTTCTATTACCAACTCTCAAGAGTAGATATAATGATGAAATTAATGTTTATATATGATATTCATGACATATTTATCATTATAATATAATAATATATCAATTAAATTCTTAACATTCCATGCACATAAAAATTATAATGTCGTTCGTGCCTACGTGTGATCTATCACCTCCAAAAAGCGATGTGATTCGTTTTTCTTCACCACATCACACAGATGATATATATAAATATATTTAAATAATTAATATTATATTAATGATATTTTGATAATTATACAATGATGATTTTATAGTTACCTTATTTCCATAATGATCATGCTAAAATGGAAACGTTACTCATGCGTATGTACGTCTTACCGTCTCTGTGATTATATCGTCGTTCATTTTTCATAACCATACTTAATGATTTTATTTAAAAGTATAATTGATTTATAAAAATTATAATAATTCCATGAATATTATTATCGATATGATGAACTTATGACCCCTTTGAATATTTACATTATACCAAATTCATTTTGGACTCAAGTATCGAATATCGACAAAACATCCAACATGAAATTAAATAATTAAGTAATTGTTATAACAAGATAATAAGTGATATAAAAATAATATTAAAACATAAAACGGTTCTAAAGTATGTAAATAATTTACCTAAGTATAATATTCATGAATATAAATATTATACATGACGATTCAAACTTAATTTAAGGGACCTTCTTCAAAAAACCTCTTCAAAAGTTACTCTTTAAACTATTTTTACAAAAGCTAAAAAGAATGTTTTTAACCTATGTGACCTGAATGGATTTTCCCGATTTTATGTCACTTTAATTTTTTTATGATTAACTTACAAGTTTAACTTTAATTTTCAAATAAATAATTTTCAATTTTGAATACACGGCTTTGTAAAAATGATTTCAAAGTGGAAATTGTATTTTTGTTCTTTATGCTTTTTTTATGTATTTGGATTATGTTATGGTTCTTTTACATTGTTTATTAATATGGATGGTTCCATGATAAACAAGGGTGGGTGAGACTATGATTTATCTCCAATGCATTGGGTAATGGGACAGAGTTAATTGGTAGAGTTTCTCCTAAGAGATTAAGGGAATATACTATGGTGGGTATTACAAATGTAACCATAACGGTTACTCCCTATATCGCCATGAACGCTACTATAAGAGTGAAATGGAATTGATGCCACAAGTTAACTTTATGATTTATTCTTTCTATAGAGTTTTAGAAGAATATTATGATTTCATGAGTTAAGATAAAGATATCATGTTTTATGGATGAAATGTATAACTTTGTGAAAATGTTTTCATGGGTTTAAAGTATTCATGGACTAATGATTTATTCCTTTATTTTTATGTCCCTTACTATGTTTTTTTGTGCTCATCCCAATTTAAAAAATGTTTTTCATAGGGTATAAGTATGTTTATGAGAAATAAATAAGTAATGTTGAGAGTTATGATGATTTTTCAGGAAAAATAATTCATGTTTTATTTTAAAAATTTTATATTATGAAAGAAATAGATATTGTTTTAGAAGTATCTTATTTGTATTAAAGTGTGATGTTGTGTATTAAGTATGGCCTAATTATCTAAAAATATAAACCTGAAAAGATCCTAAATTTTAAATAAAGTAATTTCTTGACTAAAACATGAGATTATGTAATGTTTATGTTTGGGTCCTTATATTTGGTTTTAAAGGAAAGGTTTAGACGACTTTACAGATTAAGAGTATTGGTTAAATACAGTTTAAGTTTCTATATCTATTAATTTAGTTAAATTCTTGTTCTATAACTTTTTCAGATCGAGGAAAGTTAGTTACAAATTGAAGGAGGAGGATCTCAAATAACATTCAAATACCTTCATAATGACTTGATTGCAATAATTATTGGGAAGTCTTGCCTGGATGATTATGAAACTTTTTTTAACATACAACCCTCTTAAAAATAGTTGTATGAGATATCAAAAACCTCCTATATACCTCAATACCTCTATGGTTCATGGGTTGTTTTTAATCAAATCATATTTTCCTAATATTCTCATATTTTTTAAAAAGTTAAATATTATCAAGGAATTTTTAGATATTTTACTTTATCACAAAATTTTGAAGCATATTATGATTTTGATAAAGCTGTTGAAGAAGGAGACCCTTGCATGACATATTTATATTTTTCTTTTAACTTATAGTCTTCAAACACATAATTATGGTATTTTAAAAGGATCATTGATTGAAATTTTTAAATCAAACTTGGTCCGAATGTTTTATAAAAATCAAGTTTTATCAAATTCTTTGAAATTATATGTCATACAAGATTATTTTACAAAAAATGTTCTCTACGAACACCCATATGACCCATGTTGTACCTGATGTATTTGGATAAAGGAAGAAAGTGATTTTCAAGAGTATCTAATTCATTTTTGCAATGCATGGATTTTTTATCTATGTGAGCAAAATGATGATCAAACTAGGTGGACACCACGATCAAGTTACGACATTCTTTCTTTTTGGAATAGTTTTATTAAATCATAGGGAGATGAAATAAAAAATTTCAATATATAAAAGACTTCATCAATTAAGATCTTTAGGTAATTATGGGTTGGGATACAAATGAGAGGTATAAGATAACCATTGATGTTAAATCATTATATTAAAGGATGAAACTCTATTTGTCAAGTAAGTATACTTCATTATGTTCTTAGTCTAAACAGTAAAGGAATTACTAAACTTTATGAAAAGTAATTTGAAATAAAAATGTTACATGTTTACTTTTCCTGCTAAGAAATCAATGACCTGTTAACCAATCACAAATTTATAGTTTTGTGACTGTCAATTTTCTCTTGACCATGATTTATATCACCCTCTATCAAAAAATGATAGTTATTTTTTCCTAAATATCCATTTTTTCCTATATAAAACCCCATTATGAGTTATCTCAGGTGACCTTCGTACTTCCTTTTCTTTCTTTTAAAGTGAAAGTTTTATTAATCCCTTTTTCAATGTGGGATTTCAATAAAGTTAATTTTAATAGTCAAAACCTAGATACTTAGAATGAGTTCAAATTGTGAAAAAATAATTTATTAAAGGTTGTAGAATGTAAAATCTTGAGATTTTAAAAGGAAACACTGTGTACGATAGTGTACATGATATGCCACATCGAGTTTAAACAAACAACTAAATATTATTATTTAAATATGGTAGTTATCGTACATTCATTAGAATAGAAACAATGAAGAGGATTAACTGAATTAAAAAAATATGGTTTACTCATGTATGTATAATTAATTCTTTTAATAACAATTAATTATAAATGAATTTAAAAAAAAATTTAAAATAAAAGGAAATGTTTTTCTAAAAAACTATTTAAATGTGGACAAGTGTATTTTATTCCAACAAATTAATAAATCCCATTTTTTTGATTATATTAATAAAATATAAATATATAACATTTAATTTAATTTTTAACATTCATCATATGTGTTTTATATAAAAAAATATAAGAATAAGTCCAATTTTACACATAAAACAAGTATTTCTTTAAAAAAGGCAGTTTTTTCACATTTTGATAGGGCACATATTTTAAATATAGTTTTTGAAACTTTTATAAGTTCCATTTGAAAAATAAACTTCTTATTTGAAATCAGAGTATCAAAATTTAATTTCCTTTCATTATTGGTATTTATAGGATAAGATTCATTTTTTGATGAATATTGAAAAAATACTACATTTTAATTGAAAAACAATTTTTATCAAATTTATTTATAGTGTTAAATTATATGTTTGAATGGGTTTAAAGTATAATTAGATCTTGGTTTTATTACTTAATCCAATTTATGTCATTGGATTCAATTTCACATTGAAATTGGATATAAAATCTTTGTGAACTTTTGAAGATTTTTACTTTAAAAACTAGTTTTCTCGATCCGTCAACGAGATTAATTTTAAATTAATTTTATCCACTTATGTGTTTTCAATTTTTTAAAAAGTAAATGCATGGTTTTAATCAAAATTATATTTATGATCTAATAGGATCAACTTAATTTTTGAAAAATATGAAAAGTAACTTTAATAATTATTTTTATCACCACAGTTAAGAATAAATCGGATAATTATGGGTAAATTTAATATATTAAATTATGATAACACTTTTCATAATTTCATTTGATTATTTTTTTCATCATAAAATAATCTTTGGCCTAAAATATAATCTTTTGAAGACACTTGGATGACTTTAAAACATTTATAATATTATATTCAAAGAAGAAACAATTTTGTCACACTCTTGTTTTTAAAAAGTAAAATATTCTTAATATGGGGTTATATAAGTGATATGTTTGACTATAAATAATCTTAATAAATATTAAATATTTACCTATATAGTTTTAATTTATTTCTAATTTTTAGGAATGAAATAATTAAATTAAATAGTGACATGATGATGACGTAGTGATTGCTTCATTTGTGGAAGAATAAAAAAAATGATATTACAAATATTAAAATAAATATAATTTGGTATAATTTATGTCATAAATGATTTTTATGGATTAATTTTACATGTTATACATGTGTTGATATTTTTTTTTCGAAGATATCAAGCTGTTATGATATGTTTAAAAAGTCAAGTAATGAATAGTGTCAAAATTGACATAATTGAAATCTGAAAATAAAAAATATTTTAATAAATCATATAAAATTTATAAAAATCAAAGATTATAAAACATAATTGGGATAATTAATAAAATTTAGTAAATTACCCATTTATTGATCTTTTGACATGTTATAGTAATTATATTAACCCTTAAAATTGTAAATTACATGATATCACGGTAAGAGTTAAAAGAGGTTAAAACAAAAATATAAGGATTACAAAATAGAAAAACTTAACTAATTTTCATTTTATGAATTAATTTAGACTCATTATCATCATATATTTCAAATAAATCTCTTTTGACCCATTTGGAAAAAAAATTAATTTCTATTAATCTAATACTTTGAAGAATTCCAAGAGTGACCCTCCCCCCTCCTATAAAAGGGAACCCATTTTTCTATATTATTCACTCTTAAAAACCTATTTAGTTCGGCCCATATATACCCAAATACCTTCGTATAATCCCTATACACATTATAGAGGTCTTATTTTTGGTATAACACTCTAATTAGAGGTGTTAAGGTGTTAATCACAGGTGATCGTCCGAAGAAGAAGTATCATTTTTAATTAAGTGTTTATGTTTTATTTCTTCTTCCACATATTTTAAATTATCTCCAAACATGTGGATATAATAAATATAGTATCCTAAGTATAATTATATTTTATTTTGTTAATATCAACATATAAATCCATCTCTGATTCCATCAAATGGGAAATGAATTAATCGTTTGTGCATACGTGTGAACTATCACCTCCATGAACTGATATAATTAGTTTTCTATTAACATATCTCAAGACTGGTTATAATGATGGAATTAATATTTATATATTATATTAATGACATATTTATCATTATAAGATAATAATTTATCAATTAAATTCTTACCTTTCCATGCACATAAAAATGATAACATCGTTTATGCATACGGGTGAACTATCACCACCATGAAGTAATGTGATTCGTTTTTCTTTACCACATCACATGGATGATATATATAATTATATTTAAATTATTAATATTATATTAATTATATTATTATCATTATTTATGATAAAATTAAAATTACCTTTTTTTTTCATAATGATCATTGGAAAATGGAACCATTACTCATGCGTATGTAAGACTTACCGTCTCCCTGATTATAAAGTGGTTCATTTTTTCATAACAATAATTATTGGTTTCATTTAAAAGTATAATTGATGTATAAAAATGATAATCATGTCATGAATATTATTTTTGAGATTATTTACTTATAACCACTTTGACTATTGACATCATACGAAATTCATTTTATACTCAAGTATCGAATATCGAAAAAAGGTCCAATATGAACTTAAATAATTAAGTAATTTTTATAACAAGATAATAAGTGGTATATAAGGAATAATAAACCATATAATGGTTATAAATTATGTAAATAATTAACCTACGTTTATTATTTAGTAATATAAAAATTATACGTGATGGGTCAGACACAAGGAAAGGGACTTTATTTAAAAAACCACTTTTAAAGTTACTCTTTCAACTATTTTTACAAAAGACAAAAAAATTGTTATTTTATCTTATATAGAATGAATGAATTTTTCCAATTTTATGTTGATTAAATTTTTTGATTCTTTCATTATAAGTTTATACTATTATTTTCAAATAAATTGTTTTCATTTTTGAATGTGCGACTTTGTAAAAATTATTTCAAAGTGGAAATGATGTTTTTCCTTTATATTTATTTTATGTGTTAGTATTATGTTATGGTTCTTGGGAATTATTTAGGAATATGGTTGGTTACATGATAAATTGAGGACAGGTGATCCTGTGATAACTCACCAATGCATTGGGTAGGGAGACAAAGTTAATCGGTAGGGTTTATCCTAAGAGATTAATGGAAAATACTACGGTGAGTATTCCAAATGTAACCATGAAGATTACTCCCTATATATACATGAAAGAAACTGTAAGAGTGAAATGTAATTGATTCCACAAGTTACTTTTATGATTTATTTTTTTATGCAGTTTTACAGGAATCTTATGATTTCATGAGGTAAGCTAAAGAACGTATGCTTTATGGGTGAAAAGTATAACTTTGTGAAAATGTTTTCATGGGTTTAAAGTATTCATAGACTAACAGTTTCTTTATTTCTTTTTTATGTTCCTCGCTATGTTTTTTGTGTTCATACCAAGTTTTAAAAAAAAAATTCACAGGTTTTAAGGATGGGTAAGAGAAATGATGAATTCATGTTGAGAGTTATGAGGATTTTTCATGAAAAAGAATTCATGTTTTTTTAAAAAAATTATATTTTGATGGAAATGGATACTCTTTTAAAAGTATAGAATTTTTGTTAAAGTGGGATGATATGTATTAATTATGACCTAATTCTCTACAAATGTAAACCTCAAAAGATCTTTAATGTGAAATAAAGTAATTTATTGACTTAAAATCAATATTATGTAATGTTTAAGGTCGGGTCCTTATAGTACATGTTGATGGAGGTCCATTATTATGTGGAAAAAAATGAGATATGTATTGGTGTTTTGAAAGAAGCCTTGACATTTGATGATTACAGAGCTGATCATAATGTGTATCAAATGAAAATGGGGATGGAAGGTGGAAGCATTGTCTACGAAAAGTTCCTTATGACGTTGAGAAGATGGATATTGAAAATATTGAGGAGATGTGATTGAAGAAGGAAAAATGATATCTATTAGAGTTGGAATCCATCCCTAGATTATGAAACATGAAGGTTGTTGTGATAACTCAAGTATATCTATTGTATGATGGATTGAAGAATGCTGGTGTTAGAAGCTGAGAAGTGTTAAGGCAGTGGAAATCCATTAAATCACTAAAATTTGAGTACTTATATGCAGTAAGATGCTTTAAGAATTGGGATGAAGTTTGTTGGGAAGATTTTTTATATTCCCAAAGTTAACTTAGTTGTTTTGAGATGAAGTGGAGTGATTGGAGATGGTCAGAGAAGGTTTGAAGAAGTTCTAAGTATTTTTGATGATGTTTTGGCGAAATTATGGAGTTATAGTTTTTAAAGAATTTGACAAAGGTCCTTATATGTAAGTGCCACTCAGAATTTAATCTTGATATGTAAGGGTAGTTCAGAACTAACTGACTAGAAAATTGGAAGTGTTGGAAGATACCTAGATATGCAAGAGTCACTACAAGGTTCTGAAGGATACGAAAGAGTACCACTGAAGTTACTTTGAATATGTAAGGGTTATCCAGAACATCCAGACTAAAAAGTGGTCCAAGGGCAATATGTAAGGGTTTCACAGACCTTGAAGACTATAAATTGGCTAAGTCTTGAGTCACCTTGTTATATATAAGAGTATGTTCCTTGATACGTAATGGTTATAATAGGGATACGTAAATCTATTCAGTGGACTAGGATTTGGAAAAGTACTCAAGAACACACTATGATATGTAAAGGGTATATGCTTAATATGTAATGGTACTCATGGGAGGATATGAAAGGGTACTTATAAGACAATGATAATTAGAAAAGTACCAAGTCACATTGCGATACATCAAGGTACTTTTCTCAATAGTAAAGGTACTCAGAAGGATATATAAAGGTTATCCAGATCCTCAATGTGATACATAAAAGTCGTTTTCTCATATATAAGCATCGATATGAGTTATATATTGAAGATTTGGAAAATTATTGAGTGGCACTGTGATATGTAAGAGTACATCCAAACATCTACATCATACATAAGGGTTAACGGGAGCATACAAAAGAGTTACTTAATGATTTCGTAGAATATGTAAGGGTCACATGGAGATTACAAATAATACATAAGGGTCGTTAAGTCAATACATAAGAGTTGCTAAGATCTCGGTGTTGGGACCTTAAATGATTGGCTCAAGGGTGCAGTGATAATCACTAGATAAAATAATGGGAAAAATGAAAAAAAGGGACACTAGATATAATGTAGAAAACCCCCCAAATAGAAGGGGTAAAAAACCACAGGTAAATAGAAGGATCACTATGGGGTAAAAGTGGGTACACACTCCCTCACTATTACAAGGAGAAAAATATTTGTAAAATATCTCTTGAATAATCATGGAAATAAACCTCAGAAAAATTGTTCAAATATTGATCATGGGTGATGAGATGATGAATCTGCATGTTATGGGAGATCTGCTGGGAGAGAGCCCCATTTATAGGTTGCCTCTCCCCTTCATACTAATTTCTCTTGCTGGTTGATTGGGTGGGGTTGGCCACCGACCATCTACACACTGCCAGCCCCCTTGGACAAAGCGGGGGGTGGGGGTGTTTTCCTGGAAAAACAATGTTTCCGACACATCTCCCACTTGGAGATTTTATTGAGAACCAATAACATCTCCCACTTGGAGATTTTATTGAGAACAAATCACATCTCCAAACATCCTTTATATCAAAAAAACATGTTTCTCATGTGTTTGCAAGGATGTTCAAGGATCTTCACCATTTGAACTTATTAGAGTCAACCGCCTTCGTCAAGAAATCTGCCAGATTTTCTTTAGTGTGAATCTTCTGCATGTCCACACTTCCTTCATCCACCACATCTTGGACAAAGTAATACTACAACCCAATATTATTTATCTTGGAATGAGAAGATGTATTCCTTGAAATGTAAAAGGCACTGTAACTGTCACAAAACAATTGAATCTTCTTTTATCTGTGCCCAAGATCCTCCCACAACCTTCTCATCCAAATAACCTCTTTGCAAGACTATGTAGCTGCCATGTACTCTGCATCTGTTGTGGATAAAGTGACAACAAATTGTAACTTTGAAATCCAGCTCAAAGCTCCTCCAATAGGAGTAAACACATAACCAGTTGTGGATTTACTACAGTTAGAATCACCTGCAAAATTTGAATTGAACATAGCCTCTGATAGTGAAATATGATCCTGCATAACATAATACAACATTTTGGGTCTCTTTGATGTATCTTGGAATCCTCTTAATTGTGTTCCTATAACAACCCAATTTTTTCAATGGAAATTTTCTCCTCATAATTATGTCATATAATCACATGAAATCACAACACAATTAACTAATAAGTATTACGTTACCTTTAAATATAAGTTTTTCACTTATGTGTTTTGAATTTTGAAAATTGTACATTCACAGTCACAATTAGTAAGATGTTTGGAGTCCGATAAGGAAAAATTATTTTGTTGTTGAATAGTAACATACGCTTATCAATATTAATGTTTACCTTATGAATAGTGATGTAACCTAATGAATATTAACCTTTCCTATGATAGTATATAAATAAGATTTAAGTGAAAGTATGATGTACCTATATCTTGGAATAAGAAAATAAATGTCTTAAAATTGTTATTTTTCGAGTAAATTGTGATTTTAATTTAATATTAAATTAATTAAATTTAGAAAATTACTTTTGAAAAATGAATTTTATTTTTGGATTCTACACATCCAAAAATGGTTAGGGTGAATTTTGGACATTTTTATGAAATACTTGATTTTTTTATGAATAGTAAAATACGGTAATTTACTGTATATATACATTATAAGCTAAATATACTATTCCTAGAACCATGGATGATTTCACCACCCTTGGTTCGAATTCACATGACCCATTTACTATTTTTGGTCATGGAATCATCACTATTTATGGTCTTGATGGAAATTAATAAACTAATGATTATAATATTATGAAAACCCACATCTCATCCATTATAAATACCACTCATCCTTACCTCTTCTCTTCACTCCGCTAAAGCCTTATTCCTATCCAATATTCTACCCAAATATCTCCCCAAGATCCTCCCCCATTTCCAACAGCCCTTTGTCTCCTAAAAAGACCAAATCTCTTCCCATTAAGAGGATCTCAAGGAAGTTTGAATCAAGAGGTAAATTCTTCTTTTCTTTTCATTATTTTTCTTTTCAATTTCATATGTTTTATTTTTTATCCTTACCTCTCCTCATTAAAATGTTATAAAAACTCCAGTACCTTAAATTTACTATAATTTTTTTATTATAATGGAATAAGTTATTATAATATCTCATTTACTCTTATTTTATTTTAGTTGTAAAGACACCATCCAAGATGTGTTAATTTACCACATTCAAGGATGATGGGTTTTCAATTTCTATTACCATCTTTGATTATAGTCATGAAACCATTTTCGTGGTTGAAACAGACCATAATATATTTATTATTCCTTATATATGGTTTTGTAATACTTTTATACACATGTTTTTGGTTTAAAAACAAAATATGTTCTCTGTGGTCAAAAACCGCCAATTAACCCAAAAGGTTGTCACTAAAGTTTTATTTAATGATCCGACTTCACTCCAAGTAACCAAATTAAATTTTCAACCATGTAATATTATGGATTTTAAATAATAAAATTTAAACTCAATTCTTGACAACCACCTTCATCATACATGTTTATTCAAACATTAACTGATCATTAAAACGAAGGAAGTAAATAGACCCAAACAATGAAATTGAACCTTATAACCAATAAAAAAGGTCTTTAATGAATTTAAAAAGGTTATACAAAATAAATTACATATAGAAGAGGTTCTGGAGTTATTAATTAATAAATCTAATTTTTTTATTCATGTAATTAATAAGAAGTGGAGAACACCATCAGATTTAAGGTAAGAGATCCTCCCTATTTCACTTTTATTCAAGATTTTCCTCTATTCTATGCCATTTTATATGTAATATATAATGATGGGGAATGATTTCAAACCTACCCCATGCTTCCCTAATTATTTATAAGTGATGATTATCCCCAATTTATCTCATGAAACCCTATTATGTACGCCTGATACCATGCTGATAATCCGTAATGAATTCTTCCCGAACCACCTTTATTCTTTCGGGCTGCTCAATATTTCTAATTACCCAAATGAAATTATATTTTATTTTTATTTAAAACTTCTAAATACAGTTTATATTCTTCAAGATCATGTTTCAAGATCCATCCCTCGTTCTCTTTTAGGGATATACATTCTTTTAAGTGATTCCATCCTTGATACTTCCCAATAAGCAAACTCGTTTTAAGGGAACGCCCCAAATTTTTACCCAATTACAAGTGCACTCTCTCCTCTATTTTGAGCCACCATTGTCTTTATATAATCATTCAATTTATTATGAAAAATTTCTTGGTTCACTTTAGGTTTTATATAAAATATTGTTCTTTTTTCTATTTTAAAATCTCTTTAGTGTTTTCCTTAAAATTGCACTAAAATGTTTTAATGCTAAAAATTTCCTAAATAATCTTATTACATATTTTCATTTCTATTTTACATCCCTTACCATACTATATTACTATTTTAACTTATTAATTCTCATATATGTTTTAATTCCTGTCTCTCATGGACACATTTATGATACACCCATTCAATATGCTTTATGTCATGAATGTGATACCCATTTCTCTACATGGGTTCCCTTACATTTATATATGATTGATTATGTGTGATTATATTTGTGGAAAGAATATTCATGAACAAGTTAAGACGGGTGCACCTAGATATCACTCCAATGCATTGGGTAAAGTTAAGTCTCATGAGATTTTATGTGTGACAGTCTTGGCGGTTAGCCTTGGCTTGTGCTACTATAGGAAATGATCTTGGTGGTTAGACTTGACTCGTACTAAAGTCGTGTTTTTAGTTTTTTCCACATTTCTATGATTCCATGTTTATATGAATCCTTGTTTATATGTTATGATTCCTTATGTTACATTCCTTTTTATTTATTTATGTCATGTTTTCTAACTCATGTGCTAAGGATTCATTATTATTCTTATTCCCTTAATGGGATTTTAAGTCATCCCTTTGTTCATGTTATCCCCAAGTTATCCTATAAATATGTATGAGCACAATGGAGTTTAAGGGATCTTAATGAATACTAAATAAATAAATGTTATATTTCGATCTATGTTTTTCAGTTTTATGTTCTTAGTTTTGAAAGACACTAGACTTCACGATCCTTGGCTTGTACTCTGATGTATAATTATGCTTAAAATCATGTAATGTTATATATAAAAGGATAGGGTTGCTATAGTTCCAATGCTCTCATCCTGGATTCACCATGTATTGACTAACTGCTCACACTGCATGTCCAATGTCTAGTCTACTACAAACCACATCGAACATTAAACTTCCCACTGTTGATGCATACGGTACTCGAGACATCCCATTACTCTCTACTTCCTGCTAGGACTCATCATTGAGGATAACTAAAATTTAGTAGGAATAGGGGTAGAGATTGGATTACATTCTTTCATGTTTAATCATTTCAAGACTCTCCAAAATAAATTCTTCAATGATAGCCAAATCTTCCCATTATTTCTGTCTTAGTAAATCTGAATCCAAAGAATCTTGTTTGCTGGTCCCAAGTCCTTCATATCAAACTCCCTTTCCAATTGTGCCTTTGTCTCCTATATCTGATCTTTATTGGGGCCTGAAACCAACATGTCATCCACATACAATAGAATAATGATGAAATAATTACCATTCAAACCCCTAAAATATGCACAGGGATCTGAATGAAGTATGTTGTATCCAAGGCTCATGATATAGGAATAAAATCTCTTGTATCAACACCTCAGCTCCTGTTTGAGACTCTATAGAGATTTTTTCAACCTGAAAACAAATTTCACTTTTTCTTATACTGAAAAATTTTTTGGATGGAGCATATAGATATCTTCATTAATATCACCATGGGGAAAAGAAGTATTCACATCCATATGCTCTGGATGTAAGCTATATGTAGAACACATCCCTAGAACTAACTGAACAGTCATCAGTCTAACAACAAGAGATAATATTTCGTTGAAATAAATACCTTCCTTCTGAGCATATCTTTTGACCACCAATTGTGAACGATATCTTTCCACCTGGTACTTTCCATCCCGCTTGATCTTAAAAGGTTGTTTGTTTCTGATATCCTTCATTCCATGTGGGAATGGAAGAAGATCCCAAGTATTGTTCTTGTGAAGGGATTCAAGTTCCTCCTACATCGCAGCCATCCATGAGGATACATTTGGAATCTGGGTAACCTCCAAAAAATATGGATCTACATCCTCCTTCAATAAGTAATACACAATATTTCACTAAATGACATAGTTGACTGCCACATTGGTGCTCTTTTCTCCTGATTTGACCGTCGTGGTCCAGACTCAACTGGTACTTGAACATCATGCTCTAGTAATGCTTCAGAGGAAAATGAATCTTCCTTGGATTTTCCCTCTACTTTGACTGTTTTAGTTTCTATATTCTCTTTCTCCATGTCTTGATCAGTTGAAATTTTCACTTTTTCATCTGCAAAAATGCCATCTCTGGTGATGATAAATTTTGCGGTAGTGGGGTCCCACAAATGATACCCATTCATACCATCAGCATACCCCAAGAAGATACATTTCCTATATCTCAAATCTAACTTTGATCTTTCCTGGTCATCAAACAATGCATATACAGGGCTTCCAAAAGTATGTAACCAGGAATTGTAAGTAGGTTTACCAGTCCGCATCTCCATCAGTGTCTTCATATCAATCACCATTGAGGGGGAACTGTTGATCACATAACAGGAAGTATTCACTGCTTCTGATCAATTTTTTTTGGCAATTCCTGTAGTCTTCAACATTTCCCTTTTTCAATCCAATAGGGTTCTGTTCATCTACTCTGCCACTCCATTTTGCTGAGGATTTTACCCCACCGTGAACTATCTCTTGATTCCTTCCTATTTACAAAAATTATCAAACTCCTCGCTTGTATATTCTCCACTATTTTAAGTCCTTAGACGCATGATCTTCTTTCTAGATTCAAGATCCTTCTGAACTTTGAATGTTTTGAAGGCTTCAAAAACATTCGCCTTCCCCTTGATTGGGTACACCCAACATCTCCTAGAATAAACATCAATAAAGGATACAAATTACCTTGCTTCTTCTAGGGATATAATCGGGGCTTGCCAAATGCCATAATGGACCAACTCTATGATCTATGTGCTTTGTGTTGTTGATGTACCAAACTTTAACCGGTGTTTCTTTCTCAAAAAAAATTCTCACAAAATCGTAAGAATACCTTTTTAAGACCCGAAAGAAACTTATGATCTGCAAGAACCTTCAAGCCCCATTCTGACATATGGCCAAGCTTCTGATTCCATAACGTTTTCAATGCTTCCATCGAGGTGTTAGATTCAACAATTATCTCCACCTACTTGTACGTTTCACCCATAAGCACATACAGGTTCTCTGAGATCCTATCAACCTTCATTACCACAAGCACGCCCTTCACAATTCTCATCACTCCATTCTCGGTGTGAGTCTTTAATATGATGTCATCCAATTTTCCCAAAGACAATATGTTATTCTTCAAGACCTTCACATGATGTACTCTTTGGACAGTCCAAATTATGCTATCATGCATCTTCAGTTTGACTGACTCCAACGATATTCAAGATGTGATCGTTCACCATGTACACAAGTCCTTCTGGGATAGTTTCATACAGGTCAAACCAATCTCATTGAGACATCATATGTCATGTTTCTCCTGAGTCAATAATCCACGCATCGTTGAAAAGTTGTCTGCTTATGGAAGTCGTCGCCGCTTCACTGACTAGTATATCTCCATTTCCAAAAGTACTCGCTACATTCCACTGAGATCTCTTTTCACCACTCTTCTTATTCCAACAATCCTTCTTGACATGATCCTTCTTTCCACAATTAAAACATGTGACATTCATCTTCTTACTCCTTTATTAGGACCTACCATGATTTTGGCTCCCACTAGAACCACACTCCATCATCCTTCCTCTCTCAATTGACAGAGCCTCTGTTTGGTGTGAAGTTGTCTGTCTTCCCTCCTTGTTCTTGTGCCGACTTTCTTTCTCAAGAACTGCGACTACAACATCATTAAAGAGTAACATATCTGTCAGGATATTTTTGGTTAGGTTGATACCGATTTGGTCACACGAATCTGGTAAGCTCTGGAGTAGAATCTCTTCACGTTCAGTATCCACAATTTTATAGCCCAATGTCGTGAGTTGAGTGAACATGGTATTGAGGTAGTTGATGTGGTTAGTCACCAATGTTGACTCTTCCATCCAAAGAGTGTACAATTTTCTCTTTAGGAAAATTTTTTTGTGCAGTGCCTTGGAATCGTATAACTTCATTAGAGTATCTCATACTTCCTTTTCTGTCTTTTTCTCCGCAATTCTCAATAGGACCCCGTCTACCAAAGCCAAATGGATGTTGGAAATAGAATTCCTATCCATAACATTCCATTTCTCCTTCATCATACTTGTTGGTTTTTTTCAAATTTCCAATAGGCAATTATCCTTCCGCAGAACTTCCTATATCATCATTTTCACAACGAAAAATTATTCTCGTTGAATTTTTTGATCTCGAATTTTACTGCCATCTGGACACACCGTCAGTCCAGAACCTCCTCCATTTCACAACGGTTTATTTAATAATCTCAATAAATTTTTTTCATGTGATAGATCAACCCGAGTTTCAATCACAGATCATACTCAAATTTACAAGAATTATTAATACCTGAAAACGTGAATAGTATCAGGCTAGAACATTCCATTTGATACCACTTGTTGGGACTGTAAATGATTGGTCCACTGGTGCAGCGATAATCACGAGATAAAATAAAGTTCAAAATGTGGAAAAGGGGACATCAGATGTAATGTCGAAAAAACCCAAATAGAAGGGGTAAAAAACCATAGGGAAATAGAATGATCACTATGGGGTAAAAGTGGGTACACACTCCCTCACTATTACAAGGAGAAAAATCTTAGTAAAATTTCTCTTGAATAAGAAGGGAAATAAACCTCAAAAAAATTTCTCAAATATGGATCATGAGTGATGAGATGATGAATTTACATGTTATGAGAGATCTGCTGGGAGAGAGCCCCATTTATAAGCTACCTCTCATGTTCATGTTTCTTTCTCCCGCTGGTGGATTGGGTGGGGTTGGCCACCCACCATCTACCCCACCGCCATCCCCCTTTGACAAAGAAGGGGGGTGCCTTCCTAGAAACACAATACTATCGACACTCAGGTGATATGTAAGGGTTTACTGGTTAGAAAAATAAAATAATTCAAATAATCAAGTCAATTGATGATAAAGTTGTTTAGTGAATTAAATATCACAATTATTCAAAAGGATATTGTGATTCAGGTTGAGTGTTGAGAAGATGATCATTGCATCATAGAGAAGAATCTCACACCATGAAAAAAAGTATCATGCTGTAGTGATAATACTATATACAAACATGCATGTCAATCCATACATCTTAACCGAGATAGATGTTCAAATATCAAGAGTGGATCATTAAAAGAGAGTAGAATTAAGTAAAAAAAGGTCACTCATTCACCCCCCCTCTCAAAGTGATGGCATGATATATTTAGAACTTCAAGTGGAAATTAGTACAAGGGTTTGCTTGAACTCGCTGCATGCCTGCTAGATTTATGGAGCATAGATTAACAATTAGGCTTGATCGTGGGTATTTAATGAGTCCTAGGATTGGGCCAGCTATTTGTATTTGTTCTGGATCAGGCATGGTTCTGAAAAATAGTGGTATGAAGGTCTTGATTCAGGTGGATCTGGTTGTGTATCGGGGCTCCTATACGAGCTACATTTACTGCTTCGGGTGAATGGGTAATTGTGAACACCTAGTGTGAAACTAATTTGGTGAAAGATTTCTGAAGCATTGTGTTGCGTGTGTCCTGATTAAGTGCTTCAAGGGTACTCGTGAACTGGATCTGCGGCATGAATCACATGGCTGGAATGATTGGATTGGTATTGTAGTTGGTGGAGCTGGGTAGTGCTAGATGAAATCTACTTCATGTGGGATCTAGTAGTTGGGTAGTTACAACATGCTCGGCTTCGCTGCATCGATCTAGTGGAAGAATCGGCACTACAAAGAGGGATTATTTTCTATTGAGGATGACTGGTTTAGATTACGCCATGTGTCGGGAAGCTATAGAAAATATGGTTCTTCTAATTGGGTACATTTATGCCAGCCGATGGATCGTTGCAAGGAGAGGGCTGGTTTGGCATTGCGTTTGTCGGATCTTCGGTGCTGGGAACGTGCAGCTGGAGCTGATGAGGTTTTCTTTTGGGTGCCACAAATACGTTGGGAGGACGTGCTCAAACAGCAACTGGGGTTGGTGGATATGTTTGATGGATTTACGAATGGGTGTTGAATACGGATTAAGTGGGGAATGACATTGTTGGTCCAAAACAACCCTCTAATTACAGTAAGGTACCCATGATCTTATTATTCCAACCACGACCTCAATTCATTTGAAAATTCATAAAATCAGTGGTCCTCCATTGATTTTTTTTTTGATTTTTTGGTCCTCAACTGGGATTAGGTCCCTGTTTTGGTCCTATATTGTCATTATCTCATTGATTAATGTTGTATCATGTTGGACTCCAAACATGGGATTTAAAACTCATTTCCGCACGAAAATACTCATGCACGTGCATATTATTATTATTTTTTATATTTTTTATGATGATGACTCATACTTATAATATATCTATATATTGTTGGGAGACTTAAAAAAATCCCTTCTCACTTTTAATTTTGTCAAAACTGATGGGTTTTAATTTTTAATGTTCCCCCATTAATTTGGTAAAAAGGAAACCAATCCCCCTTTAATTGGCTTCATTTAATTTAGTCAATAAAACTGTTTGATACCAAGTCACTGAACAACAAAATTTTCCTAGAGAAAATAATACTCTCTTAGAATAGTGGAGTTATCATCATTGACCATCCACATCAGCACCCTCAATACCATGTTCGCTCAATTTATGTTGTTGGGATAAAAAATTGTGGATGTTGAACGTGTGGAGATCTTGCTCCAGAGTTTTCCATGTTCATATGATCAACTCATCATCAATCTCACAAACAATATCTTAATGGATATGTTTCTCTTCAATTACATTGAAGATTCATTTCTTGAAGAAGAATGCCGGCGTAAGAACAATAAATATAGAGAGACAACATCACACCAAGTAGAGGCTCTTTAATTGGAAAGAGGAAGAACGGTGGAGCGTGGTTCCAGTGAGAGTCAAGATTATGGAATGTCCAAATCAAAGAGCAAGAATGAAAATATCAGATGTTACAATTATGGAAAAACGGGGGCATGTCATAAAAGATTATTGGTAGACAATGGGTGGTGGAAAGAACTCTTAAGGAAATATGACGAGCACTCCTAGAAATGGAGTTGTACTAGTCAGTAAAGTGGCAACAAACACCAAAGGTAAATAAAAACTCAATGATGCATGGATAATTGAATCAGAGGAAACATGATAGATGACCACTTGAAAGGGATGGTTGGATCAATATTAACTTATCCTAGAAGGACTTTTGTATGTGGGGAATGATCACGCCTTGAAGATTTTTGGAGTTGGTACCATAAAATAAAAGATGTATGATGACATAGTTCGAACCATCCAAGAAGTACACCATGTGAAGGGCTTGAAGAAGAACATATAGTCTCTGAGACAATTTAATGATATAGATATAAACCCACACTGACAAAAAAGTGATGAAAAATGTGAAGTGTGTGCTTATGGCGATGAAGGCAGAGAGGATCTCAAAGAACCTGTACATACTTAACAGTTCAATTTATAAGGAGTTGGAGATAGTTGTCGCATCAATTACCTTGATAGAAGCATTGATGAAATTATGGAAATGAGTACATGGTCATGTTTTTGAATGAGGCTAGGAGATTCAAACTTATTAGAAGTTGTTGTTTGGACTAAAAAAGGTATCTTTACCATTTTGTGAGCATTGTGTTTTGAGAAAGAGACACTAGTTAAAGTCTAGGATGTCAACAATGAGGATCAAGGAAATCATAATGTTACCCATTATGATGTTTGTAAAGCAATAGCTATATCCCTAATAGGAGTAAGGTATGTTGTATCATTCATTGATGATTATTCCAAGAGATGTCGAGTGTACCTAATTATGCAGAAAGAGAATGTTTTTTAAGACTTCTAAACTTTCAAAACACGGAAGGAGACTGAATCTAGAAAGAAGATCAAGTGTTTAAGGTGTTTTCGTATCCCAAGACCTATTTATTTTTAATGATCACAAATCATGTTTATTATTTTTTTAATAAGTTTCATGTTTTATGATAGTTAACTATTTTCTGGACAAAATGATAAAATTGGCTAAGTCTTGGACCTAACATTACTACCTACCGTTAGTTGTATCAGGCTACCGTTAGTTGAAATCAACTACCTCCAGGAACTACAGTTATTTCTAGTTCAAACATCTACCACCAAGTGATGTTAACACCAAGTGATTCTATCTCCAAGTGAATCTACTACATAGTGCTACTACTGCGAAGTGTTGTTACCGCTAAATGAAGCTACAACTACCGCTAGTTCAAGAAGCTACCATCAAGAGCTTCCACCGCTAAGAGCTTTCCATCACCAGATATTCATTCTACCATAGTTTATTCAAATTAAATTCAAACTTAATTCCACTAATGAATAGATTAAGTAATTCAATGCAAGTTATAGGCATGAAATTTAAGAATGGTTATCAGTAAACAACTCTCTAGTAGTTTTAAAGAAAAGGTCAGACTTTCCATTTCATTCCCTCATTATGAGGATTATTCTCATTTTATTGTTATACTGTAAATGATAGTTAGATATTTTGAAAATCTAAAAATTTAGATGAAACCCTCATGCATGAAAGAGTGTGGAGAAACACTGACCAGTTGGTTGACTAAATGACTTCCCTTACCATACTTGTAATGACTCGAATTTTCCGGGATTTAATTTTAGAAAATCTATGGGAAAATTTTGAAACTATGCATTAAGATGGTGTGAAATTCCAAGGCCCATTGTTCCCAAAATACTTCGATCAAAAATGTTATGTTTTTAATAGCACATGTGAGTGGTTTTCCAAAAAAAGTGAAGTAACTCTTAAATGGGAACCTAGATCAAAAATCTGAGGGCACCGCTGCATTCTAGATGATGGGTTTACCCTAGGTGCAACTTAACATTTGTTGGCATGAGTCTCTAGTGAGAAGAAACCGAAAAGGACGTAACCATAAATAAAATTATTAAATAAAATTATTTTATTTTAAAATCATAATAACTCATGAATGGTGACTCAGATTGGAAATTCGAGACCACCATTAAGTTCTTAAGGTGAAATTTCCCTTATGTGGGGCCTAACATTGGCCGGTGTGGGTCGACTGTGAACGTTAATTTTTGGATGTTTTAAAGAAGAATAAAATAAACTTAAAGAAGTTTATTTTATTTCTTTTAAATATTTCGCAGCGACGCAGTGATGGTGAGGCACAACGAAGAGTCATCCCATTTTTTTCTTAAATAAAACAGTGCGTCGATGATACAATGCTGCAACAGGACAATGTGTTTTCCTTTCTCCCTAATTAAATAGGAATTCAGGTTTAATGCATAACCCAGGAATTCCCTAGAAACTCTGGAGAAAGGCGTTGGTGGTTCCCTCCCATTGGAAAATGATAAACGATGATGAACTCCGATAGATCGTGGATCACAAATCGAGGATCAAGGATTAATGAACGGTGATGACATAATAACTCTTTGTCAACGATCAAACTGAATCTAGGTAGGGGGTTTATTGTCTGATTGAATTCTTTCCCTATTCTTAATTTTAACGACGAATTCTGACAAACCCACGAACAGGTTGGTCTGTGGTTCGATCATTCTTGCAGGGATTAAAAATGGGATTAGATCTTTATGATTTTATTCTCATTCTTCATGATCTTTATAATAAAGAATAACTAAGGATATAACGAAATAAGTCACAGATCATCCTTCAGGTGTTCCTGTGCCTCTCCTTTTTCCCTATTCTTTGAATTCTTTTTGATCTTGAGATCGAACGGTTGTTGTGCCTTCGACTCACAGCGTAACCACCCAAAAATGAGAACCTGAAACCGTAGTGACCCTACGGAGGTGAAACATTAGGCATGGTGCGAGATGAGGCTGAGGGAATAGGTGACACCGTCTCGGCGGCGGCGGAGATCCGCGGTCTAGGCAGGACCGCAATGGCGGGCGGAAGCCACGACGGTGGCGGGGAAGCGGCATCAGGTCGCGTCAGTGAACCTAGGTGGTAGAGGAGCCTATGATGGTATGACCATAGGTGGAAAGTGAGTGTCACAACCAGGTGGTCCATGAAGATGGTGGATGGCCACAATAGGAGGCCACGATAGTGGGGTAAGGCTCGTTGGAGTCGTGCCGGAGGAGGGACATGCGACAAGGTTAGACCAGTTGCGACCAGAGGATCAAGATAGCCTACTAGATACGGGTTTGGCCTTCGAGATAGGGTGGTTCGGGACAACTCAGATTGGGTCATGTCAGGTCAGCTGGACCGGGCTGGGTCGGGTCAGTTGGACTGGGCTGGGTCAGGTTGGACAGGACCCTTACTCAACTGACCCCTTTTTAGTAAAATGAACATAACTCTCAAACAGTGCATTTGTTTGATTAGTCGTTTGTGGTTTTGGGACACTTTTGACTACTGAGTCCTTTTGAGATACTCTAAGTGAGTTTTCTTGGAAGTTGAAATACATAATTTTGTCTTCAAGAGGATGTGATCACGGAACGTGTGTGCTGAGGATTGAATCATGTGGCTGGCTACGATCTAGAAGCTATGTGATAACCTAGACCACGTGACTTACCTAGACTACGTGTCTTGTCTAGAATTTTTTTATTACCAATACTAATTCGGTACTCCCTTATCCCACAAGGGTGTGGGTCCTCTAGTATTTAATGACAATCCGTGTGTTACCTACACTCCATGTGTTACTAACACTTTGTGTGTTAGCTACACTCCGTGTGTTATATAAACTCAGTGTCTTACCTGAACTCAGTGTGTTACCGACTCTCCATGTGTTACCTACAATCATTGTACTACCAATTCTCTATGTTCTACTACTTGAGGGTACTATGGATTCTTACTATAATCTTATTTACGTGCCATAGAACAATACTTGGTGTGAGTTGACTCTTGGGACTCTAATGGTTGTGATATCAAGACTTTCTGTCTTAGAGAGACCAGATGTCTTAGGGAAAATTCATGATGTATCAAGAATAGGCGTTGTCTCAGATACTTTTCATAGACCTATTCCACGTGATTACTTTCATATAGGTTGAAGTGTGAGATCTCTCAAAATCGATCATTCTATGAGCAGAAGCATATGGATGGAAGTGGATGAGACCTTGAGTCTTTGAATCCTTTATGTGTATACCTGTATGTTCTCATCATATGTTTTTTTCAGATATACATGTGTTGAGTTGTCCATTTCTTCTTAATGGTGTTTCCTTTGTGGTCTTCAACTTTGTGTTTCTAGGTTCCCTAATGAGTATTGTTTCACTAACCCCTACACAAGATTTTCTTTCATGTGTTGTGTCTTGTGAAAATGGTCGACGCTTTGATGGATTCCATGGTGGACTGAGGCTAGGTGGTTCTTAGAGTGACCTGATAGATGAGGTGTGCTTCTACGACCCCAGGTGGTTATTTATGTACCTACCCTTCAGTTATGGTTTTCTGCAGAGGACTTCTAGAGGCTTGTACTTTTACTTTTCCTTTTTGTTGGGCTTGTATTATAGACCCATTTACCTTAAATTTTCTACTATCAAAACTTTTGTTTTTTTAATTAGTGTCTTCACATTCCAACATCTGTGGCTTGGAGTTGTGTGCATGTGTATATGTACTTAGGAAAATGCCTCCCATTTGTTTGGGATATGCCTACTCGGAACTAGTCGCCAGCCCCTGGCCTATGGAAGGTGGGCTTGGGGTAGTCACAACATTGGCCCTGAGGGATGGGTCAGGATAGAGTGGTATCAAAGGAGGATGGTTATACCTTAATAACCTAGAGTCTATGAGTTGTTTTGGGGCTATAATGTTAAGTGTTTCGAGTTCACATTTTAGGCTAGGTAATCTAGTGTTGGTGTTGCGGCTAATGTATCCAAATACCAGGACCATTAATTCTTATTTTCAACTCACTACATGAAAACACTAGTTGTAGGAATAAATGATGGTACATGCATTTTATAGGAATGGTTTGTTTTTTTCAGGCCTTTATTGAGTCGGTTAACCAGGTATAATCTATTGATTTTGGTACATCTTGTTTTTTTTCAAGATTCTTCCACATAGACAGCCATCCAAGATTCCACTGCATGATCATGAGGATGATCCATAGGCTAACAAGATTGGTATACAGATTTCTACCAAAGACAAAACCTCTGGGTGGTGTTTCAGTTGTACCACCAGTTTTGGAGTAGCACATGGTACTCATAGTACCAACAGATGAGATGTGCAGGATAAACAAACATTATGAGTTTCATCAACAGATACCCCTCAGGTTCTTGAGGTGAGCGTAACTCACAGTACACTAAGGACATGCTTGAGGCGGTGACAAATTTTTCTATCCAATTATGACACCATTAGATCATATGGCGGTCCTAGTGGTGATCCTTCTACATGAATATATAGGGTGATGGTGGGGTTTAGATTACCTGATCATATGATGAGGTGACTCTTCCATGGATAGATTTTGAGAACCTTTATCAGATAAGGGGTTATCAACATAAAATCTAAGGTCTATTCATTCCCAAGAGCTTCTACAGTTCCGACAGGATGATATGTCAGTATATGAATATTCATCGAGGCATACCAACCTTTCTGGGTATTCAATGGATATGATACACGACCAGTGATTTAGGGATCAGACCTTTGAGTACAGTGGGATTAGGGACATCCAAATCTGCGTTATTACTCTGTGTATTCTAACTTATGATAGGGTGATATAGTGAACCCTTTTGGTTGAAAGTCCTTTGGCTAAGAGGGTACAACCAGTGGATGTTAGTAGTGGGAAAACAGGAGAATAGACCTCAGGAGAAAGAAGCTGATTTCAGTCTCAGAGACTTGGACGTGTGAGATGTTCTGAGAAGAGGTCCTAAGATATGATATCTATAGCTTGAGGCTCATAGGGTGAGTCCAGTCGTCTTAGAGAGAGGCAATGATTTTCATTAGACGACTGGTGATATCTCACTAGAGATTGTGCAGCCCATCATGTTGTTGACAAGGAAATGGTGGATCAGCCACTGAGGCAGAGATAGTGACAAGAAAAAATGGATTTGAAAAGTGAAAGACTTGGATAAAGAGTTGGGAGAGCAGTAGGAGGTGGTATACATTTTGACATGTTACCACCACCAGCCCCTTGTGGTCCACACTAGGCTAAGGGAGATGGAGGGAAGGGGAAGGGGAAACTGCATGAGATCAAGGCATATGACCCAAGATCTATAGGAATGATTCGAGGTATGGTCTGTGTCTATTCTTAGTTGTTGTATTAATAGAAACAGGTGATAATCGTTCTTCCTTGTCACGAATCTTGTTCGAGACCTAGAGTTTCCAGTTAAACCATTGACTTGACCCTTATGTGTGGAGATACCTCTGGGGGAGACTCGATAACCACACTTATTCCAACAATGTGATCTGAACCTTGAGGCAAGAGTTTTGGTTGGAACCTCTTGGTGATAGTATCGAGGCCTTACAACGTCATTATTGATATGGATTGGTTATCGACACTCCATGTTCAGATTTAATGTTTTAAGAAAAAAGGGTGCAGTATGTCTACAATAATGGAATGGGGTTTTCCTTAGTCGGTGAAAAAGGAAACCCATGCAGCACATGATAGACTCATGCATAGGAGGGTTCAGCCGGTCACTCTTGAGTTGGATAGCCTTATCCTTGGGGAAGTGGATGTTATGAGTTATTAGTTTTCAGTAGTAGTGGCGGAGTATGAGGACGTATTTCCCAAAGATATTTCCAGGTTTACCTCCCTGTAAGGAGATAGACTTCTGTATTGTTCTATGCCCTGAGATGGTACCAATATCAGCATCAGTATATCAGATGGATTTTTTAGAGCTTTGTGTGATGAAGGTACATGTGGAGGACTTGTAAATAAAGGGCTTAGTAAGAGCCAATGTTTGAGGGTATGTGTGGATTACCATCACTTTAACCAAGTGAATATGGAGAACAAGTATCCAAAACCAAAGGGTTGATGAACACATCGATCGGTTGAAAGGGGTAGCCTTTCACATGGATAGAAAGGTTCCCACAGGATTTTCATCAGTTTAAATAGAGTATAATGAGAGACCTAATCTTGAGTTTCCCAGAGGTGGTATTTGAGTATGTAGTGTTTTGCGATGCATCAGGGACCGAAATTGGTTACGTCCTGATACAGAGGCAAGCAGTGATTGCCTATGGTTTACATTAGTTGAGACCGCATGAGAAGAACTACACAACCCACAATCCTGAGTTAGAAATGGTAGTCTTCGCATTGAAGATGTGGCGACACTACCAGATGGGCGAGCAATTTATCATCCACTCAGACCACAAGAGTCTAAATTATATCTTCTCTCATAAGTTTCTGAACTTAAGACATAGGCGATGCATAGAGTTCCTCCAAGACTATGACTTAGAGTTGTTCTATACTTCTGGGAATAGGAACGTGGAAACAGAAGCTCTTAGTAGGAGATCCAGTTCACAATTTTTGAACGAGTAAATTGAGAAGTTGGCCTCATTATAGTTATCCTTTGTGGATATAGATGATGCATCTTAACTCCAATTGGTGGTTTTTACCCCTCCACTCTTATAGTGAGTTAGGGAGGCACGGATCGGTGACACTGATAGTGAGACTTTACATACTAATTTGTCCATAGGGAATGCCCCTGATGGATATTTCAAAGTTGAGGAGCACGTTGTTTCTTTCAGAGGACGCACAGTACTATTAGTGGATGCCTAGAGTGGCGAGATGCATCAGGGTATGCATGTGGGTGTCAAGGCAGACACTAAGGATGAAGGAATAGGTTGAAGTTGGGATTAGTTGTGATATAAAAATCGAGTGCTTGTTCGAATCTATTTCATGATTTTTCAACTCATAATGTTGATCTCCTATTCTTGGAAGGGGTTTTACTTTTCTTCCATGGGGTGCCAAGAAGGGAGTGAGAAAGGATATTCACGGTTATCATGGTGGGATTATCACGTACATCCAGGGGACATGATACCATTTGGGTGATCATTGACTGACTCGCTAATTTTTCCACTTATTATCTTTGTGAGAGAAGAGTTCAGTAGAGATCTTGGGATGCCTCTATGTTCAAGAGATAACTCAACTCCATTGAATCCCATAGATGATAGTTTCTGATCATGATGCCCTCTTTTCATCTTGGTTATGGAAATAAAGGATCATAAGGAGAGGACCCTCTGTGGGTAGTCGATTCCTTTAGTGTGTGCTCGATGGCACCATGATAATCTCTATAAGAGCACATGAGAGCGGGAGGCTCAGGTTAATGCTCGTATCATCATATATTTGGGTATCCATTGGTTTGGATTTTGGGGACGTAAAGCCTTAAGGTGGGGAGAATGTAATAACTTGGATTTTCCTAGTTTTATTTTTAGAAATTTTGTGGGAAAAATCTGAGACTATGTGCTAAGATGGAATGCAATTCCGAGGCCCGATGTGCCCGATATGGTTCGATGAAAAATGTTAATTTTTTAATAGCACGGGTGAGTGGTTTTCCTAAAAAAGTGGAGAAACTCTTAAACAGGTGCTCAGATCATAAATATGAGAGTACTGTTGTGTTCAGGATGGTGGGTTTACCCTAGGTGTGACTTAACATTAGTTACCGTGGGTCTCTAGTGAGAAAACATAAAAAGGACACAATCTTAAATAAAATAATAAAATAAAATTATTTGATTTTAAAATCTTAATAACTCAAGAACTGTGACTCAGATTGGAAATCTGAGACCACTATTGAGTTTGTAATCTGGTGTTTTCCTTAGGTAAGGCCTAATATCAATTGGCATAGGTTGACTATGAAAGTTAATTTTTGGATGTTTTAAATAAGAATAAAATAAACTTAAAAAAGTTTATTTTATTTCTTTTAACCATTTTGCAGTGACACAGCGATAGTGCGATGAAACGAAGAGTTAGCCTATTTCATTTCTAAAATGAAAAAACATGGCGACGCTGCAATGCTGCAATGGGCCGACACATTTTCCTTTATCCCTAATTAAACAGGAATTCACAGTTAATGAATAACCCACGAATTCTCTATAAACTATATAGAAAGGTGTTTATGGTTTCCTCTTGTTAGAAAATGACAAACGACGATGAATGTCGGTGGATTGAGAATCACAGATTGAGGATCGAGGTTCAATGAACAATGACGATGAAATCAATCTTCTTCAAAAATCAAACCTAATCTAGGTAGGTTGTTTATTACCTGAGTGAATTATTTCTTTGTTCTTAAGTTTAATGGCGAATGCAGACCAACCCATGAACATGTTGATTCGAGGTTCGATCATTCTTACAGGATGGGAGTTATCTTGTGTGGATTAAAAAGGGAATTGGATCATTGTGATTTTTTTCCCATTCTTTAGGATACTGCTAACAAGGATGAACTAAGGATGACATGAACAAAGTCCTGGATCGTCCTTCAATTGTTCTTATGCCTTTCATTTTTCCTCGTTCTTTGCGTTCTTCAAGATCTTGAGAGCGAACAGTTGTTGCGCCTTCGACTCACGATGCAATGACTTGAAACCAAGATTCTGACACCCCAATGACCCGACAAAGATGTGATGGTAGGTGAAGTGAAAGAAGAGTCCTCCAGTGATACGAGGCTCATAGTGAAGGAAACACTAGCCCGAAAGCATGGCCGAGCTTGGTGGACGGGGTAGAACGTTCGTCGGTAGGGCGACCGATGACAGCGGCGATCCGCGGTCCAAGGTGGACCATAGTGGTAGGTGGAAGACAATGCAGGAATCCATTACAGTGGTTGGGATGAGACATCAGGCCATGTTGGTGAACCCAATCAATGGAGGATCCCGCAACGGCATGGCCACAGGTGGCGAGTGAGTGTCACGACCAGGCGAGGTGCAGCGGCTGTGAACGACTGCAACAGTAGCCCACAACGGAGGGATGTGGATTGTTCGAGCCACATTGAAGGAGGTGGGACTTGTAGAAAATCCATGGGATCTAGTGGTGACATGGAATAGTTGTGTTGACTAAGCAGTGCACGCATTTGAGCTACATGTTAGGGAAGTGGGTGGCCATGGCCAGCGGAGCAAGTCGGCCCGCTGCATGCAAGTTAGACCAGGAAAGCTGGGCCACTCCAACAGCCTAGTGGGCCCAATGGTCTAGGCCAGTTTGGTCCAACCCAAACCCAGTTGGGTCCGGTCATCCAGACTGGGTAAGGTTGGGTTGGGCTTGACCCCAACCGAACTGGACCCCTTTTTAGTAAAATGTCCATAACTCTCAAACTGTGTGTCTATTTGATGATCCGTTTATAGAATTGAGACCCTTAAAATGAGATGGTAATTTTGAGACATTCTAAGTGAGTTTCCTTATATGATAGAATATTTCCTTTTGTCTTGAGTAGGAGGTGCTCCCAGAATGATCGTGCTAAGGACAGAATGTTGGGGCTGGTTGTGATATAGAAGCTATGTGATTACCCAGACTATGTTTCTTACTTAGAATATGTGCCTTATCTATAAATTTTGATTTTGCAGGACTGATTCAGTACCCTTATATCCCAACAGGGTGTCGGTCCTCTGGTCTTTAACAACACTCTGTGTGTTAATTACACTCCGTGTCTTACCAACACTTTGTGTGTTATCTACACTCCCTGTGCTACCTACACTCCATCTGTTACCTACAATCCTTGTGTTACAAAAAATCCTTGTGTTACCTGCACTCCTTGTGTTACTAATGCTCCATGTGTTACTGCTTGAGGGTACTGTGGATTCTTAAGACAATCCTGTTTAAGTACCATAGACGTATAATTGGTGTGATCAGACTCTAGTGACTCTAATAGCTATGATACCGACACTCCATGTTATAGAGAGATAGGATGTCACAGGGAAACTTCATGACATATCGATAATAAGTGTTATCTCAGATAATTTTGGTAAACCTGTTCTACATTCTTACTTTCAGATAGCTCGATGAGTGAGATCTCCCAGAATCCAGCATGCTACGAGCGGAACCATATGGCTTGTAGTGGATGATACCTTGAGTCATGGAATACTTTACCAACATACTTGGATGTTATTATCATATGTGTTGTTGACATATACCTATGTTGAGCTAACCATTTCTTCTTAGTAGGGTTTCCTTTGTGGTCTTTTACTTTGTGTTTCAGGGTGCCCTAATGAGTATTGTTTTACTCACCCATACATGAGATTTTCCTACACGTTTCATGTATTGTAAAGATGGTAAATGATTTGATGAAGTCCTTGGTGGACTGGGGATAGGTGGTTCTTAGAGTGACCCGACAAACAAGGTGTGATTCTATATCCCCAGATAGTTGTTTCTATGTCTACCCATCAGGTAAGGTATTCAACAGAGAAGTTCCAAAGACTTGAAATTGTACTTGTACATTTCTTTTTTGTTGGGATTGTATTCCGGCCCCATTTACCTTTAGTTTTCTACTATCGTACCTTGTGTTTATTTACTTAATATTTTCACATTCCATTATTTTGTGGCTTGGAGTTGTGTGTGTGTGTATAAGTACTTAGGGTAATGCCACCCATTTGTTTCGGATATGCCTACTCGGAACTAGTCGTCAGCACCTAGCCTATGGGAGGTGGGCTTGGGGTAGTCATGACACAAGACTTAGGGGAAGGGTCATGAAAATACTATTTGGTTAGCTAAACGCCTTCTGTGAATGAATGATTATCCATGACTTCAATGATACTCTTTTTTTTAAACATTTTATGAAAACTTGGTTGATCCCTTTCAAAGAAAAATTCCAGGACTACTGAAAATATGAAGCTAATCTAACTGAGCTATGTCAAATATTCACAATTTCTATTCCTTCGTCCTTTTAGTCTGGATTATTCTTTATATATGTTGTTTTCTTTACTCAATTTATTTTTTAACATAGACTTTTGTATTTTATTGGAGAGTGTAGTACACTCTCTTTTATTAATTTTCATTTGTACCCCCAAAAAAACTATAGAAGAGATTGTGTAGCCTGGAAAACTTGTGTTTAGTTGTATTTCATTTATTACTCCCACGAAAAACTATATAATATTCTTTGTGAAGCCTATACATCCTTTCATGTCTCTGTGTAAAACCCAATACAAGTTTTGGATCGGGTTATGTTATAATAAACTGCTTGACAGTGAATGATTTTCAAGTGGAGGGGATTAGGTCTCATCTTAGTACTAAACCCCTTGTTTATTAAATTATGTGTTTCACTTGTTTTTCATAATTTTAAAAATATTCTATTATTTTTTTCAAATTATAATAACACAACTTTACTTTGATAGGCAACTTAAATTTAAGCTTTATATAAAGTGTTTGATTCATGTAAATTAGTTTCAAAAGTTAAAGTGTTTCCAAAAACTAGTTTAACTGATCTGTGAACAAGTTGTTGAGAACCTTTTTGAAATATAATATTATATATCTCTACAATTTTGGTTAATTGGTAATTTTTATTAAATTGGGTGACTTCAGTTTTAAAATTTTTTAAGTGAAATTTTAATTTGGAAACTCATTTTACCACCCCCCCCCCTCTTGAGTGTTACACTCTAACCAAAATATGGTATCTTCTTGTTCAATTTTTTATATATGGATAATAACAGGCAATATAGAACTATCATTAACTGACCTCCTTAATTTAATGGCACCAACTGTGCACAATGGAAGATCCAAACGAAAATCCATATATAGAGTACAGGTTTTGATATTTGGATCGTATTTAAGGAAAAAGATGAAATGTATAATGTTTCTAGATCCAACTGAAGTGAAACCAATATGGTCTCATATGAAAAAAACTTTAAAGCAATGAATGAATTATATTATGCACTAGGAAAACAAATTTAATAGAATATATTTTTGTTCTACTACTTTTGAAATTTGGGATACTCTCACTATATCTGAAGAGGGAACCTCAAATGTTAAAGAGATACATTTGAATACATATACCATTAATTATGATATCTTTAAAATGAAACCCAATGAAACCATTTATGATATGTATCTCAGGTTTAATGTGATTGTGAACAAAATGGATTCACATGGGAATCAAATTGCAGAAAAAGATCAAGTGATGCGACTTATAAGATGTCTACATGATAGGTGGAGAGGAACCTCTATTTCCACTATATAATCCCATGACATAATAAATTTTTTATTGAAAGAAATCATTTGAATGATTATGACGTATGAGGAGGAATTTCAAGTAAACAAAGAATAAGGATATGAAGCTAAGATAAAGTTATCATCCCTGAAGACTTAGGACTCTATGCTAAAAGAAAAGATCAAAGATAATAATTCATGTGATGATGAGTCACCTTTGAAAAATGATTAAGAAATAGGTCACCCAGCTAGGGGATTCAAGACATTCTATAGGAAGACTAAATTCTTCAAAAATTAAAAGTATAGAGGAAAGTATGATAAAAACGTTACTTATAAAAAGGACAATCATTCAGTTGAAATGACCTACTCTGAGTGAAAAATACAAGAGCATATGAAGAATGAATTTCATAAATTAATTTACAAGAAAGGATATGAGGAAAAAGTAAAAAGGTAAAAAACAGTTATGAAATCCACTTAGAGAGCCTTTGAGTTCAACTTAAGTGTCCCTGATTCAATTAGAGAAGATAAAAACAACAGAACTAACATTTGTTTAATGGAAAACACATATAAAGTACAAAATAATATTTTCTCATATCCTATTCATTTTTTAAATCTTTATAAGGCTAAAAATGGTGTAGAAAACATGACCAATATAGATTTGTATGAGTAATCAATCATGCGAGAGGACACATTCAATGAGTTGAAGGATAAATATAAATGTTTAAATAAGTGTCATGCCATTTCTTCTCTCATTAAGTCTAACTTTTCTATGGAAAAGGAAACAATTATAAAATATTAAAATAAAACAATGAACTAAAAATATATAGTTAGATAATGAAAATATATATATAAATATTCAAAAATATTATATAAAATCATAAAAGGATGCTTGGAGAACAAACCACACCCAAGTACACCACCGGGATTGGTTACCAACATTGATATATGAGAATTCATTAGAATAAATTTGTTCCTAGTTATAGTTATTCCATCTCTATAAAAAGTTCATATTCTTATAAACCTAAATAAATTTTCATTTATGTGATTTTAAAATCTTTTTATAGGAAACTAGTTAAATAACTCTGGATTCCTAAGGCTTTTTTCACTAACATTTCTAGACCCAAGAAAATATTGGTACCAAAATCATTTATGTTTTAATTTTACTATAGGAAATCTAATTGAAGGGTACTAGTAAGTACTTATGGAATTTGGAAATTGGATGTTCCAAACACCTGATTGAGGTTTATTTGATCTTTAAGAGCCTTATCAAAGTAGATGGGGGACATGTCACCTTTGGTGACAATGCTAAAGGGAAGATAATAAGAGTTGGTCAAATTTTTAACTCTAGTACAATCAAAATTTTTATTGGTATAAGAATTAAAATATAATCTACTTAACATCTCATATTTATGTGATGATGGTTACCATGTAAAATTTGAAAACAATTCTAGGAAATTTTATGATTTTAAGAATGTTTTAGTTTTTACTGACTTGCATAATTATAATGTCTATGTTGTTGATTTAAATTCAATATTTTTTAAAAATATTTCTTATGTATGAATCTTTCACAAATTTTCCTGGATTTGGAATAGGTACTATAAAACTACAACCTTTACTCCCTTAGGAAGATAACTAGGAAAGGTTTAGTTAATGATCTTCTTAAACTATAATTCCCAATAGAAAAATTTTGTAACCCATGTAAAAACGGGAAGAAACAGAAGATCTATTTTAAATGAAAGAAAAAATTTTAAATTTCTCAAATCCTAAATTTGGTTCACATGGACTTGTTTAGACCCTTTATATTTTCTAGATTAAATTTTATGTACTATAATTATGTTCTAGTAGACTAATTCTCTAGATACACCTCGGTATTCTTTCAATATCACAAAAGTAACGCTTGTTATTATTTTTCCATGTATGTGAAGTCTCTAGAAAACCACAATAGACAAAAAATTATGACCTTAAGAAGCGAGCATGGTCGTTATTTTGATAATTAGGACTTTGAATCTGTATTCTCACAATATGGGTACAATCATAACTTTTCAACTCCTAGGACTCCACAATAGAATGGTGTAAGAGAAAGAAGATCCAAAAATATGTTAGGATATTTTCAATAATATGCTTAATAAGTATGAATTTATTGTTTATTTTTGGGAAGAGGGTGTGAATATAGCTTGATATATTATTAATAGAGTCCTCATTAGATCTCTTTTAAAGAAAACATCATATGAGTTATGGAATTAAAGAAAACGAAAAGTTAATTACTTTAGAGTTTTTGGCTATAAGGTCTTTATTCTAAACAAAAAGAAGAATTTAGAAAAGTTTGTATCCAAAAGTGATGAAGGAATTTTCCTTGGATATTAAACATCTAGTAAATCATACAGGATATTCAATAAAAGGACAAAAAATGTGGAAGAATATATACATGTAAAATCTTATGAAATATATCTACATGAGCCTAATACTTCTTTAGAAAACCATGTGGATGATTTTTCAAATTTAAATATCAATGCCTCAATAAAATTCAGTGATATCTCAGTAAAAACTTTTTTAGAAAAATCATCCAGTTCAGATGAACTGTTTGAGCTAGAACTTGAAGAAGAGAATGGTGTACCCAGTAATTCTATCCCTTGATCCATTAGGACTCACCGAGACCATCCATTATATTTAGTTGTAAGAGACATAGATAAAGATATTAAACTAGAGATTATCTTAGAAATTATGATGAACATCAAGCATTTTTTTACCCCTTGAACCTTATAACATCACTAAAGTAATTAATGATGAATTTGGGGTAGTGGAAATGCAAGATGAGATGAACCAGTTTGAAAGGGATAGAGTTTGAGAACTAGTAGAAAGAACTAAGGAATTATTAACCATTAGAAAAAAGTGGGTGCTTATAAAAAATGTGGATAAATCAGGAAAAATAATTATATATAAAGAAATATTGGTTTCACAAGGATATAATCAAGAGGAAGGTATTGACTATGAGGAATCCTTTTCACCAGTATCTAAAAATAAAGCTATCAGAATATTGCTTTCATATGAATCACATTTTGGATTTCAAATTATATCAAATGGGTGGAAATGTTTCTTTACTAAATGGTTATATAATTGAGGATGTTTTTGTAGAACAATACATTGGATTTTAAAACTCTCATTTTCCAAATCATGTCTTAAAATTTACAAAACCACTCTATGGTTTTAAAAAATCTCCTGTATCTTGGGATGATAGACTCATCTATTTATTTATTTATAATGTTTTTACTAAATGAATATATGAACCTACTTTATTTATTAAAATAATTTCAACATATATTTTAGTTGTATAAATATATGTTAAAGAAATTATTTTTGGATCAACCAAAACTTATTTGTGTACTACATTTTCAAAACTTATGAAAAATTAATCTAAAATGAGTTAGATGGGAGAAAAAAAATTCTTACTTGGTTTTGAAATTTTAAAAAATAAATATGGGGTTATTTTAAACCAAAGAAATTACACTCAAGATCTTTTAAAATGTTTTGGTTTTGATAGTACAAAAGGAAGTGATACACTAATGAGTACCACTTGTAAGTTGGATCTTGATGAAACTGGAAAACTAGTTGATAAAATCACTTATAGAGGTATGAATGGGAGGTTACATTAATTAAATTCTAGTTGGATTGATATTATGTTTACTGTGTGTATGTGTGCCTGATTTCTAGAAAACCCTAGGGAATCACATTTGACTGCTGTCAAAATAATCATTAAATACCTCAAAATTACAACCAATTTAGAACTATTTTATTCTAGAAGATAGATATTTGATTTAATTAGTTATTAAAATACATATTTTAGTTGTTTCAAGTTATATTGAAAAATAACTTTTGGAACATATCACTTTTTAGGAAATTTTTTAGTTTCTTGGTGTAGTGAAAAGCATAACTCTATTGCATTATCCACTGTTGAAGCTGAGTACATAGATAAAAATAGTTGTTGTGTACAGATTCTGTGGGTGAAAAAAATATTTCTAGACTATGTATATCTATTTCTACATGCACTTGTAAATTGTGATAATATAAGTGTAATGAATATCTCTAATAATCCAGTATCTCACTCAAGAACAAATCATATTGATATAAGACATCACTTATTGAGAGAACATTTACAAAGAAGGTGATATAAATATTGAATTCATTGGTACTAAACATCATATAGCTGATATTTTTAAAAATCCATTTATTTTTGAGAGAATGGGTTATATCAAACATGAACTTGGATTGATAAACATTTCTTATCATTTTATTCTCTAATTTACATTATTTCAAGTAGAAGTAAATAAAAAATCTTTGCTTCCATGAATTACTACCATAGATATTGTACCGTGAGCCCTTGTGATATGGATCTTATTTCATGCACATTTTCCACAACTTTTTTTTCATTTTTAATGTGTATTAAAGGATAAAATGGTATTTAATTGGTTAATCTGTGTTTCATGGATTATTTATTGGTAATTAGTAAATTGATTATTATTGGGTTAAAAATTTTTAAGTTAATGTATATAAGGTATCATAGTAATGTTAGTGTGTGAATTATTTATTTTATTTGATTTTTATGCTTTGGATTTGTTTTTGAATATTAATTTATAGCCTCATAATTTATTCCTTTGATTAATAATTTTTATTATTTATTTTTATTGTTTTTATTAACTTTTAATTTATTAATGATTTGATTTGATTTTAATTTATCCCTTTAATATATTTTATTTCCAATATCAACATACTTATTTATTTACTTATCTACCTTTATTGTTTTTAACTTTCATATTCTGTTTATTTTTTATTTGATAGTATTTGTGTAAAAAATAGTTTAAGAATCTATGCAAGATAATCTGGATATGTGGAAAATAATTCTTCTTAGCCGAGAATACATAAACATAAAATAAATAGAGGAATTCACTGGTGTGTAAATAATACAAAATTTAATTTAATATACACATAATATAAATACTTACGTATAAGATAAATCTTAATTTAGTTGGATAAAATCACATTGGATAATTATGCTACGTGATTCTTAACTACGGGTTGACAAAATGCATGGAGACCAACCAAACTCGAACCATTGTGTATTGATGTTTACTGAGTTTTAAAGAAGAAAATACTTTGAATTGAAGCATTTTACTGATCTCTTTGATTCTATTTTTGAAGACCAACTAACATCCAAGAGGAAGACACCTGATGGTCGAGCCTTACCAGTGCCGATTTCGGGCTAGATTAAGCTGAAGAAGTCAACTTCTCGATCATATTGAAGGAGGTGAGGACGAGTTATGATCATTGAAATTATATCCATGTTCATTTTTTGCTAATTTCTATAATTATGTATTAGAGAACACCCTAGATTGAGTTTAATTTCATCAATCCTCTATCAAAGCTGATGAAGAATCTAGGTTTAGATATGATTTCTCAGTAACAAGGGGTTGCCGACCGAACCAAAGGCAATTGTTGGAGCTCATTGTGATTCAAATGAGTTTATTCATTGAAGTTGAACCGTAGATGTGTATTCTTGTTTCCGATCAAATTTTGAGATGATGAATGGGATGAAGACTCATCCATTTAGGATCTTTGAGGAAGGAAATGTAGTGTTGAACTGGTAATGGAGGTAGTTAATTTTAAATTTTTTATCCGTGTTTCATGTTCAAATCAAAATTGGAGATGGTCAAGATTTCAACCATCCATTTAAATTCTTATTAAGAGTTAACAAAATCTTTTTATCAAAATTCTTCAATGAAACTCCATCCATAACCTATGGATAAGTGTTAAGTTCTGAAAATTTGATGTCATGAGTTTCTCGTTCTATCAACCTAATTATGACCTATCAGAACGAGATGGTGAATCATGAAATTAGATTCTTTGAGATGAGTTTCAATGAATTTCAGGGAATTATATATAGATAGTGAATCCTTATATAAAGAACATTAAGATTTATCACACCTTTTCCTTATGTATTATCTAGAAGAGGTTCACCAAGAATAGAAAATACTATCATCAGTGGATGAGGAGGTTAAAGAGTTTGAAGCATTACTGAAAATCAATGATCCTTATACCGAGGAATGTATTATAAGCTGGAAAGAGATAGGAGATGATGAAATTATAGAATATGGATAAATTTTTGAGAAAAATTAGTTTTTTTTATTATGATTATTTTTACTACACTGGCCCATCTGCTAATTTTTCCATGATAGAATAGGTTGAACCAGCTCAAGATACCATTGCTTATTCCATGAATGAAACCACAAAAGAGGTCTTTTATTTTTAATAGTAGTTGGAGGAGGTTGACTACCTCACTCTTGAATTGGAAACACCCACAAGATCACAAAATATTCTTGAAGAAGAGAAATTTGACCAAATTCAAGGAGTTTTTAACATTATAGAACAATATTTTCTTTCATTTGATTCTAATTTTATATAAACTATTTTTGATAATGCTTCTCTAGTGTAGGTTCTGAATAGTCAGCTGAACTTCATGAATTCTTGGAGGGTCATGATATGGCTACTACTACACCTGTTAATGAACATGGAAAACTATCTAATCCAATTTTCAATACAATATTGGGAATGTTTTATGAGTTAGAAGATGTTTATGAGATGTGAAATAGTGAAAAATTTGATATTGATACATATGTGGTTTTCAACAATGAATTTTTAGAGAAGATTGAACCAAAAGAAAAATCACATGTAATAATTGATTTTTTATCAACTCAAGCACACCATTCCTCAAGTTCAATAATAGGGGAAGTGACCCTATATTTTTCTCCCCTTTCCACCACTCCACAAGCACTACTATAAAATATGCCTTTAATAGCACTAGAATTGGCCTTTATTAGTGCTAAAAACACTAAATAAAGGAGAACTGTTAAAATCTATTGATATTTAGTAGTGCTGATAAATAGGTCCTTTATCAGCACTGATAGAGGACCCTTTTATTAGTGCCTTTAGAAGAACTGATAAAAGACACCATTTATCATAAATTTTATTCAGTACTGATTAAGGGGCATACTGTAGTGTGTTGTTCGAGCACACTAGAACAACTAAAACAAGGCATACTATAGTGTGATATAACAGCACACTACAGCACCAGAAGCAACACTAGAAATTATAAAAATCAGATACAAATAGAGAAATTTAGATGAAATAAAATTTACAAAACAAATATAAGAAAAAATAATATTATGGAGAAAAATAATGCACTTGTATAAAATAAAAAATCACCCCTGATCGAGAAAAATAATGAAAATTTATAAGAAAAAAATTCTTATGTTAGTAATAATATAAAAAAAAAATGAAAAAAAGTGTCAATTTTAAAATAATATTTGAGATATACGAAGAACACTATATGTGATTTTGAGTTACGGTTGATTATTTCACATCACACCATTTATTGTTCATATTCAAGCATTATCTCTCTGAAAAGTAACTAAATAAGTTAAAGATAAAATTATAAGGAAATTAATTATGTAATATTAGATAGAATGATGATATAAAAATTATTGGCTTATTTTCTCAGTTTTGGCGATGTGATGTGTGCTTTAATCAAAAATGAAACTTATATATTGGAAAGATGTACTTGGAATCATACTAGTCACACCGTGTGTTAGATTAAGGTGAGGTTAATTTATACACATTGCAAATCACTTATGGATCATTTTCCTAAATTATTAAAACAAACCGAATGTGTTTTATCAGTTTTGAGTACGCCAGTTGTGTTTTTTATTGAAATGTCATTTTAAACTAGAAACATGTACTTTGAGACATATCAATCACATCATGTATAAGTTTTATGTGAGAATTATTACTACATGTCACAAATCAATTATTAATTTTTATCCTAAATTATAAGGACAATCTGAGTGTGTTTTCTCAATTTTTAGTGAGTGACACTTTTTTTACTAAAATGCCAATTTTAATATGATAACAGACACTTTCAGTCATATCGGGAACATCGTGTATCAGATTGGGGTACAAATGATTCTTACAAATCAAAAATGACTTATAGATATTTATACTAAATTATAAAAACAATATGAATATTTTTTCTTAGTTTTAAGTATGTCAGTTGTCTTTTTTACTAAAATTAATGTAAATTTAAAATAAAAAGAAAAACTCAGATTCATATCTCTCACACCGTACATCATATTAATGTGAGGCTGATTCATAAAATTTACAAATTACTTATGGATTATTTTCATAAATTTTCCTAACAATAAAAATGTTTTTATTCTAATGTTTTAATATGCCATATTTGTTTACTAAAATGTTATTTTAAACTAGAAACACACAATTTGAGTCATACAGGTCACATCCTATGTGGGTTTTACATGAGACTGATTCTTATATATCAAAAATTAATTATGAATTGTTTTCCTAAATTATCAAAAAATACTAATATGTTTGTTAGTTTTTCATTGAGTGACACTTTTTGTACTCAAATGTCAATTTTAAACAGATAATAGACACTCTGAGTTATATCAGGAACATCGTGTATTAGATTGAGGTGGGTCTAATTCATATATGTCAAAAATGACTTGTGGATCATTTTACTAAAGTATCAAAACAATAAAAATGTGTTTTCTTGCTTTTGAGTATGTTAGTGGTCTTTTTTACTAAAATTAATGTCAATTTTAAATAAAAAGACCCACATGGAGTCATATGGGTCACCCCATTCATTAGATTGAGGTATAGATGATTCCCATACATTCTAAATGAATTATGGATCGTTTTACTAAATTATCAAAAAAATATGAATTTATTTTATTGGTTTTGAGTATACCACTATTTTTTTCTTCTAAAATGACATTTTAAACTGGAAACACGCACTTTGAGTCATAACGGTCACAACATGTGTGGGTTTGATATGATACCAATTCCTACATGTCACAAATGAATTATGAATCATTGTCATAAATTATCAAGATAATCTAATAATGTTTTCCTGGTTTTCAAGGAGTGAATTTTGTTTTAATAAAATGTCAATTTTAAACTAATAATGAATACTTTGAGTTATATCAAGAACATCGTGTATCATATTTTTAATGACTTGAACATTCTGGACCATTACATTGCAAAAAATATATTATAATTCAGGTTTCTGATGAACGTTTAGAGTGTTTTTGAGACATGTTAATCTTCTCTATAATGAGACTTTCCAATAGTTTTCCATTTTTCTAGAAATTTCCAATAGTGAGTCTTTCTAATATTGAGACGTTCCAACTTTTTTCTATTTTTACAGAAATTTATAATGGTGAGCCTTTTCAAGGGAGAGTCTTTCCAACAATTTGATATTTTTCTAGAATTTTTTAATATTGAGTCTTTCTAATAGTGATTATTTCCAACAATTTTCCATTTTTTATAGAAATTTCCAATGGAAAGTCATTTCCAAATGTGAATCATTTCCAAGAGTGGGTCATGTCCAATGGTGAGTCATTTCGAAAAGTGAGTCATTTCTAATGGAGATTTATTTCAAGTAGTGATTCATTTCCAAAGGAGCGTAATCTCTAATAGTGATTCACTACTAATGGTGAGTCTTTCTAATTGTTATTTTTTCAATTGTTTTATATTTTCCTAGAATTTTCCAATTTTCCCAAAAAATTACAAAATGTCTATTTTGACATATTATATAAGGAAAATGGGATTAAATGCCTTAATTAAAGGTTTTAAATTTGTTTCAAAAGAGATTAATCATATCCTTAATTTCTAAAAAGTCCAAATACCTTTTAAACTCATAAACCACATAGATTGATGGGATCCACCTTTATTGGTCAGTTAGAACCATATCCAATCCCCCTATCATTGGATCTATTCATTCTAAAGTGGAGACCATTAATTATTTCCTTCAGGGATCTCTTGATATGGGAGGTCTTGAATCCTTCTTCCCTAGGAGTCATAGAATCAGTTTATATGGTTTGTTTGTGTTCCCCCTGAAGAATCCGCCCCCATACATGCACCCTTTGTTTTAGTGCAGTGAGTTTGGAAAAATATTCTTTCATCCATGTAGGTTTTTACTCCATTTATCCTTATGTATATCATGCGGGATGAGTTTATTATTTCTATACCTTGTGAATATAGTTTCATATATATTAAGAAAGATAATGAATTAGTTTAAATTGAATTTAAAGGGGAAGATAAATGTGAAGTATGATCTTATATATTTTTATTGATTTGATTTGATTTGTTTTTATATTATGATTTCATGGGAATAATTACATAATGGAAATCATGTCTCTTGGTGGCTTGGTTATGTTGTAGTTACTTTTTCATGAGACCTCTATTTTTTTGATTATATGATATCATCATAAATAACTATTTAACCACATATATTTAGTTAACGTAATAGATGCCCTTGGATGCAATGGATTATGTGATAACTCCCTTAAATAAACAAGTTTAATTGAATAAACCCTTTTTTCTAAATCTAAAATTGGGTTATATTGTGTCATGTAATGTGATGTGTGGAATGGTTGTGGTTTGCGTGTATGGGACTGATGTAATGTATAGTAGCTATATTGTTATTTTTGTTTTGGTAGTGGATGATATGTGGTTCTGTAGTGGGTCTGTAATGGTTGTTATGATAGAATAGTGCAGTGGGGCTTTGATGGTGGTTGTGTTATAGTTATACAGCAAGGTTGTGAAACTGGTTGTGGCTATAAAATCATGCGGATGTGGAAGTTGGGATGTGGTGTTGTGATTGTGTTGTGTGGTTAGTTCTATTATATTTACCCAAGTATTAATGGAACTAAATGCTTGATAATTATTTAAAATGGAAATGTCTAATGAGAAAATTGTTGATGGGATGTGTGGTTTAAATAGATAATGTTTATATACAAAACTAATGGGTTGGAAATAGAAAATAAGGTATATTCTTAAATGAAATGGGATGCTACAGAATTTTGAATACACAAATTAAATGTGTTATTAAATTGGAATTTATTACTAAACAAATACTCTTGAAAATGGATTAAAAACTAAAATATGAATCATGGATTGTGTTTTTTGTGTGTTTTTATGAATTTAGAGGAGGAAGTTAATATTTTATACTATGAGATAGTTAGTTCTTTTTTTAAACCCCTTAGATGAGCTTGGGTGTTGTAAATCTATATGTATATACACTGTATGTTCTTTTTATTTCTATACGCACCCCACCCCCATTAAGCACTATGTTCCAACACCCACATAGTCACATGGGGGGTGTTTTACCAATATCCTGGTGGGAGGATGGATGGATGGCTAACTAATCTTCCCTGCTACCTCTTTTAAGAGATGAGAATGGAATTCATGGGTTGTGATGGATAGAAGTCAAAAGTGAAGATGTCATGTTATGATGTCCTAGGTGTGTGCGGGCAGGATGCGATGTGTGGTTATGGTCCAGGTGAGTGTGGGCGGGATGTGATGTTATTCAAAAGAGGTGGGAGTGCCAGAACGTATAGCATTGGGGTGTGAGAGTGGCATCCCTATGGGAAATTAGTGTGGGGTACCCTCTCATCGATGTTCTCCATATTATATTATTATACTTGGATGCATGATTTGGTAAGCAAGCCTTAGGGAGGATGGGTTTTGGTTAGTATACCAATATAGGTGCTATTTGGTTCTACTGTTTTTCTCATGGGTGCATTAGTATAATCTTTTCACATGTACATGAGAGACTTTTTTTCTTAGTGATTATACCTATATGATCACCGTACTTATATAAAAACTATTTTTAGGTTTTTAGGAGGACTTTTGTGGACCACACTGGGCATTTCTAGTTCCGACCATTGGAGTGGTTGTTGTGTCGCTACCTCAACTTTTATTCTTTTGGGATTTCTTTTGGAGACTTTTATATGTATCGGTTTCATTTATACATGTATTGTAGGAAGGTTTGGATTTAAATTATATTATGTCATAGAATTTATTATTGTTGATTCACTCTATCTACAGATCTTGTTTTCTTATAAAGGGTCATGCCTCCCATATTGTTATATTTGTATACCCTTAGTGCTAGTCACAAACTTGGGGTCTAATGGAGGTTGGAATCAGGGGTTATTATCTCTCTCCCCATATTGCGTTATCATTGGCACTAGGTGTTTGCGACAGAATGATATGAGAGGTGATGGTTGAGAGATAGTATAGAGTTTGAAGTAATGAATTGTCAGGATTTTAGGGGTTTGTTAGGTCCCAGATCCATGTGGATTGACCCTTTGTGTGTTTCTAAAGAATAAAGTTCTTGGAGGAGGCTCATATGAAGCCCTAAGGGATTTGAATACTAGATGTTGAAAGTAGGGGAGGATTTTATGTCATGAGAAGTTACACAATATGAAAGAGGGCTTCACATCATGTAATATTTTGAAGTTTTAAAAATAAAATAAAATAAAATGGTGATGGTTTTTTTGGTGGAAAGCTACCTCAAAGAATTACACAACATGAAAGGGGATTACACGTTGTGTAATCCCCCGATGATGCAATGTTTAAAGAATTTTCCAGCCACTAAAGTTGTCAAACCCTAAGGCTGTAGATTCTCTCTCTATCATCCCAACTGACACGATAATCCTCTATTTGGAATTTTGGATATCCCTTTGATAGGAATTGATCTTAGACATCTATCTTCGATCTGTAGTGACCCAAGTTGATCCAAGGTGTGTTTTTTCCTTCATTTTCTAGCAATTTCCCTCGGTTTTATCTCAGTTCCTCTTGTATCTTCTCATTGTTCTATGGAGGTTGCTTAACCACGGTTATAATGGTGTTTATATTTGTTATTGTTGTTGTGGTTTTGCCACATTGTCATTAGATAATTGCAATTATTGTAGGATGAGTGATCAAAGATCCGTTCCATGGTCCGTTCTCATGAGAAGAACATCGATGACCTTTTTGAGGTAGGGAATTCATTGCTTACCTATTTATTTTCATGAAATCATAGATTTAGCATGATTTGTCCCCATGGATCATAATGAAATTGTCCTAATAATTACTTGAAATAGATTAAAGAATTGGAATTGATCATATATCAAGGTTTATACTTTGAACCATGATAACAGTTTTCCTCTTAATTTTCTAAATAGTGTGATATCTATGACTTCATTGCTTTAACAAGTCATTCTTGATGAAAATTGGTAAAGAATGTGAAGATGGAATTAATTGATAATTAATTATATAATAGAAATTAAAGACACATGTTTAATGAATCCATTTTTTATTATTGTAATTGTATGATAATTAATTTGATACAAGTGAGTATGATTAATTTAATTGGTTAATGAACCTAAATCATGATGATTCTTATTGATAAAGAAGATAAAGTCATGTTAAATTAACTTGTTTCTTAGATTTTCTATTGTTGGAACCTATGAATAATTAATTGGTTAATTAATGATGTAATAATAACCAATTTTGTGACAAAATACAATGCCTTTATAGGGTTGTAGTTGGCCATTTTTTTGAAGGCCATGTTCCCTTTGATTTGGAGCTGTGAGAGCTCATTGTGTGACAAGGATGGATGCCTTGCTTTAGGGAAAAGAGCATGGTTGGTATGTTTGTTTCCTTCTTATTGTGATGTGACGTGAGCTTGGGATGGATGATCATGGAGGTATATTATGGTATGTGGGGTAGGGAGGCCTATATGTGACGTGAGCCTAGGATGGCTGACCCTAGAGGGATATTGTGGTATGTGGGGTAGGGCGGCCCTGATGTGATGTGAGCATGAGATGGCTGATCTTGAAGGGCTATTGTGGTATGAGGGGTAGAGAGGCCTAGTTTTTATGGTAGTAGTTTTCACCTAGAGTGGTGAGATGCATCAGTATATGCATGCAGGTTTTGGGGAGGATACCCAAGATGGAAGAACAGGTTGAAGCTTGACTTACTCGTTGTTATGAAAGGTGGATGCTTGTTTGAATTAGTTGCTTAGCCGACGACCATGTTTCTGTTTATCTACTTTCCATTCCCCATTTCTTGAGGGAGATAGTATTGGTTAATCTCCTTCCAAGATATGTGAAGACGTGTGGGGTATTCCTTGTGCTTTCCATGTTTAGCTTCTCCTGGTTGGATGAGTCTACACTCCTATTATAGGTGGTGAAGACTCGACGGGTAGTTCATAAACTCACCATATTGAGCACCTTGTGTTTGGTATCATAGAATTTTTTCTTTGAATACATGATAATATGGAAATTAATTTTTTTAAACAAATTAATAAATGTTTAACCCTTGGGGTTGGATCTTTCTGGGATGAAATGCTGAGGTTGTAAATTCTGAGAAGTCACAGACTCGGTTTTCTTATTCCTAGAGGGCATGGATCTTTTTTGTGATTCCCATTAAATTTAATGTGGAAATTTTTAATGGTTAATTAATGGGTAAATAATTAATTAATGTAATGTGAAACTGATGAAAAGGGATAGATTAATTTAATTTATCTCTTTAAAAGTTTTTGTAGTTATAGGATATTTGGTCGTAGTAGTGGTAGTCAGGATTCCAAGAGATGTTAGCTGCAGTTGATTCTGAGACTAGGATATGCCCACACTGTGGTTGGGAGCTATGTTGTATCATGTACTTTTTGTGTTTCTATATGCTACTCCACCATGTCAGTTAGGGAAACTAACACCCTTGGTATTCTAAGCCCTGGGGGGTGTTTTCCCCAATAACCTAGTGGTAGGATGGATGGATGACTACCCCGCTTGGCCCCACTCTCTTCTCTTGGTAGTTACTTATGATGGTATGAATAGTGGTTATTTTTCCCCATATATGTGTTTAGAGGGCTGTAACATCTTTTGTTTATTTCACACACAGGTATTCTAGATATAGTTTCCTAAGGACTACTATAGGTATAATGTGTATAGTCTATGATGGCTTTGGGATCCAGACTTGGTGTATGGGATGTGATGGCTTGAGCTATAATACCCAACGTATGATACACATTGTGCGAACTATGGTAGATCATGGAAACTACCTAGTTACTTTTGGTTATGTTGATGTGGTGGTTTGTTGCACGAGGTGCATATTGTGGTGATTCACTGAGGTGTTTGTGGGATACCCTTTTTGGAGAGAGATGCACAGGATATGCAATATTGGGGTAGAGCAGCAAACTAGCTCGGAAGTAGTAGCGGGGTACCCTTGATATTCTTTATTATATAATATTCTCTTATATGAGATACTTAGTGAGAGTAGACATGGTGAGGATGAGAACTTAGTATACCAGTTTAGGTGATGAGTTAGTTTCACTTGTTGTTCCATGTGCTTTATCATGCTTTCTTTACCTTTTGCACGAGAGGCTCCAAGGAGGATCCTAATGAGTATAATATTATACTCACCCAACGTATATATAAACTATTTTTGAGGTCACTTGGAGCAGGTTGGAGATCAGGATGGTTACTACTAGCATGGGGGTTTTTCTAGATCTATTGGGGCTTCGTGGTCACTTCCATCTTTACTTACTATTGATACTTGTAGTTTTCCCTTTTAGTTGTAGTAGTTCTTGAAATACATTACATTTTTGTACTTGTGTTTTCTTTTATATTGGATTCTAAAAAGGAGTTAGTTGGTGTCTATCTTATCTCTCTATTCCACATGTGTTATCTTAGAGGGTAATGCCTCCCATATGAAAGTTAATTATACCCTCGGTGCTAGTCCCTAACCCGGGGCTTATTGGAGGAAGAACTCATGGTTCACTATCTCTCTTTTACAATTACGGGCCCAATATGGTTACACTTTTGGGGGTGGGGGTTGTGATAGAGTGGTATCAGAGGTCTGGCTGAGGGATATGATGAATTTTGGAGTTTGAAACGGGTGAGGTTGCATGGGTTGGTAGGGAAACAATGTTAGATAGGTTCAGAAATCACTGTAAACAAGGGATAATGGACAAGACACTGGTATTTAGGGACCCCTATGATCTGATTCACAAACCTTTAAGCTTACATCACCTACAAAAAAAAGTGATACTAGTTGCAGGGTGGAGATCGAGGAAAGGATCATGCGTCATTCTTTTTTGTGTCTGTGTTTGAATGGGTAGACCTTGAGATATGTGAACCTAAAAAGAATAAAATAAAACAATTAATTAATTTCGATGTTTTCTATATTATAGGTTAGGGGATCCAACTATTTATTCTTTTTCATTAATGGATCTAGGTCAAAATCCTCATCAGGTTCACATGTAAGATGTTCAACGGGTTGTGCCAGCAGATCGCTATAGAGTAGTGGTTGTTGACAATGACACTTAGAGGAGGACATTCAGAGAGTTTCAGTGCCAGAGTCTGAAGAGGTATGATGGATTCGTTTCAGATGCATTCATAAAATACTATTTTGAGGAGGTTGAGATAGCCTTTTGTTTGATCTGTGCTTAGAAGACGGGATACATATCATTGGCTTTGACGATGCTACATGGTGATGTGAGGAAGTGGTTGTTCTTGTTCCTTAGATATCGTAAGGATTCGAATGTCTCATGGGAGGAGTTCTAAGACCAATTTGGAGTTGAGTTTCTTTCTTTGACCGTGAAGGTGGCTAGTCTCCATGAGATTCTTATCCCTCGGTAGGGGATATCCAGTGTGTAAGAGTTTAGGATCTGTTTTAGGAACCTTTTGTGATATGGTTTGGACTTATTGTCAGATGAGGAGGACAGGGAGAAGAACTTCAAGGAATCTTTACATCCATATTTGCAACACCATGACAACTCATTTATACTGAAGGAATATCTTGAGTTGTTGGAGAGAGAAAAGGTCATCGAGAGTACATTACCCAAAACTAGATCATAATAAGAGGGGAGTAACCAGGATTCCTCATGAAGTAGAGTTGTGGTTCGAGATTCCCAGTTTTCAGGACAGAAGAGCTTCTGATCAGTCAGGAGCAGGCCCTAGCCCTTAAAGTCTCATTTCTCTAGGGGTAGTGGATCTCAGGACTATCATAAGGTATCAAACACTTTTTTTCTTATGCATTCGAACGTCATCAGTGGAGAGAGTTCTTGGAAATTCTGAGTAGTCAATGTGCATTAGTTTTTCCGATTTAGGTTCCTCCACTGAGGTAATTCTAACCAAGACGACAACAACATGTTGCTCCAGTTTGGGATCAATAGAGAGTATTTAGGGAAGGTAGAGGGAAGCACAAGGATGCTACCTTTCCTCAGAGAGTAGAACATGACCATATAGGTGGTCATAAATAGGTTCAGAGAGGTTGTGTAGTAGGTCGTGGTCAGCTTCATGCTTTAGCGTTGCAAGCACAAGGAGAGCCAAATGTCATTTGAGGTACCTTTTTCTTGTTTTCTACTTGGGTCCATATCTTTTTTCATCCAGTATCGATGTAATTATCCATATCACCTACCCTTTTCCATGCCTTTGGACTTGAGATAGAGATAATTCCAATGGCCTTGGCATTGAATATTCTAGTTAGAGTTCAATCTAATTTTTTTGAATTATGTAGAGAATGTGAGATAGTTCTCAGGTAGCACCGCTCTTGGGGAGATTTCTTATGATTACGGTTATAACAATATCACATCATCCTCAGCATGGATTATTTATATTTGGTGTAGGATATCATGGATTTTCTTGAGAAGGTAGGTTGTGTTCTTTAATGTAGATGGAGAGAAAGTAGTTGGTGAGTGAGACCCTCAGATGGGTCAGAGGTGTGTTCTGTCCTTATCATCTTGGATGGCTGAGATGATGCTGATTTTATCAAAGGTTCAGTAGTAGATGTTTCCTAGGGTCGTAGAAGTGTACCCTGATGTCTTTCCAGAAGATATTGTAGAATTACCCCCTTGATGATAGATTGATTTGGCATCAAACTGCAGTCAGACATGTCTTATATCTCGATGTCTCTGTATAGGATGGTGCCTTCTGAGTTGTGAGAGCTATGTATACAACTTGATGATCTGTTTTAGTGTGGTTTTGTTCATCCAAGTGTGTCACCATGGGGTGCACCAGTTTTTTTGATGAAGAAATCTGATGGTAGTTGTAACACCCGAGGCTTCTATGGTAAGTTTCTCTTTGAATAATACAATAGCTTGCACTGTACGTAGCTTCAATTTTTATCAAACCACGACCAATCAAACTATATGTTCAAAGAGAAGTTATGAATAGTAATACCCAACTTTTGAAATTTTATGTTTCAAAATGGAATTCAATTTTGGATTCAGAATATCAAAATTATATCAGGGTGAATTTTTTGTATTTTTTGGAAAACATTCAATTTTTTCTGAATAGTTAAAAACACTATGTTATTATTTTAAACTGAATTTTTATTTTAATAATAATTATTATTATTATTTAAATTTATTTTAAAGTCAAAATAAATACATAATACCAATTTTAGTCCAATTTAATTCATTGGAGTCATTTTACAATAATATTAGATATATAAAATTTTATCAAACTTTTTAACATCTTCTACCCACCTTCTAGAAACATTTGAAAATTTGCATGAAATGTAATTTTACCACTTTTATTAATTGAATTTAAAAAATATAATAGACATGGTTGTCATTAGTAAGTAAAATTTGGTTCCATAGGGTGAAAATAATTTTTGGTGAATAATATGTTTTGAATTTTATTTAACACGGTTAAAAGTAAATAGGGTAATTAAAGTTGAAAGTAATATTATAATAATATAAAATTACACCCACAGAAGTCCTAATTCTATTGGATAAGTTTATTTCAACCAAAACAAACCTTAGGTAAAAAATATTATTCATTTGGATCCACTTGGACGAGATTAGGACATTTATTATATTTTATTTAAAGAAGAGTTAAAAGTGTTAAATTCAAATTTTAATAACTAAATGATTTTTAATATAGGGATATATATAAGATAAATTAGACAATAAATATTCATTATAAATATAAAAATATTTACTACGTCATAGTATTTTATTTATATTTTTCAGACATTAAATAATTAAATTTATTTGTGAGAGAATGATGATGTAATGATTATCTTATTAATGAAAGATTACAATAATAGATATTATAAATATTAAAATAAATGTAAATTAAAAATTTTGATGTCATACAAGAATTTCATAGGTGAATATTACTTGTTATAGTTTATTCAATGTATTGTTTTGAGGGAATAAACATGTGATGACTTTAAAAAAAACTAAATACTAAATAGTTTCAAAATTGACATAAATGAGTTTTTAAAACAAATACTATTTTATTAAATTATATAATAGTCTCAAAAATATATTATTCATCCAAATTAATTATATAATGTTAAATATTTTATTAATGAACCACTTTATGTTCTCTTGGCATTTTATAGTAACTATATAAAATATGTAGTATAAAAATTCAAGAAGACATGGTAAAAGTGAAACTATATAACTAAGGATTAAATATAAAAGATAAGGTTAATATGGTGACCTAAACTTGTCTAAAACCTATTGTTTGAGAGGATTTATACCCATACCCATATTATACTCTAAATAAATCCATTTGGAGATATTAGAAACAGAAAATAAATTTTTAATAAATTAATATTTCATGCTTTTCCTAAAGTACCCCTCACCTCTCTTATAAAAGGGTACTTCACCTTCTCTTAAAGTCGCACCTCCAAAGCATTTTGGTTTAGCCAAAACCTACCCTAATATCTTCCAAACTACCCTAATGTAAACCTATAGTCCTTAATTTTATCATAAATCCAACCAAAGGAGCCCTTTTGTTCAAATAAAAAGGAAGCACCTGAAGAAGAGGTAATTATTTTATCACCTCTGTCAAAGTTCATTTCTTCCTCTACTTCCTCTTTCTTTGTTGTTTTCATAAAAAAATAAAAACTCCAGTAACTTCATTATACTGAGATATTATTATAAATATTTTACAACCATATTTATTATTCTATCCATCCTATGAATGACAAAGTCACCGTACGTGGGTACGTACGGCTTACCGTCTCCACGTCGTGGTGTAGTTTGTTATTCAACACTTCAGTGTTTGGATGGGTATAATAATGAGTATAATTTATGTAAATAATAAATATAACATGTTAATTATTCCATATATATATTAATATACCATCCAATTACATATTATTTAAACATCAATATAATTATATTGTCGCTCGTGCGTACGTACGGCTTACTGTCTCCACGACGCGATGAGATTTCATTCCCCATTGTAACCATTCAAGAATAATTTCCATTTTATGATTAAAAAATAACGTTTAAGAACTTAATATCGTTTTGGATATGAATCAAATACATCCTATCCATAGCAAACATGAATTATTTAACAAAACATATAAAGGAAAATGAATCAGTCAATACCCAAAACAATGATAATACTAAAATATTATTAACAAAGAAATATTAGAGGATAATATATAATATCATATTTATGTATGTGGTTCTTGTATAATTTAATAACAATGATTGAAAAATTATACAGGACGTTAATGTACCCTCGACTAAGGAAAAGTACGACGTAAGGATTAATTTTACAGTCTCTTTATTATTCGATGTTGTTTATACGTATGTATCTGCTGGGAATTCTTTATCATCCACATCCATGTTTCTTTAAAATTTATTTCAAAACATTTTTAATATTTTCTATAATATGGGATAAATTAATTTATACCCTTTTTTACATTTTATAATATGTTTTGAAAGAAATATTTCCATCGTTTTCCAAACAAGGTCCTTTATGGCATTTTTGAAAAATTAAGAAAAAATGTTTTTTTAACTTATATGGAGAGTGTGTCTATTTTCCACCATTATAACACCTTACAAGAATATAAGAATATTTTAAAAATAAATGTTTTCTTTTTTAATTATGTGACTTTCAAATGATTTCAACATAGAAAGAGATATTTCTCTCAAATAGTTTTTGGATTGATTTCATCTATGTCAACATCTATTATTGTATTTTATGTTTAATTGAAGATGGTATATTATGATACAATATTCCATATTTTATTGATAGTTTTATGATATTTTAGACTATGGATGTTCTATTTTTATGTTATTCATGGTTTATGATTAAAGTATTAACACTTCGCATTCTAGTTTAATATGAATGTGTATGTTATGTTTCACCCTTTTCATATGAGGAATGCATTGGACGTAGTAAGTGACGAGCGGAGCCCACTATACCCCATTGATGCATTGGGAGGTCTCATGAGACAAACTAGTGTCTTGGAATAAGGCCTTGACAATATTTTTATTTTTATTCTTGGCACGAGGCCTTGACTATGTGGTTATGATGTCCGAAATTATGCATTCCATCATCATGAGATTAGCTATTGATATTACATTTGATTATTAGACTACTATAATATCCATGTGAATAATTAAATAGCGTTATTTTATTGATCTTTTCCATATTATGCTGAATTTCTAGTTTCAAATTCTTGTGTTTATTCTTATACATTTCCTTAAATGTTTATGCTTATTTTTTATAGTTTTTTCTATATTGTTGTACTTACTAATAATTTGATCTCACCACTTTCTTATGGTTTATTTATACCAGGATGTGAAGAAGTATATTATGAACAACCTACAGGGATAATTTAAGGTATATGATTGTGTTCAAAGGAGATAAAATGTTGCTTTTTCATTTCATAATGTAATATAAAACTTATGTATGTATCTAGTACTTCCAAGGATACTAAACTGGTTGGTCTTTTGGGACTTGATCTCTTGTGATCATGTCAATGTTATGTAATAATGCACTAACTCTGGGTAATTGGTGTTGGGGAATTACATATGGTATCATAGGAAGTTTAGTACAAAACTTGGAAACTAGATTTAGAAAAACCCTGATTAGAGAACATTACTCTAAGATAGACTTTGAGGATTAGTATAGAAGAACATCCAAAAAAATTTATAATGTATATATTATGTTGGTTTTCCAATAAATACATACATATATAGATACTACAAGTAGACAAGGTTCAAGAATATATGTACCTAACACTGAAAACTCCAACAAGGAGTTTCAGGTTTGACTATCCTGGTACAAGACAACAGGCCTTACTGCGCACCTGGTTTGACACTCCTGGGGGATATGCTTAGGATAATTCACATTTTCTTTACAAACCATTATGAAGTATTTATGAGTAAATAATTTCCCAAATATTGTTTTTATGATTTTGGATTATATGTATAAACTGTTCAATTTATGTTAAGTATTTTAAAATTTTGGAATTATGCATTATGATTCATAAACTAATCTAGTGTGAGACATTTTTTAGAAATGGTGCCTAGTGGAAGGAATGGAAACCATATCAACACACGTTATACATGTAGGTATTTCCCTAATATTAATGATAATTATAGTGGAGTTGGTGATGCTACTGGTGTTGAAAAACTTATAACCATAATGTGAGAACTCACTTAGGTTATGAATAATAACCTTACTCGTATGGAGCACCCCAATCCACAATGTAGAGGATCAATGTTAGACCACTTCATGAGGAAAGAACCACCAAAATTCAATGGTACTACAAATCTCTTTGTAGCTGAGCAATGGATAAGTTCCTTAGAGAAAACTTTTCATGGTTTGGGGAGTAGTGAAAGGGAAAAAGTTGTCATGGCAGTTTGTCGCCTCTCAGAAGATGCAGATTAATAGTGGTGATTAATTTAAATCAAAAAGGAGGATAAAGAAATATCAAATATGGAATAAAGAGAGTTTAAAGAGAATTTATTATAATAATACATTCCTCGTGAACATCGAGCAGATATAGAGAGGCAATTTCTAAGTCTGAGGCAAAAGGTGGATGAGAATGTCGCAGAGAATGAGGCTAAATTCACAAGGTTAGAAAGTAATTATGTATATTATATACATAACCCAAGAATTAATATTGATTGATTCCTTGATGGGTTGGAACCAATTCTCTGATGATAATTAGTCTCACAATACTTCTCATTGTACAAATATATAGTCTCATGTGGTATCAAGACAGAAAAAAATTCTCTAAGTATTATGAATTTAAAGTGAAAGAAGAGAAAAATAGATCTACTGAACACTCAGGAAAAGGAAATAAGGGGAAGAAGAAAAAAGTATAATTTTCACCCTCCAGTAAATGTGGGAATAAATACCCTACTACTTGATAAAAGGGAATGAGATTTTGTTATAAGTGTAGAGAAAAAGGCCACTAAGCTCATGATTTCAATGTAAATAAACAACATACCAATATTTAATGAAATAATTTTAAATAGATGGGACATTATGCAAATTATTTTCCTAAGCGTCAGGTAAATTTTCCCAAAAAAATGCAAAGGGAGTAAGGCCAACCTTATGCGATCACTACTACTAATGTTTAAGTACCTAATGATGTGGTGGCAGATACTTTAATAGTTTTCTCAAAATTATCCAATGCTTTATTTGATTCCGGATCATCACATTCATTCATATCTTCTCAGTTTTACAAGAAAATTAGGTATTTCAAATTTGACTTAACAAGGGAGTAGTTAGTCAAAACTCATAAGGGAAGTATCATTGTAACAAATTTTTGTCAAGCTGTTACCATTATGGCATATAAACGTGCTTTATCTACTAATTTTATTCTCATAACCATGATCGAATTTGATATAATCCTCAGTATGAATTGGATTTCAGACCATGACGTGAAAATTTATTGTAAGAATAAGGATGTTAAATTTTTTGAGTATGATAAGGAATCCCTTATATTTATATTAGAAAATCACCATTGGATTCTCATCTAGATCCACCCCCAGTAGATCTACTAAATTCAATTATTGGGGAGGAAGGGAGTTAAATAACTATGGGTGAGTAAAGGAATGTCCAAATAGAGTATGTACCTATTTTTCAATAATATATTGATGTTTTTCTATAGGATTTACCTAGACATCCTCCAGAATGGGAAATTGAGTTTTCCACTGACTTAATTCCTTGTTCAAGGCCCATATCAAAGACCCCTTATAGAATGGCCAATGATGAATTAGCGGAACTAAATAAGAAACTAGGGTAATTTAGTAATTAAGGATTTATTTTCCCTAGTGTTTCACCATGGGGAGCCCCCATTATTTTTGTTAATAAGAAATATGGATCCATGAGGTTGTGCATTGACTATAGGGAAATCAATTCTATAACAATAAAGAACAAGTATCCCCTACCTCGCATTGATGATTTATTTGATCAGCTTTATGGAGATCAATATTTTTCAAAGATTGAACTTCGATATGGATATCATTAGTTGTGTGTGAGGAAGGAATAAATTCAAAAGAAAACATTTTGAACCAGGTATGGGCATTACGAGTTTACATTAATTCCTTTTGGACTAAGTAATTCACCCTCAATTTTCATGGATCTAATGAACAGAGTTTTCAAGGAATATCTTGATGACTTTGTAGTGCTATTTATTGATGATATCTTGGTATACTCCAAAGGATAATAAGATCATGAAAATCACTTGTGCATTATTCTAAACACTCTTAGAAGAAATAAATTATATGAGAAATTTATAAAGTGTTAATTTTGGCTTCAGAATATTTATTTTCTTGGCCATATTGTCTCTAAGGATGGAATCTATGTTGATCCTTCAAAGACAAGGGAAATCCAAGAATTCCCAGCACCAACGAGTATAAATGAGGTATGAAGTTTTATTGGTTTAGCTTGTTACTATCAGCATTTCATCTAGAAATTTTCTTGATTGGATAACCCATTAACAAAGATCACACATAAAGGGGTTAAATTTGTTTGGACACAAGAGTGTGAATAATGTTTTGATGAATTGAATAGAATATTAGTCAATGCTTCTATGTTGAATCTACCATCGAGGAATGATGGGTTTGTTATTTGTAGTGATGCTTCAAAGAAAGGACTTGGTTGTGTCCTTATACAGAATGATAGAGTTATTTCCTATGCGTCAAAAAAGCTAAAAATTCATGAAAAAAACTATCCCACTCATGATCTTGAGTTAGAAGCTGTAATATTTGCTCTGAAGATATGGAGACATTATATCTATGGTGAAAATGTGATATATATACCGATCACCAGAGTTTTAAATATATTTTCTCACAGAATGAACTCAACATGAGGCTAAGTAGATGGCTTGAAGTACTCAAGGATTATAATTTCATAATACACTACCACCCAGGGAAGGAAAATAAAGTGGGATAAGATTTGAGAATAAAGGATCATGGAGTTATGAACAAGGTGATTTTAAAGGGATACTATTTTCATGGATCTAGTAAATATGGATATAGGAATAATCATGGAAGGTGAAACATCAATATGTTTCAAATGGTTTCCAAAAAATCTTTACTAGAAAGGATAAAAAGTTCTTAGACTGATGATGAGGAGTTTCAGAAGAAAATTAAAGATGTGAATGATGGGAGATTGATTGAATTTTTATATGAAGGTGGAATTTTGAAATTTGGGAAGAGGATTTGTGTTCCTAATATACCTGATCTAAAAAGGTAATTGGTGGATGATGCTCATAGATCCAATTTCTATATACAGCCTGATAGCACTAAGATGTATAAATATTTGAAGTAACATTTTTGGTGGGACCACATGAAGTGGGAGATTGCTGATTATGTGTCAAGATATATGGTTTGTCAACATGTGAAGGCTAGAATACAACATCATATAGGATTCATGCAACCTCTTACCATACTTGAGTGGAAATGGGATGATACTACGATGGACTTTGTCATTGGTCTACCAAAGACTCCTAGAAGGAATGATGCAATATGGGTCATTATTGATCATCTTACCATGTCAGCACATTTTCTCTCTATAAGATAATATTTACCACTTGAAAATTTATAAAGACTATATATTAATGAATTTTTAAGACTTCATGGTGTACCCCTATCAATTTATTATGATTGTGATCCCCATTTTACATCATGATTTTGGAAAAGTATTCAGAAATCCATAGATACTGAACTTTGTTTGAGCACTGCCTACCACCATCAAATGGATGGACAATCAGAATGGAATATTCAAACCTTATAAGACATGTTGAGATCTTTATCACTTGACTTTCAATGTATGTGGGACCAGCATTTACCTCTGGTAGAGTTTTCCTATAATGATAGCTTACATTCAAATATTCAAATGGCACCATATGAAGCGTTATATGGAAAGAGATGTCACACACAAACTTGTTGGGATGATGTTGGTGAAAGAAAACTCCTAGGCCCAAAACTTGTTGAGGAAACAATGAAAAGGATGAATATTATCCAAATCCATATCAAATAAGATCAAAGTAGGAAAAATATCTATGTCGATAACCTAACGACGGACTTGTAATTTCAAGTAGGAGATCATGTTTTCTTGAAGGTATCTCCATGGAAGGGTGTTTTCTGTTTCAGTAATAAGGGTAAATTAAGTCTCAGGTACATCATGCCTTTCGAAATTCTAGAACGAATTAGAGTTGTAGATTACTCTTTGGAAATGTTGCTAAGTCTCTCTAAAGTTCATGATGTGTTCCATGTATCACTATTGAAAAAATACATGCCAGAACCAACGTGTGTACTCACCTATGAAGAGAACTGGAACCTGATATATCTTTTTGTGAAGAGCCTATCATGATTCTTGATACTAGAGAACAAGTGTTGAGAAAACAGATGACTCATCTGGTAAAAGTTCTAAGGAGAAACCATAAAATGGAAGAGGCAACGTGGGAACCTAAGGAACTTATGATGAAGAACCACCCAAATATTTTTATACAATAATATTATAGAAATTTCGATGATGAAATTATTTTAATTAGGGAAGAATGTAACACCCCAAGATTCTAGAATATGTTACTTTTTGAATAATATAATAGCTTGTGTTGTACGCAGCTTCGTGTTCTAGCACACCACGACCAATCAAACTAGCCATTTAAAAAGAAGTTATGAATAGTAATACCCACTTTTTGAAATTTTATAAATTTTATTTTTCAAAATGGGCTTTATTTTTTGATTTGGAATATCAAAATTATCTTTGGGTGAATTTTTGGTATTTTTCTAAAAACATTCAATTTTTGATGAATATTGAAAAACACTACGTTTTTGTTTAAAACAGAATTTTTATTTAAAGAATAATTATTTTTATTTAAATTTATTTTAATGTAAAAATAGATAAATAATACTTACATTATTCTAATTTAATTCTTTAGAGTCATTTTATAATAATATTAGATATATAATATTTTATTAAATCTTTTAACATCTTTTACCCACTGAACGCGTTGTCATGACACATCAAATTGATAGTTATTTAAAGAAGATTTTTTAGTATAGGGAAGACCATAGTTCATCTATCAAGAAGTTTTTGTGGTTTTATAGTGTGAATTTTTAATAATAATAAAAAAAGAATGGGTGGCTTGAAATCAGTTTTAAGAAAATGACTTGATTTAAAGAGTTTAACAGTTGATAAATAAAAGTGGTGTTTTAGAATTATGAGATAATGAGATCACTCCATGTTCACTAAACATATTTATTAGTTCATTGTTCTGAAAATTTCACATGGTTTTTTTAATTCTTGGGTTGAGGGTTGTCAAGAACTTGATTCCCCTCTTGCCTCTCAAAACGTTGCACAAAGTACCAACCCATGACACAAAAATCATGTGGTTAAGGTTTGTAATTAAAGAATATATTAATGGAAACCAATGCATAATAATTTCTTTTGTATGTGTGAGATAAAGAGGTTCCTTGTGTTGCCCAATTAGAACAACCCGAGTTTCCCACTTGAAATTTCAACCCAATCGGTGTTGAAATGGAAATCGGTTTACTTAATTAAACCCAAGAAATGAATTCAGAGGAGAAAAATGTATAGATAAAACATAAGTGAAATAATTCACACAAAAATTATACAAAACCCGTAGATTATAAAGTAATGTTACTCCCTCCCAACTATGTGTATCTCCCTCGAAATGATCGTCCACCATTTAGCTCGCCATAGAGAGGAGGAGAAGTCTTCTGTGTAACTCCATCTTCATTGTTGATCACCCTATGATGATAGGGCCCTACTGCACTTCTTAGATAAGTATAGGACTCCTTTGTGTCTCCAAAACACCAATGATTTTCCTCCTGGTCTAACTTACAAATGGGGATCCCAAGGAGCCATTTTATAGGAAAATGGGAAGGTGGTTTTGAGCACACAGATTTCTTAAAACCACTTGTCACATGAGTTTAGACCTCCAAATAGCTTTATATCGCTTTGGAGAAAATAAAAAAGTTGTATCCCCACCACTTTACTTCTTCTAAAGAATGTATGGAAGAAGTTGGACAACTAGATCCTGAGATATGGATAGATCACATCACACCACTTTTGACTTCATGCAGATTCGGTGTGCTGGATAGATCAGGTCGGTTGGGCTAACAGATTGAAGAATGAGTCTTTTTTTCTTCAAATGAAATGCATCCAAATTAATTTTTGAACATTCCACAAAATTTCTTCCCATTTGGATTCACATTTCAGGATAAATGCGTGGATGATTCCACTAGTGTGCATGGATCTTGCGCACTTTGGCCCATTTTTCTTGTACACTTTTATGGGCCCTCCAAATCACCTCCTCCTACAATGGAATCATCAAAACAAGTAACATTTCCCCTTTTAATAGTTATAAACCCAAAATAAAGTATTAAAAAATGGAATTCAATTTGTTATTATTTTTATAATTTTCAATATAAAACAAGTTTAGCACAGTGGTTTAAGGGTGAAAATGAAACAGTGAATCACGGTGCAATCACACCCCCACACCTACACATTTTAACTCCTCGTAAAATTCATAATTCCAAAAATTATGCATTTAGATATTTCCAACTTCATAAATATTTAAAATTCAATGAAAATTTATTTCATGATAGAAATGTGATCAAAGAAAAAATCACACCGAGGAGTTATTCTCAATGGTCATTGAAAAAGACATCTCAAAACTTTTATCTAAATGAATTTCCAAGAGATGCATGATACCAATCAAAGAAAATAATTGAACAGTTAATCATGTCACTAATTCTCTACATGTGTGTGTGAAAACCATTTCATGCAATACTTTCCACTTTGTATCGGGTAAATATAAGTCATTTTATTAATTTTCTACTTATAAGATCATTTCCACCAAACTTACCCACATCCTTTGCAATGAAATTTCAAGACCCACTCACGTAAGTATTCCCAGAAGTCAAACCATAAGATCCTGACCTAGATATCCCAATATGTTGTACATTTTTTGACTCCCCTCATTTTTTAATTTTTCAAAATTTTCACTTGGAATAAATCTCACACTCTTCTCCCAACCCATGTTTAATCTCCTCACGTCACTAATTGTAATAATTATAACAAGATAAAAGGTCAAGGAAGGGTGGTTTTTGATGCACCCAATATACAACCTTTTTTATTTTTTTTAGGTTGTACAACAGTTGGATAATAGGTACACATGCATATGTCAATCTGGAATAGTAATTAAATTGATAGGATAAGGAACGAATGAATGGAAAAATGATTTTGGAAAGTAGATACAACATAACTTATATTTACCTTCCATTAAGTAATAAATTTTCACACATCATGGTTGGGTGAAAAAAAAATGTTTGGAGAGATTAAGTGATACAATTTTCCATTAAACTATTCACAAAAGGGAACCATTCTTCACAAAGGTTTCTAAATGGTACAACCATTTATATCATCGACAAAGAACTAAATTTCAAAAGAAAGTCACACCATAGTATTGAATTCTTACTGAAATGTACATTTCATCAGATTTTTTTAATGTTAAAGCAACATGAAATACATACATTCCACATGAATTTTAAATAACATCCATGATTAAACAATCCTCATTTTCCATGATAAAGTGGTACTAAGAAAAAGTAATATTCTGGAACAAAGGTGAGTGGGAGAGAAAGGGGGAAGTGACAATATTACCCATCAAGCTAAGTAGAGAAAAAGAAGAAAGATGGTGAAAATTCCTAAATAACACAGGAATATACCCATCTCCACACACCTAGAGTGTGAAATGTCCTCATTGTAAAAATAGAATGCAGTCAGGAAGGATAAAACCTGGTGGGTTTCATTCGTAGACTAATTCTTGAACATAGAGTTCCTCCATCGGGAACTCTGTAAGGGTTTCATAGAATTTCTTCAGTCGCCGCCCATTAAATGTGATGGTTTTCTTGGTTTCTTAATTTTGAACCTGGACAACACAAAATAGAGAGACATTAGTAATAGTTTATGATCCAAACTAGCGGGAACGAAGCTTACTTAGATTCAACTTCATCCTTTAATTATAGAGGAGGACCTTCTTCCCAATGTGGAATTAACGATGAAGGATGAGACGGTCGTGTGAATCCTTGGTTCACTCCTTATAAATCCTAGAGTTCTCATATGCATCTCTTCTTATTTCTTCCATCTCCTGAATTTGAAGCTTCCTTTGAGAACCTACACCAGAAATATTAGAGTTTCAATTTTTTTATGGCCCAGTAGGACTGATGCTCAATCTCAATAGGCAGGTGACAACTCTTTCCAAACACAAGCTGATAGGGTGACATTCCAATGGGAGTTTTTAAAGCAGTACAATATGCCCATAATGAATCATCAAGTCGAAGACTCAAATCTTTTCTATTGGGTTGAACCATTTTTTCAAGAATATATTTTACCTCTCTATTTAAAACCTTGACTAGACCATTGGTCTATGGGTGATATGCAGTGGACACTCCATGAATGACCCCATACTGACACATAAGTGATTGCATTGTTCGGTTGCAGAAATGAGAACCCTAGTCAATGATGATGAACCTAAGTAAGCCAAACCTACAGAAAGTTTTGGTTATCAAAAATTCTACAACTGACCTAGAATCATCAATACATGTAGCTTGTGCCTCTACACATTTGGAAACATAATCCACAACCAATAGAATGTAAAAGTTGCCAAATGAATTGGGGAATTATCCCATAAATTCAATGCCCCAAACATCGAAATTGTCATGGAAGAGCAAGGGTTTTTGTGCCATCTCATTTATTTTAGATACATTCCCCATTCTTTGATAGAAAGGAAAAGATTTACAGAAGTCATGGGAATCCCGAAACAATGTGGGCCAAATAAGACCATAATTGAGGACATTGCAAGCAGTCCGTTGGGGACCAAAGTGGCCCCCACAAACAGGAGTGTGGAAGAACCTAAGGACAAACTGAGATTCGCTATCAGGAACACAACACCTGAGGAATTTATCACTATAGGTGTGCCAAAGGCATGGGTCATCCCAAATGTACTAACGAGACTCATTTTTTTTATGGTCATCTTAGTTTTTTTTGAAATTAGTAGGAATTCAAGATGCTACCAAATAATTTACAATTTCAGCATACCAAGGAATAACATCTTGCACTCATTATAGTTTCTCATCAGGAAATTTATGGGAATACATGGGGATGAGTCAATGCCTGAGGATGGTTGAATCCTACTGATATGGTTATCCACTACATTCTCTGCTCCTTTTCTATCTCAAATTTATAAATTGAATTCATGAAGGAGGAGAATCTAGAGAATAAGGCATGGTTTGGATTCAGGTTTCATAAGGAGATATTGAAGGGATTCATGGTATGAGAAAAAAATGACTTTGGACCCTATAAGATATGACTTGAATTTATCCAAGGAAAACAAAATGGAAATAAATTGTTTTTCAATTGTGGTGTAGTTATCTTGGGAAGGGTCCAGTGTATGTGAGGTATAGGAAATGACATGTGTAGATTGATCGACCCTTTATGATAAGACTGCCCCAACGACATAGATAGAGGCGTCACACATGAGCTAAAATGGAAAATCCCACAGAGGTGGTTGGATTACTGGGGTGACATGAGACTTCATTTTAACTTATTAAAATCTTTCTCATGTTATTTATAAAAAAAATCTTTTTATTTTTAGATTAACGTGGAGATTGGGAGTGAAATCTTACTAAAGTCATGAATGAAATGATTGTAAAACCTATAATGACCTAGGAATGACCACACATCCCGTACATTTTTGGGGAATGGTAAGTAATAAATGGCATCCACTTTTGATTTATCTACTTGGATACCATCCCCAGAAAATACATGCCGCAAAACTATACCTTGTCGCACTATGAAATGGAATTTATCATAATTTAATAGAATATTCTTTTCAATACAATGAAATAGGACTAAACCAATACTACTCAAACATTCATCAAAAGAGGAGTCATAAACAGTGAAATAATCCCTGAAAACTTCTTTACAATTCTCCAGGTAATCCAAAAAAATACTAACCATACATCACTGGAAAGTACCCAGAGCATTGCACAGACCAAATGGAATCCTCCTGTATGCAAATGTGCCAAATGGGAAAGTGAAGGTTGTATTTTCCTAATCCTCGGAGGAAATATGGATCTGAAAGTATCCAGAATACCCATCAAGGAAAAGTTAGTGGGACTTACCTGCTAGACTCTCTATCATTTGGTCAATGAATGGAAAAGGGAAATGGTCTTTCCTTTTGTGTTGGTTTAGTTGGCGATAGTCTATACAGACACACCAACTATTATGCACACGAGTTGGAACCAATTAATCGTTTTCATTTTTGATTATGGTAAGGCCAGTTTTTTTAGGAATTACTTGAATGGGACTGACCCATTGGATTTCAGATGTAGGGTAAATGATTCTAGAATCCAATAATTTTGTTACTTCCTTTTTCAAAACTTCTAGGAGGTTTGGGTTCAGTCGATGTTGTGCCTACCTCACTGGTTTAGCCACATCATTTAATAAAATATGATGTGTACAAATTGATGGTCTAATACCAGGAATGTCATCAAGTGTCCATCCCAAATCTAGTTTATACTCCTTCAAATTTTTAAATAGTCTCAATTCATGATCAAGAAGGAGTGAACTAACAATGATGACAGACAAATTGTTTCTATTCTCAAGATATGAATATTTTAAATCTTGAGGCAGTTGTTTTAATTTTAATTTAGGGAGATTTTGGATTGATGGAAGTGTGTTTCAATGTTAGAGGTCACTAATCTCATCTAACTAGTCAATGGTATCCTCCTCATATGATGAATGAGCTTTTACAAACATAGCAGTATCATCGATGGTCGTTGGATCCTTAGTGTTCAAGAAATCATCAATCAATGAACATACATGACAATTTTCTAGACCACTACAACAATTAATTCAAGATTTATTACTAAGAAATTCAATCAAGGATGAAAACTCAGAAAGGGGATCAGGGGAATAAAAAAGTGTTTTCAGAGGATTCCAGTATATCAATTGAATTTATAGAGATAGGGGAATGTTCTTTTGAGGGGTTCTTCATGGAATCAAGGATATTTCAGTGGACAATGTCACCACCAAACTATATAGATAATTTACCATTGTGGAGATTAATTATGGTTTTGGAGGATTTCAATAAGGGTATCCCCAATATAATCGGAGCATGTACATTCATCTTATCAACCTCCATTTTAATCACATAAAAGTTAACAAGAAAAATTAAATTTTAAACCCTAACAAGAACATCCTCTAACACACCAAAGGGGTGTGAGGTACTCTGGTTATCCAATTGAACAATAATTCCAATGGGATTTAGTTCCCCAACCTGGAATGTAGAGTAAATGGAGTGAGGTATCACATTTATAGAAGAACCTAAATCAAGCATAGCATTAGAAAAATAATACTCCCCTATGGTGCATGGAATTGAGAATGTTCCGGGATCATTGCACTTGGTGGGGAGTGATAGCTCTATCAATTCTGAAACATTCCTCTATAATATCACCTTCTCGTCACCTCAAATTTGTCTTTGGTGTGTACACATCTCTTTTAGAAACTTGGAATATCGTGGAATTTGTTTCAGAGCATCAATCATGGGAATGTTTACCTGCACTTTTTTTGAAAGTCTCCAAATTTCCTTATCGAGTTCATTTTCCTTTTGTTTTCTAGGTTGGGTTTCCCTTTGTGGAAATAGAATAGGGATTGTTGGTCTAGGTGAATCCTCAATAGACACACTCTTTCCTTTGGAGGGGATTCTCTTAGTACAAGGTTCTACCTCATTCAAATCATTTCTAGTAGTTGGGATGGTGTTTTCCTTAGGAGGTGATGACTCTAGTGGAGGGGTTATTGGGATTTTTAGTTTTGTTACACTTTGAAGGGAGATGGAACTAACATTTCCTTTATTTATAGGGTTATATACTGGTTGAGAAGGTAGTTTACCCAACCCATGGCTCTAGATTTCCCCCACCGAGTTTGAAAGTTGTCCTAATTGGCTTTTTAGTTCTTTTATGGAAGCTTGGGTGGTTTTTTGGAATTGGATATTATATGCATCCATTTGTTTCATCATTTATTCTAAGATAGTCTTCGGTTTTGGAGGGGTTTGTTTGAAATACCTTTGTTGTGGTTGAGGATTTCTAGGTGGTGGTGGTTGACTACTCTTCCCCAGTTGGTTCCATGGTTGTTGAGGTTGGTTTGAAAACCCCCATTTCCTATAGGATTCTTTGTATTTCCACCCATGATTCGATGGATAGTATGGTTCTTGCCTAAAGGGTTGCTTATAGGGGAGACTTGGAAAAATTGCCTCACAGCTCTCAGAAATTTCTCTTAGTTGGGGGCATTGATTAGAGTAGTGGGTGTTAGAAGAACATATTACACAATGGATGGGAGTAAGACATTGGGATTTTCCTTGGGAAAGAGAGAGTTGTCGAATAAGGGTACTTACCTCTTCGAACTTCACATCCACCTACATCTCGAATTCAGTACTTTTCACCTCATGGACACCTCGAATGGGTACATTGGACCTTGAACTGAATTGTTGAGTGTTATGTTCCATGTTCTCAATTATGTTCCTTGCAGCGATTGGGGTTTTATCAACTAGCACACCACCAGCAGTAGCATCAATCATATTTCGGTCAATAGGAATTAAACCTTCATAAAATTACCAAAATAAAAGTTGATCACTTATTTGGTGGTGTGGAAAGCCTGAACATAACCTTTTAAATCATTTCCAATATTCATGTAATGTTTCCCCTCTGAGATTTACTTATTCTTTATCCACATTTGTAGGTTTTAATATAGAACACACAGTATGAAATTCTTTAAGATGCTTGTGTGGATCTTCTCCATCAAGTCCATGGAATATTGGTAATAAATGAATTTAACCAGATTTAAGTTCAAAATTGGGTGCCTCACCTTGCATTTTAATGTAAGCAGGTTGGATATGAAAATCTAGTGAGGTTAATTATTTTAGTGTTGTATTGTTTTCAGCCATTTTAAAAACATTGATTTCAGGTTCTAATTTGATTCCAAAAGAAGATGGGTTTAGAAGAGTCTCGAGTTGTGTTGTGTCCTCCTTCAAAGGGTTGTCTAGTGTATCTCGGGGTTGCTGACATAAGATCCTCTCTTGTTTAGGTTCGAAAGGTGGTAATTCTTCTGAATTAGAATGCATCATGAATAGAACATATAGAATAAATAAATTAGAAAACAAACTTATCTGAAAAGGTAGAAGATAAAACATATAAATATTCACAAAAATTACAAAAATCTTATAAAAACACGCACTAAAACCAAAGCGCACCCCAGAAACGATGCCAAAATTTGAACGTTTCATTGTGACATGTCAAATTGATTGTGATTTAAAGAATATTTTGTAGTCTAGGAAAAACCCTAGGTCATCTCCCAATTATCATTTTTTTATAGTGTGAATTTTTAATAAGAAGAACAAAAAAGTGGGTGGTTTGAAATCAGTTTTATGAAATTGAATTGATTTAAAGAGTTTATTAGTTGATAAATAAAAGTGGTGTTTAGAATTATGAGATAATTATATCACTCAAAGTTCACCAAACATGTTGGATAGTTAATTATTCTGAAAATTTCACATGGTTTTGTTTAATTCTTTGGTTGAGGGTTGTCAACATCTTGATTCCCCTCTTGCCTCTCAAAATGTTTCACAAGGTACCAACCCTTGACACAACAATCATGTTGTCAAGGTTTGGACTTAAAAAATATATTAATGGATACCAAATCATAATAATATCTTTGGGTTTCCCCATCAAAACAACCCATGTTTCCTACATGAAATTTCAACACAGTCAGTGTTGAAATGAAAATCGGTTCACTTAATTAAACCGAAGAAAGGAATTAAGTGGAGAAACATGTTTAGATAAAACATAAGTGAAATAATCCACACACAAATGATAAAAAACTAGTAGAGTATCATGTTCCAGAACTCCCTCCTAAGTATGTGTAGCTCCCACAAAATGATCATCCACCGTTTAGCTTTCCATCAAGAGGAGGAGATGGCTCGGGTGGAACTCTTTCTTCATTGTTGATCCCCCTATGATGATAGGGGCCTCCCGAAATTATTGGATGAGGAGAGGAATCATTTGGGTCTCCAAAATATTAGATATGTTCCTCCTGGAAGAACTTATAAATGGGGGGCCCAAGGATCCATTTTATAGGAAAATGGGAAGGTGTTTTTGAGCACACATATTTCTTAAAACCAATTGTCACATGGTTTTGACTTCCAGAAAAACGTATATTCCTTTGTAGGAAATAAAAAAATTGTACCCACAAATCTTTGATGTCTCCACCAAATTTTTGGAACAATTTGGACAAATAGATCCCGAGATATGGATTGATCATAGAAAACCACTTTTGACTTCCTGCAAATTCAGTGTGATGGATAGATCAGATCGGTTATGCCACCAGATGGATGAATGTGTCTTGGGTTACTTCAACTAAAATGTATACCATTGAATTTTGGACCAGGCCAAAAAATTTAAGACCATTTGGATCCACGGTTCAGGATTAGTGTGCGGATGAGTCCACTGGTGTGCATGGATCTTGCGTAGTTTGGTCCATTTTTTTGGACATCATCATGGGCCCTCCAAATCACCTCCTCCTACAATGTAATGATCAAAAAAAGTAACATTTCCCTTTTTAATAGTGATAAACACAAAATAAATTATTCAAAAAATGGATTCAATTTTTTTAATATTTTTATAATTTTCAAAATAAAACAAGTTTAGCATAGTGGTGTAAGGGTGAAAATGAAACAGTGAATCACAGTGCGATCACCCACCTTCTAGGAACATTTGAAAATTTGTATAAAACATAATTTTATCACTTATTTGAATTGAATTTCAAAAATATGACAGACACAGTTTTCATTAGTAATTAAAATTTGGCCCAATAGAATGAAAATAATTTTTGTGAATAGTAACTTTTTAATTTTATTTACCACGGTTAAAAGTAAATATGGTAATTAAAGGTAAAAATAATATTTTAATAATATAAAATTATCCCAAACCATGTAATAATTCTATTGTATAAGTGTATTTCTACCAAAATCATTCTTAGAACAAAAATATGATCCTTTTTTATCCACTTCGATTAGATTAGGACATTTGTTATATTTTATTTAAAGAAGAGTTTAAAGTGATAAATTCACATTTTCATAACTAAAACATTTTTAATATAGGGTTACACATAAGATAAATTACTATATAAATATTCATTAGAAATATAAACAAATTTCCTACATCATAGTATTTTATTTATTATTTTTGGACATTAAATAATTAAATTTATTTATGACACAATGATGATGCAGTAATTACCGTATTAATGAAAGATTAAAATAATTGATATTATAAATATTAAAATAAATATAAATTGAAACTTTTTATTCCATAAACGAATTTTATAGTTAAATATGACTTGTTAGGGTTTAATTAATGTATTTTTTTGAAGGAATCAAGTTGTGATGAATCTAACAAAAACCAAATACTAAATAGCGTCAAAATTTACATAAATGAGTTTTTTAAACAAATACGATTTTATTAAATTATATAATAGTCCTCAAAATATAATATTCAGAAAAATGACTTATATAATGTTACATATGTCATCAATGAATCACTTGAGGTTCTCTTGGCATTTTATTGTAACTATATTAACCATGCAGTATAAAAATACAAGAAGATATGATAAAAGTTAAACTATTTAACTAAGGGTTAAATATAAAAGATAAGGTTAATATGGTGACCTAAACATTTCTAAATACTTTTTGATGAGCTTATTTCTACCCATACCCATATTATGATTGAAATAAATTCATTTAGATCTTTTATAAACTGAAAATAAGTTTATAATAAATTAATATTTCATTCTTTTTCTAAAGTTCCCATCACCTCTCTTACAAAAGGGTACTTACCCTCCTCTTAAATTCACACCCCCAAATCCTTTTGGCTCAGTAAAAAACTACTAAATATACTCCCAACTACCATAAATTCAACCTAGAGTCCTTACTTTGATCAAAGATCCAACCTAATGAACCCTTTTGTTCAAATAAAAAAGAAGCTCCCAAAGAAGAGGTAATTATTTTATTACCTATTTCAAAGTTCTTTTCTTCTTCTACTTCCTATTTCTTTATTGTTTCCATACTAAAATAATAAGTACAGTAACTTATACATACTGATATGTTATTATAAATATGTTACAACTCTATTTATTATTCTAGCCATCCTATAAATGAAAAATTCCCCATATGTGTGTACGTACGACTTACCGTCTCCACGTCATGGTGTAGTTTGTTATTCAACACTTTATTATTTGGATGGGTATAATAATGAGTATAATTGATTTAAATAATACATATAAAATATTAGTGATTCTTTATGTAATAATATATTATCCAATTATATATTATTTCACCATCAATAGAATGATATTGTCGCTCGTGCGTATGTACGACTTACCATCTCCATGACGCGATGTGATTTCATTCCCCATTATAACTATTAAAGAATAATTTATATTTTATAATTAAAAAATAATGTTTAATAACTTAATATAATTATGTATATGAATCAAATACATCCTATCCATAACAAACATGACTTACATAACAAAACATATAAAGGAAAATGAATCAGTTAACACCCGAAACAATGATGATACAAAAATATTATTAACAATGTAATATTAGAGGATCATATATGATATTTTATTTATGTATTTGGTTATTTTATAATTTAATAAAAATGATTTAATAATTATATAGGAGGTTAACGTACCCTCGACTAAGGAAAAGTACAATTTAAGGGCTAATTTTACAATCTCTTTATTATCTGAGGCTGTTTATACGTAAATATCTACTGAGACTTCTTTATCATCCACATCCATGTTTCTTAAAAATGTATTTCAAAACATTTTTACTATTTCCTAGGCTATGGTATAAATTCATTTATACCAATTTTTTACTTTTTATAAAATGTTTTGAATTGAATCTTTCCCTTGTTTTCCAAACAAGGTCCTTTATGACCTTTTAAAAAATTAAGGAAAGAATGTTTTTTTAACTTACACAACAGGTGCAGTTATTTTCCACCATTATAACACCTTCGAAGCTTCCCTTACAATATTATAATAATACTTTCAAAATAAAGGTTATATATTATAATTATGCAAATTTCAAATGATTTCAAAGTAGAAAGAGATATTTCTCTCAAATAGTTTTTGGATTGATTTCATCTATGTCAACATCTATTATTTGATTTTATGTTTAATTGAAGTTAGTTTATTATGGTAAAATATTCAATATTGTATTGATTTTTTATGATTTTTTTGACTATGGATGTGTTATTTTTATTTTATTTACAGTTTATGGTTCAAGTATTAACATTTCGTATTCTATTTTAATACAAATGTTTATGTTATGTTTCACCCTTTTCATATGAGGAATGAATTGGATGTAGTAAGTGATTATCGGGGGCCCCTATAACCCCTCTATGAATCGGTTGGTCCCATGAGACAAACTATTGTCTTGGCAGAAGGTATTGATAATATTTTTATTTGTAGTCATGGAACGAGGCCTTGACTATGTGGTTATGATGTCTGGCATTATGCATTCCATCATTATGAGATTAGATATTGATATTACATGTGATTATCTGACTAGTATAATATGCATGTGAATAAGTATATGGAATCATTTTATTGATCTTTTCTATATTATTATGAAGTTTACATTTAAAAGGCTTGTATTTTAGTCTTATATATTGGCTTAAATTTTTATGCTTATTTATGATAGTTTCTGCTATATTATTATCCTTACTGAGCATCTGAGCTCACCCCTTTCTTATGTCTTATTTATCCCAAGATGTGAAAAATTATATTATGACTAACCTACAAGGATATGCTAATGTATATGATTCTTTTAAAATTAGACACAATGTTTCCTTTTCATTTCATAATGTAATTTAAAACTTATGTATGTATCTAGTACTTAGAAGACTACTAAACTGATTGGTCTTTTGGGAATTGATCTCTTGTGATCATGCCAATGTTATGTAATAATGCACCAACTCTGGGAAATAAAGATATGAGAATTACAGTAGTTTGAGGATGTGTATCGATTATCATCGGTTGTACCAAGTTACAGTGAAGAACCACTACCCTCTTCTATGGATTAATGATTTATTTGATCAACTGAAGGGTGAAAGTTGGTTATCTAATATTGACTTGTGATCAAGATATCATCATATTTGTGTAAAGGATGTTTATATCCTAAATACTGCTTTCTATTTTTGTCATGGGGATTACAAGTTTGTTTTTATGTCATTTGGTGTGACAAATTCTATAGATATTTTCATGGGGTTAATGAAAGTTGTGTTTTGTGAGTTTTTGGATAAGTTCATGGTGGTTTTCATAAACAACATCTTTCTGTACTCCACATCTGAGGAGGAGAATATAGAGCATCTGAATGCCATTTTTGGAGTTCTCTATGAGAAGTTGTTTGGTAAGTTTCTGAGGTGTGAGTTTTGGGGTCAATAAGTCTTTTTCATGGGGCATGTTTTATCCCCGTAGGGAGTAGTTGTGGATCTGTCGAAGATAAAAAAAGTTGTGTCTTGGGAAGCTCCCATGACAATGGTGGAGGTGAAAAGTTTCTCAGTATTGTTAGCTATTAAAGGAGGTTTTTAAAGATTTCTCTTAGGCTGTGACTCCTCTCATAGTGTTGACCAGAAAGGATCAGGAATTTTTATAGACAGATCAATGTCAAGAATATTTTGAGTATTTGAACAAGAAGTTGGTCAGTGATCTAGTTCATTGGCTTCTAATAGAAGTAGTTTATTTTGAGGTTTTTTGTGAAGATTCGGATATTGGGTTGGGCTATGTTCTGATGTAGCATAGATTAGTTGTTTCTTATTGGTATTAGTAGTTTATTCCCCATGAGAATAACTATTCCACCCATAATCATGAGTTGGTGGTGGTAGTGTTTTCTTGGAATTCATGGTGAAATTACCTCATCAGTGATCATTTTTTGGTCTTCACCGATCATAAGAGTATGAGGTATATTTTCTCCCAGTGTGACTTGAACTTTCTCTAGAATTGGTGGATGGAATTATTATAGGATTACATCTTAAATATTTCATATACACTTAGAAAGGGGAATGTTGTAGTTGATGTTCTAATAAGGAAATCGTATAGTGATGAAGTTTGTGAATTAGGTGATTCCTAGAAAGTGATAGAAGAAATTTTAGTATTACACCTGGATATGGGAGAAGTTGGGGGAAGTGGTTTTTCTTTTTAGGTAATGGTGCAGTCATATCTGGTGTAATAGGTAGAGTAATCCCAGTTTGGGAATCTTGAGGTGTAGGTCTGTAGAGATCAAGTTATCTGTGGTGATCCCCCTAATGGTTGGTATGAGGATGAACAACATCGAGTGTTGTTTTAGGGAATGAATTTAATTCCTTTGATGATGTGTGAGATGGTTATTAGAGATTTATATAGTTTTCCTTTGGTAGTACATCCTGGCATAAAAAAGATGTATCGAGCTTTGATGGGTTAGTTTTAATAACCTAGGTTGAAGCATGTTGTTGTAGGGTTTGTGTCTCAATGTTTATTCTGCTAGAAGGTGAGGGCCAAGCACTGTGTTCTTAGTGGTTTTATCTAGTCATTAGATGTACCTTAGTTGAAGTGGGAGGAAATCTTTATGGACTTTGATACTAGTTTACCTCAATCTATGGGAGGTTATGATACTATATGGGTGGTAGTAGATAGTTTGATGAAATCTTCCCACTTTATAGCGATCAATGAGTCGAGATTAGGGGAGGTTTTGTCGAGGAAGTATCTAGAGGAGGTGATGAGACTCCATTAGGGCCCAAGGATGATCATTTCTAATTGATATCATTGTTTTACCTCTAGGGTTTGAAGAGGTCTCTCACATGCTTTTGGTTCTCATATATCCTAAACACTTATTTTTGCCCAGATACAGGCAGTCAAATATATCATACCATCAGAATCTTGAAGACATGTTGTGCTTGTATGTCATATATTTTCGAGGTTTTTTGGGTGAGGCAATTATCCTTAGTTTAGTTTGCTTGAAAAAATTGTTTTCACTCCACCATCGTCATGATACCATTTTAGGCCTTGTATAGACAACCTTTCTATTCTCTATTATGCTAGACTAGGGTTGGAGAGTCAACAATTCTCAGGTTGAAACTGGTACAGAATGGGATAGAGATGGTTCATGTGATTCATGATAGGAGGAATGCAACCCAAGATCATCATAAATCCTATGTCGATCATATGTGGAGACCATTGGAGTTTGATGTTGGGGATCAAGTGTTCCCGAAGGTTACTCCATGTCATGGGTAGCGAAGTTTTGGTCATAGGAGTCAGATTTCTACCTAAGTTGTTGGGCCTTTCAAGGTGTTGGCTCATGTTGGATCCATGGCATATAAGGTAGAACTTCCCTCACTAATGAGTAGGATACATGATGTTTTTCACATGTCTCAACTTCATCGTTATCTTTATGAGGACTCACACGTCATTGATTGGGGTGAGATCAATGTTAACGATGATGTGACCTTTGAAGAGTGACTTATAGAGATCCAAGACCCCAAAGATAAGGTGTTACACGAGCATGATATCCCCTTTTTTGTGTGTTATGGTGGAATTATGTAATAGAGGAGAGTACCTAGGAACATGAGTTGTAGATACGTGATTAGTACTCCGATCTATTTGGTGGTTTGTTTTTATCTTGTAACGTTGTTTGTTTTGTGGATGTAGGAGTTTTCTAGTTTGTGAGATGGATTTATCTTTTTTAATTATTGTATATTTCTATATTTTTAGAGGTATCTCCCCTTAGAGAGTGTTTAGGAGGTGGTGTTTGGTTTTTTTGTGGTTTTGCGTTGTTCCCCTAGTGTGGTGGTTGGGCTCCTATGGTGGTAAGAGCTTTGAGAGGTATCTAGTGGGGTGGCTCTTCAGACGACCCCTTTATATTTCCTCTATATTTTGGTTTTGGATTATCGAGGATGAAGATGTTTTGAGAGGTATCTAATGTAAGGTCTCAGATATTCATGGATTGAACCTTTTCATGTTTTGAAAGACCGAGGTGCTCAGAGGAAGCTCATATGGATTCAGATGCAAGATGTTGGATGCAGGGGAGGATTTCACATCATGAGAAGTTACATGATGTGAAAGAGGGTTTCATGCCATGTAATATTTTAGTGCTTTAAAAATAAAATCAAATCAAAAGGTGAAATTTTTTCGGCAGAAACCAACCTCGAGACATTACATGATGTAAAAGGGGATTACACATCATGTAATCCCCCACTCCTATAATGTTTTATGTGTTTTCCAACTACTTGAGTTGTCAAACACTATGTTTTTAGCTTCACACTCTCTTATCCTAGGTGACCCATCAACCCCCTCTTCATATTTTTGGAGATCCCTTCAATGAGAATCGATATCAGGATTCTATCATCGATCTGTGGTGACCTAGGTTGATCCAAGGTGTGTTTTCCCTTTTTTTTCTAGCGGGTTCTCCTAGTTTGATCTCATTTTCTCTTATATCTTTTCTTGGTGCTATAAAAGTTTCTTAACTATGGTTTTAATGATGTTTCTATTGATTTTTTGGTCCAGTTTTTCCATGAAGTCCTTAGATGGATGCAGTTCTTGTGGGGGGAATGATTATAGATCCATTGCGTGGTTTGTTCTCATGCGAAGAACATTGACAACCTTTTTGAGGTAGGGGATTCATTTATTCTCTATTTATTTACATGAAATTGTATATTTAGTATGATTTATACCCTTGGATAATAATGAAATTAAAATAATAATTACTTGAATATGATTAAATAATTCGTATCAATCGCATATTGATGTTGCTTCTTTGTACCATGATAACAGTTTTCCTCTTGATTTTCTATATAGTGTGATATCTAAGCATTTCTTGGTTTAAAATGTAATTTTTTATGGAAATTGGTAAATAATGTAAAGTGGGAATTAATAGATAATTTATTGGATAAAGTAGATTAAATAGACTTGTTTAATTAATCCAGTTGTTGTTGTTGTTATAATTTGATGATAATAAAATTGATGCAAGTGTGCATGTTTAATTGATTTTTTTAATGAACCTGAATAATGATGATTTCATTTGATAAATGAATTAAATTCATGTTAAAATAATTAATAAATTCATTTATGATTGTTTGAGATATCTTGTTGCTTAGGTTGCCTGTAGTTGGAACCTATGAATAATGAATCAGTCAATTAAAGATGGAATAAGAACCGGTTTTATGATAAAATATAATACCTTTATAGGTCCTGAGTTTCTTGTTTTCTTATAAAGTCCACTTGGCTTGTTATTTGGAGATGTGAGATCTCATTATGTGTGAAGGCTAGATGCCTTTCTTTAGGGCCAAGATCCTGGTTGCTATGTTTGTTTCCTACTACTTGTGATGCAGTGTGAGCCTGGGATGGTTGATTGTAGAGGGATATTGTGTTATGTGGTGTAAGGAGGCCCATATGTGGTGTGATCCTGGGATGGATGAGTCTAGAGGGCTATTGTGGTATGTGGGGAAGGGAGGCCAGAATGTGACTTGAGCCTGGGATGGCAAAGATTGGAGGTCTGTTGTGGTATGAGGGGAAGGGAGGCCTGGTTTTTTGTGGTATAAGATAACACCTGGAGTGGTGAGATTTTTCAGTATATGTATGTGGGTGTTGGGAAGAACACCAGGGATGGAATAATGGGTTGAATATGGGCTTAGTCATTTTTATGAAAGTTGGATGCTTGTTTGAATGAGTTTCTTAGTCGACGACCATATTGTTGTTTATCTTCATTCCATTCCTCAATGCTTGAGGTAGTGATTTTGTTTAATCTTCTTCCAAGAGTGGTGAATACACATGGGGTATACCATGTGATTTCCATGTTTAGATTCTCATGACTGGGTGATTATATGCTCCTGCTATAGGTGGAAAATATTCAAAAGGTAGTTTGTCTACTCATCGTGTTGATCCCCTTGTGTTTGGTAGATTAGAATGTTACCCTAGAATACCTGGTAATATAGAAGGCAATGTTGTTACATAAATGAATAAATGTTTAACCCATGGGGTTCGAACTTGTTGGTATGCAATGCCAAGGTTGTAAATTCTGAGAAGCTGTGGACTTGGTTAACTTATGCTTGGAGGGAATGGGTGTTTTTTGTGATTCTAATTAAATGTAATGTGGAAATTGTTAATTGTTAATTAATGGTTAAAGAATTAATTAACATAATGTGAAAATGATGAAAATTTATAAAGTAATTTAATGTAACTCATTAAATGGTTGTGTTATTATTGGATATATATTCTTACCAGTGGTCATTGGGAGTCTGAGAGACGTTAGTTGTAGTTGAGACTAAGACTAGGATATTCCCATAGCATGGTTGTGAGTTATGTTTCATCATGTACTTTTTGTGCTTCTATATGCTACTCCACTCCGCTGGTTAGGAAAATTGACGCCCTGGGGATTATGAGCCCTGGGTGGGGTTCCCCAACATCCTAGTGGGAGGATAGATGGTCGAGTACCCCCTTTTTCCCCACTATATTCTCTTATTATTTAATTTTCCTAGTATGTATAGTGGTTAGTTTTCCCCATATATGTATATATATGGATATAATGTATTGTGGTTATTTCACACACTTGTATTCTAGATATAGTTTTCTAAGGACTACAATAGGTATGATGTGTATAGGCTATGATGGCTTCAGGATCCTTAATAGGTGTATGGTATGTGATGGCTTGAGGTATAATACCCGACGTATGATACACATTATGTGAGATTTGGTGGCTCCTAGAAACTACCCGGTTACATTTGGTTATGTAGATGTGGTGGTGTGTTTCATGAGGTTCATGTTGTGGTGCTTCACCCAAGTATCTGTGCGATAGCCTTTTTGGAGAGATATTCTTAGGATGTGCAACATTGGGGTAGAGCAGAAAACTAGTGGGGAAATGGTATTGGGGTACCCATGATATTCTTTATTTTATAATATTATCTTTTATGTGATACTACGTTAGAGAATCCATAGTGAGGTTGTGAAATTAGTATACCAGTTTATGTGATGAGTTAGTTTCACTTGTCTTTCACTGTGCTTCAAAATGCTTTCTTTACCTTTTACACGAGAGGCTCTGGGGAGGATCCTACTGAGTATACTATTATACATGCCGTATGTATATATAAATTGTTTTTAGGTCACTTGGAGAATGTTGGAGATCAGGCTAGTTACTACTATCTTGGGGGGGGGTTTAGTAGTTGTTGGGGCTTCATTATCATTGTCATCTTTACTTTCTTTTGGTACTTACTGTTTTCCCTTTCAGTTTTAGAAGTTATTGAAAGATATTAAATTTTTGTACTTGGATTTTCTTTTATATTAGAGCATGAGTATGAGTTCTTTAGTATTTATCTTATCTCTCTCTTCTACATGTGTTCTCTTAGAGGGTAATGCCTCCCATCTACATGATTCTTATACCGTCGATTCTAATCACCAACCCAGGGCCTACAAGAGGCAGGACTTGGGGGGTCACTATCTCTCTTCTCTAATTGTCGGCCTAGGAGGGGTACACTTTGTAGGGATGGGGTTATGACAAGGTTGGTAGGGAAACAATGTCCGATGATCTTGGTGCGTGACGTAGTTAAGGGAATATTTACTAGGATATAATATTTTAGGGCCCCCTGTGATCCGATGCAAGTAATCTGAGCCTACCGAACAATTGAGTGGGGTGGCACTGCTTGTAGGGTAAAGAGCTAGGAGAGGTACATGCATCATAATGACTTGTGTTATTATTTGGATTTTTTTATTCTTGTGAAGTTAAAATGAATTAAATAAATCACAAAATATTTTTTGTGATAGTTTGAATTCTCCACTTTTATTATTTCAAATAAATTTTCATATATTTTTTAATTATTCATATAACCAAAAGGAAAGATTAAAATGATATTTAAGAAGACTTAGATATTTTTTTGAAACTTTCTTGAGGTTTAAATAAGCTGTTTCCTTGCCTATTTAAGAAGACTGATCTCTTTTTGAAACTTTCCATAGTCTCAATTGGCTGGATTCTTCCACAGATGAGGTCTTAGTCCACCAAATAATCTATCAACCTTCCCACTTTAATCCATGACAAATCTTGAGGTATAACAGGAAAGTCTAGCGAAGTTCATCTCGTAGCTTCCTAAAGATTCATTCTCCTTCTGCTTTCGCTCGAGAAACTCCTTCTCCATTCTTGTTCTCATGGAACAAGGGAAATACTTACTAAAGAAGATACCTATTAACTCTTCCCACTCCATTGTTTCAACCTGAACTCTTGGACTTGTGTTTTTTATCAGCTCCCACCACCGATCAACTTCACCCTCTAAGTGGTAAACAGCTAGGGTGACCTTCTCATGTTCCAAATAGCGGAGCATATAAAATATCTTCTCGATAATATCGATCCACTATTGAGTAATCAATGGGTCGATAGATTCACTAAAGTTTGGTGGTCATTATCGCATAATGGAATCAACAGAATTTTGTTCACTTCATGGTGAGATCAGTCTCTCAGCTTGATTCATATTATTTCTCATAACTTGAGTCACTTGTTTCATTATTCTCATGAAAGTTTCCATTCTGACTTCCATCAGAGGTTCGTCAGTGCATGGTCTATTGCGGTCACTATTTTCATGGTTCCTCCTATTGACCACCATTTTATAAAATAATAAAACCTTAGTGAGAAAAATATTTTATTTATGAATCTTTTAACTATAAATGATTTTATGTCTTAAAACTTCATGTTTTAAACAATTACATTTCTCTATAACTACTTCATAATGATTCATAAAAATATTATGATTAACCAAAAATTTCCCCTGAGAGTGTCGTAATAAAGAGTGAAGCAAGGCATGTTATCATGTACCAGGATATCGTGGGTCAAGCCCGAAACACCTTGTTGGAATTTTCACTCCTAGGTACATCTGTGCGAGAGCCGCCTCTACCTGCTCTTATGCAGATAGGGATGTATTTTCTTGATAAACCACTTACTCAATACTCACAAAAATACCAAGAAGTTTTCCTATATTTAAACTTTTCTATATTGTTCTTCCTAAAGTTTTCATATCATATTTTCCATAAATAACTAAAATATCCTTTGATACCAACTATGGAATCTTGCCTTTTTATTATATGACTTTTCATTACATTTTACAAATAAAGGATCTTTAAAGTCTAGTGTCTTGAAAATCAGGAAAAATAAAACATTAAAAACTAAAACACTCTTTTAAATACCCTTAAAATTATTATTGAAAATTTCATCCTATGTAAAATTACTTAATCTCATAACCTAGAGTCATACATCAAAGGAAAGGGTGAGTTGAAGGCCCAGTAAGGGTAAATAAGGGAATCAGTTTACTTGATATCAATAAGAACTTGATAAAAAACAAAAAGAAATGAATAATAGAAAAAGAGGCATATCATAATAAAAAAACCTTATATAATAACTTGAATATGTTGATACAACATTTAATTTAGATATTCATGAACATATCACCAAGGTTCATCCCCAAGGGGTCATAAAAAAAATTAACATGGTTGTTCACCAAGGTATCGTGAAACTTTTCATCTCTAGAGATTAAATTATTTACCCAATGAATTGGAGTGCTATTAGGTTGCACCCTTAATATGTCTTTATTTTCAAGTGTTCCACATATATCATAATCAAACATTTCATAAATAACCCATAGAGAATAAAAAAATGGGTTTCATTTCAAAATCACGACTTTTTAAAATTTCATTAAAACTTGATAGGTATGTCCTTTATAAACCATGGAAAGGGAGTGAGGGTTATATGTATGTCAATTATAAAATCAAATATATAATTTTTCTCTTTTATGAACACCCATAGAAACAATATAGGTCTGGATATTCACATAAACAAAACAAGATAATTTCTTGAGAGAAAGAGAGAAATTTTGAGATGAAATTTCTGTAGCATAACAGCTATATAACATGGTTTTAGAAAAAAAAAAATAGATGGGAAAATAATCACCCATAAATAAATGAATAATTTTATATTATAGGTACATAATAAAACGAAATAAGATCATGGTGTGTAATTACATACCACATGAAAAGGAAACTTGAAAGAAAAGAAAAAATGAGATTTCTTTTATGAAAATTCAGCAGCCTAACGATGTCACTTAAAATTCATAAAATAAATTTATGAGTTAAGAAAGGGTCGCTAATCATTTGGACATGAAATTTACTGTAATAATAATATATAAGAACATACCACCACATAAGAATATGGAAATTAGAAGACATAACTTAAAGGAAATCATGAATAAAAGAGGAGGGTGGAAGGTTCTCTTACCTTGAAGAGTGACTTAGAAAACATAAAGCTTGGGACCTTGGGGGCTTTAGGGAACCTTTTGAGGACTCTTTGGGAAGTAAAAATACCAGAGCTTTGTTTATGAGGATTTTGGAATGAATTCAATTAGGGAATGACTTGGTAATAAAAGCAAAAGTGAGGGAATATTTTATTAATTTCCAAGGGACACCTCATCAGTGGTATTTGCAAAACCATGGGATTTACCATGCTATTTTCCCATGGTATTGGCCACTTGGGACACCTCATAGAATATATTACTATTAAAAAGTTTACTAGAATGATTATATCATTATTACATCATTAATGATGTCATTAAATGCCTGAAACTCAAAACTGTATTTTCACTATTCACTGAAAAAAACATTTTATAAAAATATCATAAATTCACCCTAACCTAATATTGATGCTCTGAATTAAAAAATAAACATCATTATATGAAAACAATTTCCTAAATATTTTTAATTTAATTTTTAAATAAAATCATTATTTATTCCAAATAAACAACTTTAAATCTATAACTCATTTTGTGACACCTTGAAAAAGTAATCAAGGTCCCATAAAATTATCCTACAACCATAAGATTATAAAGTAGCCATTTTTTATTAAAATTTATGAAAATATATTTCTATTTTAAATTATTAAATAAATTATAAAATTGTAAATAAAATATTTATGACATAAAAAAATCCCAAAACTTATACCATGATCTTTTTTTACGTTTAAGATCTCTAAATTGTATTTATAAATTCATGGGTGAAGTTTCTATTTTTTGGCTGATTGATTATTCATTACTATTTATAAGGGTATGTTAGTAATCTTACTTTACTATTCATTAAAAAATAAGTTGATCTTATTATACTCTAAATTTCTTACTGGTCACAACTGTAGAAGACCATTTTTTGAAAATAATTTTACATTATTAATTATTTAAAGTTTACATAAATATTTTAAAATGCCCTTTTTCCCAAAAATTCATTACTAATATGGAATTATAAATTCATCCTACATTTATCAAGATATTTTAAATTCACCAAATTTTCAATAATAAGAAATAAATTTTATTTATACAAAAGATTTACACAAGTAACTAAGGTCACATTACATATCCCCTTATAACACCTACATAAGACCTAAGTGTAAGGTGTGCTATGGTGATAGAATCTTGGGGAGACTCAGACAACATTTCATGAGTGGTGATTTCTATCATCTTGAACTTCTCTCATAGGTGATTTTGTTCAAGCTTCACATGTTGGAGTTCGGCTTGGGCTTGGTCTAGAGCAAAGCCTAGTGATGCCACCTCCTTCCCAAGCTCTGACAGATGGGCTTCGTATGGCCTGAGTCAACTAGATGAGGCCATAAACTCTTATTTATGTATAATTTAACCAAGACCACTTCTATTTATATACAATAGTTGTAACGTTAAGAGTTTGTTTTCAGTGGTCCTATTGACCAACGGTTATATAACAGTTGAAACCCAACGATCTCATTTAATTATACTTACTTCATTAATTAAAGGATGTAGTTTTTTTTATTTTAAAATAACACACAAATTTAGAAAATAAATATTATTAAAAAGGATGGGTTGTTACACTTACCATAAAGAGCTTCATAGGATGCCATTGGAATTCTCGAGTGGAAGCTATTGTTGTAAAAGAACTCAACTAAAGGGAGATGTCAATACCCTCCAACATTAAATTCCATTGAGAAAGTTATCAACGTATCCTCGAGTGTTTGAATAGTACTTTCAAATTTCCCATTAGTTTGGGGGTGATATGTTGTACTGAAATTCAATTTAGTACTCAGATCATGTTGAAGACTTCTCCAAAAAATTTATGTGAACCTTGGATCATGATTAGATACAATAGAAAGTGGAACTCTATATAGCCCTACCACTTCCGTCACGTAAATCTTGACAAGTTGATCAAGAGATAAATCTTCCCGAATAGTGATAAAATGGGCATTCTTGGTGAGATAGTCCACAATAACCCATAACGCATTGTTTCCTTTGGAAGTTCTTGGGAGACCCGTGACGAAGTCTATAGTGATATTGTCCCACTTCCATGTTGGTATGGGTAGTTGTTGCAATAACCCTTTCGGAAGTTGTCACTCTGTCTTCACTTGCTGACATACCAGTCACCTTGAAGTGTAGTCAACAATCTCCCTTTTCATATTATCCCAGAAATAATGATCATGAAGGTCCCTATACATTTTCTTACTTCCAGGATGTATATAGAAAGTAGAGCTATAATCTTCATCCATCACCTCCTAATTTATTTCTGGAATAGATGGAAGACATAATCTTGTATGAAATTTTAGTACACCTTCTTGATCACTATTGAACTCAGAAAACTTCCCATCCTCATAGCCTCAAACTTCTTCTATAACAAAGGATCATATTTTTGAGATTTCTTGATCTTCTCTAGTAATGATGGTTGAGAAATAATTTGGGTTATGTTTGATGATGTACCTTCCCATATAATTCCCATGTACAGCTTTACTAGGTCATTGATCAAAGAATCTCCTTGAATCTTCATCATGGAAAGTACAACTGGGTCTTTCCTACTTAATGCATCAGCGACATTGTTTGCTCTTCCAGGATGATAATCAATTAAACAATCATAGTCTTTGAGAAGTTCCAAACATCTCCTCTTCCTCATGTTCAATTCCTTTTGTGTGAAAATATACTTCAAACATTTATGGTCTGTGTATATATCACATTTCACCCCATAAATATAGTGCCTCAATATCTTCATAGAAAAAATCACTGCAACCATCTCTAGATCATGTGTAGGATAGTTCTCCTCATGAGTCTTGAACTTCCGAGATGAATAAGCAATCACCTTTTCATCTTTCATGAGGACTCACCCAATACCCTTCAGAGATGCATCACTCAAAATAATGAATCCTTCTCCACATGAGGGAAAAGTTAACATGGGTGTATTAACCAATCTCTTCTTCAGCTCTTGAAAACTTTTCTCACACTCCTTTGTCAAGATGAACTTGACCCCTTTTAGAGTTAACTTGGTTAATGGATTAGAATGTCGTGATTTCTTTCAGAAGCCTCTTATATTATCCTGATAATCCAAGAAAACTATGAATATCAGTTATTGTTGTAGGCTAAGTCCACTCCTCTACAACTTTTGTATTTTCAGGGTCAATTGTGATTCCTTCATTTGTAACAATGTTCCCCAAGAAAGCAACTTGTTGTAACCAGAATTTATATTTTCTAAACTTCCCAGAAAGCCTCTCCTTTCGTAGAGTTTGAAAAATAACCCTTAGATAATCCTCATGCTCCTCGCAACTTTTAGAATATATCAGAATATCATCAATAAAAACTACCACAAAGTTACAAAGGTAGTCCTTAAAGACTATATTCATCAAATCCATAAAAATAGAAGGTGCATTAGTCAGTCTGAAGGGCATAACAACAAAACTCATAATGACTATATCTTGATCAAAAGTCAGTTTTTGGAATATCTTCTTTATTCACCCTCAATTGATGATAACCAGATCGAAGATCAATCTTAGAGAAGAATTAAGCCCCACGAAGTTAGTCAAATAAGTCATCAATTCTTGGAAGACGTTATTTTTTCTTCACTATGATCCTCTCTTGTTCAATATAATCGACGCATAGACGCATTGATCTATCCTTCTTCTTCACAAAGATAATATGTTCTCCCCAATGAGACACACTTGGTCGGATAAAAACCTTCTCAAAAATATCATAGAGTCATTTATTTAACTCCTCTATCTCCACATTTTCCATCCTATATGGGGTCTTTGTTATCGGATGTGATCTAGGTATGAGTTCAATGTAGAACTCTACCTCCCTTTCTATGGGAGGTTCGGGTAACTCCTCAGAAAATATGTCAACGTATTCCTAGATTATGGGGACATTTTCTATCCTCAAACAGTCATTTCCTTCTTCTTCTTCACTGATCAACTCCATAATGAAGGATATAGGACGTTCTTCTAGACAAATATCAGGTTGAGATATCTCTCCTTATAAGATAACTCTAGGTTTTCCATTCAAGACTACTGAGATTTACTTCCTTCTATATTTGATCTTAGCATTATACTTTGAGAGCCAGTCTATACCTAGTATAATGTCGAATTCTAGCATGGGAATGACTACTAGATTTGCAATAAGATTGTTCTCACTAAAGTAAATACAAGACTTTCTAAACACTTATGATGCTTGGATAATCCCACAAGGAGTCTTGAATAATAACTTCACTTTTAGAAAATTGGGTGTTGATTCTAAATTCTTGGAAAACTTGGAGGAAATAAAGGAATGTGTAGAACCAGAATCAAACAAAGTACTTTATATCTTTGAGAGAAAAACAACAGTACCTGCCACCACATAATTTGGCACTTCAACTTCATCTGTAGTGATTGAAAAAGTATGACCTTGATCGCGTGGTCGTTGTTGACGCTAATGGTGATTCCCCTCTAAAGCCCTCTAATTTGGACAGTGATTAGTAAAGTTCCCAATTTTTCCAAACTTATAGCATTTGACACCAGGTAGGGCCTTCACCATCTTCCCCTTTTCTTTAGTGTTGGGAGTTTTTTTCTTCACACCACTATGACAATTCCTCACAATGTGGTCATCTCTACCACACTTGTAGCACTTCCCACTCCCGAGCAGGTAGATACATGAATGCTTCTTCCCACATTTATTACACATGGGATGTTGTACTTTATTGCCTCCTAACCCTTGATTGAAGATCATCCCTAAGCTTGTCTCCATCGATATTTTCTTTTCATTGGATTTATGAGACCATTACGTCTCACAAAACTCCAGTTCGACTTTCATCACACTTTACACGATCTCCTCATAGCTATCATAATATCGGTTGGAAAGATTCTTCCACAGATGAGGTATCAGTCCACCGAAGAATCTATCAACCATACCATTTATATCCATGACAAAGCTATAGGTGTAACGTGAAGGCTTTGTAAATATTATCTCGTAGCTTCCCACAAATTAATTCTACTTCTGCTTCAGCTTGAGAAACTCATTATTCATTATTTTTCACATCGATCGAGGGAAATATATATTGAATAATATCCCTCCAAACTCTTCCCACTCCATAGCTTCAACATACACTCTTAGCCATGTGTTTTTAATCAGTTCTCACCACTGATAATCTTCTACCTATAAGTGATAAACAACCAAGGTAACCTTCTCTTGTTCAGAATAGCAGATCCTAAAAATTATCTTCTTGATAGAGCTGATCAACTGTTCAACAATCAATGGGTCGATAGAACCATTGAAGGTTGGTGGTCATTGACACATAAAGTATTCAACATAAAGATGTTACCTTTGAGGTTAGATTGGTCTCTTGTCTTGATTCATGTTATTTCCCATAACTTGAGTCAGTTGGTTCATTATTCGCAAGAAATTTTCCATTTTGGATTCCATAGGAGGGTCTTCAGCACATGGTCCATTACGGTCACCATTTGCACAGTTCCTCCTATTTCCTTCTATTTTCTAAGAGAAGAAAACCATAGTTAGAAGATTATTTCATTTATGAATATTTTAACTATAAAGGATTTTATGTCATAAAACATCATGCTTTAAAAAATTACATTTCTCTATAAATCCTTTATAATGATTCATAAAAATCTTATGATTAACCAAACATATCCCTCAGGATTTTCATAAGAAATATTTCAGCAAGGCCTGTTATCATGTACCAGTATACAAAGGTTCAAGCCTGAAACTCCTTGTCGGAGTTTTCACTCCTAGGTACATCTGATCGAGAGCCGCCTCTACCTGCTCGAATCCAGATAGGGATTTATTTTCTTGATAAACGACTTACTCAATACTCACCAAAATAACATGAAGTATTCCTATATTTACACTTTTCTATAGGTTTATTCCTAAAGTTTTCATAGCCTAATTTCCATAAATATCTAAACTTTCCTTTGATACCAACTATGGAATCCCACCTTTTTAACATAACCTTTCATTACATTCAACAAACAGATGATCTTTAAAGTCTAGTGTCTTGGAAAACAGGAAAAATAAAACATGAAAACATAAAAAACTCTTTTAAATCCCATTGAAAAGCTTATTTAAAAATCTATCCTATGTACAATTAATACAACCCAAAACCTGGAAACATATATCAAAGGAAAGGGTGAGTTGAAGGCCCAATAAGGGTAAACAAGGGAATTTGTTCACTTGTGATATTAATAAGAACCTGATAAAAAACATACATACATGATCAATGGAAAAAAGTAATATCATAATAAAAAGATCATTAATCATAACTTGAATATGTGGCTACATCATTTCATTTAGACATTCATGAACATGTCACCAAGTTTCATCCCCAAGTTGTCATAAAAAATTTACCATTGTTATTCACCAAGGTATCGTGAAACTTGTCATCTCTAGAGATTAAATTCATTACCCAATACATTGGAGCACTATAAGGGTGAACCCTTAATATTTATTTATTTATATGTGATCCACATATTTCCTAATCAAACATTTCATAAATAACAAAAAGAGTATAAAATAAATGTCTTTCATTTCAAAATTGTGACGTTTTAAAAGTGCTTAAAAATAAGATCATTATGTCATTTATAACTCATGGAAAGGGAGTGAGTGTTATATGTATGTAAATTCCCGAATCAAATAGATCAATTTTATGTATTTATTATTACCCCTAAAAATGAAAATATATTTGGGTATTCACATAAATAATACAAGATAATTTCATAAGAAAAAAAGAGAGAATTTCCGATGAAAATTCTGCAGCATAATGGCTATAAAACATGGTTTTCGAAAAAAATGAAAAGAGAGGGGAAAAGAGTAACCTACTCCTAAAAAATCATAATATAGTATGGGTACAGAGTAAAAAGAAATAAGATCATGGTATTTATATTTTAAGGAAATACCATATGAAAATGAAACTCGAAGGAAAAGAGAAGATTTGATTTCTTTTATGAAAACTTGGCTGTCTAAAGGTGTCACTTAAAAATTTAGAAAACCAGTTGATTGGAGAGGAAAGGGTATCTCATCAATTGAACATGAAATGGACAGTAATAATGATATAGAAGAACATACCCTCACATAATAAAATGGAAACTAGAATACATAACATAAAGGAAGTCATGACTTAAATGAGGAGGGTGAAAGGTTCCCTTACCTAGAAGAGTAACTTCGAAATCTTGAAGGATGGGACCTTGGGAGATTGAGGGAAACTTGGGAGGACTTATTGGGATGTAAAAATACCAGATATTCAGTGAGGATGAATTTGGAATGAATGAAATGATGGAATTTGTTGGTATTTACAGCAAATGTGAGGGAATATTTTATTAATTTCTAAGGGACTCCTCATTGGTGGTATTTTCAAAACCATGGGAATGCCTATGGTATTTTCCACTTGGGAAACCTCATAGAATATCTTAATATTCGCAATTCAACTAGAATTATTACATCAATATTGCATCATTAATGATGTCATTAAACACCCGAAACTCAAAACTGTATTTTCACTATTCACTGAAAAAAACATTTTATAAAAATATCATAAATTCACCCTAACCTAATATCGATGATCTGAATTAAAAAATGAACTCCATTTTATGAAAATAGTTTTCTAAATATTTTTAATTTAATTTTTAAATAAAATCAATATTTATTAAAAAAACAACTCTAAAACTATAACTTATTTTGTAACACCTTGAAAAATTAATCAAGGTCCCAATAAAATTTTCATATAACCATAAGAAAATAAAGTTACAATTTACAATTACATTTTATGAAAATAAATTTTCAGTTTAAATTATTAAATTAATTGTAAAATTGTAAATAAAATATTTATTACCGAAAAAATAACAAAACTTATACTATGATCATTTTCACATTTAATATGTATAAATTGTATTCATACATTCATGGGTGAAGTTTCTATTTTTTTGGCCGATTTATGATTCATTACTATTAATTACTATTCATAAGGGTATGTTACTATTCATAATTTATTATTCATCAAAAAAATTGATCTTATTAGACTCTAAATTTTTTAATGATCACAACAATAGAAGACAATTTTTTGAAAATAATTTCACGTTATTAATTATTTAAAGTTTACATGAATATTTTAAAATTCCCCTTTTCCAAAATTTATCAATAATATTCATCCTATATTTATCCAGACTTTTTAAAAACACAAATTTTTCCATAATAAGAAATAAAAATTTTATTTATACCAAGGGATTACAAAAGGTATCTAAGGCCTCGTTACATAGCTCCTTATAAAAACTGCATAAGACCTAAGTGTATGGTGTGCTATGGTGATAAAATCTTGGGGTGGCTCGGACAACATTTCTCAAGCGGTGATTTCTATAAGCTTGAACTTCTCCCTTAGGTGATTCCATTCAATATTTACATGTTGAAGCTCATATTGGGCTTGGTTCAGAGCAAAACCCAGAGATGCTACCTCCTTGCCAAGCTCTGACAGATGGGCTTCGTATGGCACAAGTCTATTGGATGAGGCCATCGACTCTTCTTTATGTATTAATTAACCATGATCACTTGTATTTATAAACGAAAATTGTTACTTTTTAAGAGTTTAGTTTTCAACTGTCATATTGGCCAACAGTCATATAACCATCGAAACCCAACGATATCACTTCATTAATTAAAGGATATGAAATAACACACAAATTTAGGAAACAAATATTATTAAAAATATTGGGTTGTTACACTTGGGGGATTTATTAATAGACATAATGAAAGACTAAGAGAGGGTGGGACATGAAAATGATCTTGGGAGTGAATGAAATGGAGTAGAGGGGTGAGAATTTATAGCAAAATGAGGAGAATTGTTTATTAATTTCTAAATATAGACCTTGGAAATCTTGGTTGTGGAAAACGAAAAACCATTGGATTACTCATGGTTTTAGTTAATGATTTTTGGACATTTAAGAAGGTTTTTTGACTTGTATTCATGAGAGAACTAAAATATAATTTTTAACATTACTTTTGGTATGGGAAAGTAATTTTTTTTTAAAAAAATTAAACATTAATATCCGTTTTAAACATTGGAAGGTTATTTATAGGTTTAGAAAGTCATTTAATTCATTAAAATGCGTTATATTAATAAAATAGCTTATATTTTTGTCTTGGATTCACTTATATTGATTATTAAATTGATATTACATATTTATTAAGTCATAAAACATACTCAAAAATGAAAATCTGTAATTTATATTGACTGAAAACTCAAATATTTCAGAAAATTCACAAAATTTCACCCTTAATTAATTTCAACGTGATGATTTCAAATATGATTGGAATTCACTTTGATAAGGACCATCCATGATGAAGAATTTTTGAGTTCATTCCTTGAGAGAGAGCAGAGAGGATGAGTAGGCTACTAGAAATTTATCACTTTATGTGAATCTAAAATCTAGATTATTTAAGAGAAATATGAGAAAGAGGTATGACAATCACTTTCCCTTCCTGGTTTAGATTGAATCAATTCAGATTATTAAGGGGAGAGTTTGTTAAGTTGTAATATAACTTGAATGGGGAACATTCTAGTGCAAGAATGTTTCTGATGTGTTTGATGAGATTAGTGTGAGTCATTAATTTCTTGAAAATCTGATTTTAAATCCCCTGGAAAGAGATAATGGAGTTGGTATCACATGTTAGATATTTTTACAGATAATATTGATCTTTAGGCTAATTGCTCTAGTCTTCTATAGTGTAGATATTTCACATCGAGGAGGAATAAGAAGAAAAGGATGAGGGGAATTAGGAACGAAGTCCTATCCTGCAATATCTCTATATCATAGAAGAAGAGTAAGGAGAAAATAGTAGAGAAAGAATAAAACTGGTGCTACCATGTCCATGATATGAGTGTTGAGGATCTTGAAAAGGAATGAGGAAGAAGACAATAAGAAAATACTTGGTGTCCATACATGTTATTCATTCAATATCATAATACAAATTAACAATCGAAGACCTATACCTGAGGAAGAATAATGCATGTTGTTTTCTCTTGCTTATTTATTACAATACATGTGGTGTTGTGTGTTGGGAATGCATAAACGGGTATATATATCTTAACTCAAACAATGGTTTTAATATCATGATGGGATAATTAAAAGAGTATAATTCAATAAAAAGGTCACACTGATTCACCCCCACCCCCCTCACAGTGACTACACAATCTATTGGGCACATCAATGTTTATATTTTTCTATGCATATAGCCTAATGGATAACTACAAGGTCCTATCAAAGGATACCTGTAATTACTCATTCATTATTCATTTTATTTATTATTATTTTTATAGTTTGAATTTTCAAAGAATAAAAAGAAAGGGAGATAGTATGGGGGCTGGTTTGTGATTGATTCATGCAAAATTAAACAATAAATTAAGTATAATTAAATGAAAATGTTAGCAGGAAAGGTGTTGATCCTTAGAAAAACTTTAATGGATCCCATAATTATTAACATTTATTTATTTTATCTTTATTCAAATATTGAATTAAAAAACTAATCATTCAATCATCTTCTACAATTTTAATGTGTGAGGGATTACTATGATCAAAGTACCCTAAAATCACACCAACCACTTACTCTTCCATGGTGAATGAGTAAGAAAACTCCTTAACCAACAGAATGCACCTTCTCAATTATTTGACTCCATAATATTTCATTAATCTCCCAGCTCGCTCAACTCCGTTGTATGTTGATAGAGACAATAGAAAGAAGTAAAAAATGATTTAAACAATGAAAGTAGAAAAACTGTGAGTAAAATAAGTAGAGAAGAGAAACAACCACTAATTCAATTCTCTAAACTACTCACTTCCTTACTCAAAAATAAAAGAAAATAATGAAAATATTGAAAAAATAAAACATGATAATCACATACCTATTGGAGTTGGTGGTGAAGAACCAAATAATTTGTACTTTATGATTAATTTGTATTCATGGATTGGAATATTAATAAATACCTTATCATATCTTGATTATTATTCTGCATGACAATACATGTGATAATTTCCTAAAGATAGTTGTTTCGCTAAAGGGTCATAGAAGATCCCTACTATGATGAGAATCTAGAAGTGCCATAACACTATTCTTGAATTAATGTTCTATGACCAGATTATGTTATTTGAGGGACACAAATAATACAGGTCATTAGGGGTGAGGACTCATAAAACATTGAGGCACCTTCTCATGGTGCGCTCCCTTGGTAACATCTAGGATGATATTATGAGAATGAGACCCCCCAATAGGAAATCCACATTTCATAGTGTCATTGGATGTTCTTATTTGTATATGTGTGTATTGGTCCATAGACTTTATGATTATTATTAATGGATATTACAACTTGTGCACTTAGATGTATTGATGAAAACTGTGATGAAACACTATTCACAACAAGGTAGGATATGTTGGTTGTGTCACGAGTAATATTGTATTAATAGATAATGCGATAAAGGATTTGTCATTTATATTCCATGATGGAAGTTGATATCTCAAGCCATTTTATGAAATTGATATAGCCTAAATAAATCCATTTCCATGATGAGTAATGGGAGAGTTTAATTCTGTGATGTCAAGAAAGAATAATCGATCACATGGGTTGATGGAACTAGCATGAAACCCACTTGATTCAAGATATCGAGACAAAGGGATTACATTACATAGTAAGTGTTCATAGGAGGTGAAACATCATTAATATGTTAACTTCCTTCTCTATTGGGGTCTTGGTGTGTTTCTAGATGCTAACCTTGGACTTTAGGTAGGCTCCTCCTAATGTTACTGAGAAAGAGGTCTAGAGGGTCACACACTAAGTGTGTCCAGCTATCCCAGTTAAATATTCATTTAACAAGCTGAATAAAGATTATTTCTGATTGTGTTTTAATAATTATTTAAGAATTCCGGATCAAATTTATTTTGACACTAGTTATTCGAGAGAATATATTGTGGGTGAAATAATATATTTATTATCAAGTGGTGCAGTGATATTTTTTTAAGAAATAAATAGTCATTATTTGAGGTCTAATAAATGTGGTGGAGGAAATAATGAAATAGAAAAAAAAAAGTAAACACCGTTTATATTAATATACATTCCATGTAGTTTTTATGGGGATTTGTGAGAAATAATAATATTTATTTAATTAAATAATATAATGTTTAATTTGTTGGGCGCATGTCAAGCGATAATTATAATAGTAAAATTTTATTATTAGACTTGGGTTATTACTAAGGATTAAATGAAATGAATAAATGTCTTTGAGTAATTAATTCATTTTATTATTCTATATAATATAAATCCCAATTACATTATTCTTATTTAGATCTATCCCTTCTTTATGGTTGTACACAATGGATCTAAAGAAACCTCTCAAGCCAAGAGATAATTCATTTCCTCCTAGAACACTCTCAAGTTACAAGAGAGATCCTCCTCCACCAGATCAAGGAGAGCGATTTGGAAGTAGCTTTCAAGGAGATTGAAGGAGAACATCACAAGAAAAGGCTCTTATGCACTAGCACCTAGAGATCCATTCTGCAACGTCTAGAGATACATGGATCACGTGTGCATCACCACTAGAGGAAGCCTACACTTGGCTTCTACGATGCAACGACGGATCATATTGGATCGTGACAAAAAAATCAATGAAAATAGAATTCCATCAATGTAATTCTTTGCTTTTAATTAAATTAATTATAACAAACATATGATGATCCTCTCCATGGTTCTATGACTTCCCTCTTTCCTTTTCATTCTTAGTTCTATTCTAAATATTCTGCATTTTATCATCATGATGAATATTAGATTGATCGTTGTTCACAGTAAAATTAAAGTTGTGTGCACTCATCCACATGCTTCCGATACAGCCAGAACCTACAATACCTGCACCCATTCAGATCAATCATGAGGTTAGATCTCTATATCTATGGAGAGAGAGAGTATGGGGGAGAAGCACTAGAACAGTAGAAACTAAGAGAGAAAACTAAGGAAAAATTAGGAAAATAATGAAATATAAAATGAAACAATAGTCCCAAGGTTCTGGTTTCCTCTATATAGTTCCTTCATCCCCTATTTATAAGCAGACCCATCAGCTCAATTCCCTCTCGAAACTAGGGAATAAATTTATAAGAAAATTTGTCTCTGTACCAGCTTACGTGAAGGAATCCACCTATACTTGATCATCCCTCACTACAACATCTGTCTGCATGTGGAGGTTCGAATTCAACCCCTAAAGAAAAACATCCATATGGTGTGTACTTTCCTTGGTCTAGCTCCGCATAACATATTATACAATCTATGTTTGAGGATTAGAGAAGAAAAAATTTATAGCCTTACTTCCCTACCTCATAGATCATTGTAAATCAGTGCAACGGTTTTCTTGAACTTACTACGTAACTGTTAGATTTTTAGTTCTTAGCTTCACAATTAGGCTGGATCGTGGGTATTTAATTATACCTGGTATTGGGCCAACTATTGGAATTTTCTCTAGATATGGAAGAGATCTGAAAAATAGTGGTCTTTAGGTCTAGACTCGGGTGGATCTTGCTATGTATAGGGTCTTCTGCTCGAGCTACGGTCCCTGCTTTGGGTAAAGGGGTTATTATGAACACCTAGTGGGTAGCTAATCTGGTGACAGATAGCTGAACGAACAAAATAAAATGGATTTCATGGAAGTCACTATGTACCCATAAAATAGGTGGAAAATGGGATTTTTGGACCTCGATCTCTTTAATGACGCCCTTTTGTCCAAACAGGGGTGGTGCCTCATGTTTTATCCATTTTCTCTCTATGCGCAGATTCTTCATGAAAAATATTTCCTCCACTCGGATTTCTAGAAATCCTCTCTTGGACCTCGCCCTAGCTTTATATGGAGAAGTATTTGGGGATCATGAAACTTACTTAATAGAGGGTTGGGTTGGAGGATTGGGGATGGTTTGAAAGTTAAAATTTGGACTGATCCCTGGTTAATTGATAAAGATGGTATGCGGGCTACTTCCCCAACCTTCTCGGGCTATGAGAATGCCATTTTTCGCTGCTTATTTGATGATCATGGGACTGGGTTGTGTAAGGATAAAATCAATTCATGGTTCAATAAAATATACAAAAGATTATTCTTAGCATCCCCTACATGATGGATGAGGGGAAAGACTATTTATTTTAGAGAAATGACATCTCTGGATCCTATATGGTGAAGTCAGGATATAGGCTCGCCCTTGATGCTTAGGTTGAGGAAAGGGAGGGGCTTTGGAAAACTTCGTGGAAATATAATTTCCCCTCGAAAATATGCTATTTCTGGTGGTAGGTTTGTACTTCTATCCTTCCCACCATGGAATTCTTCACCTTCCTCCGTGTTTTGAGAGATAAGCATTGTCCCCTTTTCTCGGGTGTTCTAGAAATCCTCTACATGCAATCATCTAGTGCCCAAGGGAGGAGGAGATCTAGATTTCTTAGGGCTATGTTACGGATCTTAGGCTGGATATGGCACCAGACCTTCCAATGTTGTTGATGCTGTGGTATTCTTCTTTCACTACTGATAAAGTTTCCTCATTGTGTATCGTGGATTGGATCATCTGGGTTCGATGAAATGACTTCAACTTTAATCACATAGAAAATCCTTCTGAGTTCTTGATTGAACGGGCTACCTCCTGGATTGACGGGTGGAATCGAGACTCTGATCGGCATGGACTCATTGGCACTCACACAACTGTTTCATGATGGTGCCCTCCCCCAAAAGGGATCCTTATTATTAATGTTTATGCCTATCTCTCCAAGGATGGATTTTTTGTAATTGGACTTTTGTCTCTGGACCATCATGGACAAATCATTGCTACCAAACATGAATCACACCATGCTCTCTGGGATCCAGTTGTTTCTTAATCCTTCGTTGTCCTTATTGGGCTGACATTTGAAAAAGATTTTGGATGGAATGCTATCCACATTAAAGGGGATTGTCTCACCATCATCAATGCTATCAGGATTATTGATGGCCTTCAATATTTTGGCTCCCTCATTAGAAAAATCCAGTCTCTCAATAAAAGATTCATAGCATGCTCCTTCTCTTTCATCAAAAGGGAAGGAAATGAAGCAGCCCATCATCTGGCTTCTTTTGGCCTTTCAGGCGTGAATCCTCTCTGGCTTGATCATTTTCCATCACGGTTGTATGATTTTGTTTCTATTGATCTCTGAGATTAATATGTCATCTTCCTCTATCACAAAAAAGCTGGGTAATGTTAGATGAAATCTACATTAGGTGGGATCTAATATTAGGGTAGTTACAACGTGCCAGGTAAGGGGTAATTTAGGCTCGAATTAGACCGGATGGGGCCAGGCCATAATGAGCCTCCAAAAAACCGAGGCACGAATCACTATTAGCGTCGTGTTGGATCGGGCTGCATCGAGCTTTTCGGGTCGTGTCATGAGCCAGCCTTCGATAGATAGATTTTATGAGATTTTATTATTTTTAAAATAAAATATATAAAAAATTAAAAAAAAAATTATGTTCTTTTAACATTTTTTAATTTTTTTTCTAAACATTAGTTTTTAAAAAATATTTTTAAAACGTTTTTTAATGATTTTTTAAAATGTATTTTCTCAGGTTTTTAAAAAAAAAATTATTTAAAACACTTTTTAACCTATTTTTTTACATCTTTTTTAATGTTTTCTTAAAATTTCATTTAAAAGATTTTTTTAAACATTTCTAATATATTTTAGTTTTTTTAAATGCTCAAAATTTGTTTTACAAACTTTTATTTTATTTTTTATCCATAGTTTCATTTTATAACTAAAATGTTTTTAATTTAACTTCCAATCATATGATATATTTTGAATTTATCACTTCATGCATTTCACAAAACTCCTCAACCCCAACATCACATGACTATTATAATTGTAAAATTTTCTTTAATTTAATAAAAATCTAAAATATAAACATGTTCATAAAATAATTAAAGTATGAATAAATTATTTGAAAACATAAAATTAAAAAAAATGAATTTATAGCGATTTTCATGTTTAAATAAATATCATTCATCATCGTAAAAAAATATACATAATAATATGTGCAAGTTGAAAAAACAATTAATGAGAGGTTGTGGGATGTGTTGATTTTTTTTCTAAATAGATTTATATATGTGAATATATATATATGTACAAATTGAAAAAAAACTAACGAGGGGTTCGGGGTGCACAATAGTAGGTGGGTGTGTTATTTTTTTTTCTAAATAAATTTATGTTTCTGTAACTATTTTTTAAATAATTTTTTCTAAAAATTAATTTTTAAAAGTTTATATTGAACTTTTATTTTAATTTTTTTATCTTTTTTTAAAATGTTTTTTTATGTTTTAATTTTTTAAAATAGATTTATATATGTTAATATATATATATATATATATATAATGTACAAGTTATAGAAAAAATTAACGAGTGGTTGAGGGTGTGAAACACTGGGTGGGTGTGCTAATTTGTTTTCTAAATAGATTTTTGTTTTTGTAAATGTTTTTTAAATCATTTTTTTTCTAAACATTAACTTTTAAAAGTTTATATTAAAATTTTATTTTAAAATTTTATAGACGTTTTTTTAAAAAAATTATAATATTTTAATTTTTTTAAAAGAGATTTAATTATGTTAATATATATATATATAATATGTTAAAGTTATAAAAATCTAAAATATAGACCAATTCAGAAAATAAATAAATTATAAATAATTTATTTGAAAACGTTCGATTAAAAAAATTAATATGCACCAATTTTCATATTTAAATAAATATCATTCATCATAATAAAAAATATTCAGAATAATATGTGCAAGTTGTAAAAAGAAAATTAATGGGAGGTCGGAGAGTGTGTGAATTTTTTTCTAAATAGATTTATATGTGTGTGTGTGTGTGTGTGTGTCTAATATGTGCAAGGTGTAAAAAAATTAACAAGTGGTTGGTGGTTCACAACAGTAGTGTGTGTGCTATTCTTTTTCCTGAAATAGATTTTTGTTTTTGTAAATTTTTTTAAATTTTTTTTTATAAACATTAATTTTTAAAAGTTTATATTAAAAATTTATTTCAAAATGATTTTAAACATTATTTTTAATGTTTTAAGTTTTTAAAATATATTTATATATGTTAATATATATATATATATAATATGTGAAAATTATAAAAAACAACTAACAAGGGGTTGTGGGTGCACAACAGTAGGCGAGTGTGTTAATTTTTTTCTAAATAGATTGATGTTTTTGTAAATGTTTTTTTAAACCCTTTATTTCTAGAAATTAATTTTTAAAAGATTATTTTAAAATGTTTTTTAACCATTTTTAAACATTTTCTTAATGTTTTAATTTTTTAAAATAGATTTATATGTGTTCATTTATATATATATAATATGTGGAAGTAATAAAAAAATGAGGGGTAGGGGGTGTGCATCAGTGTGTGGGTGTGTTCATTTATTTCTAAATATATTTATACATTTGAATATATATATAATGTGTGCAAGTTGTAAAAATATTAATGAGAGGTACACATAAGTAAGTGATATAATTTTTATTCTAAATTGATTTATATATGTATATATAATACATATAATATATGCAAGTTGCAACATACATAAAAATTAAAAATGTGGGAGGGGGTGTGCGCAAACATCATTGGTTTAGTGTGTTTCTTTAGTTAATATACAATGAGTTATTATATATATATTATGTTATATCATTTATTTCAAAAAGTTTTATTTAAAAAAAGAAATATATATATATATATATATATAATATGTGTAAGTTGTAAAAAAACTGAATGAGGGGTGCACAACAGTGAGTGTATGTGTTAATTTTTTTTCAATATATTTATACATGTGAATATATATATAATATGTGAAAGTTGTAAAATAAAATTATTGATGAGTGCATACAAGTGGTCGAGTTATTTTTTTTTCTAAATAGATTTATATATGTATATATATAATATATGCAAGTTGCAACATAATTAAAAAAAATAAGGTGGGAGGAAGGTGTGCGTGAACATTTGTGGGTGAGTGTTTTTTATCAATATATAATGAGTTAGTATATATATATATATTATCTTAAATTATTGATATATAATTATATATATATATATATATAGTCTAGTAAATTTAAACTAGGCGTACCGGCCGAACTAGTTGATCTAGGCGCAAACTTGGAAACATGAGGTAGGGGATTCGAGTCTCTTTACTAGCAGTTTCTCAATATTTTTTTAGAGAGGGAAGGCTTTTACGAGTTGGAATTCATAGAGGCCCGCATGATAGCCTTTTTTAGCATGTCCAGGCCCAAACCGCAGGCCTGCTTGCATTAGCCCTGCCCGACGGACCATCAGCCTTATCCTGACTCGGTTCGGGCTTTTGCAAGTTAGACCACTCAGGCTTTCGTCCTGAGCCAGTAGGGATTTCGAGCCGTTGGTCCAGAATTACACCCTTAGTTCTAGGCTTCGCTACATTGATGTAGTGGTCGAATCCGTGTTACAAAGTGGGCTTGTTTTCAACTGAGGATGTCTGGCTTAGATTGCGCCATGTGTTGGGAAGCTATAGAAAATTTGGGTCTTCTAATTGGGTACTTTGTTCTAGTTGATGGATCGTTGCAGGGAGATTGAGGGGTTAGCGTTCTATTTTTTGGATCTTTGTTTCTTGATTTTGGGATTCATCACATTTATTGATAAGAGAGAAAATTATTATTGGAAATACTTATCTCTACATTAATTGGGGATTTTATCCCAACATTAATGGAGAGTTATTCTCAATATTAATAGATGGAAAAAAGATGTTGGCTGCATTAATTGGTTATTATGGACATGGTGTCTATATAATAGGATGTGATAACATATTTTGAAAGTGTCAACATGATGTAACCTGCAAAAGAGAACCGGGAAGGGGTTGCCGAGTTTCTGGTGGCCTATGTGAAACAACAATGATGACACAATTAACTTGTACGCATGGAGAGGTTATTGAAAATATGTTTGAGATTTTGTCCACCGAGAGAAAGAATGGGGATACCACACCGGTTGTAGCATGTGTGGTGCATCATCTTTTAACAGGTGCAGAGCAGCAGTGACACAATCGATGATTGGAGCCATGTATCAAAAGTCTTCCTGATAACCGTGATCAGGTGTCATGTCCTAGTTAATGATTGGTGGTATATCATGATGGAGAGATAATGAGAGAAATCCTTCAGGTGTTTCAAGTTTGATGCATGTTTGGATGAATATCTCTAAGGTAGTGATTTTTTGTCACAGATTGATCTTTCGATACATTACGTTGTTGAGATGTTTTTCAGAGAGAAGGTGAAGGTGTATTGGGGTGTGGTTTTCACACAAGTTTTCTACGCTCTCTCATTTTTAATTCATGTTTGTAAATTACTTGGATTCCTTGTATTCTAGGACTCATAGTGGAAATTTTCAGAATGGCCCAGTGGTTTTTTAATCCTCTGTATTGGAGTGTTTCTTCATGTTAAAAAATCGTGTGTGCTAATTTATTTATTTTTCATATATCGCTTCCATATTTCATCGGGGTTTTCACAATATTTTGGCAAGAAATTTTTGGCCTGGAATTTGGATTCTCCCCAAAAACTGGTATCAAGGATGATGGTTTGGGCTTGCAATTTATCATGAGAATTAGGGATGTTTTTTAAAGGACCACTGATGCATGTGCAGAGTAGAATAAGGTTTGGATATTAAAGTAGGTTGAGCGAGGTGATACACATGTCTGCTCATGGGATGTTGAGCAGAGGGAGAAGTTTATTTTGGAAGTTTCTCTAAATTAAGTAGTAATAACTATTATGGGGGAGCCATATGTTTTCGATTCTAGTATTGTTCAATGGGACAATGCATATATAGATATGATGAGGATTTCAGTGTTTGGTTTCCTTTTTTACAAGGGGAGATGATAATATTTTTGTCTAATGTGAAAAGGACGTTGTAATATTTTCTACAGATGATAATGGTTGGTGTGGTACCGACCTATTTTTTTCCAATTGGGTTTTTTGGATGTTTTTATTCCTTAATATGGTGAATGGGGGAGATTTTTGGGATTCATCACATTTATTGATGAGAGAGAAAATTATTAATGAAGTGATTTCTGTCAACATTAATTAGAGATTTTATCCCAACATTAATGGAGAGTTATTCTCAATATTAATGGATGTAAAAGGGATGTTGACTACATTAATTGGTTATTATGGACTTGGTGTCTATATAAGAGGATACACTAACATATTTTGAAAGGGTTCCAGCATGATGTAACTGACAAGAGAGAACCAGTAAGGGGTTTCCGAGTTTGTGGTGGCCCATGTGCCATGACGATGATGACACAATTATCTTGTACATGTGGAGAGGTTCTTGACAAGATGTTCAAGATTTTGTCCATAGAGATGAAGAATGGGGATATCACATTGGTGGTAGCATGTGCAGCACGTCAGCGTTTAACAGGTGTGGAGCAACAGCAACACAATCGATGATTGAGACCATGTATCAAAAGTCTTCCTGATAGTAGTGATCAGGTGGCGTGTCCCGGTTAATGATCGGTGGTACATCATGATGGAGAGACCATGGGAGAGAAATCCTTCGGGTGTTGCAAGATGGTGTGAGGCTGACACATGTTCAGATGAAGATCTATGAGGTAGTGACATTTCATCAATATAAGGGTGATGTTTTGTCACATATTGATCTTTCAATGCATGGCATTGGTGAGTTGTTTTTCAGAGAAAAGGCGTTGGAATATTAGTGTGTGGTTTTCATATAGTTTTTCCATTCTCTCTCATTTTTAATTCTAGTTTGGTCATTACTTGAATTCTTTATATTCTCTGATTCATTGTGGATATTTTCGGAATTGCCCTGTAGTTTTTTAATCCTTCGCATGGGAGGGTTTTTCCACATTAAAAAATCTTGCATGATGATTTATTCTGGATGAAATCTACTTCATGTGGGATTTAGTAATAGGGTAGTTACAACATGTTAGGATTCACTGCATCAATATAGTGGCAGAACCAGTGCTGTGAAGAGGGCATATTTTGTACTGAGGATGATTTCATTAGATTACACCATGTGTTAGGAAGATATAGAAAATTTGGGTGTACTAATTAGGTACTTTTTTGTCGGCTAATGGATTATTTCAAGGAGAGGTTTGGTTTTTCAGTGAATTTGTTGGATCTTTGGTGCTGAGAACGTGCAACTAGAGCTAATGAGGTTTTCTTTTGGATGCCACAAATGCGTTGGGAAGATGTTCTCAGACCATAATTGGGTTTTGTGGGCATGCATGATGGAAGGAATGGGTGTTGAATATGGATTAATATTGTACCATATTGGAGTCCAAACATGGGATTCCAACCTCATTTTTGCACGAAAATTATCTTTCATGTGTCTTTTATTATTATTTTTCAATTATTTATGATCCTAAACACTGATGATATATCCATATATTGTTAAAGACTTAAAAAAATATGTTGTCAATTTTAATTTTGTGAAAAGGGGTGGGTTCACTTTTTTAATTTCCCCCCTTTGATTTGGTAAAAAGGAAATGAATCCCCCTTTAAATAGGTTTATTTAATTTTTTCAATAAGGAGTCAGGGTAAGGGGTGAAGGTTGTCTATAAAAGTAAACTATTCCCTATTTGAAAATAATCACCTTCAACATTCACCATCTCCCAATTACATTTAAAAAATAATTGTATTTTTTGGATGTTTCTTAATTTATTCAAAAATGAATATTTTGGGTGTTTACTTATTATAATATTTAGTATCATCGCATTTTAACCCATAACAATCCTTCTCTCTACACATGGTTTTTTAACCCCTTTCATTTGAAGGGTTTTTCATGTTACATCTGATATCAATTTATTTATTTATATTTTTACATTATTTTTATCTCTCACTTATCATCATACTTAAGGGATAATTATTTTTATCCCAACATGTGGTATAAATGGGAAATTCTATGTTGATAATATTTTAACATGGAGGTGAAATATGAGATCAAAAATTTACAAGGGAATAATTTTCTGTTGTAAAAAAATGAAGATGAAAGAAATGTTGCCGAAAAACAATTTACCACTAAAAATTGAAAAACATAGTAGGTGTTACCAAGGGGAAATTGAATGATATAGATGGAAATGTTATTGCCAACATCTATTTGGTTTTAACAGACTAGGTATTGTCAAAAAATTTGGAGAAAAATATAATGAATGAAATTTGGGAAACTCTGACGAGATAGTGTGAGTCCTAGTCACTACACAACAAAATTTTCCTAGAGAAAATTATAATCTCTTCGAATATCAGAGTCATCATCGGTGACTGACCACATCAACACCCTCAATACCCTCTTCACTCAACTTATTGCATTGGGATACAAAATTATAAATTTTGAACGTTCATAGATTTGACTCTAGAGTTTTTCCATATTTATATAATAACTCATTATCAACCTCATCAAAAATATCTTAATGGATATATTGATATTTAATGACATTACAGTTGCTGTTCATGAAGAGGAATGTTAGTGTAAAAATAAGGAAGATATACTATCAACATCCCATCAACCAAAGGCTCTGTCATTGAAAAGAGTAAAAACGATGGAGCATGGTTCCAATGAGAGTCAGGATCGAGGAATCTCCATATCAAAGAAAAAGAAGAAAAATATAAAATGTTAAAATTATGGAAAAAGGGGGAATGTCTTCAAATACTATTGGTACAAAAAGGGTGATGGGAAGAACTCTTAAGGAAATGTAGTGAGTACTTTTGGAAATGGATATGTACTAGTTAGTGAAGTGATGACGACTACTGAAGGTAGATGACAACTCAATGAAGCATGAATAAATGACTTAGAGGAAAAATGACACATAAAATATAGAAAGGAATGGTTGGATCAATATGAACTTATCTAGAAAAGAATTATGTGGGGGGGATGATCTATAGGTTCTAGGCACAGTGGAAGCATGCAATGGGCAGTGCACAACTTTAATTTTTTTCCATAATCAATGGTCAATATGAGATCTATATGATGATGAACTCTTTGATCCATAGAATTGAGTCAAAGAAATATACAAAGAAGAATTTCACCAGAACTGAGAGAGAGGATATCAACAAATATTGTTTATAATTAATTTAATTAGAATATGAATTAACTCTAAGGAATTCTTTCTTCATTGATGTGTTTGGTGACATGTCTGAAGTGAACCATCATTGAGTTGTAGAAATCAAGCATATAGATTTCCTCTAATGATGATCCACATGTGATCCAAGAATCTCCAAACATCACTAAAGGAGTCTCCATGTACTATCATGGAAGATCCTTATGCTTGTGTCGTAATCCTTTGATTACCTTGAGAACCGCTTCCAAAGAATTCTCCTTGATCTGGTGGAGGAGGATTTCTTTTCATCCTTGATAGAGTTCTTGGAGAATAGAGATCTTTAGTATTGAGAGGTTTTCTCCAAATCTGTTGTTCACAACTGGATAGGAAAATGATAAAATAACATAATTGGGTATTTGTATTTCTAAGGATAAAATAATATAAGTTCCCAAATGCCCTCAATTATTATTTCATCCTAGAAAATCCCCATGTCAAATAATAATTTTCATATTATTATTTTTCGACATGTGCTTAACTTATGAATTATAATTAAATATTATTTAATAAAATAATATTCAATATTATTATTTCTCACTGGACTATCAAACTTAGTCCGCCATTCTTCCATAATATTTATCAATCCTTTAATAATGTATATTTATTTATTAAATAAATATCACTTCATTATTTACCAATAAATAAATAAATATTATATTCACTACATAAAAAATAAATATTTATTAAATATTCCGCTCATAATATATTCTCTCGATTAACTAGTGAAGAAATAAATGCGATCAAGAATATATGAATAATTATTAAACCATGTATGAGAATAATATTTATTAAACCTATTAAATAATAAATAATAATATATTATTTAACTGAGATTCTAGATACACTTAGTGTTTGACCCTCTGGGCCTCTTTCTCGGTGGCATTAGGCGAAGCAACCTAAAGTCAAAGGTTAGAGTTTAGCAACATGCTAAGGAACCCATAGAGAAAGAAATTAATGTTTTAATGACATGTCACCTCATATAGATTCTTACCATTAAATATAATCCATTTATCACAATATCTTTAATCGAGTAGGTTGCAAGCCAGTTCCATCAACCTATGTACTCGATATCTCTTTCTTTGACTTACCAGAAATAGAACTTTTATATAGAAAACAATGTCCATGGATTTATTTGGGTTGTATCATTTCTATAAAAGGGACTAAGATATTAACTTTTGTTATTTAACAAAAGGGATAAATCTTTTCTCACATTATTCATTAATTCAATATTACTCAGGATGCACCCAACATATCCTACTTCATTGAAAACATCCATTATCATGGTTTTCATCAATACATATAAGTGTTTGACTCATAATACTCATTAATAATAATCTTAAATTATAAGGAACAATACAAATGTACACATATAAGAACATTCGATGACACATATAAATGTGAATTTCCTTTTGGCGGGAATCTTTCTCATAATATCCTACAGAATATTAAAAAGGGTGTACACCATGAGAAGGTGCCTCAAAATCCTATGAGTCTCCACCCTTGATATGATGTATCATTTGTGTCCCTTGAATGATATCATCTGAGTATAGAACATATATTTAAGAATAGTTTCGTAGCACTTCCAGGTTCTCATATAGTGTGGAACCTCTATGACCTTTTAGTGCAAAAACTACTCTTAGGAAATTATCCCATACAATGTCACACAAAAGAACAATCATGATGTGATAAGTAGTTTATTAAAATTAAAAACATGAAAATAAGTTATCATAATGTATAAAGAAGTTGGTTCTAAGGTACGAACTCCAATAGACATCCACTTGAACTAGAGCCAAATACTAACAACCTTTAGTCTGCTAGCTCTCACATGATACTCATTGTAACGTCCTGGCCCGGCTCACCCCTGAACAGGTGGCCCAACCGGTCGCCACATGACCTCAAGCGTATCTCCCCATACGCCAGAGGCTATAGACTAACAGTGAGGGTCTAAGGAGAGTCAGTGGGGAGACTATACCCTCATTTTAGTGTTCAAAAATAGACAAAGGTAATAAATATCGGAAATGTTATAATAAATGATAAAGCAGCAGAAAACAGATTTTATAAATCTTGTACAAAACAAATGGTCAACGCCAAATTATAAAGCAGATGCATGCCTGGCATGCTAATGATATAATAATAGAAAACAGTAATCAAAACAACATGATTTACATTCCAATGCGTAAATAAATAAATAATGACTCAAAGACCCAAGGGTGATCTCCTCAAGCATCCCGATCCTCCACTCGGTCCTCTACTCCTAACTCCCAAGTAAATGCAAATAGCATAGTCCTGCAACCAAATAGAATCTACTTGGGTACCCAGTGCAATGGCAACCCAAGTAGGGTGTGAGATATAAATCTCAGTAGGTCGGGACCACCATTTTCTACCCCAAATCTAGACATTTAATAAATAACTTAAAACACGTGAAGGCATGCATAAAATAAAGTAAGTAGTACAAGTAACTATAAACCCAAGTACCTGCTTCATCCCCTAGCTGGTGTCTGAACGTGCATTATACATTTGTTATGCATAATCAACAATCATTACATAATCATTTATCAATTATTCAAATATTATTAAATTAAGAAAGTCTTGAGATTCGGCCTATGCCCGACATCTTCCGAATAAGTCACTCAGCACAGATGTCTCTATAGACAATCTAAGTAATCAAGTAAAGACTAAATCCAATCTTGTGTTTTGGCTTGGATAACGTGTCATAAGTTATTCAATTTCATCTTTCATTTACTAAGTCTGAGTCCATCCACTAAAATTGGTTCACCCAATTCATAAATAAGTCTGAACCCTTTCTCATAATCAATTCACAAATCATCTAGTCAAAACAGCATTCATTAACCATTAAACTCATTTCATGCACGAACAACTGGACCCATAGTCCAATGTTAATTAATGGATGTAGAAAATCATGTCTATCACCCTCATGATTATTTGGAGCCTCATTCCTTGTGTCACAACCCATGGGTATTTGGAGCATGAGTCCCTGTCCTATAAAAAAATATTCACTTTCCAGATGGGTGTACAACTCCATGTCAAGCACCCCGTGAGTATTTGGAGCATCAGTCCCTAGCTCACATCCCATCTATCAATCATATATATACTTCTATGGTGTATAACGCCATTTCTAACACCCTGTGAGTATTTGGAGCCTCAGTCCTTGTCTCACAACCCATTCATTAATCTTACATATATATTTATCATGGGTGTAGAATACCATTTCTAACACCACAAAACCAATCCATAAATTAATTCAATAATTAATTAACAACACAAATCGATATTCAGATAAGTAAACACTTAATTATCCATTCAACATCTCATTAATTAATAATGAATTAAAAATTAATTATTCTATGTAGGCCAACTGAATAATTAACTCTACATTTAATTATCCAAATTCATTAACAAGTTTGAACCCATCCACTCAAACAATGGTTCTTCCATGACTTTAACAATCTACAAGCACACCATAATCATCTCAAAACATGTTGAAAAAAGCCAAGATATTTAGTGACCATCTCACACAACATATCATATCTCTAAACAACTCCATCCAAGACAACTTAAGGCATGGAAAACTAATACGCATCAAAAGGTACATCTGGGCAACATTTGTAACAAACTATCCATTCACAATATTAATTTAATGCATGCAAATTAATTAATTCAAAAATTAAATAGTTAAACCTTATTTCTTTAAACAATCATTAATCATCTAACCATTTAGCATTTAACATGTAATAATTAATCCATCCATTAATTATTACCAGTTTCCAAATTATATTCTGAACATGTCAAATATTCAAGATTCCCAATAATCAGTAAAATCCATAATCTCATTCCAACTCATGAATTGATAAATAATTCTACAATTAATTATCCTATTACTCATTCTTCCCATTCAAATCATTCAGTTTTTTAATCATATCATGCTAACTACAACAGCAATCCATGCTTAAAATCAACACATGTTCAAGTCCTCATTTATCTCATGTGGGTGGAATTACATAATAACATTAAAAGTGTCATGCATCGACATATCATAATCAAAGAAACTAACATTCTCAATCTATTTAAATAATATTTAATTATTAATTAAATTTTTAAAGATTTTGTACCCTACCACGGGGGTTTTCCTGAAACCATAACGAATGAAGAACCCTCAAGAGAAACGGGTTGATTCCTCAAGAACCCACCTTAGATCACTTATCCTAGAAAGCCCAAGGCCAAAACATATAATACTTGTCATCTACACACTTAGATTTACCCATAACGTGCATAGATCTATGAAAACAAGAGAATAGAAGATGTAGATCTAAGTAGATCTAAGAAACTGAACAAGAACGAAGAAAAACATCTACCAACCTCAAGAATTCAGATTCGATTTCCCAAGAGAATCCTTCAAATCACCTCCAAAATGATTTGGAGAGGTTTTACAACCTTCAAGGGAGAGTAATCCTGAGTTATGGCCTCTTAGGAGCTTAAACAAGCCATCAAAAGGAAAAAATGAGTGAGATCCATAATTTAAGGATCTCATTTAAGTGCCTACACAGTTTGATTGCATGGTTATACAAAACGTGCGCTAACCGTGCGTTAGCTACTGTCTTGGAAAACACTCCCCACATGGTTTGGCCACACGGTTATACAAACTGTGCGCTAACCATGTGTTAACCACTTCCTCAAAACTTCAACTATGCACGGTTTGGACGCATGGTTAGACAAACTGTGCACCTCCAATGTGACTTCCCCTTTGCCTCAAAACTTCTATCAATGTTCGAAAAAATGACATCTTTAGGTGTTCCAACACTCGTAATAAAATTCTAGAGTTCAGTTTAAAAATAATGACCCATTGATAAACAAAAAAAGAAATAAAGAAACATTCGTAATTTTAACCCGGTTCAAAAACATGGGATTCTACATTATACCCACCTTAAAAACTTATCATCCCCACGAATCCATCGGGAACCACTTTTAAATCAACCGACCTACCAAGGTCATTTAATCTTGTTAGAAGAGACGTGTTGTGTTCCTAATTCCAGACACACCTTTAACCCTTCTCAAACCTAATGGATAAGCCTTTTTTAAATAGATCCAAAGAGTACTCTAATGCTTAAACATCAAAATATACCATATATATTAGGTCATTAGAAGGACCTTTTCAATGTAAAAGTTTGAACCTCAATCGAACAATGGAACATGTTTCACATGCTTCCCTCAAAAGATGTCGCGGACCCAAAAGCCACTTCTTCCCTTTATCTAACGACGTACCTTTAAAACTATCCAGAACCATCCGCCAGTATAACAAAGTCCTTACCCAACATCTGGTAAATTTTCCAATTCAAGCCATCGCAAGGCTATTTTGAAAACAACTGTGCCCCAACATGAATAAAGAAGTATCCCAAAGGAACCATGCATCCTGCATACTCCCCAGATAAGAACTGTTCCTTAATCCCAACAACATTTAAAATGTAGTGCGGTGTAAGACAACCGTTGTCTTATTGTCTCCATGATGAGGTCTAGATAGGGGACATGCTCATCATGTCCAAAAGAGCTCACTAAGAGAAAATTGAGGCCATGAAGAAGATCAGTCAAACCATTACCAGAAAACATTGTTCTAAAAGCTCGGCATCACCTGCCAACACGTTCATTGAGAACAATGTGACAATACCCACCTTAGGATTTCCCATGACGTCTCAATAAATGATCAGCTGCTCACCAGCGCACTAGATTAAAAACAAGATCAGCATGTAAAAACACTCGGGTCTTTCAAAAACCATTCCATGCATTGAAATGAAACTGATTCTTTAACGCTCAAGTTACTCTACATGGAGTTGACTGGAGACAGTACTCAACAGTACAAAAAGACTTATTACAGAGTCATATTGCCTCGTACGACCATTTTCCTGGACAACTCCATAACCAGTCATCCATTACGAAGAGAAAAGGGTCAAATGACCAACAAAGCAGTTGACTATGCCTGAGGCACATCTAACCAGCTGACAAAGAGCACTACTCGAAGCTCAAGCCCACAGAAAGGTCAAGAAACACATCACCACCCATTTGAACAAGGGTGTCATTGGAAACTGGAAGTCCTACCTGGGACAACGGCACCCAAAAACTCCAAAAGAGTGAGAAAATCCATAGTACTAGAAAGTAATTTAAGTTCTGAGGGCGCTACTAACCACAGGTTAGCCCCTTACGAAGAAAAGGTGTCAACCCTAAACTGGGTCACTTCAAACAAGTCACTAGGCTCAAAATCCAAACATAAGGCCATTTCTTAGGAGAAGAACGTCTACAGAAAGTACTCATTCCTCCATTCCAAGGAAAATCAAGAAAAGTCTGAACTACCCATTACATGAGGGTTTTAAACAGTGGACACCACAGTAGGTTCCATTTACAAGCCTCTAATATTTAATCACTTTTAATCTTTAATCATCAAAAGATTTAATCAAAACATCAAAGTACCATTTTCAAAATGCCTCAAGGTAGAATAGGACAGTTTCATAAAACTCCCTTTATAAAACATTTACATTAGTTGACATCTCGTCATTTTCAAGAAACTTATCAAAATAAATTCCTTTTAAGAAGATAAGGCAACCTATAAGGATCCCATTTTAACTAAACTAGGTTCTCTATAAAGAAACCCAATAGAAAACTCACAAGTATTAAAATTTTATACTCCTAAACAGGTTATCCCAGAAAAACACTCCCCAACTAACCTACTTGGGTCCATTTGCATTTTGGAAACTAGCCATTTGATTTCAGATCAACATCAAACATCTTTATCATTTATAAGCATTTCACAAGGCATCATGTCATCGCATTTAATATGAGTCGTCATTTCCCAATTCATGAAGCGCACATACACTCCATGGATTGAAAATTGTCTCTCATTAATCGATACCAATGTCAATTTAGAAATTAACACAATCAAACTAACGGTCTAAATTATATGGGTGGCCACCACCAATCGATAAGGTGCCCATACACCTTATCGCTGGATTTTTCCTCCCATTTAACACAATCAACATCCATTTAACAATTTACCTTTATAAGCCTTTTCACATATCAAAACATATTTAACATGTTAGCATAAGTAGAAACATAACAACATGCTATAACACAGAATCTTGTCACAACAACAAAACAAGCTAATAACTAAGGCAGTACGGTATATAATCACTCAAGCATGTTAAATCTATCACCATAACATGGTATCTAGATAGGCATGCTAAAACAGATCAAACACGACATTGATCCCAAGGAAAACAATCCAAACTAGAAGTCATCCTAGTAATTCAACTACATAGCATGTTATATTCATCACATGTGAATATCTAAGCGACTAAGATGATGCATGTATAAAACTACCTTGCCATATTAGGACAAGAAAATTATTCTTTTCAATATTCTAAAAATCAATAAACAGTAGAAATTACAAAAGTAACTCAAGGTGAAATCATATCAACTGTAACATCTAATAGTACAAACATCAATTCCCATCCCGGGACACTTGGTCATTTCCCGTACATGAGGTGATCAGTCCCAAGCATGGCTATTAACCCAAGCACCGACACATTCCTAGTCTCCAGTCTACCAACCCCAAAATAGTAAGACAAAGGAAAAGAAAAGAAACCTAATCCTTTGATACCACTTTGTAACGTCACGACCCAGCTCACCCCTGAACCGGTGGCTGGACCGGTCACCACTTGACCTCAAACGTGTCTCCCCGTACGCCAGAGGCTGCTGACTAGTAGCGAGGGTATAAGGATAGTCAGTGGGGAGACTATACCCTCATTTTAGTGTTCAAAAATATACAAAGTCAATAAATAGATGAAATTTTATAATAAATGATAAAGAAGTGGAAAATAGATTTTATAAATCTTATACAAAACAAATGGTCAACGAAAAATTATACAGCAGATGCATGCATGACGTGATAATGATACAATAGTAGAAAATAGTAAAAAAATAGATTTTTTACATTATTATGTAGAAATAAATAAATAACGACTCAAAGCCCCAAGGGAGATCTCCTCGAGCATCCTGAGCCTCTGCTCGGACCTCTACTCCTAACTCCCAAGTAAATGCAAACAACATAGTCCTGCAACCAAATAGAACATACTCTGGTACCCAGTGCAATGGTGTCCCGAGTAGGGTGTGAGATATAAATCTCAGTAGGTTGGGACCACCGGTGTCTACCCCAAATCCAGACATTTAATAAATAACTTAAAACACGTGAAGGAATGCATAAAATAATGTAACTAGTAAAAGAAACTATAAACCCAAGTACCTGCTTTAGCCCCCAGCTGGTGTCTGAACGTGAATCATACATTTTTCATGCATACTCAACAATAATTATATAATAATTTATCAATTATTCAAATCTTATTAAATTAAGAAAGTCTTGAGATTCTCCCTACACCCTAAATCTTCTGCATAAGTCACTCACCACAGATATCTCTAAAGACCATCTAAGTAATCAAGTAAAGACCGAATCCAATCTTGTGCTTTGGCTTGGATAATGCGTCATAAGTTAATCAATTTAATATTTCATATACTAAGTCTGAACCCATCCACTAAAAGTGGTTCACCCAATTCATAAATAAGTCTGAACCCTTTCTCATAATCAATTCACAAATCATCATGTCACAACAACCTTCATTAACCATTAATCTCATTTCATGCACAAACAATTGGACCCATAGTCCAATTTTAATTAATGGATATAGAACATCATGTCTAGCACCCTCATGAGTATTTAGAGCCTCAGTCCTTGTCTCACAACCCATGGGTATTTGGAGAATCATTCCATGTCCCATACAAGAATATTCTCTTGCAAGATGGGTGTAGAATGCCATGTCTAGCACCCCATGAGTATTTGAAGCATCATTCCCTGTCTCACAACCCATCTATAAATCATACTTATACATCTATCGTTGGTGTAGAACGCCATGTCTAACACCCTATGAGTATTTGGAACCTCAGTCCTTGTCTCACAACCCATTCATCAATCATACATATATATTTATCATTGTTGTAGAATACCATGTATAACACCACAAAACCAATCTGTTAATTAATTAAACAATTAATTAACAACACAAATCGCTCTTCAGATAAGTCAACACTTAATTATCCATTCAACATATCATTAATTAATAATTAATTAAAAATTAATTATTCTTAGCAGGCCAACTGAATAATAAACTCAACATTTAATTATCCAAATTCTATAACAAGTCTAAACCCATCCACTGAAACAATGGTTCGTCTAGGACTTTAACAATCTACAAGCACACCATAATAGTCTCAAAACATGATGAACAATGCCAATATATGTACTGAACATCTCACATAACATATCATATCTCTAAACAACTCCATCCAAGACAACCTAAGGCATGGAAAACTAATACGCATCAAAAGGTACACCTGGCCAACATTTGTAACAAACCACCAATTGACAATATTAATTTAATGCGTGAAAATTAATTAATTCAACAATTAGTTAATTAAACCTTATCTCTTTAACCAATCACCAATTAGTTAACCATTTTCCGTTTAACATGTCAAAATTAATACATCCATTAATTATTACCAGTTTCCAAATTATATTCTGAACATGTCAAATATTCAATATTCCCAAAAATCAGTAAAAGACACATTATCATTCCAAATAATGAATTGATAAATAATTATACAATTAATTATCCTATTACTCATTCTTCCCATTTAATTCATTCAATTGTTTAATCATATCACTTTAACTTCAATAGCAATCCATTCTTAAAATCAACACATGTTCAAGTCCTCATTTATCTCATGTGGGTGGCATTACATAATAACATTAAAAGTGCCATGCATCAACATATCATAATCAAGGAAACTCTAATTATCAATATATTTAAATAATATATAATTATTAAATAAATTTTTAACGATTTGGGACCCTACCTCAGGTTTTTGACGGAAACCATAACGAACAAAGAACCCTCAAGAGAAACGGGTTGATTCCCCAAGAACTTATCTTAGATCACTTCTCCTAGAAAGACCAAGATCAAAACATATCATACTTGTCATCTACATGATTATATTTACCCATAATGGGTGTAGATCGATGAAACCGAGAGAAGAGGAGATGTATATCTAAGTAGTTCTAAGAAACCGAACAAGAACGAAGAAGAACATCTACCTACCTCAAGAATTTGGATTCGATTCGCCAAGAGAAGCCTTCAGATTACTTCCAAAATGCTTGGGAGAGGTATTCCAACCTTCAATGGAGAGTAATCCCGAGTTATGTCTACTTAGGAGCTTAAATGATCCATCTAAAGGAAAAAACGAGTGAGATCCAAAAATTAAGGATCTCATTTAAGTTCCTGCATGGTTTTCTCACACGGTTAGACAAACCGTGCATTAGCTACTATCTCCGTAAACACTCCTCACATGGTTTGGATACATGGTTAGACAAACCGTGCGCTAACCATGTTTTATCCACTACCTTAGAACTTCAACTACGCACGGTTTGGCCGCACGGTTAGAAAAACTGTGAGCCGCCCGTGCGACTTCCCCTTTGCCTCAAAACTTCTTTCAATGTTAAAAAATGATATCTTTAAGTGTTCCAACACTCAGAATAAAATTTAGGAGATTGGTTTAAAAATAATGACCCATTGATAAACTGAAAAAGAATTTCAGAAACATTCCTAATTTTTACCCGGTTAAAAAACATGGGATTCTACACTCATGCTTCTGCTGATATAGGAATTTAGTCAAGGGGTCTACCACATTAACTTTTTTGGGTACTCTGGTCACTACAAATTCACCCCTATGATAGAAATACCTCAAGAGGTGATACATTCAGAGTATATTCTTTATCCATTGGTGTGACCTTGTCTCTTTTTCTAGATCCACCACTGTAGTATTATCACAATACAATGTTTTAGGGTATTTACTACTAGGTACTACATCAAACTCCTCGACAAAGTTTCAGATCCAAATGGATTCCTTGGCTGCATCAGAATCTACTATATACTCAGACTCCACTATAGAATCAGCAATAACTGGCTGCTTCGAAAACTTCCATCTCATAGATCCTCTGTTGAGATAGAAAATAAATCGTGATTATGAATTCATATAATTTTTATCTATCCAAAAAACTTCGTCCATATAACCCTTGATGACTAGCTCCTCATCTCCTCCATAAACTAGAAACATATCTTTTTTCTTCTCAGATACTTAAGGATAACCTTAATAGTAATCCAATGCAATTCTCCTAGATCTAATTGATATCTTCCTACCATGATTAGTGAATAGAAGACATCAAGTCTAGTACATCACATGAAATACATGATTGATCCTATCGCTGAAGTGTATCATATCTTACTCATTTTCTCTTTCTATTATTGTGTATGGGGACAGATTTTCATAGAAATATGTAAACCATGTTTCACTAGAACCAATACCCTCTTGGATTTTTCCACTCTAAATATCTTTAGTATTTAATCAATATATATACTTTGACTAATTCCAAGAAACCACTTGGATCTATCATGAATGATATTGATCCCTAGATTGTAGGCTGATTCTCCTAATTCTTTCATGGAGAAACACTTGTTCAATCGGTCATTAATAGATTTTATGACTGGTATGTCATTTCCAATAAGTAATATGTCATCAACATATAATACTAGGATTATGACCTCATTCTAATTAAAACTTTTTTAAACACACATATCATATTCGTTTTTCATGAAACTAAATTATTTTATGGCTTCATTAAATAAAATGTTTCATGACCTCGATACTTGCTTCAATCTATAAATGGATCTCTAAAACTTGAAAATATTTTTGGCATCACCTGGAGTCACAAACCCTTCTAGTTGTGTCATATAGATATCTTCCTAAAGGTTTCTGTTAAGGAATGCAGTTTTGACATCTATCTTCCAAATATCATAGTCATGGTAAGATGTTATAGCAATTATGATTCTAATGGATTTAAACATGGAAACCAGAAAAAAGTTTTCATTGTATTAAATTAATTTAAAATTTTTAAACCCTTTATCCACTAGCCTTGCTTTATAGGTACATAATTTACCTTCCATGTTTAGTTTTATCTTTAATACTCATTTTAATCCAACTGTCTTTACATCAAATGACACATTGACTAGAACCCAAACTTGGTTCTTATACATGGAATACATCTCAAAATTCAAAGCTTCTAGCCATCTTGTAGGTTTTGAGATCTCTACTGCCTCCTTTTAGGATAAAGGTTCTTCATTATCAACCAATAATGAGTCACCATCCTTGGTGAATAGAAAACCTTATCTCTCTGTTTCTCTTACCTATCATACACTCCTACGTAGTGTCAGAGTTGGTGTCCTAGAACCAACTTTTTTTACATTGATTATATGAATATTTAATGTATTTAAATACTAAACATATTATTACATATTTTTCATTGTTCTAGATTACTATAATGTAATAATGTGCAAGAGTATTTTTCACATTAATAACGTCATAGTAGTTCCCTGCTATGATGTGAAACTTGAAGTGTAATGACAATATTCATAAATATTGTTTTTTTATTGGATGACTTACTATGATGGGACACATAGTATACAGACCATTAGGTATGATTACTCGTAAGCAGATGAGACTTCTTCTAATGAAGTTCGCACTTGGTAATCCCTAAGATGGGAGTTTATGAGAACCGACCTGCTAGTAGAAATTTTGTATTTTTTGGTGTCATCGAATATTCCTATCTGTGGGCCCATGTAATGGTTCTTAGACATTAATATTATTATTAATAGGTGTCATGGCTCACACACTTATATTTGCTGATGAAAAACATCATGCCATATTTTGGTGGGAAGTAGGTTACATTGGGTGCATCATAAATGACATGTTATTAATGGATAAGTTGAGGAAGGGTTTGTACCTTCCATTTATGAAAGTTGATATCTTGAATCTTTGAATGAGATAGAACCATCACCCTAAATTCCATGGCCATGGTGTAACGATGAGTATATCTTAGGTAGTCAAATAATGTTGTATCAAGCATGTAGGTTGATGAAACTATCATGAAACTTTCTTGATGAGTTATTGGGTCAAATAGATTATATTACACAGTGAGAGTTCATATGTGGATTTCGTCATTGTGAGTTTAAGTTCTTTATCATGGGTGCATTGACTCATTTCTAGACAGTAATATTGGATTTTAGGCCAGATTGCCTAATGACAATGAAAAAGAATCCTATAGGGTCCCATACTAAGTGTTTCTAGTGGTCTTTATTAAATTCTATTTGAATTTAATTAATGAAATAAATATTTCACGATCTAGAAATATTTTTATTCATGTTAAAATGATCACATAAATTAAATAAATATTTATTCACCAGATTGTGAATAAAATATATTTATTTAATTTATTGAACATTTAATATATATTTATTTAACATTTTTAAATAATAAATATTTATTTAAGAGAATAAAATATTTTATTTGGGTGTTAAATAAATGTAATAGGAGTTAAAATAGACCAAGACCATGTCCATTGATAAATTAATTATTTACAAGTCAGCAAATAATGTTTATCCAGTTGGCACAAAATATAATAATAATATCATTATCATTATGTGGCATGATATTTCATTTATAGTTCTATTTTGTACAAATTATTTCACCAAAAATAAAGGTACTGTTATTGTTATTATGTGGCATGAGTTTTCTCTAATAGTTATAATTTCATTTAATTATTGTTTCGAAATTAAATATTGTAACTGAAACCTCATTTTGATTAATAGGTAGGTACTTCTATTATGCCAAACCCTGGTGAATTAAGAATTGTTGAGACAAACATTTTCTATCTAAAATCATCTAATATCTCCCTCTTAAGAATGAGATATGTTCATCAAGACTGAAGAATGAGAAATCGAGGACGATCGATGCAAGAAATTCATTCTGTCATGCTAGCACTTGTAGAACGAGTGGTATTGATCAGAGACCATTGGTGCATGTGTGGATCACCACTAGAGAGATTCTACATTGGATCCTCGCAAGCACAAGGAAGGAAATTCAGAAGGTTAACTCAGGACGATCAACAATCATCAACGAATAAAATACCGAAGTCCAAGTTATTTAATTTATTCAGAAATTATTAAATTAATTATAAACATGATGTGCAAGATCCTCTTTCTTTTATCCAATGCTATTCTTCACTTTGATCAATATTTGATTTCAATCTGTGGACACTAGTGTTCATCATCGTATTGATCCCGAATTGGTAATCGATTAAAGAAAATTAAAATTTGGGACCTCCCAACTGTCATGCTTTCACTATGTCCAGAACCTTCAAGTGGTATTAGAGGGGGATCGTCATTGATTATAATTATTTCAATAATTGGTTGATGATTTATGATTTAATGATTTATTTTTTCAATTAATGGTTAACCATTCTTATAATCTGGATTTCAAGATATGATCTTCCTCTTTCTCTTCTCACGGAACTAATAGAAACGAATAATTTTTTGATTAAAATTAAATTGATGATCTCATCAAGAGGTATCAACGATTATTCCCAGGTAACATGATGGTACTCTCCATGTATTCATATTTACATGGAGTGTAATTTTCTATACAGGCCATGTAATCTAGATTACACACCAGGTAGTTTTGTTTAGTGCAACGGGAGTAATTCAGAAATTACTCAAGCCATGTGCATTAATGACATGTGGTGTAGTTAATTGTTACACCACTTGTTGACCAAGACATACTAGTGCATAGTCATCCATATTACATGCCATGTGTCCCATTGGATACGACATGTAGTACCTTAGGGTCGAGGGACAAACCGTGTATCCCATACATGGCTAAGGTGACCGATAACTATGTAACCTGGAGACAACATGATGTGTGGCCCACTGGACACGCCGTGTACTCCAAGATTTCTAAAATACGCCTCACACACCATGTCCCTAGGCATGTACTTCAGATAAGACGATGAAGGTAGTGCACACCATGTATTTGGAACTACACACTGTGTACTTTACCAAATTACACAGAAATAAAACTTTAATGTTTGTGTAATATTTATAATTACATATCATGTAGATTATAATGGGTGTTCACCATGTTACCTCCAAGGTTATGGATGAGAATCTCAGGGAAATTTAGAAAAGGATTAATATAAAATGATTGATTAATTAAATATAATAATTAACCAATTCAAACACTATTTATCTTAATAAGAACAATTAAATAATTGAATGATAGTTTTATTAAATGTGTAATTCATTGCATGTATGTGGATGATCATACGCTATACCAGACCTTCGTACTTGATTGGTTTCCTTTTAATTTATTTTGAATTAATTGTTGGTACAGGTGCCATCTCTTCTCATTAATATGTAGGTCTTGCATTCCCATGGTTTAGTTCATGTAAACCCACTTTTCTTCCCCTCACCTACGTGTGAGTAAAATAACATATGTAATGGATATAGCTTCAATGATAGTGGAGGTGGTTCAAGATGGAGATGAGACGAAACCAATTTTAGGAGATACAAAGGTGGACATTTGGAAAGCTATAAACCTATACCCAAGAGGTTCAAGGTGTTTCTCCCCTAATCCAAGGTTATTTTATCAACCTCTAGATAAACTAAACATTATAAAATATCATGATAATTCCCTATATGTTATTTCTATCAGTTTCATGGTTTATCATTTTGGATGTGTTGTCGCAATCACATAATTAATGAATTAAACAAGCTTATAAGATGAAACTAAAATAAACCAGGCTTATGTTTAAATAATATCAAGACATGGTTAATCACTAAAGTAAGTTACACTTAATATTAACAATCATGTAATAAATATAATAATCAATTTATACATAATAGATACAAATCCCTAAATAAAATATTAAGTTACACCAAGCCTTCTGTTACTTGATTAAGGGAAAGACTCAATAAAAATATCTATTTGACCAACCCTTGTTGAGACACTTACTTTTATATAGGAATACCTTTTTAATGTTTCAGGTTGACTTAACCATATTACATCAACAGGAGTAACCCTTGATAGACTTGGTGTAATATTGGAGGCAAGTGTTGAGGAAATTCAATTCAGGATTTTAGGATTGGGGAGTCCACTCAATAGATCAAGGAGCTACAAGACCATAGTTGGAAAAGACCTACCTACCTAAATAACATAAAATATCTTAACCTACCCTTGTTGGGGTTATGAGAAGGGTAATATGGATCCTTTCCACTTGAATTTCGAAACAACTAGACATTCCGAGTTCAATGGTGAGGGCTATTGGGACTTGATAAAACAGTGAGATACTTAATAAAATTAATTTATTATTTCTCATAAAATTTAATCAAGAAAGTACTAACTATCTTCTCTTTTAACTATATAATAAAAATTAAAAACTTTTCAACCACTCTATCCCTATGATCAATACTGGATAAAGACAATATCCTCACCGGTAGTAACTTACATAAATGTTTTAGATACCTTCGGGTCATTCTATGACATTAACATAAATCTTACATACTGGAGCCCTCATCATCTGATCCGTCTTCCCAAGAGGTGAGTGATGAAGAGTTCCCAGTCTATAAAAAAACTTATGAATTATGTGGTCGATTTTCAATGTTTGATGTTATCATCACTATCTAGTGAACTCATGAAGTCTCGTAAAAACATGGATTCCTATAGCATGCTTGAGCACCTATGAGGTCTTTACTAGGAGAGAGTATGATAGGAAGGGTTTGATATCTCCAAGGAAATATTTCAGAGTAATCTTGGAGAGAGTTCCCATATGGGCCTCATGTAGTCAATCACATTTTCTATATTGAGCATATGGAGGTTTTAGGGTTTAAACTCCCTGAAGAACTGGGCACCGATCTCATTATCACATCATTCCCTCAGATATTCTCCTATATTGTTTTGAATTTTAATATGAAAAACATTGAGAAGTCTCTACCAGGTCTTCTTATCCTCCTTCACCAGGTGGACAAAACATGAAGGGAAAAAATCCTTATGTCCTTATGATGAATAGGAGAAAAGCGAAGGAGGAGAGATTTAATCATAAAGCTTATTCACACCCTTCCAAGAAAAGGAAGATCAAAGGGGATGGAAGAGAATATGAAGCTTTCTATTTCGCATGTGGTAAAAAGGGCCACTGGAAGAAAAACTACACCCAGCTAAAGAAGTAAGGGGAATCTTCAGGTTTGTTTTTTATCGAGTGAAATTTATCTATTTATAAAAATTGGGTATTAGATAAAAACTATGGTGATCATATATGTATCCAAATATAGGGACCAAGTAGATTCAAGAAAATTGATCAAGTGGAGGTAGATCTACGAGAATCCAACAGAGAAAGACTTACTGTTGTAGTTATCGAGGACTACAACCTCATGTTGCCGACTGGGATGATCTTGGTATTAAAAGGTTCTTATTATGTGCCTTCTATAACCAAAAAAATTAATTTTGTATCCAGACAAGATACAAATGGATTTATTATCATGTTCGGAAATGAATGTTTCATATTTTATAAATATATATTTTTTTGGTAAGGTACATTTATATAATCTTCTTTACATGTTAGATTACACAAACCAAGTAATAGAAATCCACAAGGAAGCTACTTCACATGACTCATGCCGCACCCAACTTTGGAATCACCAGCTAGGTCACGCAAACGAGAAACACTTGACAAAGTTACATCAAGATGGATATTTAGATTATTTCAAACTAATACCACTTGGTGTATGTCACACATGTTTACAAGGAAAAATAACCAAAAACCCATTTAGTGGTAAAGGTGAAAGATCCAAAGAGCTTCTTGAATTTGTTCATACTGATGTTTGTGGACCATTTTCAGTTGATGTAAGGGGTCGGTACTGATACTTCATAAATTTTACTAATGACTTTAGTAGATATGAATATATCAACTTAATGAGGTATAAGTCAGATTCTTCTAATAAGTTCAAGGAATGCAAGAACGAAGTTGAGAACCATATTGGTAATAAGATTAAGAAACTCCACTCAGACTGAGGTGTATATTATCTTAATAATGTATTCATTGATTACTTACAGGATTTTGAAATTCTATACCAACTCACTCCTCCTTACACACCCCATTGGAATGGTGTAAGAAAAAGGGAGAACCACACCTTTTTAGACATGGTGATATTAATGATGATTCATGCAAGTATCATATTATCCTTTTGGGGATATGCGTTGCAAACAGTGGCACACATACTAAACCAAGAACTATCTAAATCGATAAATGGAATTCCATAAAAGATTTGGAGTGGAACAAAATACATCTTATCAAATCTACATGTGTGGGGAAGCAAAGCGTTTCTTAAAGCCTCTTTAGGTAACAAACTCTTACCCTAAGGCACAAAGTGTACCTTTATAGGAAACCCCAAGGAAACAAGGGGATATAACTTATAAGACCTCCCAGACAAAAAGGTTATAGTGGAAAGACACAAAATATTACTTGAGAGGGATCACATCTCTAAAATAGATAGTGGGAGTGATATAGACTTTGATGAATTCAAGTATCAAGGTATATAATAGTTGGTACATGAGTAGATTCCACAAATCATTGTGAAAGAATGATCTATTCTAGAGACACAAGTACTACATAGGAGTACAAGAGAGGTTAGAGAACCGAAATGGTATGGTTTTCTAGTTACCGAGGATGGTGACTCACTATTATTTGATAATAATGACCCTCTAACCTACAAAGAAGTAGTAAGTGTCATAGAAGTTTCCAAGTGGTAATAAACCATGAATTCTAAAATGGATTCCATGTACTAAAACCAAGTCTAGATTTGTATAGATCTTCTAGTTGATGTAAAATCTATTGGATGCAAATTGGTATTCAATAATATACTATACATAAATGGATAATTCAATACCTATAAGGAATTAATGGTTGCAAAAGGGTTCAAATAACATTTAGAAATTGAATATGACAAAACCTTTTCACCAGTTGCGATGTTAAAATCCTTCAGAATTCTATTGACCACTACTGCTTACCATGACTATGAGATTTCAAAAATAGATTTCAAAATAGCCTTACTTAACTAGAACCTTTAGGAATATGTCTATATGAAACAAATTTAAGGGTTTGTGACTCCAAAGGATGAAAATAAGATATGTAAGTTGAAAAAAATAATTTGTGGATTAAAGTAAGAATCCTGGTAAGGAACATTTGTTTTGATGAAACCATAATGGAATTTGATTTTATAAAGATGGAATGTGATCCTTGTGCCTACAAATGGTTTAGTCGGAGTGTAGTCATTTTCCTAATATTATATGTTAATTAAATATTACTTATTGGAAATGAAATACTAGTCTTACAGTCTATTATGTGAGGGTTGAATAAATGATTCTCTATGAAGGAATTGGGTGAGGAATCATATATTCTTGGTTTTAAGGTCCATCGTGATAGATCTAAGAGATTATTGGGCCTATGTTAAAGTACATACATTGACAAGATAATGAAGTGATTTAGTATGGAACAATCTAAGAGGGTATTGTTTACAGTGTCACATGATATTCATCTTTCTAAGAAAATGTGTCCTCATATGCATGAGGAATGAAAGAGAATGTAAAGGATTCTATACTCATCAGTGATTGGGTCAGTCATGTATGTTATGCTATATACGAGGCTAGATGTCGCCTATTCATTGAGTGTGGTAGGAAGATATCAAGCTGATCTAGGTGACATCTATTTGATGGAAGTTAAGACTATACTTAAGTATATAAGGTGTACTAAGGATATGTTCTTGGTTCATGGAGGATATGAGGAACTAATTATTAGAGGATATGTAGATGCTAGTTTCCAGACTGATCAAGATGACATGAAGTTGAAAACGGGATACATATTCACTTTGAATGGAGGTATTGTGAGCTAGAAGAGATCAAAGAAAGGTGTGGTCACATATTCTATAGTAGAGTCTGAGTATATCATAGCTTTCAAGGTAGCTAAAGAAGCAGTTTGGATGTGGATCTTTATCTAAGAGCTGGATTTAGTACCTAGAAGTAAATATACCATCACAATTTATTGTGATAATACTACAATGGTGGCTCTCACAAAATATCCAAGGTCACATTAGTGGAAGAAGCACATACTACAGAAGTATCATCTCTTGAGAGGGATATTTCTTAGAGAGGTGAAGTTGTAGTGAGCATTATTTCTATGGAAGACAACATGGAGGACCCCCTAACTAAAGCCTTGACTCATCAGAAACATGTTTGTCAACTTAGGTCTAGTGGACTGAAAGTCCTAGGCAGTTGGCTCTAGTCCAAGTGGGAGTTTGTTGGAGCTAGTGTCCTAGAACCAATTTTTTGTACATTGATTACATGAATATTTAATGTATTTAAATATTAAACATCCTATTAGATATTGTTCATTGTTCTTCATGACTATAATGTAATAATGTCCTACTGTATTTTCTGTATTAATAAGGTCACAGTAGTTCCATGCTATGATGATAACCTTGAAGTACTATGACAATATTCTTAAATATAGTTCTGTGGTTGGATGACATACTATGATGGAACACATAGTATACAGACCGTTAGGTTCAAGTACTCGTAAGCATATGAGATTTATTCTCATGAAGTTCTCACTTGGTAATATCTAAGACGAGAGATTATGAGAACATACCCACCAGTAAGAATTCCACATGTTTTGGTGTCATCAGATATTCTTATCTGTGAGCATGTGTAATGGTCCTTAGACTTTAATATTATCATTAATATGTGTCATGATGTGTGCACTTAGATTTTCTGAGAAAACCCATCATGCCATATATTGGCAGGAAGTAGGGTATGTTGGGTTCATCACAAATGACTTGTTATTAATGGATAAGTCAAGGAATTATTTATCTCTTCTGTTTATGGAAGTTGATATCTCCACACTTTTATTGAAATAGAATTGTCACCCTAAATTCCATGGACATGGTGTAACGATGAGTTTATTTCAAATAGTCAATGAATAACGTGTCAAGAATATAGGTTGATGACACTATCATGAAAGCTACTTGATGAGATATTTTAAAAAAGGGATTATATTACACAGTAAGTGTTGTTATGTGGATGTCATCATTGAGACTTAAAGTCCTTTCTCTTGGTTGCCTTGACCCATTTCTAGATGGTAATCTTGGACTTTAGGCAAGCCCGCTTAATGCCAATGAGAAATAATCTAATAGGGTCACACACTAGGTGTTTCTGGTTGTCTCTATTAAATTATATTTCAATTTAATTAATGGAATAAATATTATTCTCAAGACCGAGGAATAATTTTATTCAAGTTAAAATGATCACATCAATTAAATAAATATTTAGTCACCTGATTTTGAATAAAATATATGTATTTATATTATTAAACATTTAATAAATATTTATTTACTAGTTTGTAAAAAAAATATTTAAGAGAATAAAATATTTTATTTAGGTGTTCAATAAATGGAATAGGAGTTCGAATGGACCAGGACCGTGTTCATTGATAAATTAATTATCTATAAGTCAGTAAATAATGTTTATCCAGTTGGAATAAGAAATAACATCAATATTGTTATCAATATGTGGCATGAGATTTCATTTATGGTTCTGTTTAGAGAAAATTGGGGAACCACAAATAATGGTGCTATTATTTTTATTATGTTTCATGGGTTTTCTCTAATAGTTATAATTACATTTAATTACTCTTTCAAAATTAAATATTTGACTGAAACCTCGTGTTGATTAATAGGAAGGTACATCTATTATGCCAAACCCCGGTGAATTGAGAAATTTTTAGCCAAAAATTTTATTTCTTGACTCCTCTCATCTCTCCCTCTCAAGAACAAGATCAGTTTTTCAAGACTGGAGAACGAGCGATCAATAATGATTGACACAAGACATTAGTTCAATTGCACTATCACTTGGAGAACGAGTGGAATTGATCAGTGACCATTGAAGCACATTTAGATCACTGCTAAAGGGATTGTACATTGGATCCTTGCAGGCACAACATATTCATTCTATAAGGTTCATTTCAGATGATCAAGGATCATCAAAAAAGAATGTATCGAAGACCCAATTATTTAATTTCTTAAAAAATTGTTAAATTAATTATAAAAATGATGTGAAAGATCCTCTTTCTTGGATCCAGTGTTATTCTTCTCTTTGTCTACATATTTGATTTCAATATATGGATACTGGTTTTTATCATCGTATTGATCCTAGATTAGTCATCGATTATAGAAAAATCAAAGTTGGGCCATCCCTACCATCACACTTCTATTGCATCCAGAACCTTCATGCAATACTTTTGTTTCAAGAAAAAATACTTCCATGGGGACCTGTGGAATTTTTCCTTATACCAACACTAGTGTATCATGAGAAACAACATCATCAAAGTCAATCTTGACCCCAATATCCTTTTTGAGGATGTGTTCCCACTCAATAATGATGGCTTTCCTAGCGACAATCACATTCTTGTCTGAGGGGTTTTATAAGTAACTTTTTGTTTCCTTGGGATACCTTATAAAGATACACCTCATTCCCTGGTGTGTTATTTTGTTGCCTGAGAAGGCCTTAACAAATGCCTCACAACCCCATACATGTGTATGCAATAAAATAGGTTTCTTTCCACTCCATAACTCAAAGGGAATTCCATTTTCCACTTTAGTTGGTACTTAGTTTAACGTGTATTCCGTAGTTTATAATGCATACCCCCAAAAGGATAGTGTAAGATCTACACGACTCATCATCAAACATACCTTGTCTAATAAGGCATGGTTCCTCCTTTCACTAACACTATTCCATTCTGGTTTATAAGGTGGAGTGAGTTGAGATAGAATCTCAAACTCCTGTATAAATATGATGAACTCTTGGTTAGGATATTCACCACCTCGATCCTATTAATGATTCTTTATCTTCTAACCAAGATGATTCTCTACTTCATTCTTTATTTTCTTGAATTTCTCAAAGGACTTAGACTTATACATCATCAAGTAGATATAGCCATATCTACTCAAGTAATCTGTAAAAGTTATGAAGTAAGAATATACAACTCTATCTTTTACTAGAAATGGTCTACAAACATTGGTGTGTACTAATCCAAGAAGCTCTTTGGTCTTTTCACTCTATCTACTAAATGGTGGTTTGGTCATTTTTACTTGTGAACAATAATGACCTCTATCAAGTGGTTTTATCTCATAAGATTCTTAATAACCATCTCTATTGAGCTTTTTCAAATGCTTCTTATTCACATGACCTAGACAGTGAAGCCATAACTGGGTGTTATATGAGTCATGTGAACAAGATAATTTATAAATTTCAAACATTTTTTTTCATAATTTAATACATTAAGACCATTATTTAAATTCACCATACCATAACATAATTTTTCCTTATAAAAGAAACAAATTTTATTTGAAAAATTGAAAATCAAACCATCTGCATCTAAACATGACACAAAAATTATGTTTTAGTAACTATAGGTACATGATACAAATCTCTTAAAACAAAAATCATTCCCATTGAAAATAAAAGGTGGTAGTCGCTAATGGCCAGATCTGTCATCCTCACACCATTGACAGCTCACAGATCTACCTCTCCTCTAGCAATCTTACAAAATATCCTTGGTTCCTGCATTTGGATATAGATGTGGGCATAATAAGCTATATCTAATACCAAATGTGTAGATATGGAAAGATTGCAATCGATAACGAACACACCTTTAGCTTCCCTATGATTTTGGGTGTAATTCTTCTTCCAGTGGCCTGAATTTCCACATAAAAAATATACTTCCTACTTTTCCTTTCCCTACCTCTAGATATTCCCCTTCTCAAAATGATGGTTCTCGGGAGATTTAGACTATTTATAATTCTTGGTCCCCTTTTCCTTGTTCTTCCTTTTCTTTTTCACCATAAGTACTATGAGTTTTTCATGCCCCATGTCCTTATCCACTTGGTGAATCATGGTCTTAAAGAATCATCTCATTATTGATCATATTATAATTCATAATAAATATATACAATGTCTTGGGAAGTGATTAAATTATGAGATCTATACGCAACTCATTCCTGAATTTAATCCCTAAGATGTCCAAGCATGCAATGTAGCCAATAATCTTGACTACATGAGGCCTAATTGACACATACTCTCCATAATTAGTTGTGAAAAAAGCATTAGAGATCTCATACCTCTTTTTTCCCTTCTCTTGATAGAGATCCTGAAGTTGAGACATAATACTATAGGAATCGATATCCTTATATTTCTTTAAAAGATCTTTGGACATGGATGAGAGCATGAAGCACTGAACATATGTAGCATCATTCAGATGTTTCTCATAGATCGATAGTTTTTCATCACATGCCTTAATTGTAGGAATAACTAGTAAAGGTTCATCCAACGCATAAAATTTCATTTTATGGAGAAGGATGACCCATAGGCGCCTTTTCCATTCCAAGAAATTAGTGCTGGTGGGAAGGTTTTCCTTCACAAGTATGGATCAGGATGATATGTTTGATGTAATTTTTATTTGTTTTTCTATAAAATAGGATAAGCATAATTTTATTACTTTACCTAAAAAAATTAGAAAAAAAAAATAAATATTATATTTATTAGTCTCCCACTATTTTATCGAAACCCATTAACCCTCACAATTGGCTTTGGAATATCCTATTGCTCATATATTCTAGTGGCAAGGATCCATATTATAATTCTCATTACACCAACTTTGGTCAGTAAATAAACTCAAATGGTTTTAGGTAGGAATTCCAAATTCCAACTACCTTAACTCATAGTTTCTTGATCCATTGAGTGGACTCCTCAATGATAAAATCCTTAATTTTAGATTTACTCAACCTTTGCCTCTCACTTACACCAAGTCCTACTTTGGTAGTCAACCCTTATTGTGAACCAAGTTAAGTCAACCCAAAACCTCATGTTAGAATTCCTCGATAATTGAAAGAACCCCAAATTTTGTTGGTCAAGCACTTTGAACTATGGTTTTTCTGACCGAAGTAATGGAAGACTATACCAAAATAATATTTTATTAAGAGATTTTATCATTTATGCATAAATTTCCAATTATTATCTTTATTACATGTTTTTATATAATGTGGGATTAATTAAGTGATCAACCATGTCCTAAATAACATTTACACAAAAGCTAGTTTATTTTTGTTCCATCTTTTATGCTTGATAATTCATTAATTATTTGATCACGACAATATATCCATAATGAAATAACCATGAAATTGACATAAATAAAATAAATGGTATGATCATGTGATTACACCAATGGTTAGTTTATCTAGCGGTTGATAAACTAACTACTGACCTAGTGGAGAAACACCTTGAACCAGTTGAGGTTTGTGTTTAGAGTTTTCCACATGTCCACATTTATATCTCCTTGGATTGGTTTCCCCTTAGCTCCTAACTTTATTTGCCTCCACTATATTGGGAGCTCCATCCATTACATGTTCCTTTTACTCACATGCAGGTGAGGGGGGAAAGTGGTTTACATAAATGAAACCATGGGCATGAAGACCCTGCATAATAATGAGGAGAGAAGGCATGTAGACCAAAAATATAATTTAATAATAAATTTAAAGAAAACAATCACATACAAAAGGTCTATTCTAGCTCATGATCATCCACATGCATGCAACATATTACGCATTTAATAAAATGAGCATTCAATTCATTAATCATTCTTATTTAAGATAAATCGTACTCAAATCACTAAATTATTTTATTTATTTAATAAATACTTTTATCTTAATTCTTATATAAATTTTCTTGAGATTTTCAGCGTTATGATTTTAAAAAAATTAAATAAATTCATTTAAACATAACTATATACATAACTTGTACCCTGGAGGCAACACAATGAATACCTGTCCAAATCTACCCAATATGTATTATACTAATATACTTGTTTATTCTTTGTGACATATACCATACAAAACTTACCACATACTTTCATGATGTGTACATCATATATGATTACATGAATTACATGATTTTTCGATCACGTGTTATGGTTAAATGCACGTAGAGTAACAACTAGTAATACGACTCATACATGATATTTAGATCTGAACATTATGAAGATATTAATTAAACATTTAAATATTTATGTATATTAAAACCTATCACATGGAATGTCTTATCTTTATGACCACACAGAAGTACATGTCTCAAGGTTTACAAAGTAAAATTAATATATATATATATATATATTAATCTGTGTAAAACATACCTAGTTAGTAGATTCAATCTACATGGCGCGTTCACCCTTCAATGTCTATCCAAGGTACATGCTTAGGGACTCAACATGTAAAATGTACCTTCTAAAATTTGGAGTACATAGAATTTCCAATGGGATACATGCCATGTTGATTCTGTGTGACACGGTCACCGGTCGAGTAGGCTGTGTATGAAATACATAGCCCATTTATGAACGAAAGGGACTACATGCCGTATCCAATGGGCCAAACGACGTGTAGTCTAGCTAACCATGTGTCAGTATATCTCAGTCAACATGCAGTGTAAGAATTAACTACATCGCATGTCATTAATGAACATAGATTGAGTAATTACCAAATTAACTCCTAGTGTGTTGAACACAACTACACATGGTATAACTCTGGTTACACAGTATGTGCTTCTGTGTTATCCAGTCAGAATACTTTGATCCTATGGATGAGTTCCTCAATTTTATTTTAATAAAATAAATAAAAATCTCGATTATATCTATGAGAAACGAATGAGGAAGAAGTAGATCTATCAATTTAGATTAAAAGAACAATTAATGTTGAACTGAAAAGATAAATTAAAAATTCATAAATCACCAACAATTTTTAAATAATTATAAACAATAATGTGTCCCCTTTGATACCACTTTTAGGTTCTGAGTGTAGCAGAAGCATGCGATGGGTGGTGCAAAAATTTTATTTTTTCCCTAATCAATGATCAATTTGAGATCTATACGATGATGAATTCCACAATCCGTGGAATTGAGTCAATGAAATAGATAAATAAGAATTGTTCCAAAACAGATATAGAGGAGATCAACGCATATTTTTTATAATTAATTTAATTAAATTAAGAATCACCTCTAAGGAATTATTTCTTTGTTGATGTGTACGATGACAGATCTATAGTGCATCATTGTTGCGTTGTAGAAACCAAGAGTAAATTTACTCTAGTGGTAATCCACACATGTTCCATGAATCTCCAGACATCGCTGAAGGAGTCTCCGGGTGCTAGCATAGAAGATCCTTACACTTGTGTCGTCTGCCTTTGATCGCCTTAAGAATCGCTCCCAAAGTGTTCTCCTTGATCTGGTGGTGGATAATTTCTCTCCATTCTTAAGATCCTTTTTGGAGAATAGAGCTCTCAGGGTTTGAGAGGTTTTCTCCAATTTCATTATGCACAAATGAATAAGCTAATGAGAAAATAACATAATTGGGTATTTGTATTTCTAGGGTTAAAATAATATAATTACACAAATGCCCTTAATTATTATTTAATCCTAGAAAACCCACTTGGAAAATAATATTTGTAATATTATTATTTCTTAACATGTTCTTAACTTGTGAATTACAATTAAATATTATATAATAAAATAATATTAAATATTATTATTTCTCACCGGACCATTAAACTCAGTCCGCCATTCCTCCATAATATTTATAAGGCCTTGAATAATGTATATTTATTTATTAAATTAATATTACTATATTATTCACCAATAAATAAATAAACATTAAATTCACTAAATAGAAAATAAATATTTATTAAATATTACATTTATAATGTATTTTCTCGAATAATTAGTGAAAAAATAAATGTGATCAAGCATATATGAATAATTATTAAACCACATTGTGAAATAATATTTATTAAACCTATTAAATAATAAATAATAATATATTATTTGACTGAGATTCTGGATATACATAGTGTGTGACCCTCTAGGCCTCTCTCTTAGTGGCATTGGGCGAAGAAGCCTAAAGTCCAAGGTTAGCGTCTAACAATACGTCAAGGCACCCATATAGAAAGAAGTTAATGCCACAACGACATGTCACATCATAAATATGTTTATCGTGTAATATAATCTCTTTATCACAACATCTCTAATCAAGTAGGTTTCAAGCTACTGCCATCAACCTGTGTACTTGATATCTCTTTCTTTGAATTTCCTGAAATATAACCTGCCTATAGAACACCGTGGCCATGGATTTATTTAGGCTTTATCATTTCTATAAAAGGGCATAAAATATTAACTTATATTAATTAAAAGAAAGGATAAATAATTTCCAACATTATTCATTATTTCAATATTACTCGTGATGCCACTACTAAAAAAACGGGCTTTATTAGCGCTCAAAATGGGCTTTAACAGCGCCAAAAAAGCATTGTAAAGCTCAGCACTGATAAACGGGGGAGGGGGTCCCCTTTATCAATACTTTTTTTAGCACTAAAAAATACTCTGACTTCTATAATATTTAATTTTGTAGCAACACACCCAAACAAGACCTGAAAAAAATCAACATATCAAATAAGCAGTTCACACAGATAAAATATGCAGTGGTAGTCAATTTGGGATTAAATGATGGTAAAAAAATCTATAATTAATGTGATGTACTAATTATTCATTATGATTATAAAAAGGATCCATTAAATATTATCTCCTCCAAATTATATCTTACATTACCTCCGATAAAATATGTAGAGATATTTCAATGTCATAACCTTAAGAAAAATTTGATTAAGGCCTGCATGCAAGTTATTATTCATGATTTTTGTGGTTAAGATTCATGTCAATATTGGATATGGAATTTTTTATGTTGATTTTGAGTTCCTTTTTAGATATGTTTTCTTTGGACTTAGAGAGTTTCCTCTATAGAATCCTCATTGTAGATGGATTTGGGTGATTCTTGGGACACTTAAAGAAATGTGTTCTTGTGGTTGATGCCTTTATCTTATGTTTTGTTGTCATATTTTCATTCCATTTATAGAATTTATAAATGGTGGAAAGAAATATTCTTATTATTTGTCTATAATAGACTCTTGATTAGTATTCATGTAGTGCTTTTATTGGGGGACACAATTCAGAAGAACCCATGTGGTAACACTTTCATAGGGAAGTTTCCTATTCATTTTGAACTTTTACTGTTTTACATACATAGGAAAATGATGGGTTGTATGACTCCAAGTAAAAACCATGAAACTTACCTTTTTGAGGGAGTTGCTAGGAACACTGGTTGATCACGGTTAGGAGAAACCATGTGGTATGGATCTATAGTTTAACTAAGTCATTTTGAATGATTGGAACAAGATTAGTTAACTGTTTGTCCAAACTATATAGAAGAGGGTTTCTTATCCAATGGATCCCAAAATTTTGGTTAAAAGTTTGAAAAAATTCCCAACTAAACCATGAAGGTTGCCGATGATATGGCATAATTTAAGGTAATTCAGCCTATTTTTTCCCACCCCCTTCCCAAAACATAGTCTAAGAGCCCTTTATCTTGAAAATTTATCCAATTTAAATCCTCTGTTCTTTTTTATTTCCCTTTCGTTCTTCTCCCTCTCCCATTCCTATTTTTTTCATCCCTCACCATGAACTCTAGGGATAAAAGTTTATATTTAGGGTGTTTGATGAATTATTAATGAGGTTTTATTGTCTAAGGACTACTTAGGACACTATGAGGCTTTTATAAGTGTCTTATTTCATAGGTAATGAATTTTGGATTGTTTTCTATGCGACAGTTGTTGTTTTCATTTAATCATTATGTCCCTTTAAAACAAAAGATAGACACTTTTAGTGATACTGGTCACACCATGCCTCATATTGAGTTGGGGTTGACTCATACACATCACAAATGACACATGGATCGTTATCCTAAAGTTTTAACACAATCCAAATGCTTTTGGTTGGTTTTCTGTATGTCAGTTGTTGTTTTCACTTAAAATTTTTTCCATTTTAAACAAAATAGAGACACTTTGAGTTATATCGGACACATCGTGTCTCAGATTGAGGTGGGTTTGACTCTTACACATCACTCTATGACCCTTTTTCCCACAGACATAACATCTTCCCCTCCATTTGAGATATTCATCGAGGTTCTTTTTCCTTCCTCTTGACATATAGGAAGCCGAATCTTCTTTCCTCTATGCTTTTTAAAATATTAAAATTTATAAACATTCATCTTCCTCTTACGCAATGTGTTAGTAATATCATCAAAGATCAAATTTTTAATCATATATCTTTGATAACTGATTTCGCATAATCACAATATCTTTTTCTCCAGTCATTATCCAATTTTGTTGCTCAAAATCACTAGATTTTCCAACAAACTCAATGTTAATCTAATTTCTTATGGTTTACTCCATTAAATAAGACCCGAAAACACGAGGTGAAAAGGAAATAACATTAATGAAAATGACATAATCAAGGTATTTTTCTTTCAAACTATAACATCTTAGGTTTAATCCTATGTTATCCATGATCATTACCAAACTTCTAGGGGGTTCTTCTATACTTCTCCTCAAAGTCTATCATAGGGTTATGATCTCTAATATATGTTTTCTAAATCTATTTTCAAGGTTGTTTCTAAAATTAATTTTATACCAACGGTAATTCCCCAACCCTAGTTACAAAAATCCTATGCATTATTTTAATACATTGGCATGATTACAAGGAATCAATTCCTGAAGGAATGATCAGTTTAGCAGTCTTTGAAAATAGATTACATACATAAACATTACATTACACTTTATAACATAAAAAAATACATAAATAATCCTTTGATAATTCCGTTAATCCCCTAGATCAACCCTTAAAATCAATCATAATACACTTCTTGGAATCCTGGGAAAACAAAACATAAGAAAGGGGTGAGCTCAGATGCTTAGTAAGGGTAAATAATTTAGAGGAAGCTATAAACTTTAAGGTAGGATGTGTAATAAAAAAACAACCTTTTAAACATAAACTTGAACATAATATGGAAAAAATAATTCAAACATTACCATATAAACATGCACATGGATTTTATACTAGTCAAATAATCACATGTAATAACTAATTTCATAATGAGGGAATGTATAATACGGGACATCATAACCAAATAATCAAGGCCTTGTGCTAAGACTAAAAATAAATTTCTTTTCCAGGGATTATTAAAAGACACTAATTTGTATCCTGAGACCTATTGATGGATGAAGGGGATATAGCGGGCCCCACCCGTCACTTACTAAGTCCAATGCATTCCTCATATGAAAATATTGAAACATTACATAAACATTCATATTAGAACTAGCAGACAAAATGTCAATACTTCAACTGTAAACCATGAATGGTATAAAAACATCACAACTATAGTTAAACATTTCATAATTCATTCAATAAAATAAAGAACATTGTATTATAATAAATAAACTTCAATCATGAATAATATCATGTAAATTATGTTGACATAGTTGAAAATGGTCTGTAAAACTCTTTGATAGAAATATCCCTTTTTTATGAAATCATTTAGAAGTAGCACAATTTAGAAAGGAAGACATTTAAAATAATTTTTGGAATCAAATTGTCCCATACCACTTTGAAACTTGTTAAAGGAATCAACATTTTAAAATATTCATGTCCATATAAATCAATCCTTAAAACCATTTTGAAAACAAGAACATTAATGAGAATGATTTAGAAGAATAAATATTTAAACCATTTAAAATGATATTTTAGTTAAAGAGTCCCTTAAAATAATCCTTTTGAAAACTCTTTTATGAAACATGGACATGGATAACAAATATGTCCTAGTAAAAACTTACACATTAACAATCTCGGATAATAATGAGATTGAGGAATTAACCCTTACCATGTACTTTCCTTTGGTCGAGGGTACATTTAACCTCCTATACAATGACCATAGTATGTTATTAAATTATAACAGAACCATATTCATATTTATGTTATCATACTTGATTCATTTATAACTTTATACTACCAATTTAATAATAATTTCCATTTTAAAATAACATTTAGGGTAATAATTGCTTTCTTTATCGTACGTGTTTTAACTTGTTATTATTGATTGTATCATTTATCATCAATTAATTGATTCTAGAATATAAAAATTTATTTATGTATCATATATATTAAGAATATAAATATGTATAATAGATAGATATATGAAATGGAAAATGCCATTTTTGGAGATGGTAGGCCATACATACGCATAAATGTTTTTTTCGTTTTCATATCGTATTGAACGGAAGTAATTGAATGAGATATATGTAAACACACACACACACACAGATATATATATATATATATTTCCAGTAGAATGATTATGTCAAATATTACATACTTATTAATAATATATATTTTTATAATCATCGTTTAATGGTGAATGTGGAAATGAATCTCATCACGTCGTGGAGACGGTAAGCCGTACGTACGCATGAGTGAAAATATCATTCTATTAATGGTGCAATTTTACGTAATTGTATGGTATATTATATATAAAGAATAATTTACATGTTATATTTTTTATTTAAATAAATTATACTCATTATTATACCCATCCAAATAATTAAGTGTTGGAAAAAAACTACACTACGATGTGGAGACAGTAAGCCGTACGTACGCACATATGGTGACTTTTTCATTCATAGGATGGATAGAATAATGAATATGGTTGTAAAATATTTATAATATTATCTCAGTATGTATAAGTTAATATAGTTATTATTTTGGTATGGAAACTACAAAGAAAGCGGAAGTGGAAGCAGAAAAGAACTTTGAAAGAGATGATGAAGTAATTACCTCTTCTCAGGTTCTTCCTTTTGATTTGAAAAAAAGGGCTATTTAGTATGGATATATGATCAAAGTAATGCCTCTAGGATAATGTGAGGGTATTTGGGAGGATACTAGATCAGGGGTTGTCTGATCCAAATGTCTTCGGAGGTTTGAATTGTTAAGAGAAGGAAAAGTACCCTTTTATAAGGGAGGTGAGGGGCACATTAGGAAAAGTTTGAAATATTAATTTATTATAAAATCATTTTAATTTTATAATAACTAAAAATAGATTTATTTAGTGAATAAGGTAGTTATGGGTTGAAATACTCTCATTCAATAGATTTTAGATAAGTTTAGCTCACCATATTAACCTTATCGTTTAGATTTGACACTTAGTTAAATAGTTTAACATTTAACATGACTTCTGGTATTTTTATATAACATGGTTAATAAACTTACTATGAAAAGAAAATATAATCTCAAGTGGTTCATTAATAACTTATCTAACCATATCTAAGTCCTTTTTCCGAATCTTATATTTTTAGGAGTATTAAATCATTTAATAAAATAGTATCTCTTTTAAAAACTCATTTAGGTAAATTTTAAAACTATTTAGTATTTGGTTTTTGTGAAAGTCATAAAATATTTATTAATTCTAAAAAAATAAATTTAATCAACCCTAACATGTCATATTCACCTAGAAAATTCGTGTATGGCATAAAAATTTTCAAATTATATTTATTTAAATATTTATAATATCCTTTATTTGATTCCTTCATTAATAAGGAAAATACTGCATTATTATTCTATCATAAATTAATATATTTATTTCATGTCTAAAAATTTTAAATAAAATACCATGATGTCGGAAATATTTTTATATTTCTAATTAATATTTATCATCGAATGTATCTCTTATATAACCCCATATAAAAATTATTTTACTAAAAGATATATATTTATGTTACATTTTCCTTAACTTTAAATTAAATTTTATAAAGTGTTATTTTCACTTACAAGTGGCTTTATGGGGTCCCAAAATCGACCCAAGGTTTCTTGTGGTATAACATGTGTCAGATAATAGGTTTAAGACACATGTTATGGTAATTTAATATTATTATAATATATTTTTTTACCCTTATTTACTGGATTTACCCTTTAACCATGGTAAATAAAATATTTATTGAAGTAGCTATTCATAATGTCTAAAAATAAAAGTTAAATGTTTAAAATATTTGGACCTTCTGATTCAAAATATGGAATCCATTTGTTCACATTTAAAACCCAGATGTTTCAGAAATTAATTTAAAATTAATTCCCGCTGTCAAAACCAAAAAGCGGGGTTTAAAGAAGTAAAAACAATTAAAAGATCGACATGTGTTTCTGTAAAATTTAAAATTGAAATTGCATACAATGACATAAATTATATTAAATGATAAAAATATAATCTAATTATACTTTAAAACAACTCAAATATATAATTTAACACTATGAATTATTTTGATTAAAAAAGTTATTTTTAATTAAAATTTAGTATTTTTCACTGTTCATCAAAATATGAAAGTTATCATAAAAGTTCCAAATATTTATCCAAAATAAATTTTTATGTCTCTATTATAAATATTAATTTAATTTCATTAAATTTAATATAAAAAAGTGTTAAATATTGGATTTAAAAAGGGTTCGCCATTAAAAAGTGGAAAAACTACATTTTTGAAAAATACTTCTTTTATCTGAAAAATTGAATTTTTCCTTATATTATGTATAAGAAACAAAAAATATGAATGTTAAAATTATATAGTAAATATATAAAATTCAAAATGTGGTTAATATTATTCATAATTGCTTTCAAAACGGCTAGTTTGATAGGTCATGATGTGCTTGAGCTTAGTGTTGAGTGTAGCGCAAGCTGTTGAATTACTTTAAGGCGATAATGTACTATGAAATCTTGTGGTGTTATATAATTAATAATATTTTCCACTATTTTTTTCTAATTACCATTAATTATTAATAATTACAACTAATTTTTACTATTTATCGCTAATTTTTACTAATTACTTATAATTATTACTAATTACTGCTAATTAGCACTTATTGTCACTATTTTTTATTAATTTAAAATAATTGTTTTACTAATTATTACTAATTAACACTAATTATCACTAATTACCACTAATTTCCTCTAATTTTTACAAATTACAACTAATTATATGGAAATTATTACCAGGTATTTCTAATAATTACTAATTACAACTAATTAATTCTAATTACAACTAATTGCCTCTAATTTTTCTATTTAGAACTAATTACCACTATTTTTTACTAATTACCACTAATTATCACTAATTTTTACTATTTACCACAAATTACCGCTAATTATTACTAATTATTTCTAATTATGAATAATTACTAGTACTTACTACTAATTATTACTAATCATTACTAAACATTACTATTTATTACTAATTACCATTAATTATTACAAATTCTTACTAACTATCACTAATTTTTACTAATTATTACTAATTATCACTAATTATCACTAATTGTTACTAATTGTTTCTAATTACCACTAATTATTACAAATTATTACTAATTAATACTAATTATTACTAATTATTAATAATTATTACTAATTATTACTAATTATTAATAATTATTACTAATTATTACTATTATTACTAATTATCAGTAATTATTACTAATTATCACTAATTATTAACAGTTATTATGAATTATTACTAATTACCTCTAATTTTTACAAATTACCTCTAATTATTACTAATTACCTCTAATTATTTCTAATTATTTCTAATGACCACTAATTTTTACTAATTTTCACTATTAACCACTAATTTTCACTATTTATCAGTAATGTTTACTAATTATCACTAATTATTACTAATTATGACTAATTATTACTAGTAATCACTAATTATTACTAATTGTCACTAATTATTACTAATTGTCTCTAATTATTACTAATTACCACTAATTACCATTAATTACCACTAATTATTACTAATTATTACTAATTATCACAAATCATTACTAATTGCCATTAATTACCACTAATGTTTACTTATTATCACTAATAAACACCATTTTTCACAAACTATTACTATTTACCACAAATATTTACTAATTATCGCTAATTATTATCAATTATAACAAATTACCACTAATTACTACCAATTATTACTAACTAACATTAATTGATACTAATTTTCGCTATTTTTAACTAATTATTGTTAATTTTTACTAATTACCGTTTATTTTTACTAATTACCACTAATTTTAACTAACTACTGCTAATTTTTACTAATCACTGCCAATTTTTACTAATTACTGCAAATTATTACTAATTACTGTTAATTATTACTAATTACTGCTAAATATCACTTATTATTACAAATTTTTATTAGATTATAATAATTGTTTTACTAATTACTGTTAATTATCACTTATTGTTACTAATTTTTTATTAATTTATAACAATTTTCTACTAATTACTACAAATTATTACTAATTACCACTAATTTTTAATAATTAACACTAATTTTTAATATTTATATTTATTTATCTCTATTTTTTTACTAATTACCGCTAATTAATACTATTTTCCTTGATTTTTTACTAATTACCATAAATTATTAATAATGACCGCAATTTTTTACTAATTAGTGTTGTTTTTTATTTATTACTGGTAATTATTAATAATTACCACTAATTATTACTAATTACAGCTAATTACCACTTATTATTACTATTTTTTTATTAATTTATAACATTTTTTACTAATTAATGCTAATTTTTAATAATTATTTTGATTTATCGCTAATTTTTAATAATTATTCACTAATGAATACTAAAAACTGTTTTTTACTCATTACCGTTAATTATTACTATATGCTGCTAATTATAGCTATTTACCGCTAATTAAAACTAATTAATGAAAAAACTATTTACTTTTTAGTTACAAACATTACAACTAATTAAAAATAAATAATAATAATTTAAAATAATTACTTCTAAATTTAAATTATTACTTCTAATTAGAAAAAATTACTTATAATTATAAATAATTACTTCTAATTGACTATAATTACAACTAATTGATAATATTAAAATATAATAAAAAATAAAATAAAAAATTAAACATTACATAAATACGTCAAAAATGAAGCTTATGTGGGCTGCAAACTTCAAAATTTCCTCCCCTGTAAAAAATTATACTTCTACTTGAAGGAGGCAAAAAATAAAGAAAGGAGAGGTGAAGTCGTGAATGGAAAGAAAAAATTCAATCATCATAAATAGTTTTATTTGTAACGAAACCTGTCACAAATAGTCCCGCAATAAATGCTTCAGGCGGTGGTTAAAAAACTAATTTTGACGGGTCCCGTTGTAAATACTCACCTGCCGATAAATTATTTGTGACAGGTGAATGATCCCGTCACAAATACTCATTCCCGTGTATTAGTGAGAAGATGCGCCAATAGTATTTAAGACGAGATTAGAATCCAATCACAAATGACCTGTCGCAAAAGGTCATTTTTCCCGTAGTGGAAGCTTTAGGTAACCAGAAGCGAGATCGAGAGGAGTCTCAACAGGGCAGTCATGCCAGAGACTCAGGTAGTCCACCGAGGAGTGGTTCTTCGACGATGTGCATCTAGTGCGGGCAACTGAGGCATGTTCGGACTCAGTGTGAGCGAGCTCTAAAGGAGTGTCGAGCATGTGGTAAGATGGGGTATCTGGAGAGGTTTTGCAAGAAGCCTTCTCGGATAGCTGAGAGGTACGGAACATGCCAGATTCAAGGGATCTGAGGAAGGAACGTGAGCATGAACCGTCCGGATGCGGAGAAAGCTTGATGGTTGGTTGGGGCCCAACTTTTCTTTTTCCATAACTGATGACCAATCTGGGATCAATATGATGATAAACGCCAGTATCCATGGATTTAAATCAATGATTTAGACAAAGAGAAGAATGGCGCCAGAATCGAGAAAGAGGATCTTGCACATCATGTTTATAATTAGTTTAATTTAGATCTGAAGAAATTAAATACCCGGGTCTTCGGTACTTTCTTCATTGATGATTGTTGATCATCTGAAATGATCCTTCCGGATTGCTATCATTGCGCTTGCAAGGATCCATAGCAGAATCCCTCTAGAAGTGATCCACACGTGCTCCAATGGTCTCCGATCAACGCCACTCGTTCTTCGGGTGCTAGCACGGTGAAGAGAATGTCTTGTATCGATCATTCTTGATCACTCGTTCTTCATTCTTGAAGAACTTACCTCATTGGGAGGGAGAGGGGAGAGGAGTTGAGAGAGAAAATGTTTTGTCCAAGAATTCTCTAGCACCAACAGTGATTGGCAGAATAGACATACCCATCTATTAATCGATATGAGGTTTCAGTTACAATATTTTATTGCGTAACAACGATTAAATACAATTATAACTATTAGAGAAAATCCATTCCACATAATGACAATAACAACACTGTTATTAGTGGTGTTCCAACTTGCACAAAACAGAACCATAAATGAAATCATGTGCCACATAATGATAACAATATTATTATTATTTTTGCGCCACCTGGATAAACACTATTTACCGACTTGTAAATAATTAATTTATCATCAGACATGGTCTTGGTCCGGTCTAACTCCTCTTGCAACTATTGAACACCTGAATAAAATATTTTATTCACTTAAATAAATATTTTATTTAAAAACATTACATAAATATTTAGTAAATGTCCAATAATATAAATAAATATATTTTATTCACAATTTGACGAATAAATATTTATTTAATTTATGAGATCATTTTAACTTGAATAAAATTATTCCTCTGTCTTGATAATAATTTTTTTCCATTTATTAAATTCAAATATAATTTTATCAAGACCACCAAAAACACTTATTGCGTGACCCTCTAGGATTCTTTCTCATTGGTATTAGGAGGGTTTGCCTAAAGTCCAAGATTACTATCTAACAACACATTAAGGCACCCAAGAGAAAGAACTTAAAGTCACAATGATGGCATCCACATACGAACGCTCATTGGGTAATATAATCTCTTTGTCACAACATCTCATCAAGAAGGTTTCATGATAGTGTCATCAACCTATATGCTTGATACGTTATTCTTTGACTAACTGAAATAAACTCATCATTACATAATGGCCATGAAATCTAGCGTGATTATTTTATTTCAATCAAAGGGATGAGATATCAACTTCAATAAATGGATGAAACAAATCCTTCCTCGACTTATCTATTAATAACATATCATTCGTGACGCACCCAACATACCATACTTCCCGCCAACATATAGCATGACCATTTTCATCACTAAATATAAGTGCATGAGTCGTGACACAAATTAATTATAATATTAAAGTTTAAGGACCATTAAATAGGATCTTAGATATGAATATCTAATGAAACCAAAACATGTGGAATTTCTATAGGCGGGTCTGTTCTTATAGTCTCCCATCTAAGAGATTACCAAGTGAGAAATTCATGAGAATAAGTCTCATCCTTTTATGAGTACTCACACCTGAAGGTCTGTATACAATGTATCCCATCATAGTATAACATCCACACATAAGAACAATATTTAAGAATACTATCATAGCAATTCAAGGTTCTCATCAAAGTGGGTAACTTCTATAACCTTATTAATGTGAGAAATACTCTAGGACATTATTACATCATAGTCATATAGAACATTGAACAATATATAATAAGATTTTTAATATTTAAATACATTAAAAATTATTGTAATCAAAGAAATAATAGTTGGTTATAGGACACCAACTCCAACAAACTCCCACTTTCACTAGAGCCAACTGCCTACGACTTTTAGTCCACTAGACCTCACATGATGATCATGTTTTTGCTGAGTTAAGGCATCATTAAAGGGGTCCACCAATGTTTCTTCCTTGGAAATGTTTCTCTCTACAACTTCACCTCTCTCAGAAAAACCCTTTAAGAGATGATACTTATGAAGTATGTTCTTTGTCTGCCGATGTGACCTTGGCTCTTTTCTGAGAGCCACCACTAAAGTATTATCACAATAAAGTGTGATGAGATATTTACTACTAGGTACCACATCCAACACTCAGACAAAGCTTCACATCCAAACTACTTCTTTATCTGCCTCAGAAGCTACGATATACTTTGACTTTTCTAGAGAATCTGCGACCACACCTTACTTTGAGCTCTTCTAGCTCATACCATCTCCATTCAAAGTGAATACATATCCCGTTTGTGACTTCATGTTATCTTGATCAGTCTGGAAACTAGAATCTGCATATCCTATGATTACTAATTTCTCATCTCCTCCATAAACTAGGAACATATCCTTAGTACGCCTTAGATATTTAAAAATAGTCTTGACTGCCATCCAATCTAGGTCACCAAGATCATCTTGATATCTTCCTACCATACTCAATGTGTAGGCGAGATCTACCCTAGTACATAACATAACATACATGACTGACCCAATCACTAATTCATTTGGAATCATTTCCATTCTTTTTCTTTCCCCATGCCTCCGAGGACACATTTTCTTGGAAATATGAATGCCATGTGATGCTAGAAACAACCTCCTCTTGGATTGTTCCATACTAAATCTCTTCAGTATCTTGTCAATGTATGTACTTTGACATAGGCCTAGAAATATCCTGGATCTATCATGATGGATCTTAATCCCAAGAATATATTTTGTCTCACCCAAGTCCTTTATGGGGAAACATTTATTCAACCATGTATTAACAGACTATAAGACTGCTATTTTGTTTCCAATAAGTAATATGTTATCAGCATATACTATTCGGAAGACAAATGCACTCCCACTAAACCATTTATATACATAAGGATGAAATTAATTATTTATAAAACCAAATTTGGTTATGGCTTCATAAAAAATAATGTCCCGTGATAAGGATGTTTTCTTTAATCAATAAATGGATTTTTTTTCAACTTTCATATCTTATTACCATACTTTGGAGTCACAAACCCTTTAGGTTGTTTCATTTAGAGATCTTAATAAAGTTTCCTGTTAATGAAGTCTATTTTGACATCCATTTTCCAAATCATGTATTCATGGAAAGAGGCAATGGATAATATAATTTTGATAGATTTTATCATTGAAACTAGTGAAAAGGTTTCTCTGTAGTCAATGCCTTGATTTTTTTAAACCCTTTTCCAACCAGTCATTCCTTATAGGTACTGACTTGTCCATCCATGTACAGTTTCTTCTTGAATACCCATATACAACCAAAAGGCTTTACAACTACTCGAGGATCTACCAAAATCCAGACTTGGTTTTGGTATATGGAATCCATTTTATAATTCATGGATTCTTTCCACTTGGCAAAGTTTGTGCCACTTACTACTTCTTTGTAGCTTATAGGATCATTATTATCAACTAATAATGAGTCAACATCCTCATTAACTAGAAAATCATACCATTTTGTTTCTCTAACCTCTCTTGTACTCCAACACATTACTTATGTATTTGGAATAAAACATTATTCCATAGGTATTTTTGGAATCTTCTCCTGTACCAACTCTTGTGTACCTTAATCCTCAATTTCATCGAAGTTTATCTCACCCCCACTATCTATTTTGGATATGTTCTCCCTCTCAAGGAATATGGTGTGTCTTACCACTATAACCTTTTTTTATGAGGGGTCATATAGGTAATATCCCCTTGTTTCCTTGGGGTATCCTATAAAGGTAAAATTTGTGCGTTGAGGTGCAAGTTAGTTACCTAAAGAGGCCTTAACAAACACTTCGCTTCCCCGCACATGTAAATTCGATAACATGGATTTTCTTCCACTCCAATGCTCATATGGAATACCATTTATCAATTTAGTTGGTACTCGGTTTAGTATGTGTTCTACTATTTGTAACGCATTTCCCTAAAATGGATAATGGAAGACTTTCATAACTCATCATTGATCTCACCATGTCCGACAAGGTGTGATTCCTCCATTAACATACACCATTCCACTATGGAGAGTAAGGAGGAGTGATTTGGGATTGGATCCCAAACTCATGTAAGTAATCAATGAAGTCTTGATTAAGATATTATCCACCATGGTCTGAGAAGAGTTTCTTAATCTTCTTACCAAGTTGGTTCTCAACTTGATTATTGTATTCCGTGAACTTATAAAAATAATCTGACTTATACCTCATTAGGTAGATATATCCATATCTACTAAAATCATCAGTAAAAGTTATGAAGTATGATTACCCATCCCTTTATTAAACTAGAAATGGTCCACACAAATTGGTATGAACTAATTCAAGAAGATCTTTGGCCCTTTCACCTTTCCCACTAAATGGGGATTTGGTCTTTTTACTTGTAAACATGTGTGACATACACCAAGTGGTTATAGTTTGAAAGAATCTATATATTCATCTTAATGTATATTTGTAAATAATTTCCCATTTACATGACCTACCCAGTGATACCAAAGTTGGGTATGGTATGAGTCATGTGAACACTACCACAAAAACAGTTTTTCACACCGCCCCCTTTATCAGCGCTAACGAAAAAGCGCTGATAAAGGGGGGGTCCCTTTATCAGCGCTCAAAAAAGCACTGATAAAGGGTGCCTTTATCAGCACTAAAAAAAGTGTTGATAAAGGCACCCTTTATCAGCGCTTTGTTTTAGCGTTGATAAAGGGACCCCCCTTTATCAGGGCTTTTGTTAGCGCTGATAAAGGGGCCCCCTTTATCAGCGCTTGCTTAGTAACGCTGATAAAGGGTCGGCTTCAAAAAAAATTAAAAATATATTAATATATTAATATATAAATATAGTTATATTGGTATATAAATATAATATATAATTTTTAAATATATTTTAGATAAGTATAAATGTACATTTACACTTATTATAATTAATATTTAATATATTTAGTGAAAATGACTTCTTAAAAAATTAAAAAAATATTTTTAATTAATATTTTGATAATCATTATGGAGTAATAGTCATTTAATAACAATTTGAGGACTAAAAAACTAAAAAAAAATTAAAAAGGATCCAAAATATGTTGAAAACGCAACTCAAACTTCAAACGGCCATAACTTTTGATCTGGGTGTCCGTTTGAGCTCTTCCACATATCAAATCGAAGCATGCGACGAGCTCTACGTCTCTTTGTCTCAAGGGGACCCTAGTCAAGCGATTTTAGAGGCCAAAAGAGGCCCAGAAGGCCTCCAAAATTGAGTTTTTAGTCGGGGTACCCTGATTTTTTAACATTTTGTGGATTTTCACCCTCATTTAAGGGGGTATTATTGGATTTTTTTGGGGGGGGTATGAATTTATTCCAAGGTATTACATTCAAATTGATATTATGTCTTTGAAATTTCATCATTTTTTATAATGCACTACTATTTATAATCAAATATATAACAATATATTCATATTTTTTAAATATTCACACCTAAAAATTTAATTATAAATATAAATAATAAAATATATTTACATATAAAATATATTAGCTTTATCTAAATAATAACTAACATCCATTTTATTTAAAATACCAATATATGAATATTCATATACCTATATATTAATCTAACTATATATATATATATTAATCTAACTATATATATATTAATCTAATAACTATATATATATTAATATAACTACATATATATATATTAGTATTACTATAAATATATATTTTAATATCACCATAAATATATATATTAATATCACTATATATATATTTCTATAACTATATAAATATATATTCATATATATTCATATAACTACATATATGTTAATATAACTATATATATGTTAATATAACTATATATATGTTAATATAACTATATATATGTTAATATAACTATATATATATATATTAATATAAATATATATTACTATACGAATAAATATAACTATATACATATATATATATATAGATATAGATATAGATATATATTAATACCACTATATATATATTAATATTACTATATATATTATAATATAACTATATAACTATATATTATAATATTACTATATATATATTAACATAAATATATATTACTATACGAATAAATACAACTAAATATATAAATATATATATATATATCATGAATTGGAAACCAAAACAAAATAGAGTAGTGGTAAGGGCTTAGGCGCGCAGGGGGGAGGTCTCGAGTTCAAATCCTGGTGGAGGCAGGGGTGCGCGCGCATGGGGAATATTGGAACAAGCGATGTTAAAGGGTGGAGGGGGGTGCATGGGGTGTGTGGGGTGTTTTATAGGGGCCGAAAAGTGCTGTAAAAGGGTGGGGTTCAAGCGCTATAAACCCCCCCCCCCCCGATTGGCAGTATTTTTAAATTTTTTTAAATTTTTTTAAACTTTTATCAGCGCTTTTTTAAAAGCGCTGATAAAAGGGTCCTTTATCAGCACTAAAACGAAAGCGCTGATAAAGGAAGTGCTGATAAAGGGTACCCCCCCTTTATCTATGCTGGCTTTATCATCGCTTTTCTAGCGCTGATAAAGGCCATTTTTAGCACTGATAAAGGTCGTTTTTGTAGTAGTGGAAGTAGCTTCGTTATAGATTTCCATTACTTGGCTTGTGTGATACAACATGTAAAGACAGTTATATAAATGTGCCTTACCAAAAAAATGTTATCTTTATAAAAAATCTTCATTCATTTATGAATGTGAAAATTAATCCATATGTATCAAGTCTGGATACATACATAATTTTTTTGGTTACAAAAGTCACATAATAAAAACCTTTTAACACCAAGATCATCCCAGTCAGAAACGTGAGGTGGTAGTCCTCAAAAGATATAACAGCAAGTCTATCTCTATTGTATGCTCGTAGATCTACCTCCCCTCATTCAATGTTTTGAATCTACTTGGTTCCTATATTTGGATACATATATGAGCACCACAAAATATATTTAATACCCAATTTTTAGAAATAGATAAATTTCAGTCGATAACAAATGTACCAGAAGCTTCCCCACACTTCTTTAGCTAGGTGTATTTTTTCATCCAGGATCCCTTCTTACCACATGCAAAACAAACAACTTCATATTGCCTTCCCTCCCCCTTGATCTTCCTTTTCTTGGAATGGAATGAAGAAGATTTGGTCTTAAATCTCTTTTCCTTCCCTTTCCTCTTATTCACCATAAGCATAGAAGGATTTTAACACTTCATGTCTTTGTCCACATGGTGAAGGATGATAATAAGATCTGGTAGAGACTTATCAATGTTCTTCATATTGAAATTCACAACAAAACTTGAGAAACTATAAGGTAGTGATGTGAGAATGAGATCAAAACCCAGTTCTTCAAGGAGTTTAAACCCATGAACCCTTAGGTGCTCAATGTAGCTAATGCACTTGACTGCGTGAGGCCTAGCTAGGGAACCCTCTCCAAGATTACTCTTAAAGAGTGCCTTGGATATCTCAAATTGTTCCAATCTTTCTCTTTCCAAGTAAAGAACATATAGTTTCTCAATCATGCTATAGACATCCATGTTTTCATAAGACTTTATGAGTTCACTAGACATTGATGATAACATAAAACATTGAAAGTTGAACACATCATTCATATGTTTCTCATAGACCAAGAAATCATCATCACTTTCCACTTGGGTAGGAAGATCAGGTAATGAGGACTCTAGCATGTAAGATTTCTGTTCATGGAATAGAATGACCTGAAGGAATCTAAACCATTCCTGGAAGTTACTTCCAATGAGGATGTTGTATTTATCTAGTATTGATTGCATGGATATTTTAGTTGAAGAGCTTGTAATTTTTATTCTACAATTAAAATAGCATATAATTTGTACTTGATTAAATTTTATGAAAAATAATAAATTAATTTTATTAAGTCTCCCACTATTTTATAAAGTCATAATGGACATCACCATTGAACTCGGAATGTCTAGTTTCTAGGACATTCTAGTGGGAAGGATCCATATTCCCCTTCGCATAACCCAAAAAAGGGTTGGTCAAGCTATTATAAGTTATTTAGGTAGACATGTCTTTTCCAACTATAGGCTTGAAGCTCCTTGATTCATTGAGTAGACTCTCCAATCCTAAAATAATGACTTGGATTTCCTCAACACTTTCCTCAAAATTTACACCAAGTATATCAAGTGTTACACCTCTTGATGTAAACTGGTTAATTCAACCCTAAAATTTCATAAGATCATCCTGTATAAAAGTAAGTGTCCCAAAAAGGGTTGGTCAAACACATAGTTTTATTGAATCTTTCTCTTGATCAAGTAACAGAAAGATTAGTCTAACTTAACATTTTATTGATGTATTTTTATCTTTTATTCATAAATTGACTTATTATCTTTATCACATGACTGATAATATTAAGTGAAACTTACTTAAGTGATTATCCATGTCTTGATAATATTTACACATAATCCTGGTTTATTTTAGTTCCTTATTGCATGCTTGTTAATTCATTAATTATGTAGTCACGATAATACATCCATAATGAAAAACCATGAAACTAGTATAAATAAAACAAAGGGAGTTATCATGTGGTCTACTAATGGTTAGTTTATCTAGAGGTTGATAGAATAACTGCTAACCTAGGGGAGAAACACCTTGAACTATTTATGGTCAGTGTCTATAGCTTTCCACCTGTCCATATTTGTATATCCTTGTATTGATTTCACCTCAACTCCTTACTTGAACCACCTATACAAGCTTGTGAGCTCCATCCATTATATATGATTTTTAAATCACACATAGGTGAGGTGAAAAAATGTGGTTTACATAAAAGAAACCATGGGCACGTAGGCCCTTTATATTAATGAGGAGAGATGGCACACATACCAAAAATTTAATTTAAAATAAATTAAATGGAAACCGATAGCATATAAAGATCTGGTCTAACTCATGGTCATATATATATATGCAATTAATTATGCATTTAATAAAACTAACATTAAACTATTTAATAATTATTATTAATATAAATCAAGCTTGAATCAATTAATTATTATATTTAATTAATCAATCATTTTTTATTAATCCTGTTATGAATTTTCTTAAGATTCTTATCCATAACCATGGAGGTAACACGGTGAACACCCATTAAAATCAACATGATATGTAATTATGAGCATTACAAAAACATTAAAGTTTTAATTATTTACACGACGTGTAGTTGAGACTACTCGATATGTACTACCTTTGTCATCTTATCTAAAGTACACGCCTAAGGAATCAGCATGTGAGGCATACTTTGGAAATCATGGAGTACACAACATGTCTAGTGGGCCACATGTCATGTTGTCTTTGGGTTACACAGCTACTAGTCATCTTATCCATGTATGGGACACATGGTTTGGCCCCTGACCCGAAGGGACTACATGCCATGTCCAGTGGGCCACATAATGTGTAATCTGGTAACCATGTGCCTATCCATCACGGTCAACAAGCAGTGTAATAATTAACTACACTGTGTGTAATGAATAAACACATCTTGGGTAATTTCTGAATTACTCCCATTGTTCTAAACACAACTACATAGTATGTAATCTGGATTACATGGCCTGTATGGTAGATTACATGATGTGTAATTATGAATACACATAATGTACTATCATGTTTCTTGGACAGAATCTTCTTTCCCTCCCGATGAGATCCTTAATTTAATTTTAATAAAAAAAATTATTCATTTATGCTAGATCTACGAGAAAATAAAATAGGAAGAAAATATGTCAAAATTTAGATTACAAGAATGATTAAACATGAATTGACAAACTAAATTATTAAAGCGTAAATCATCAATGAATTATTTAAATAGTTATAAATTATTATGATCCCCCTCTGATACCACTTGAAGGATCTAGATGCAGTGGAAGTATAGCGGTTGGGTGGGGCCCAACTTTACTTCTTCCATAATCGATGACCAGTCCAGAATCAATATGTTGATGAATGCCAGTATCCACAAATTTTAATCAAAGATTTATAAAAATAGAATAATGTCACCATATCTAAGAAAGAATATCTTGTAAATTATTTTTATAATTAATTTAATTTAGATCTAAAGAAATTAAATACCTAGGTCTTCGGTACTTTCTTAGTTGATGATTTTTGATCATTCGGAATGACCCTTCTGGATTGCCTACATTACACTTGCAAGGATCCAAAGAAGAATTCCTCTAGAGGTGATCCACATGTGCTCCAATGGTATCTGATCAATGCCACACATTCTTTAGGTGATAGCGCAATGAAGCAAATTTCTTGTGTCTATCATTATTGATTGATCGTTCTTCGGTCTTGAAGAACTTCTCTCGTTCTTGAGAGGGAGAGAGGAGAGGAGTCAAGAGAGAAAATTTTTGGCTCCTAAATTCTCTATCATAACTGATGTTTGACACAATAGAAATTCCTATACATTAATTGATACAGGGTTTCAGTTATAATATTTAATTAGGTAACAATGATTAAACACAATTATAACTATTCGAGAAAACTGATGCCACATAATATCAATAACAACAACATTATTTGTGGTGCACAAACTTGCACAAAATAGAAACATAAATGAAATCCCATGCCACATAATGATAAATATATTATTATTATTATTTCACCGCCTGGAGAAATATTATTTACCGACTTATAAGTAATTAATTTATCACTAGACACGGTATTGGTCCGTTCCAACTCCTCTTGCATGTTTTGAACACCAGAATAAAATATTTTATTCTATTAAATAAATATTTTATTTACAAACTAGTAAATAAATATTTATTAAATGTTCAAAAAAATAAATATATATATTTTATTCACAATCCGATGAGTAAATGTTTATTTAATTTATGTGATCATTTTTTACTTTAACAAAATAATTCCTTAGTCCTGAGAATAATATTTATTCCATTAATTAAATTCAAATAGAATTTAATTGAGACCACCAAAAACACTTAGTTTGTGACCCTATAGGATTATTTATCATTGGCATTAGGCGGTCTTTCTTAAATTCCAAGATTACTATCTAGCAACGGGTTAATGAACCCAAGAGAAAGAACATGAAGTCACAACGACGACATCCACATACGAATGCTCATTGTGTAACATAATCCATTTATCACAATATCTCATCAAGTAGGTTTCACGATAGTGTCATCAACCTATATGTTTGATACATCATTCTTTTACTAACTGGAATAAACTCATCATTACACCATAGACATGAAATTTAAGGAAATGATTCTATTTAAATCAAATGGATGAGATATCAACTTCCATAAATGGAAGGTAAAAATCCTTTCTCGACTTATCCATTAATAACATGTCATTCATGAAGCACCCAATGTACCCTACTTCCCGCCAACTATGGAAAGATGGTTTTTATCATTAAATAAAAGTGAATGAGTCATGAAACACATTATTGATACTCTTAATGTCTAAGGATCATTACACATGCTTACAGATAAGAATATATGATGACAACAAAACATGCGGAATTCCTACTGGTGGGGTCATTCTCATAATCTCTCATACTAGAGATTACAAAGTGTGAACTTCATGAGAAGAAGTTTCATCTACTTATGAGTACTCACACTTGATGGTCTGTATACTATGTGTTCCATCATAGTATATCATCTAACTACATAACTATATTTAAGAATACTGTCATAGAACTTCAAGTTTCTCATCATAGAGGGGAACTGCTATGACCTTATAAATGCAAAAAATATTATAGGAAATTATTATGTCATGGTCAGATAGAACAATGAAAAATATGTAATAAGATTTTTAATATTTAAATACATTAAATATTCACATAATCAAAGTAAAAATAGATGGTTTTAGGACACCAAATCCAGCAGAGCGGTACTAGAGGACCGAAAGGTTAAATTTTCGACCATTTTGATTCAAGGATCTGTTGGATGATAGTGGTACAACATGATTTAGGCTGCTATATATTAAGGTCCGACATGGGTGACCTTCAATGATCTATTCTTAGTGGAGTTCCTTCCAAATGCACTAAAATTTGACTATTATCAATAGTTTATGGAGCTCTAGAAGGGGATGGTGATAATGTCTCTCTACCCAACACGCTTCACTAAGCTAATCAACGTTGCTCTTATTATATAAGGGAACAAGGCAAAAAAGGGAAAAAATCTCAAGATTGGTCTACATTTAGTGATAAAACGATAGGTCGGGAACTTTTATCTGACAACCTCTGTGGTAGTTCCTCATAAGGTGTTGATGATAGAGAAAGTCATAGAGGAAGACAGAGTTGCAGTTCTTCTTCCTACTATCAGTGGATCAACTTGTACTTTCTCCAATGCAACCTTAGTCGCTTATTATGGGAATAAGAAGAGGAAGTTAGAGGATAGACACCAGGGCGGTGGTCTACAGTAAGAGAAAATAAGGGAATACCCCATAAGTGTCGGTGAATCAGGTGACTCATGACCCTCAAGGGTGTCATAAAGTGGTTGTTGGTAGGGCTTATGCGGTTGATCTAGATTCTGATGATGGTGGAGAGGGATCCTCCAAAATGTGAGGTGTGATCATGATTTCTTCTACAATATCTTATTTCTTTGTTTAATATGGTAGCATCTCATTCATTAATATCTTCTCATGTAGTTGTTGGGCTGGAATTAACGATTAAGAACTATTATGAGTTGATTTCTATTAATACACCTCTGGGGAAGAAGGTGGATCATCTTTATATTTTTATAGAATAATTGATAGTGGTTGTATGTTATGAGCTTGTGTGGAGCTTCACAATTATAGAGATGAAAAGTTTTGATGTGATCCTTGACATGGATTGGTTGGCCACCTACTGGGTACACATTGATTGTAATCGGAGACATGTGACCTTCATGACACCTAAGGGGGAAAATATTGTGTTGAGAGACGAATGAGATGTCGAGGAAAGTGGGGTGGGACTATATACTCATTAGATAGAATCCTATTCAATGCAGGTGGCTAGCATGATCCTTTGTAGTGGAACAGACTGTATCTCCCTCCTATTTTCCTCCTATGGGGTTTATGTATTGAGCTTGTTCTCGGTGCATGACCTATCTCAATTCCACTGTATTGCATAGCACCAGCTGAATTGAAAAAGCTCAAGGTTCATCATGGTAATCTCGAGGCTAAAGGCTTCATCGAACCAAGAACTTCCCCTTGGGATGCTCCTATGTTGTTCGTTAAGAAGGCAGACAGTAGTCTTCATCTTTGTATGGAATCCCAAAAGTTGAACCAAACCATTCTGAAGAGTAGGAACCTATTTCCAAGAGTGGACCTCTTGTCTGATCAATTAAGGGGAACCCAATGGTTTTTAAATATTGATCTATATTATGGATACCATCATCTTTGGGTAAATAAGTAATACATACCAAAGACAATGTCTAAGAGTAGGTATGGAATGTATGAGTATCTTGTTATGCTATTTAGACTACTGAATGCTCCGGAAGTGTTCATGGTCCTCATGAACAATATCTTTCACACATACATGGATTCCTTCATCGTTGTGTTTTTTATAACCTCCTGATATATTCTAAGATGTCATAATCACATGTTAGGCACCTATATATTGTATTGAGAATGCTTTGAGACCATTGTGAAGAGAAAGTACTAATTTCCAAGAGTAGACCACTTGTTTGATCAATTAAGGGTAACCCAGTGGTTTTTGGAGATTGATCTATGTTATGGATACCATCAGCTTTAGGTCAAGAAGGAATACATAACAATGAAAATGTTTAGGAGCAGGTATGTACTGTATGAGTATCTTTTCATGCTCTTTATACTAATGAATGCTCTGACAGTGTTCATGATCCTCATGAACATGATCTTTCAACCATAGATGGATTTCTTCATCATTGTGTATTTTATAATATCTTGATATATTCCATGACATCATAATCACATTCTAGTTAACTACATATCATATTGAGCATGCTTCGAGCACAACGGCTTTATACCAAGAACTCAAAGTGACACTTTTAGATATAGGAGGCACACTTTTTTTGGCATGTGGTCTCTCAAGTAAGAATATTAGTTAGTATAGAGAAATTTTATGCAGTTAGGTCATGGCCATGGTAAAGGAAAGTGTTCAAGATACATAGTTTTCTCAAGTTGGATGGGTACTAAAATAGGTCCATTTAGGACTTTTCTCACCTGAAAACGCCCATGATCATGCTTACCAATAATGGGGTTAAGTTTACATGGATAAACCAGTGTGGATATGCTTTCTCAGGTTTGAAAATGAGTTTTATGTAAGAGAGATATTTTTCATGTATACGTACCCCAAGAGTCTACAGTATATCTTCTCTCAACATGACCTAAATCTTCAATAGAGGCATTGGGTATAATACTTGTATATGTTTGACTTTGATATGGAGTATGATCCTAGTAATGGAAATATCATTACAGATTCACTTAGCCGAAACAAACAGGAAGTGGATGAGAGAACATCATAGACTGGTTAGAAACTCATGGCTTTGTTAGCAAACTCATAGGTGGGCATAACTATGGATTGAGTCATGGCGGTTTGTTCACCCTTAGTAATCACATCCTCATTAGTTGAGTGAGTGAAGTCTATTCATGAGCTTGTTCCAAAGTGTATCATGGTGTGTGAGAGGTTTTCAGTAAATGGTTTTGTTTGATAGTGGGATTTAGAGGGACATGGTGTACTTTTGGTTCATGGTAGGGTGATAGTTTCATCTTCTATGAGAGATGAGTTTATGAGATCCTGTCATTCTTTGTAATGGGTAGTGCACCAAAGATCGACCAAGATTTATCATGATGTCAGTTGACAATTCTGGTGGCTTAACATGAAAAGAGGCATTGCAAGTTTTTTTTATCATTGCCTGACTATCAAACAATCAAGGTCGAGCATCGCAGACCTAGATAGTTTCTCCAAGCACTTCTAGTGCTATAATGGAAGTGGGTTGAGGTGAGGAAAACTTCGTGATAAGGTTACCTAGGACCCCAAGAGGTCGGGATACCATTTGGGTTGTAGTATATTAGTTGACCAAGGTGGATCATTTCATGTCAATCTATGGGACCAAATTAGTTAATGAGAACGGTAAGCTCTATGCTCAAGAGATCATGTGACTTCACGAGGTGCCTTTGAGAATGGCATCTTACAAAGACACCCGATTCGCATCATGATTTATGCAAGGCTTGAAAAAGGTGATGGGAAATCAGTTGAAACTCAGTATGAATTTTCATCCTCAGACTGATAGGAAGTCATGAAGAACTTCCAAACCTTAGAGGATATGTTTTGAGTGGGTATTCTAGATTTCAAAGGATCTTGGGATGATCACATGGATATAACAGAGTTCACCTATAATAACACCTTTAAGTCATATATTTATATGTCTTCATTTGAGGTTCTTTATGGGAGGAATTATCGTTCACCTCTCTGCTAACATTAGGCAGGTGAATCTTCAGTTGTTAGGCTGAGTATGAGTACATGAGACCTTGAAGGGGGTACAGTTGGTTTGGAAGCAGCTGGTTATTGTTTAGAACATGCAGTGGTCTTATGTCAACCAAAGGATATGGATATTTAAGTTAACTATGGGAAACAAATGTTTCATTTGGGTGTCCCCTCGGTTAGGGAATATGATTTTAAGGAGGCAAGGGAATTTGGCACCATGGTACGTTGGGTCGTTCGAGATCATCGATTGCATCAGGATTGTATCCTATCAGTTGTACCTTCCTCTATGTTATAAAGGTATACATAATGTGTTCCACATGTCTCACCTTTGGAAGTACAAGCCTCGTCCTATGAATGTTCTCAACTGAAAGGATGTCGAGCTAGCACCAGATGCATTTTTTGGAGTGGCTTATTCTAATAGTGGATTGAAGTGAAAAGGTTTTGTGAGGAAAGATCATTCCTCTAGTACGAGTTCTATGACAGCACGATTTTATTTAGGAAGAGACTTGGGAGAAGTAAATAAACATTTAGGCACAGTGGATTGAGTTGTTCGAGCAGACCTTTGGGGATACTTCTTGAGGATGAGAAGTCATAAGAAGGGGTGAATTATGACATTTATACTTTAAGGCACACCTCTACCCAACTTTTTCATATATATTTTAGAACGTTTTTAAGTGTTTTGTGGTTGGTTAGAGGTGTTTGAGAGGTTATAACCGAGCTAAAGCAAGGATTGTGGACACGTTGTAGCCTTTTAAGATACAACAGTCACATTGACTAGCCGATGAGGCTCCTGGTTAGAGTCAATTATGCCCAGAAGCCACTGGCCTTCCAGTGGTGTCAGTTGGATCCTAGAGGGGACACCAAGTCTTAGTCATTATTTTAAATTGATCGAAAATAGTTTTTTCTAATTATATCTCTTTCCTAAACATAAAACACCCTATGATCCCTCTCTAATGATTTTGGGCTCTCCTCCCCCCTTATGTCTCCTTCATTCGATGCCCAAACTACGGATTGATCCTGCATTTCCAATTCGGTGAGTTATTTATTCTGGATCAATTATCTTCTATTCTCTTTGATAAGAACCAATTATATCTGTGATGTATTGATTAGATTTAAGGGTTTTGATATGGTCTAACAAGGGATTCATTGATCATTGATAGAATCGACACCCGAATTCAAGGAATTGGGGTCTGTGCAACATTTGGACCAAGATTGTTTTCAGCGGCAGATCTTCTTGGGTATGTTCAATGATGACCTACCTTTTTGATGTGGTTTCTACTCAACCTTGATCTCAGTTTTCAAAATTGTTTTGAATTGGGTTTGAAACTAGGATTCAATGGTGTAGTTGGACTCAGATGGAAACCTTATCCATCAATCATTGTTGCATCTAAGGTAGGAAACTCTTGAATTTAGAACATGTTTATACAGCTTATTGACATTATTGTTGGTATGTGTAGACCTGTGTGACCTATGTTTGATGATTGATCATATGAGGTGTGTTTGTGCATCCCTGAGACTAGTGCTTGTGTTGCTTTCATGTGGATTGCGATGATTATGATACTTTCTTGATTTGATATGATGTTTGATCTGCCACTAGTATCATGCATCATATGTGTTGTTCTTCTATATTTTGTAACTAAGTTTACAAGTGGAGATTAATAGACTATCTCCTAAAAGGGATGTGTCAGATGAAAGGTTGAAATGCATTTGATTATCCTATAAGGAAGTATCTGTCACCCATTTATTTGGACTATATCATCAAGGGAGATGTGTCAAGTAGCTGGTCGATCTTCCTTTCGGCATAGAACCAAAGTAGGTAGATCTTGTACTTGAGTATAAAGCTTGTATATTTTCACTTCTGTGATATATTATTACTCATATATACCATGTTTACTTTTATGAAATGTACCAATATATCTTATGAACTTATGTTAAGGGTTATTGGGGATGTCTTGTTGAGTCTTGTACGCACACCTTACTCGAACATCTCGATGCACTTATAGATTTTATGACTGGGGATCCAGTGAATGATAAGGGCCATGTGGTGGATGTTTGAGAAAGATTATCAAAAGGATGTGGTTGTTGCTGGATGGAATTTTGGATGGATGTTTGATTCTGCTTTTTTTCTAGTGTTTTTACCTCATAAATTGGATCATTTATTTTATTTTTTGTTTATGTATCCTACATTCTATATTAATACTGCATGGGTTGGTATTTTTTTCATGTATGTTGCTACTCTGATGTTTATTAAATATTTGTTATCTCTTCCATTGTTGTACTATAATGTTTACCTGATACCAAGGGCATAGTATCCCCACATTATTTTTATCCCTCATCACTAATCAGAAACCTCTTATGTAAAAGGAGGTGTGCATGATGTCATGTGGCATTATAACTCAAACCTGGTGGTTCAAGACGGGGTGTTACATAATTCATATAAAATTTCAAACTCAATGAAAAATAACTCACTTAAATTCCCTAAAAAATATAACACCCAACAATCCATTTATTTTATTTTAGGTTCAAAAGTCAATGCCATGGAATCAATGAACAAAACCTCCCCTTATCAGTTTTCCCATCATTTTTACCCCTTTTTTATATACATTTTTTACATTTTTTGATATACATTTATTCCTTTGATTTTCTTTAGTAGAATAAGAGGCACATGGGAAATACAATGAGATGTGACTTTGAACCATTTTATTCCCAAAATAAAAATTTACACCTTCACACTCTTCCATACACATATGAAATATCCCAAAAAACTCATAAAACAATGTTTCCTCCACACAAATATCATGTAAAACACTAATAATTTGTACTTGTAAGACAACTTATCCTATAAGGAATTTCATGGATTCTATTGGGTTAAGAAATAAAAATGAATAGGTAGATATCAAGTGGATATAAGGGGGATCGATTCATAAAAACTACCTCAATCATATTATATCTATTAAATGTAATAAACGTGACTTAAAAAAGAAGAAAAACAAGTTATAGCTTGAAATACATAACTCAAGAGTCTCTCAAGAAAAGGATAGTAGAGTAAAAAATATAATTAAAGGTCTCATAATACCTCTAAAGATTATAGAATGATATTGGACAATCACTCCATAGAAAAAGACTTCCATAATCAGTTTAAAATCATAAAAATGATTGAAAATACAACTTAAAGGAATGAAAAACATATTATAAATCATATGAGATTAGAATTGAAAAAATAGGACTAGGTTTCTTATAAAAGACTCATATTTTAAATTTGATTCTGATGATTTATTTCTGTTCAAGAAAAGTTTTGAAAAATGAAAAAACATTAAATAGAAATATATTTCTATAAAAAAGAGGAAGTTTATTTACTTTTAACATAACAATAAATAGGAGATTAAACAAAAGAAAAAAATGAAATTGGATAGAACAATAATTAATCCCTCCCCAACACAAAAATTTTATATGTCTTAAATAAAAATAAACTATTATCATGAAAATTTGAGTTGAAAATCATTGGATACTAGAAGAATTATTGTGTGTAAAGAAAGAGACTAAACAGATGCTTTTATTACTATATGGATTGTAGGATTCTATGTCCCACATCACACTTGGTTGTTTTTTCTTCTTTATATTTCCTTATAAATAAAATCCAAGGCCTCTCTTAAGAGGAATATTGGGTATTGGGGTCACCACTATTCCATTCCTACATGGTATCATAGGGGGTTCTCTAACCCAATCCCATCCTCCTATTTTTCACCTCTAGCCGTAGGTTTTCCAAGGTATTTCCCCCCACTAGGGTGTGGCGTCCCATGACCTTAGGCCATCGTCACAGCCGGCCTACCCCTCACTAACCTCCTTCACATCACCCTCTATCAAATGGCCTTGTGCGCAATGACCCTCATCAGCGCTCTATTAAATGACCCTCTGACTCCATGCATACAGAACCTGATAACCCTCTAAGACCCCGCGTGCGACACCATCCCACCCAAGTGAAATCCACTACCTCCCATTGTCAACCCCTCCTGCGCAGAATCCCCACATCCCCTCACTAGCCCCTCCCAACGGGCTACTCTGCCCTCCTGTTGTGCGCTAGGGCCCTCTGCGGACTTACCTCCCTGTATGCAATGACCCTCATTAGCCCCTCCTAAGAGACCCCCTACTTGACACTCGACTCCCACCTCTCCCACATGGATATTCCATGGTAACCTACTGCTCCATCACTGGCTATCATGATTCCCCATCATCATCCCTACCGATGGACCTATGTGGCCCCACCTCCCTACGCACGAAAACCCTCTCCTTATAACCTACATGGCCCACGATGCTGAAAAATCTTCCGCACCAGATTCCCTATGAGAAATCTCCTCCATAAATTCCTCCCCTCCTACTCGATGGCCTTACGATGGTTCACTTTGCGATTGCACACCTCCAGTGTGACCACCCTCATCTCCCTGTGCAACAACGCACCTCTAGTGTGACCAGCCTCCTCTTCTTGTGTGATGTCCCTCCCGCACAACTTGAATCCCCTCTATGTTGAAATTCCCTTTTCTATGAGCCAGATCTCGGCTAGCCATCATCATCCCACGTGGGTCTCCATCATCGAACTAGCTCTGGTAACCCTGCTCTGCCATCCACTGCTCCTTCCTATTCAACCAGATCTGGTTGGTCATTGCTGATATTCCCTTTCTCAGTGCTCCATCAACCAATCCTACTTATGCGTCTTTCTTGGTGCTGCATCGACTGGACCCACCAATACAGCTTTCCCAGTATTCCATCAATAGGCCCCTCCAGTGCAGTTTTCTCGGTGCTCTATCGACCGGCCCCTCCTATGCGGGTTTCCTAGAACCTCATTGACCGACCCTCCTCTTCGGCTTTCCCGACTCCTCATTGGTTCATCGTTTTCGTTGAAATATTCCACCATCCATCATTTTCATCTTAAGGGGTAACTATGATCACATATAATTTTTCTTTTTTCTTCATCTTGTTTTGTAATCAAGCAAGGTATGTCCAGCTTGAGGGGGAGTGTTTGTGGTGTTTATTATTTTTCTAGTTTGATTTTTTTTTCTTTCATCAGGTATCCAAGAAAGAGTCGGTATCCTGTTCAACTGGTGACGGGTCGCTACCCAGGAGGAGCTCCATGTAGAGTTTCCACATATGAGGTCCCGAGGAATTGGGATGTGGGAATGAAAGGGTATAAGAGGGAATAGGCATGTTGTTCAATGATGTTCTTGTATTATAATGGGAATGAAAGGGTATAAGAGGCCTTCTAAATTTTATCTTTTCATCTCTCCATGTAATCTTTATGAAACTGCATAAGGTTCACTTCATTAACTTTCTCCATAGGTGTTTCCTCCTTTAAAATTATGAAATCCTTAGTTGTTTCTTTAACTTATTCATGTTTATAATCAAAAAATGAAAGAAACAAGATAGTTGAAACTATACTATAAAAATAAAAGAAATTGAAATTCAATTCAATTTTTATAAATTCATAACAAATTTTTTTCAAAATTAAGTAATCTCACTCAAAATCCTTAGTCTGTATTTCATTATCTTTAGGAAAATCCCATGGGAAACAAATTATTATAAAATAAAATAAGTACTCTTGTTCTAATATCTCTTCAAATTATACCAAATTTTGGGTGGTTTCTCCTCCTTTATTCATATTTTAAAAAATAATTCTAAATTTTTAGTATTAGAATTGTGAATTTTAATAGGAAATTCAATTTGAAAAAAATAAAATAAAATTTAATCCAAGGTTATCTAAAATCACATTAACTTTTTAGTTTTTATCTTTTGTTATTCATACAATAACTTTAGAATAATAAATGATGTAATATCACAAACAAAATGATATTTAATTTTTTCTTCAAGCTCACGTATATCTTAAAATTATAGTAAGTTGGGGGTGGCGGTACAAAGGAAACAAACAACAGACACAAAGGCTCGAAACCATGACCTCCTCTATTTCACTTTGTTGTTCCTTAAATTTTTTTCTAAGTATCCCAACACTAGTTTATATTGTATTTACTTCCACTAGTGTCATTTCATTGTATTCTTAATGTATTTTTTAATATGATTTCCATTTCTAACTTGTATCATGTTATTATTTTTCATGTATCTATAAATAATAGTATTGGTTCATGAATTGATCCATTTACATTTGTATGACCATGAAAGTAATATCATCAATAAATTTTAAAAGTGTTTCATTATAATGAACCATTATATAGGAAATAAGTTACTCAATTTTATTATACTAGTTTTGGAAAAAGAATAAGGAATAAAACAGAAAATGAGATAATTAAAGAATTAAAAAAATAGACAAGAAAAGCCTAAGAAAAAGTGTTTGGAAGTCACCAATAATGTTTCCAAGTTTTGACCCTGAGTTGTCACAGGCTTTTCAAAATAATATTTGAAGATCTCAATTGATTTTGATGATTGTATTGGTTGTAAATGAGTTATGTGGGTGTCAATATGTGTTGGGTGGTGGAGAAATAGCCCAATGAATAAAAACCATTAATTATGAGATATAACATATTGATCATATAGATCATATGTATTGATTTTTCATCCATTATACATGTAACATCCTGATTTTTTAAAAGGAATCATTTTTTATTATAGTGTACATGATACGATACATCGACCTTAAATGAACAACTAAATATTATTATTTAAATATGGTAGTTATTACACAGCTGTTAGAATGACAGAAATGAATATGATTAACTTAATTACAAAAATATTGTTTACACATGTATATATAATTAATTATTTGGTGGATAATTAATTATAAATGAATGTAAAACCTTTTTTAAAATAAAATGAAATTTTTTTCTGAAAAACTATTTAAATATGCACAAGTGTGTTTCATACCAATAAACTAATAAATCAATATTAATTGAATATATTAATGATATATATATTTAATATTTAATTTAACTTTAATCATTCATCATATACATTTTCATAACAAAATATAATAACTATTCAAATTTTTCACATAAAATAAGTATTTTTTAAAAAGGTGGTTTTATCGCCTTTCGATGGTGCACATATTTTAAATCTAGTTTTTTAAAATTTTATAAGTTCCATTTGAAAATATAAACTTCTTATCTAAAAGATTATTATCGAAATTTACTTTGGTTTATTTTTTGGTATTTTTGGGATAAGATTCATCTTTTGATGAATAGTGAAAAAATACTGCATTTTAATTGAAAACTACTTTTTTATCAAATTTATTTATTGTGTTAAATAATATATTTGAATGGTTTAAAAGTATAATTAGATAATTGTTTTATCATTCAATCCAACTTAGGTCATTTAAATCAATTTCACATTGAAATTGGATATAAAAACTTTGTGAAATTTTAAATTTTTTTACTTTAAAAGCTTGTTTTCTCTATCGGTTAATGGGATCAATTTTAAATTTATTTTATCCACTTATGTGTTTTGAATTCTGAAAAATATACATACAAGGTTTTAATCATAATGATATTTATGATCTAATAGGATCGACTTAATTTTAAAAAAAATATGAATTGTAACTTTAATAATTATTTTTATTACCACAGTTAAGGGTAAATCAGATAACTAAGGGTAATATTAATATTATAAATTACCCTAAAAAAATCTTAATTTCATTTTATGAGTTTTTTTTCATAAATTAATCTTTGGACTCAAATATAAACCTTTTACGACACATGATTGACTTTCAATCAATTATAATATTATATTCAAATAAAAGTCAAATTTTCCACACTCTTATTTTTAACAAGTAAAATATTTTTAATTGGGGTTATATAAGTGATATGTCTGACTATAAAAAATCTTTAGAAATATAGTTTTTTACCTAAAACATGGTAATTTATTTATATTTTTTAGTAAATAAATAATTAAATTAAATGGTGACACAATGATTATGCAATAATTGCTTCATTAGTGGAAAGAATAAAATAAATGATAATAAAAAAATAAAATAAATATATTTTGATATAATTTATGTCATAAAATTTTTTTTGATGAAATTGAAATATTAGGGATAATTTAATATAGTGTTTTAGAATATATCAAGTTTTTATTATATTTTTAAAAAGTCAAGTAATGAATAATGTCAAAATTGGAATAATTGGTATCTTAAAATATATAATATTTTAATAAATGATATAAAATTTATATAAACAAATATTCATCCATATAATTTGTATAAGTCCTAAAATTTCATAAATGACTCATTTATTGGTTTTTTATGTTATAATAATTATATTAACACATAAAGTGTAAATTACATGATATTACGGTAATATATAAAAGGGGTTAAAACAAAAAGATAAGGATTAAAAAATACAAAAACCTTATCTAATTTTAATTTTATGAATATATTTTTACTCAATATCATTATATTTTCTAAATAAATCACTTTTTACCCATTTTGAATATAAAATTAATTTATATTTATTTAATACTTTGAGGAATTCCAAGAGTGACCCTCCCCTCTCTTATAAAAGGGAACTCCTTCTCTATTCTTCACACCTCAAAATCTATTTTATTCTGCCAATATATACCTAAAAAACATAATATAATCCTTCCACACATTCTAGAGTCCTTATTTTTGGTATAACACTCTACTTATAGGTGATAAGGTGTTAATCAAAGGTGATTGTCCGAAGAAGAGGTAACGTTTTTAATTAAGTGTTTCAATTTTCATTCTTCTTCCACTTAAAATCTTCTACAACCATGATGTGATAATAAATAGAGTATCATAAATATGCTTAGATGTTATTAAATTATTATAATCACCTAAAACCATCTTTTATTTCATCAAATGGGAAATGAATTAATCATTTGTGCGTACGTGTGAATTATCACCTCCACGAACCGATATAATTCATTTTCTATTACCGACTCTCAAGAGTAGTTATAATGTTGAAATTAATCTTTATATATGATATTAATTACATATTTATCATTATAATAGAATAATATATCAATTAAATTCTGAACTTTTCATTCACATAAAAATTATAATGTCGTTTGTGCCTACGTGTGAACTATCACCTCCATAAAGCGATGTGATTCGTTTTTCTTCACCACAACTCAAAAAAGATATATATAAATATATTTAAATAATTAATATTATATTAACGATATTTTGATAATAATACAATGATAAGATTATAATTACCTTATTTCCATAATGATCATTGAAAAATAGAAACGTTACTCATGTGTATGTACGTCTTACCGTCTCTATGATTATAACATCGTTCATTTTTCATAACCATACTTAATGGTTTGATTTAAAAGTATAATTGATTTATAAAAATTATAATCATGTAATTAATATTATTATGGATATGATGAACTTATGACCCCTTTGAATATAGAAATTATAACAAATTCATTTAGGTCTCAAGTATCGAATATCGACAAAACATCCAACATAAAATTAAATAATTAAGTAATTGTTATAATAAGAAAATAAGTGATATAAAAATAATAATAAAACATAAAATGGTTCTAAAGTATGTAAATAAATTACCTAAGTATATTATTCCTGAATATAATTATTATACATGATGATTCTAACTTAAGGTAAGGGACTTTCATCAAAAAACCCCTTTAAAAGTTACTCTTCAAACTATTTTTACAAAAGCTAAAAAGAATGTTTTTTAACTTATGTGACATGAATAGATTTTACCGATTTTATGTCACATTAATTTTTTTATTCTTACCTTATAAGTTTACACTTTTATTTTAAAAAAATCATTTTCATTTTTTAATATGCGGCTTTGTAAAAATGATTTCAAAGTGGAAATGTTATTTTTTCTTTATGCTTGTTTTATGTATTATGATTATGTTATGGTTCTTGGACATTGTTTATGAATATGAGTGGTTACATGATAAACCAAGGGTGGGTGAGACTATGATTTCTCTCCAATTCATTGGGTAATGGGACAACGTTAATTGGTAGAGTTTCGCCTATGAGATTAAGGGAATATACTATGGTGGGTATTCCAAATGTAACCATGAAGGTTACTCCCTATATAGCCATGAAAGCTACTATAAGAGTGAAATGGAATTGATGCCACATGTTACCTTTATGATTTATGTTTTATATAGATTTTTAGAAGAATATTATGATTTCATGAGTTAAGATAAATATCTCATTTTTTATGGGTGAAAAGTATAACTTTGTGAAAATGTTTTCATGGGTTTAAAGTATTCATGGACTAATGATTTCTTTCTCTGTTTTTATGTCCCTTACTAATATTTTTGTGCACGTCCCAATTTTTAAAATGTTTTTCATTGGGTATAAGGATGTTTAATAGAAATAATGAAGTCATGTTTAGAGTTATGATGATTTTTCAGGAAAAATAATTCATGTTTTATTTTAAAAGTTTTATATTATGAAAGAAATTGATATTGTTTTAGAAGTATCTTATTTGTATTAAAGTGGGATGTTATGTATGAAGTATGACCTAATTATCTAAAAATATAAACATAAAAAGATCCTCAATTTTAAAGAAAGCAATTTCTTGACTAAAACTCGAGATTATATAATGATTGTGGTCGGGTCGTTATATTTGGTATTAAAGGAAAGGTTTAGACAACTTTACAGATTAAGAGTTTTGGTTAAATATAGTTTATGTTTCTATATCTATTATTTTAGTTAAATCCTTGTTCTATAACTTTTTCCGATCGAGGAAAGTTAGTTACAAATGGAAGTAGGAGGACCTCAAACATCATTCAAATCCCTTCCCAATGACTTGATTGCAATAATTATTGCAAAGTATTGCCTGGATGATTCTGAAACTTTTTCTAACATACAACCCTCTTAAAAATAGTTGTATGAGATATCAAAAACCTCTTATATATCTCGACACCACTATGGTTTATAGGTTGTTTTTAATCAAATCATATTTTCCTAATATTCTAATATTTTTTAAGAAGTTAAATATTATCAAGGAATTTTCATATATTTTACTTTATCACAATATTTTCAAGAATATAATGATTTTGATAAATCTATAGAAGAAGGAGACCATTGAATGACCTATTTATATTTTTATTTTATCATATAGTATTAGAACACATAATTATGGTATTTTAAAAGGATCGTTGATTGAAATTTTCAAATCAAACTCTCTCCGAATTCTTTATAAAAATAAATTTTTATCAAATGTTTTGAAATTATATGTCATACAAGATTATTTTACAAAACAATTTCTCTGCGAACACCCATATAACCCAAGTTGTACCTGATATATTTGGATAAAGGAAGAAAGTGATTTTCAAGAGTCTCTAAATCATTTTTTCAATGCATGGATTTTTTATCTACGTGAACAAAATGATGATCAAACTTGGTGGACACCATGATCAAGGTACATAATTATTTATTTTTGGAATAGTTTTATTAAATCATAGGGAGATGAAATAAAAAATGTCAATATATAAAAGACTTCATGAATTAAGATCTTTAGGTAATTATGTTTTGGGATACAAATGAGAGGTATAAGATAACCATTGATGTTAAATCATTATAGTAAAGGATGAAACACTATTTGTCAAGTAAGTATACTTCCTTATGTTCTTAGTACAAATAGTAAATAAATTCCTCAACATTATGAAAATTATTTTGAAATAAAAATGTTATCCGTTTACTTTTCCTTCTAAAAAATCAATGAACTTTTAACCAATCACAAATTTATAGTTTTGTGATTATTAATTTTCTCTTGAGCATGTTTTATATCACTCTCTATCAAAACATGATAGTTATTTTTTCTTCAATATGCATTTTTTTCTATAGAGAACCCTAGTATGAGTTATCTTAGGTGACCTTCGTACTTCCTTTTCTTTCTTTTAAAGTGAAGGTTTTATTAATCATTTCTTCAATGTGGGATTTAAATAAAGGTAACTTTAATATTCAAACCCTAGTTTCCAAGACTGATTTCAAATTGTGAGGAAATAATTTATTAAAGGTTTGAGAATGTAAAATCATGAGTTTTTAAAAGGAAACACTATGTTCGATAGTGTATATGATATGCCACATCGAGTTTAAACAAACAACTAAATATTATTATTTAAATATGGTAGTTATCGCATAATCATTATAATGGAAAAAATGAAGAGGATTAACTGAATTAAAAAAATATGGTTTGCAAATGTATGTATCATTAATTATTTTAGGAATAGTTAATTATAAATGAATGTAAAACCATTTTAAAAAATAAAAGGAAATGTTTTTCTGAAAAACAATTTAAATGTGCACAAGTGTGTTTTATTCCAACAAATTAATAAATCACCCTTGTTTTATTATATTAATGAAATATATATATATATAATATTAAATTTTATTTTTGACATTCATCATATGTGTTTTCTATAATAAATATAAGAATAAGTCCAATTTTACACATAAAACAAGTATTTCTTTAAAAAGGGCAGTGTTTCCACCTTTTGATAGGGAACATATTTTAAATATAGATTTTAAAACTTTTATAAGTTCCATTTAAAAAATAAACTTCTTATTTGAAATCATAGTATCAAAATTTAATTTTATTTAATTTTTGGTATTTTTAGGATAAGATTCATTTTTTGATGAATAGTGAAAAAAATAATGCATTTTAATTGAAAACTAATATTTATCAAATTTATTTATAGTTTTAAATTATATTTTTGAATAGGTTTAAAGTATAATTATATCTTGGTTTTATCACTTAATTCAATTTATGTCATTGGAATAAATTTCACATTGAAATTGGATATAAAAACTTTGTGAACTTTTGAAGATTTTTACTTTAAAAACTTGTTTTCTTGATCCGTCAATGAGACTATTTTTAAATTAATTTTATCCACTTATGTGTTTTGAATTTTTTAAAAAGGAAATGCATGGTTGTAATCAAAATTATATTTATGATCTAATAGGATCAACTTAATTTTTGAAAAATATGAATAGTAACTTTAATAATTATTTTTATCACGACGATTAAGGATAAATCGGTTAATTAAGGGTAAAAATAATATTTTAAATTATGATAACACTTTTCATAATTTAATTTGATGAGTGTTTTTCATCTTAAAAAGAATCCTTGGTCTAAAATATAATATTTTGAAGACACTTGGATGACTTTAAGATATTTATAATATTATATTCAAATAATAAACAATTTTGTCGCACTGTTGTTTTTAAAAAGTAAAATATTTTTAATATGGGGTTATATAAGGGATATGTTTGACTATAAATAATAATAAAAAATATAAAATATTTACCTATATATTTTTATTTATTTATAATTCTTAGGAAATAAATAATTAAATTAAATGGTGACATAATGATGATGCAGTAATTGCTTCATTAGTGGAAGAATCAAAGAAATGATATTACAAATATTAAAATAAATATAATTTGGTATAATTTATGTAATTAATGATTTTTATGGATTAATTTTACATTTTATACATGAGTTAATATTTTTTTTCTAAGATATCAAGATGTTATGGTATTTTTAAAAAGTCAAATAATTAATAGTTTCAAAATTGACATAATTGATATCTTAAAATAAATAATATTTTAAAAAATTATATAAAATTTATAAAAATATATGTTTATAAAAAATAATTAGGATAAGTCCTAAAATTTCATAAATGAATCATTTATTGATCTTTTGACATGTAATAGTAATTATATTAACCCTTAAAGTGTAAATTACACGATATCACGGTAAGAGTTAAAAGAGGTTAAAACAAAAATATATGGATTAAAAAATAGGCAAAACTTATCTTATTATCATTTTATGAATTAATTTAGACTCATTATCATCATATATTATAAATAAATCACTTTTGACCCATTTTTAAAAGAAAATTAATTTATATTAATCTAATACTTTCAAGAATTCCAAGAGTGACCCTCCCCTCTCTTATAAAAGGTAACCCATTATTCTATATTATTCACACCTAAAAACATATTTAGATCGGCCAATATCTTCCCAAATCCCTTAATATAATCTCTATACACATTCTAGAGGTCTTATTTTAGGTATAACACTCTAATTAGAGGTGTTAAGGTGTCGCGTCATGGTACCAGGGGCGATGACGACTTGGTTCGGCGACGATGATGTTTGGATCTGGTGGCGCCGGCTTGTAGTAGGCAGGGGATGTCAGAGAATAGGTCGGCGGCCTTTCAGATGCATTCATATTGACGGTGACGGTGTTTGGCCGGCATTGTGACGATGGTTGTGAAGTGATGGATGGACGGTGTCTCGATCAGAGCGCTGCACGTGATTCGTGATGGAATTTTGGGTGTCTTTTTGGTTTGACATCTTAAAATATTCAGGCGTGTTTTTTAATTTGGAAGGGGCGGGTTTTGAGGCAGTTTAAAATAGTGGTGGTACTCGGTTAGGTTTTTGTGTAGTGGAATTTGAAATCTGAACTCTGTATGCTGGTGATAGTGTAACACCCCGAGATTTTATGAAAAATATTCTTTTTAATTTCATTAATGTCTTGTGTTGTACGCTACACCAAAAGGAGCTTTCACAACACACATCCATGACTTGCCTTACATTACACACAATCACGACCTTCTTCGATAGCGTGTGTAGTACGCAATAACGAGTTTCACTAAACAACAATATGTTATTAAAATATTATTAAAACAAGCCGTTATGAATAGTAATAACCACTTTTTAAAATTATTGAAATTTTATTTTACAAAATTGACTTCATTTTTGGATTTGGAATATCGAAATTAGCTTTGGGTGAAATTTTGGTACTTTTCAGATAACTTTCATTTTCTGATGAATAGTGAAAATTACTAAATTTTAATTAAAAACAACCTTTTTAATTGAAATAATTAATAGTGATAAATTATTAATTTGAGTGGTTTTAAAGTATATTTAGAATATATTTTTACAATTTAATACAATTTTGTTCATTGGATGTAATTTCACATTTAAACCAGACATAAACAAGTGTCAATCTTTTGATAGTTATTATCTCATAAGAACACGCTATGTGTTTTGATGACGGGAATTAATTTTTAAATTAATTAATACAACTGATATGTTTTTAATTTGGTAAAATAGACATCATTTTGAGTTCATAATATCAAATATAGCTTAGGCCTAATTTTTGGTATTTTTCTGTAAACTTTCATTTTTTGATGAATAGTGAAACCACTGAGTGGTAGTTAAAAAAATGAATTTTTTATAAAACTTAATTTTACCACTTCTGTTAGTGGAATTTCAAAATTCCGAGAGACATGGTTGATGTCAGTAAGTAAAATGTGGTTCAATGAGATGAAAATAATTTTTGGTGAATAGTAACTTTTTACTTTTTTTACCACCGTTAAAAGTAAATAGGGTAATTAAGAGTAAAAATGTTATTATTATTACCCTAACACATGTCCTAATTCTATTGGATATGTGTAATTCGACCAAATACAACCTTAGGAATAAAATATGACCATTTAGGCCCACTTGGATTAGATTAAGACATTTATTATTAATTTATTTAAAGAATGGTTAAAATAGTTAAAATCAGGGTTTAATAAATAAATCATTTTTAATATAGTGTTATACATAAGATAAATTCGACTATAAATATTAATTAGAAAGCTAAAACGATTTCCTAAATAATGATATTTTATTTGTAATTTTTAGACTTTAAATAATTTAATTTATTTATGACACAATGATGATGCAGTAATTATCTTATTAATGAAATATTGACATAATTGATGTTATAAATACCCAAATAAATATACTTTGAGACTGTTTAATAATTACACTAATTTTATAGGTTAATATTACATGTTATTATTGATCTAAGGAACGTTTTTCAGACTAATCATTCTGTTATAATTTTCACAAAAATGAATTACTAAATAGTGTCAAAATTGACATAAAATAGTTTTTAAAACAAATATTATATTATTAATTGTTATTTTATTCCTAAAAATATAAGGTTCGGCCAAATGACTTATATAAGGTTATATAAATTAATAATAAACAACTTGGTGTTAGTTTGGCTTGTTATAGTAAGTTTATTAACCTTATAGTGTAAGAACACAAAAAGACACGGTAAAAGTAAAATTATCTAACTTAAAGATAAATATAAATGATAAGGTTAAACTAGGAACCTAAACTTGTCTAAATTCTATTGGATGAGAGTATTTCGACCCATACCCACCCTATCTTCGAAATAAATCAATTTGGAGCTATTTAAAACAGAATTTGTCTTTATAATAATGTAATATTTTTAGTAATTCCAAAGGAGCCCCTCTCCTCCCTTATAAAAGGGCACCTCCTCCCTCTCTTCCTCACACAACATTGAGCCTTCAAGCTCGGCCAAACCCTGAAAAATTCCCTTCTCCACTTCCCTAGAAACATCCTAGAGGTTCTGGTCTTCCTCAATGACCAGTTTTAGTGCCCTAAAAGGAGATCTCAAAGAGGCGCTTCAAAGAAGAGGTAATGTCCGTTACCAATTATTTCAACTTTATTTCTTCTTCCACTTCTTCTTCTTAGGTTGTTTCATTATGAAGTAATAAAATTAGTATAAATCATATAATGATATGTTATTATAAGTATGAAACAACCTTATTTCACAATCTATCCATCCTACGGAAAACAAAATCATCGCGCGTGCGTACGTACGGAATACCGTCTCCACGCCGTGGTGTAATCTATTTTCCACCACCACCTTACTTGGATGGGTATAATGGTGTACATAATAACTATATATGATTATTGTGAAGTGATATTGATTCTGAAATAGTATACATACACTCCAATACAATTCCATGATCATGAGAACGATATCATCGCTCGTGCGTACGTACGGACTACCGTCCCCACGACACGATGAGATTCATTCCCCACGTTAACCATTCATGAATGATTATAAAGTATATATAATAAGTAATAATGAAATACATGACATAATAATGATACTGTATTTATGTTTATATATATTTATGTCATCTACTTAATTCCATTCAACTCAATAAGGAAAAGAAAACAGCGTTCATGTGTACGTACGGTCTACCATCTCCATGAACGGTGTATTTCTTTCCATTTACTGATCTATTATATATATATATATTATGAATATATAAAATATATAAATAATGTTTTATATTCTGGAATTATGTAATCATGATCTAAGTAATCATATGAATAATTACAAGTCAAAACACGGACGACAAATGAAACGATTTTACCCAAAACGCTCTTTAACATGGAATTTACAAAAGAAAGGGTAATATAAAGCCATAAGTGAACCATATATGATATAATAACAATGAGTATGATTCTGGAATAAGTCAATGACATTATTTAAATCATTATACAGGAGGTTTGGACACTTACGAAGCAAATCGGACCTAAGCTAAGGGAAAATATCACAATCTCATTTTTATCCTAGATTGTTTATACTTTGGTATTTACTGGGGTGTATTTTGTCATCCACGTCCATGTTTCCTCAATATGTAATATTATTTCCACCCACCTACAATTGTTTAAATCCTATTTTACCCTTCAGTGAGTTTTTAGTAAAATATATGAAAGGAATCTTTTGACTTTTTTCGTACGAGGTACTTTTTGACTTTTCCGACAAAAGTACGAGAAGAATGTTTTTTAACTTATACGGCATGAATGTATTTTTAAAACATTATTTCCAAGAAGCTTCCTTTACAAGTTTTCAAGTCTATTTTTAATCAACTTCCTTTATTTTAGAATTGTATGACATGTTAATAAAGGAAAAGTGTTTTTGAAGTAGAAAGGATATTTTCCTCGAGAATGGAGTTCAAGTGTTTTATCAAAATTATTTTCCATCTAAGATAATAAAGGGTTCTGTTTCTATCCCTATTATTACATAGATTTGATTATGTTGTGATGGAATTATTTTTATGAATTCCTTTATCTTATATAAATTGTTTTATGATGTCTCGATGTTGAAGATTCCCATTTTTATTACATGGGTTATGCTATGATGTATGGTTTATGATTTTGTGGAACACATAAGAATGATATCATTATGAGATGGGTGGGACCTATATCTCCCTCCAATGCATTGGGTAAAGATTTTATATCTCATGAGATAGACATGGCTGGAACGGAAGGTTAAACTGGTTCAGAGAAACAGGACTGAAACGAGGAGTGAACTCGGTTCAGAAATGGACTTTGTCCACTAAGATAGTCTTGGAAATGAGTCTTGACTAATAAGAAATGATTCTCTATGATTATGTGTGTATGCAACAAAGTTTCATGTTTCATGTTATGATTATGGGATTACATTTCACTATTATGATTTATCCCATGTTATGATATTATGATCTCTTTTGCCGGTTAATATTTACAAAATGTTATGTTCTTATGAATATGATGTGATTGATATTTCTTTTGTTTACCCTTACTGAGCATTTGAGCTCACCCTTTTATGTTTTCTTTTTCCTAGGATATAAAGAATGGTTTTAGGTAAAAAAGGAAGATCTTTATGGGAGATGTTGAAGATCTTTCACAATGATTAGAATATTATATTCCGAGTTTCCAAAGACACTAAACTATTACGGTCCTTGTGTGTGTGTTTTTGTTATGTACTATGTATTCCGCAAAAGTAATGTAATGTCAGTGTATGTCAAGTTTCGGGTCTCTAAAGTTGGTATTAGCGGAAAGGTTTAGTCATCCTTTGGAAACTAGGTTGCGAAACCGTTAGTGAGATCCCAAGAGATATTTCTATGGTATGTCTAGGGATGTATCTAAGGTTAAGTATACGTATAGGTTATAGTCCTAGAATTGCACTAACGATATTAGAATTTAACCTAAGATGTTTGATATTGAGGGTACACCCCCTTTACTATGTTGTTTTCTCTAGCATGATTTTTTCCTCTCACAGAATTATTTTTGTGTTTTTGTTAATGGAGGGAACCAGAAAGAATTCGGTTAACATTGAATCCAATGGAAAAATTGGTAACTATGAGTAACAAAATTGTGTAATTCCTAGAGAGAAAGATATTGTGATTATGCCGAATGAGTCATCGAGATATATGATTAACAAGGTGAAATTTAGTGGTATGCCTAATTCATCAAAGAAGAGGAAGATAGACTATTATGAATGTTCGTATGTTGAGGAGCATAAAGAAAGGAAGATTGAGATTTCTAAAGAAGGGAAGAAGAACCTTGAGGAATACCTCAAATGGAGGGACTGATGTTATCTGTGTGGAGAAAAGGGTCATAGAGTGAAAGACTGTTATGGAGTTCAATGTATTATATGTGGAGAACATGGTCATTTCCCAAATCAATGCCCTGACCTAAAAAGTCACTTCTAAATGAAGGAAGGACTTATTCCAGGACAATAATTGAAGAGGATGGATTGAAGTGTTTATGTATTGGTATTCAAGAATAATTTTGTTGAGGTACTTTTATTGTGTATTAGAATATTTTTGTATTGGTCTATTGTGGTTTTCAATAATTTTATGGTACCAGTAACCATAGAAAGTGATTGAGATATTTTTGGTAAGCAGATGATATGCGCATAATGAAGGGATAAGAAGATAATGAGATGTTTGATTGTATTCATGAGCTCATGATTGATATAAGGACTAAATGATATCATGGTTTGAGTATAAATAATTTTGAGGATTTTGGTTTGTGGAAAGTGTTAACTTTTATTTTCATTCATGTTTTCACTAAGGTTCAATGGGTATACATGATTAAGGTATTCACATGTTTGTAATTTGACCAACAAGATATATCTTATGATTTATGGGGGATAAATGATGGCATTCACGTAATTGTTATGTGACATTTCAAGTAATCATTTTTATACTATGAGCTTGGACCGAAGTATTTTGGATAAGCCTAAATATTGGGATGGATTATGTTGGACATAAGTTAGTATTGTTTAAGGATAGACGTTTTTTCGATATTATTTATGGGATGTTATAGTAATGTTGTTTTAGAAAAAGGACAACCTGCAGGACTAACGACAGCCCATCGCGTCGGACAAGGCAGTGGGAATCGAACCCACAACTGAAGTGCGACTGGCCTTTATTGCCTACCACTGGCCTACAGGAAGTCCTTGTTTAGTAGAAACTAGTTTTGTTATATTAAGCAGTATGATATAATAATTATAAGTCCATTTTAGGAACCATATATGATTAATCTCACTATAGATCGACTTATGTATATTTAATAACTTTTTCTAACCTTTTGTTTGAGACAGATGGAATGACTCGTCATTCTATCACATGATCTGCTAACACTTCATGAATAACAAATTCAACTTCATTTCTTTAAGATATGAAGTAGAAATTGTTCAAGGCACGAACAACAGTAATATTGTACCAAAATAAAGTAAGTATTTATTCTAATTTAAATTCTTCAACTTTAGGGAAATGATCTTGAATACCAAAAATGTTGTCCTAGTGCTCTTATATCTGATTAATCAGATGGTACCTTAGATCATCACAAATTTATGGCTTTGTTATTTCTGGCTTTTCCATAGCCATGTTCTCTACCACTATCCATCCGAACATGATGGTTAGATTTCGCTTCGATATCCATATTTTCACCTATGTGGAAACCCAGTTATTAGTTTATTTGGGTAACCGTTCCGTTTCATACTGTTGTTTTTTAAAGATTGGTTTTGGAATTACTTTTTACGTTGTGGGTTTCTATTAAAGAAACTTTTGATTAGTAAACCATTTATAACCCCGACGAATTTCGAGGGCGAAATTCATTATAAGGGGGGTAGAATGTAACACCCCGAGATTTTAAGAAAAATATTCTTTTTAATTTCATTAATGTCTTGTGTTGTACGCTACACCAAAAAAAGCTTTCACAACACGCATCCTTGACTTTCCTTGCATTACACGCAATCGTGACCTTCTTCGATAGCATGTGTAGTACGCAATAACGAGTTTCACTAAACAACGATATGCTATTAAAATATTATTAAAACTAGCCGTTATGAATAGTAATAACCACTTTTGGAAATTTTTGAAATTTTATATTTCAAAATTGACTTCATTTTTGGATTCGGAAGATCGAAATTAGCTTAGGGTGAAATTTTGGTAATTTTCGGATAACTTTCATTTTCTGATTAACAGTGAAAATTAATAAATTTTAATTAAAAACAACCTTTTTAATCGAAAAAATTAATAGTGATAAATTATTAATTTGAGTGGTTTTAAAGTATATTTACAATATATTTTTACAATTTAATACAATGTTTTTCATTGGATGTAATTTCACATTTAAACCAGACATAAACAAGTGTCAATCTTTTGATAGTTATTATCTCTTAAGAACACGCTATTTGTTTTGACGATGGGAATTAATTCTTAGATTAATTAATGAAACTGATATGTTTTGAATTTGGTAAAATAGACATCATTTTTGACTTCATAATATCAAATATATCTTAGGCCTAATTTTTGGTTTTTTTCTGGAAACTTTCATTTTTTGATGAATAGTGAAACCACTAATGGTAGTTAAAAAAAATGAATTTTTCATAAAACATAATTTTACCGCTTCTGTGAATGGAATTTCAAAAATCCGAGAGACACGGTTGATTTCAGTAAGTAAAATGTGGTTCAATGAGATGAAAATAATTTTTGGTGAATAGTAACTTTTTACTTTTTTTACCACGGTTAAAAGTAAATAGGGTAATTAAGTGTAAAAATGTTATTATTATTACCCTAACACATGTCCTAATTCTATTTGATAAGTGTAATTCGACCAAAAACAACCTTAGGAATAAAATATGTCCATTTTGTCCCACTTGGATTAGATTAGGACATTTATTATTAATTTATTTAAAGAATGGCTAAAATAGTTAAAATCAAAGTTTAATAAATAAATCATTTTTAATATAGGGTTATACATAAGATAAATTCGATTATAAATATTCATTAGAAAGATAAAAATATTTCCTACAACATTATGTTTTATTTGTAATTTTTAGACTTTAAATAATTTAATTTATTTATGAAACAATGATGGTGCATTAATTATCTTATTAATGAAATATTGAACAAATTGATGTTATAAATACCGAAATAAATATAATTTGAGACTTTATATGAATTAAAATAATTTGATAGGTTAATATGACATGTTATTATTGATTTAATTAACATTTTTATGACTAATCATTCTGTTATGAGTTTCACAAAAATCAATTACTAAATAGTGTCAAAATTGACATAAAATAGTTTTTAAAATAAATATTATATTATAAATTTTTATTTTATTTCTAAAAATCTAAGTTTCGGCCAAATGACTTAGATAAGGTTATATATATTAATAATAAACAACTTGGGGTTTTTTGGCTTTTTATAGTTATTTTATTAACCTTATAGTGTAAGAACACAAAAAGACACGGTAAAAGTAAAATTATCTAACTTAAAGTTAAATATAAATGATAATGTTAAAATAGGAACCTAAACCTGTATAAATTATATTTTATGAGATTATTTCGACCCATCCCCACCTTAGCTTCGAAATAAATCAATTTGGAGCTATTTAAAACCGAATTTGTCTTTATAATAAAATAATATTTTTAGTTATTCCAAAGGTCCCCCTCTCTTCCCTTATAAAAGGGCACCTCCTCCCTCTCTTCCCCACACCACTTTGAGCCTTCACTCACGGCCAAACCCTACAAAAGTATCTTCTCCACTTCCCTAGAAACATCCTAGTGGTTCTGGTCTTCCTCAAAGACCAATTTTAGTGCCCTAAAAGGATATCTCAAAGAGATGCTTCAAAGAAGAGGTAATGTCTGTTACCAATTCTTTCAACTTTATTTCTTCTTCCACTTCATCTTCTTAGTTTGATTCATTATGAACTAATAACATCAGTATCAATAATATACTGATATGTTATTATATGTATGAAACAACCTTATTTCACCATCTTTCCATCCTATGGAAAACGAAATCACAGCGCGTGCGTACGTACGGAATACCGTCTCCACGCTGTGGTGTAATCTATTTTCCACCACCACCTTACTTGGATGGGTATAATGGTGTACATAATAACTATATGTGATTATTGTAAAGTGATATTGATTCTGAAATAGTATACATACACTCCAATACAATTCCACGATCATGAGAACGATATCATCGCTCGTGCGTACGTACGAACTACCGTCTCCACGACGCGATGAGATTCATTCTCCACGTTAACCATTCATGAATGATTATAAAGTATATATAATAAGTAATCATGAAATATATTAAATAATAATGATACAGGATTTATGTGTATATATATTTATGTCATCTACTTAATTCCATTCAACTCAATAAGGAAAAGAAAACAGCGTTCATGTGTACGTACGGTCTACCGTCTCCATGAACGGTGTATTTATTTGCATTTACTGATCTATTATATATATATATATATATTCTGAATATATATTATATATAAATCATGTTTTATATTCTGGAATTATGTAATCATGATCTATGTAATCATATGAATAATTACAAGTCAAAACACGGACGACAAATGAAACGATTTTACCCAAAACGCTCTTTAACATGGAATTTACAAAAGAACAGGTAATATAAAGCCATAAGTGAACCATATATGATATCATAACAATGAGTATGATTCTGGAATAAGTCAATGAAATTATTTAAATCGTTATACAGGAGGTTTGGATACATACGAAGCAAATTGGACCTAAGGTAAGGGAAAATATCACAATCTCATTTTAATCCGAGATTATTTATACTTTGGTATTTACTGGGGTGTATTTTATCATCCACATCCATGTTTCCTCAACATGTAATATTATTTCCATCCACCTACAATTTTTTAAATCCTATTTTACCCTTCAGTGAGTTTTTATTAAAAGATATGAAAGGAATCTTTTGACATTTTTCGTACGAGGTACTTTTTGACTTTTCTGACAAAAGTACGAGAAGAATGTTTTTTTTAACTTATATGGCATGAATGGATTTTTAAAACATTATTTCCAAGAAGCATACTTTACAAGTTTTCAAGTATATTTTTAATCAACCTCCTTTAGTTTAGAATTGTATGACATGTTAAGAAAGGAAAAGTGTTTTTGAAGTAGAAAGGATATTTTCCTCAAGAATGGAGTTCAAGTGTTTTATCAAAACAAAATTCCGTCTAAGATAATAAAGGGTTATGTTTCTATCCCTATTATTACATTGATTTGATTATGTTGTGATGGAATTATTTTTATGAATTCCTTTATCTTATATGAATTGTTTTATGATGTCCCAATGTTTAAGATTCCCATTTGTATTACATGGGTTATGTTATGATGTATGGTTTATGATTTTGTGGCACACATAAGAATGGTATCATTATGAGATGGGTGGGACCTATATCTCCCTCCAATTCATTGGGTAAATATCTTATATCTCATGAGATAGACATGGCTGGAACGGCAGGTTAAACCGGTTCAGTGAAACAGGACTGAAACTAGGAGTGAACTCGGTTCGGAAATGGACTTTGTCCACTAAGATAGTCTTGGAAATGAGTCTTGACAAATTAGAAATGATTCTCAATTATTATGTGTGTATGCCACAAATTTTCATGTTTTATGTTATGATTATTGGGATTACATTTCACTACTATGATTTATCCCATGTTATGTTATTATGATCTCTTTTGCAGGTTAAGATTTCCAAAATGTTATGTTCTTATGAATATGATGTGATTGATATTTCGTTTGTTTACCATTACTAAGTATTTGAGATCACACTTTTATGTTTTCTTTTCCCCCGGATATAAATAAATGTTTGAGGGAAAAAAATGAAGATCATTATGGGAGATGCTGAAGATCTTTCACCATGATTAGAAGATTATATTCCTAGTTTCCAAAGACACTAAACTATTACGGTCCTTGTGTGTGTGTTTTTGTTATGTACTAAGTATTCTGAAAAAGTAATGTAATTTCCATGTACGTCAAGCTTCGGGTCTCTACAGATAGTCTAAATGGGGTTAGTACCGGTAGTTTGTTGAGGTGTTGTATGGTTCCCACCTACCCAAAAAGTGGTTTCTTAAAATAAAAATAAAAAATGGATTGTGGTGGTAATTAAGTGTTTCTGTTTTATTTCTTCTTCCACTTCTTTTAAATTATCTCCAAAAATGATGATATAATAAATATTGTATCCTAAATATACTTATATTTTATTTTGTTAATATCATCATATAAATCCATCTCTAATTCTATCAAATGGTAAATGAATTAATCGTTTGTGCGTACATGTGAACTATCACCTCCATGAACTGATATAATTTTTTTTCCATTACCATCTTTCAAGAATGGTTATAATGATGGAATTAATATTTATATACGATATTCATGAAATATGTATCATTATAAGATAATAATTTATCAATTATGTTCTTACCTTTCCATGCACATAAAAATGATAACATAGTTCATGCATAAGGGTGAACTATCACCTCCACGAAGTAATGTGATTCGTTTTTCTTTACCACATCACATGGATGATATATAAGTATATTTAAATTATTAATATTATATTAATTATATGATTATCATTATGTAATGATAAAATTAAAATTACCTTCTTTTCATAATGATCATTGGAAAATGGAAACATTACTCATGCGTACGTACGACTTACCATCTCCATGATTATAAAGTGGTTCATTTTTCATAACCATAATAATTTTTTTGATTTAAAAGTATAATTGATGTATAAAAATGATAATCATGTAATGAATATTATTTTGGTGATTATTTACTTATAACCACTTTGACTATTGACATCATACCAAATTCATTTTGGACTCAAGTATCGAATATCGACAAAAGGTCCAATATGAACTTAAATAATTAAGTAATTTTTATAAAAAGATAATAAGGGATATAAAAGGAATAATAAACCATAAAATGGTTCTAAATTATGTTAATAATTAACCTAAGTTTATTATTTACGAATATAAAAATTATATGTGATGGGTTGCACTCAAGGAAAGGGACTTTCTTTAAAAAAAACCTCTTTAAAAGTTACTATTTCATCTATTTTTACAAAAGACAAAAATAATGTTATTTTAACTTATATATAATGAATTAATTTTCCCAATTTTAAGTTGATTTAATTTTTTGATTCTTTCTTTACAATTTTATACTTTTATTTTCAAATAAAATCAACTGAAAGAGTGAAATGTAATTGATTCCACAAGTTACTTTTATGATTTATGTTTTTTATGGAGTTTTACAGGAATCTTATGATTTCATGAGGTAAGCTAAAGAACTTATGCTTTATGGGTGAAAAGTATAACGTTGTGAAAATGTTTTCATGGGTTTAAAGTATTCATAGACTAACAGTTTCTTTATTTCATTTTTTATGTCCCTTATTTTGTTTTTTGTGTTCATATCAAGTTATAAAATGTTTTTCACAGGGTATAAGGATCGGTAAGAGAAAAGATTATGTGGGACACCGGGCATCCTTAAATCGTCTTTTTAAATTGGAAAAAAATGATTTGCAGGCAGGAGAGTTATGATAATTTTTCATGAAAAATAATTCATGTTTTTAAAAAAAATATATATTATGATGGAAATGAATACTATTTTAAAAGTAAATAATTTGTATTAAAGTGGGATTCTATGTATTAAGTATGACCTAATTATCAAAAAATTTAAAACTAAAATGATCTTCAATGTGAAATAAATTAATTTCTTGACTAAAAATCAATATTATGTAATGTTTAAGGTAGGGTCCTTGTAGTACATGTTGATGGAGGTCCATTATTATGTTGGCAGAAAAAATTGAGATATTGATTAGTTTTTTGAAAGAAGCCTTGACATTTGATGATTACAGAGCTGATCATAATGAGTATCAAATGAAAATGGGGATAGAAGGTGAAAGCACTATCTACAATATGTTCCTTATGAAGTTGAGAAGATGGATATTGAAAATCTTGAGGAGATGTGATTGAAGAAGGAAACATTATAGCTATTAGAGTGTGAATCCATCCCTATATTATCAAAAATGAAGGTCGTTGTGATAACTAGAGTATATCCGTTGTATGATGGATTAGAGAATGCAGGTGTTAGAAGATGAGAAGTGTTAAGGCAGTGGAAATCCATTAAATCACTAAAATTTGAGTACTTATATGCTGTAAGATGATTTGGGAATTGGGATGAAGTTTTTTTGGGAAGCTTTTTTATATTACCAAAGTTAATTTAGTTGTTTTGAGATTAAATGGAGTGATTGGAGATGGTCAGAGAAGGTTTAAAAAAGTTATAAGTAGTTTTGAAGAAGTTTTGTAGAAATTTTGGAGTTATAGTTTTTTAAGAATTTGGAAAAGGTCTCTATATGTAAGTGTCACTCAGAATTTACTCTTGATATGTAAGGGTAGTCCAGAACTAACTGACTAGAAAATTGGATGTGTTGGAAGATACCTAGATACGCAAGAGTCACTACAAGGTTCTGAAGGATACGAAAGAGTATCACTGAAGTTACTTTGAATATGTAAGGTTTATCTAGAACATGCAGACTAAAAAGAGGTCCAAGGGAAATATGTAAGGCTTTCATAGACCATGAAGACTATAAATTGGCTAAGTCTTGAGTCACATTGTTATATATAAGAGTAAGTTTCTTGATAAGTAAAGGTTATAATAGGGATACGTAAATGTATTCAGTGGACTAAGATTTGGAAAAGTACTCGAGAACACACTATGATATGTAAAGGTTAGATGCTTAATATATAATGGTACTCATGGGAGGATATGAAAGGGTACTTATAAGAAAATCATAATTAGAAAAGTACCAAGTCACATTGCGATACGTCAAGGTGCTTTTCCCAATATTAAAGGTACTCAGAAGGATATATAATGGTTTTCCAGAGCCTCAATGTGTTACATAAGAGTCATTTTCTCATATATAAACGTCGATATGAGTTACATATTGAAGATTTGGAAAATTATTGAGCGGCACTGTGATATGTAATAGTAAATCCAAACATCTACTTCATACATAAGGGTTAACAGGAGCATACATAAGAGTCACTTAATGATTCCATAGAATATGTAAGGGTCACATTGAGATTATAAATGACACGTAAGGGTATTTAAGACAATACATAAGAGTTGCAAAGATCTCAGTGTTGGGAACTTAAATGATTGGCCCAAGGTTGCTGTGATAATCACAAGATAAAATAAAGTGACAAATGAAAAAAAGGGACACCAGATGTAATGTGGAAAACCCCCCAAATAGAAGGGGTAAAAAACCATAGGTAAATAGAAGGGTCACTATGGGGTAAAAGTGGGTACACACTCCCTCACTATTACAAGGAGAAAAATATTTGTAAAATCTCTCTTGAATAATCACAGAAATAATCCTCACAAAAATTGCTCAAATATTGATCATGGGTGATGAGATGATGAATCTGCATGTTATGGGAGATCTGCTGGGAGAGAGCCCCATTTATAGGTTGCCTCTCCCCTTCATACTACTTTCTCTTTCTGGTTGATTGGGTGGGGTTGGCCACCCACCATCTACCCCACTGCCAACCCCCTTGGACAAATGCGTGGGGGAGGGGGTGGTCCTAGAGAAACAATGTGGCTAACACATCTCCCACTTGGGGATTTTATTGAGAACCAATCACATCTTCCAGTTGGAGATTTTATTGAGAACCAATCACATCTCCACGCATCCTTTATATCTACCAAAAATGTTTCTCACGTGTTTGCAAGGATGTTCATGGATCTGCACCATCTGAACTTATCAGAGTCAACCGCCTTTGTCAAGAAATCTTCCATATTTTCTTTAGTGTGAATCTTCTACATGTCCACACTTCCTTCCTCCACCACATCTTGGAAAAATTGATACTACACCCCAATGTTCTTTATCATGGAATGAAAAGATGGATTCCTGGAAATGTGAAAGGCACTCTAACTGTTACAAAACAATTGAATCTTCTTTTGTCTGTGCCCAAGATCCTCCAACAACCTTCTCTTCCAAATCACCTCTTTTCAAGCCTGTGTAGCTGCCATGTACTCTGCCTCTGTTGTGGATAAAGCGACAACTAACTGTAACTTTGAAATCCAGCTCACAACTCCTCCTACAGGAGTAAACACATAACCAGTAGTGGATTTACTCCAGTTAGAATCACCTGAAAAATCTAAATCAACATAGCCTCTGATTGTGAAATATGATCCTCCATAACATAATACAACATTTGGGGTCTCCTTGATGTATCTTGGGATCCTCTTCAGTGTGTTCCTATAACGACCCAATGTTTTCAATGTAAATTTTCTTCTTATAATAATTTCATATAATCACATGAAATCACAAAAAATTTAACTAATAAGTACTATGTGAGCTTTAAATATAAGTTTTTCACTTCTGTGTTTTGAATTTTGAAAATTTGACATTCATAGTCACAATTAGTAAGATATTTGGAGTCTGATAAGGAAAAATTATTTTTTTGGTGAATAGTAACATACCCTTATGAATAGTAATGTTTCCCTTATAAATACTGACATACCCTAATGAATATTAATCTTGCCTATAATAGTATATAAATAAGATTTAAGTGAAAGTATGATGTACCAATATCTTGGAATAAGAAAATAAATGTCTTAAAATTGTTATATTTTGAGTAAATTGTGATTTTAATTAAATATTAAATTAATCAAATTTAGAAAATTATTTTTGAAAAATGAATGTCATTTTTGGATTCTACTCATCAAAAAATGATTAGGGTTAATTTTTTATATTTTTATGAAATACAGGAATTTTGGATGAATATTAAAATACTGTAATTTACTGTATATATACATTATAAGCTAAATATACTATTACTAGCACCATGGATGATGTCACCACCATTTTTTCCAATTCACATGACCCATTTACTATTTTTGGTCATGGAATCATCACTATTTATGGTCTTGTGGGAAATTAATAATCTAATGATTATAATATTATGAAAACCCACCTCTCATCCATTATAAATACCACTCATCCTTACCTCTTCTCTTAACTCCTCTAAAGCCCTGTTCCTATCCAATATTCTACCCAAATATATCCTCAATCTCCTCCCCCATGTACAACATCTCTTTGTCTCCTCAAAAGACCAAATCTCCTCCCCTTAAGAGGCTCTCAAGGAAGTTTGAATCAAGTGGTAAATTCCTCTTTTCTTTTCTTTCTTTTTCTTTTTAATTTCATTTGTTTTATTTTTTATCCTTAACTGTCCTCATTCAAGTGTTTTAAAAACTCCAGTACCTTTAATTTAGTATAATTTTGTTAGGATAATGGAATAAGTTATTATCATCTCTCATTTACTCTTCTTTTATTTTAGTAGTAAAGACACCATCCAATATGTGTTAATTTACCACATTCAAGGATGATGGGTTTTCAATTTCTATTACTGTCTTTGATTCTACTCATGAAACCATTTTCATGGTTGAAATAGACCATAATATATTTATTATGCCTTATCTATGGTTCTGGAATCCTTTTATACACATGGTTTTGGTTTAAAAACAAAATATGTTCTCTGTGGTCAAAAACCACAAATTAACCCAAAAGGATGTCACTAAAGTTTTATTTAAAGATCCGAATTCAATCCAAGTAACCAAATTAAATTTTCAACCATGTAATCTTATGGATGTTAAATAATAAAATATAAAATCTATTCTAGACAACCACCTTCATCATACATGTTTATTCAAACATGAACTGATCATTAAAACGAAGTAAACAGACCCGAACAATGAAATTGAACCTTATAACCAATAAAAATGGTCCTGAATGATCATAAAAATGTTATAATAAATAAATTACATATAAAATTGGTTCTTTAATTATTAATTAATAAATCTAATTTTTTTATTCCGATCATTAATAACAAGTGGATAACACCATCATATTTAAGGTAAGAGATCCTCCCTATTTCACTTTTATTCAAGATTTTCATCTATTCTATGCCATTTTTAATGTAATATCTAGTGATGGGGAATGATTTAACACATCCCCAATACTTAATTTATTATGTATAAGTGATGATAAACCCCATTCTCTCTAATGAAACCCTATTAAGTACACTTGATACCATGCTGATAATCCGTAATGAATTCTTCCTGAACAACCTTTATTCTTTCAAGCTGCTCTATCTTTCTTATTACCCAAATGAAATTGTATTTTATTTATATTTAAAACATCTACATACAGTTTATATACTTCAAGATCATGTTTCGAGATCCATACCTCATTCTATTTTAGGTATATACATGATTTTAAGTGATTCCCTCCTTGATACTTCCCAATAAGCAAACTCATTTTAAGGGAACTTCCAAAATTTTTACCCAATTTCAAGTACACTCTATCCTCTATTTTGAGCCACCATTGTCTTTATAAAATCAGTCAATTTATTATGAAAACCATCTTGGTTCACTTCTGGTTTTATATAAAATATTATTCTTTTTTCTATTTTAAAACCTCTTTAGTGTTTTCCTTAAAACTGCACTAAAATGTTTTAATGCTAAAAATTTCCTGAATAATCTTATTACATATTGTCACTTCTGTTTTACATCACTTACCATACTATATTCTTATTTTAACTTATTAATTCTCATATATGTTTTAATTCCTGTCTCTCATGGACACATTTATGATACACCCATTCAATATGCTTTATGTCATGAATGTTATACCCATTTCTCTACATGGGTTCCCTTACGTTTATTTATGATTGATTATGTCTGATTATTTATGCGGAAAGAATATTCATGAACAAGTTAAGACGGGTGCACCTAGATAGCACTCCAATTCATTCGGTAAATTTAAGTCTCATGAGATGTTATGTGTGATAGTCTTGGCGGTTAGCCTTGGATTGTGCGAATATAAGAAATGATCTTGGCGGTTAGCCTTGACTCGTACTAAAGTCATGTTTTTAGTTGTTTCCACATTTCTATGATTCCATGTTTATATATTATTATTCCTTATGTTACATTCCTTTTTATTTCTTTATGTCATGTTTTCTAACCCATGTTCTAAGGATTCATTCTTATTCTTATTCCCTTAATTGGATTTTAGGTCATCCCTTTGTTCATGTTATCCCTAGGTTATCCTATAAATATGTATGAGCACAATGGAAGTTAATTGATCTTAATGAATACTAATTAAAGAGATGTTATATTTAGATCCATGTTTTTCGGTTTTATGTTCCTAGTTTTCCAAGACACTAGACTTCACGATCCCTGGCTTGTACTCTGATGTATAATTATGCTTAAAATCATGTAATGTTATATATAAAAGTATAGGGTTTCTATAGTTCCAATGCTCTCATCCTGTATTCTCCATGTATTGACTAACTTCTCACACTGCATGTCCAATGTCTAGTCTAGTACAATCCACATCGAACAATAGACTTCCCACTATTGATGCATACGGTACATGAGACATCCCATTACTCTCTGATTCTTGCTAAGACTCATCGTTGAGGATAACTTGAAATTGGTAGGAAGAGGGGTAGAGATTGGATTATAGTCTTGCATGTTGAAGCATTTCAAGACTCTCCATAAGTAATTCTTCTGCGATAGCCAAATCTTCCCATTATTTCTGTCTTAGTAAATATGCATCCCAAGAATATTGTTTGCTGGTCCCAAGTCCATCATATCAAACTCCCTTGCCAATTGTGCCTTTGTCTCCTAGATCTGATCTTTATTGGGGCCTGAAACCAACATGTCATCCACATACAATAGAAGAATGATTAAATCATTACCATTAAAACCCCTAAAATATGCACAAGGATCTGAATGAAATATGTTGTATCCAAGGCTCATGATATAGGAATCAAATCTCTTGTATCAATGCCTCAATGCCTGTTTGAGACCATATAGAGATTTTTTCAACCTGCAAACAAAGTTCACTTTTTCTTATTCTAAAAAACCTTTCAGATGGATAATATAGATATCTTCATTAGGATCACCATGGAGAAAAGAAGTATTCACATCCAGCCACTCTAGATGTAGGATATATGTAGCAAACATCCACAGAACTAATTGAACAATCATCAATCTAACAACAAGAGAAAATATTTCATTAAAATAAATACCTTCCTTCTGGGTATATCCTTTGACCACCAATTGTTCACGATATCTTTCCTCTGGGTACTTTCCAATCCTCTTGATCTTAAAAGGCCATTTTTTCTGATGGCCTTCCTTCCATGAGGTAACGGAAGAAGATCCCAAGTCTTGTTCTTGTGAAGGGATTCAAGTTCCTCCTGCATCGCTGTCATCGTTGAGGATACATCTAGAATCTGGGTCACCTCTAAAAAAGAAGATGGATCTACATCCTCCTTCAATAATTAATACACAATATTTCACTCAATGACAAAGACTGAGTGCCACACTGGTGCTCTTTTCTCCTGAGTTGACCATCGTGGTCCAGACACAACTGGTACTTAAACATCGTGCTCTGGTAATGCTTCAGAGGAAACTAATTCTTCCTTGGATTTTACCTCTTCTTTGACTGTTTCACTGTCTATATTCTTTTTATCCATGTCTTAATCAGTTTACATTTGCACTTTGTTTTCTAAAAAAATGAAATCTCTGCTGATGATAAATTTCTGGGCAGTGGGGTCCCACAAACGATACACCTTCATACCATCATCATACCCCAAAAAGAGACATTTCTTGGATCTCGAATCTAACATCGATCTTTCTGGTCATTAAACAATGCATATATAGGACTTCCAAAAGTATGTAACCAGGAATAGTTAGTAGGTTTACCATTCTGCATCTCCATCGGTGTCTTTAGATCAATCACTATTGAGGGAGATCTGTTGATCACATAACAGGCGGTATTCACTGCTTCTGATCAAAAACTTTTTGACAATTCCTACAGTCTTCAACATTTCCCTTGTTCAATCCAAGAGGGTTTTGTTCATCTGCTCTGCCACTCCATTTTGTTGTGGAGTGTACGCCACCATGAACTGTCTCTTGATTCCTTCCTATTGAAAAAAAGTATTAAACTCCTTTCTTGTATATTCTCCACTATTGTATGTCCTTAGACACATGATCTTCTTTCCAGATTCAAGCTCCTTCTATGCATTGAATGTTTTTAAGACTTCAAAAACATTCACCTTCCCCTTGATTGGGTACACCCAAAATATCCTAGAATAATCATCAATAAAGGATACAAAGTACCTTTATTCTCCTAGGGATATAACTGGTGCTTGCCAAATGTCAGAATGGACCAACTCTAAGATCTCTTTTCTTTGTGTTGTTGATGTCCGAAACATTAATCTTCGTTGCTTGCTCAAAACAAAATGCTCACAAAATGGTAAGAATACCTTTGTAAGACTAGGAAGAAAATTCTGATCTGCTAGAATCTTCAAGCCCCGTTCTGACATATGGCCAAGCTTCTGATTCCATAATGTTTTCAATGCTTCCATCGAGGTGGTTGATGCAACAATTATCTCTGCATACTTGTACGTTTCACCCATAATCACGTACAGGTTCTCTGAGATCCTATCAGACTTCATTACCAAAATCACTCCCTTCACAATTCTCATCACTCCATTCTCGGTGTGAGTATTGCATCTGATGTCATACAATTGTCCCAAAGACAATATGTTCTTCTTTAAGCACTTCACATGATGTACTCTTTGGACGGTCTGTATTATGAGATCATGCATCTTCAGTTTGATGGTACTGACTCCAATGATCTTCAAGATGTGAGTGTTCCCCATGTACAAAAGTTCATCTGGGATAGTTTCATACTGGTCAAACCATTCTTGTTGAGATGTCATATTTCATGTTTCTCCTAAGTCAACAATCCATCCATCGTTGAAAAGTTGTCTGCTTCTGGCAGTCGTCGCCGCTTCACTGACTAGTATATCTCCATTTCCAAAAGTACTCGTCACATTCCCCTGAGATCTATTTTCACTACTCTTATAATTCCAACAATCCTTCTTGGTGTGCTCATTCTTTCCACAATTAAAACACATGACATTATTCTTCTTACTCCTTGATTTGGACCTATCGTGATTTTGGATCCCACTGGAACCACACTCCATCATCTTTCCACTCTCTATTGATAGAGCCTCTGTTTGGTGCGAAGTTGTCTGTCTGCCCTCCTTGTTCTTGTGCCGACTTTCTTTTTCAATAACTGCGACTGAAACATCATTAAAGTGTAACATATCCTTCAGGATATTGTTGGTGAGGTTGATACTGATTTGGTCATACGAATCTTGAATGCTCTGGAGTATAATCTCTGGATGTTCATTGTCCACAATTTTATATCCCAACGTTGTGAGTTGAGCGAACAGGGTATTGAGGTAGTTGATGTGGTTAGTCACCAATGTTGACTCTTCCATCCGAAGAGTGTACAATTTTCTATTCAGGAAAATTTTGTTGTGCAGTGACTTGGACTTGTATAACTTCATTAGAGTATCTAATATTTCATTTGCTGTCTTTTTCTCCGCAATGCTCGATAGGACCCTGTCTGCCAAAGCCAAATGGATGTTGGCAATATAATTCATGTCCATATCATTTCATTTCTCCTTCATCATACTTGTTGGCTTTTCGAAAATTTCCAGTAGGCAATTATCCATCTGCAGCACTGCCTGCATCTTCATTTTCCACAACAAAAAATTATTCTCGTTGAATTTTTCGTTCTCGAATTTTACTGCCATCTAGACACGCCGTCGGTCCAGAACCTCCTCCATTTCACAACGGTGTATTTAATAATCTCAATAAATTTTTTCTGACGTGATATATCAACCCGAGTTTCAATCACATATCATACTCGAATTTACAAGAATTATTAATACCTAAAATGTGAATTGTATCGGGCCAGAACATGCCCTTTGATACCACTTTTTGGGACCGTAAATGATTGGTTCACTGGTGTAGTGATAATCACGAGATAAAATAAAGTGAAAAATGTTTAAAAAAGGGACACCAGATGTAATGTGGAAAAACCACCAAATAGAAGGGGTAAAAAACCATAGGGAAATAGAAGGATCTCTATGGGGTAAAAGTGGGTACACACTCCCTCACTATTATAAGAAAAAAATATTCATAAAATTTCTCTTGAATAGCAGGGAAACAAACCTCACAAAAATTTCTCAAATATGGATCATGAGTGATGAGATGATGAAGCTGCATGTTATGAGAGATCGACTGGGAGAGAGCCAAATTATAAGCTACCTCTCATGTTCATGTTGTTTTCTCCCACTGGTGGATTGGGTGGGGTGGTCCACCCCCCATCTACCCTGCCACCAGCCCCCATTGACAAAGCAGGGGGGTGCCATCCTGGTAAAACAATACTATCGACACTCAGGTGATATGTAAGGGTTTACCAGTTAGAAAAATAAAAGCTTTCAAATAACCGAGTCAGTTGATGATAAAGTTGTTTAGTGAATTAAACGTCACAATGATTCAAAAGGATATTGTGTTTCAGGTTTAGTGTTGTAATGATGATCTTTGCATCATAGAGAAGAATATCACACCCTGAAGAAAAGCATCACGCTATAGTGATAATCCTATATACAAACATGCATTCCGATCTATACATCTTAACTGAGATAGATGTTCAAATATCAAGAGTGGATAATTAAAAGAGAGTATAATTCGGTAAAAAAAGGTCACTGATTCACCCCCATCTCAAAGTGATGGCATGATCTATTGAGAACTTCAATTGGAAATCAGTTCAAGGGTTTTCTTGAATTCATTGCATGCCTACTGGATTTGTGGATCATAGCTTCATAATTAGGCTGGTTCGCGGGTATTTAATGAGACCTGGGATTGGGCCAACTATTGGGATTTTCTCTGGATCGGGAAGGGATCTGACAAATAGTTGTATGAAGGTCTGGATTCGGGTGGATATGGCTATGTATCGGGTCTCCTTCACGAGCTACATTCACTGCTTTGGGTGAAGGGGTAATTGTGAACACCTGGTGTGCAACTAATCTGGTGACAGATTGCTGAAGTATTGTGTTGTGGGTGTCCTGATTAAGTGCTTCAAGGGTACTGGTGAACTGGATCTATGGCATGACTCTCATGCCTGTAATTATTGGATTGGTATTGTAGTTGGTGGATCTGGGTAGCGCTGGATGGAATCTACTTCAGGTGGGATCTAGTAGTAGGGTAGTTACAACGTGCTCAGCTTCGCTACATCGATCTAGTGGAAGAATCGGCGCTGCAAAGAGGGATTATTTGCTATTGAGGATGACTGTTTTAGATTACGCCATGTCTTGGGAAGCTCTAGAAAATATGGGTCTTCTAATTGGGTACTTTTGTGCTGGTCGATGGATCGTTGCAAGGAGAGGGCTCGGTTGGCATTGCATTTGTCGGGTCTTCGATGCTGGGAATGTACAGCTGGAGCTGATCAGGTTTGCTTTTGGGTGCCACAAATGCGGTGGGAGGACATTCTCGGACACCAACTGGGCTTGGTGGACATGTATGATGGACTTACGAATGGTTGTTGAATACGGATTAAGTGGGGAATGGCATTGTAGGTCCAAAAAAACCCTCTAATTACAGTAAGGTACCCATGATCTTATTATGCCAACCACGACCTCAATTAATTTGAAAATTCATAAATTCAGTTGTCCTCCATTGACATTTTTTGATTTTTTGGTCCTCAACTGGGATTAGGTCCTTGTTTTGGTCCTATATTTTCATTATCTCATGGATTAATGTCGTTTCATGTTGGAATCCAAACATGGGATTTCAAACTCATTTTCGCATGAAAATACTCATGCACATGCATATTATTATTATTTTCTATATTTTTTCGTATAATGCCTCATACTTATGATATATGTATATATTGTTGGGAGACTTAAAAAAGACCTTGTCACTTTTAATTTTTTCAATACTGATGGGTTTTAATTTTTAATTTTCCCCCTTTAATTTGGTAAAAAGGAAACCAATCACCCTTTAATTGGATTCATTTAATTTAGTCAATGAAATTGTATGATGCCAAGTCACTGCACAAAAAAAATTCCTAGAGAAAATTATACTCTCTTCGAATAGTGGAGTTATCATCGGTGACTAACCACATCAATACCCTCAATACCATGTTTGCTCAATTTATGGCGTTGGGATAAAAAATTTTGGATGTTGAAAGTGTGGAGATTCTACTCCAGAGTTTTCCATGTTTGTATGATCATCTCATCATCAATCTCACCAAAAATATCTTAATGTATACGTTTCTCTTCAATGACATTGCAGCTGTAGTTCTTGAAGAAGAAAGTCAGCATAAGAACAAAGAAGATAGACAGACAGCATCACCCCAAGTAGAGGCTCTTTCATTGGAAAGAGGATGAACGGTGGAGTGTGGTTCCAGTGAGATTCAATATTATGGAAGGTCCATATAAAAGAGAAAGAAGAAAAATATTAGATGTTACAATTGTGGAAAAGGGGGGCATGTTAGAAAATATTATTGGTACACAATGGGTGGTGGAAAGAACTCTTAAGTAAATATGATGAGCACTCCTAGAAATAGAGTTGTACTAGTCAGTAAAGCGGCAACAAACGCCGAAGGTAAACAAAAACTCACTGATGCATGGATAATTGAATCAGAGGCAACATGACACATGACCACTTGAAAGGAATGGTTGGATCAATATGAACTTATCCTAGAAGGACTTGTGTATGTGGGGAATGATCACGCCTTGAAGATTGTTGGAGTTGGTACCATAAAACAAAAGATGTATGATTACATAGTTCAAACCATCCAATAAGTACACCATGTGAAGGGCTTCAAGAAGAACATATAGTCTCTGAGACAATTTAATGATATAGCTATAAACCCACATCGACAAAAAAGTGATGAAAAATTTGAAGGGAGTGCTTGTGGTGATGAAGGCGGAGAGGATCTCAAAGAACCTGTACATACTTATCAGTTCAATGTATAAGGAGTTGGAGATAGTTGTCGCATCAATTACCTTGATAGAAGCATTGATGAAATTATGGAAACAAAAACTTGGTCATGTTTTTGAATGAGGGTAGGAGATTCTAACTTATTAGAAGTTGTTTTTTGGACTAACAAAGGTATCTTTACCATTTTGTGAGCATTGTGTTTTGAGAAAGAAACACTAGTTGAAGCCTAGGATGTCAACAATGAGGAGAAAGGAAATCTTAAAGTTATCCATTATGATGTTTGTAAAGCAATAGATATATCCCTAAGAGGAGTAAGGTCCGTTGTATCATTCATTGATGATAAGTCCAAGAGATGTCGAGGGTACCTAATTAAGTAGAAAGAAGACGTTTTGGAATTCTTCTAAACATTCAAAACACAGAAGGAGACTAAATATGGAAAGAAGATCATGTGTTTAAGGTGTTTTCTTATCCCAACACCTATTTAGTTTTAATGATCCCAAATCATTTTTATTATGTTTCTAATATGTTTCATGTTTTAAGATAGTTAACTATTTTTTGGCCAAAATGATAAAATTGGCTATGTCTTGGACCTAACATGACTACCTACCGTTAGTTGTATCAGGCTACTATTAGTTGAAATCAACTACTGCCAGGAACTACCATTATCGCTCGTTCGAATATCTACCACCAAGTGATGTTAACACCAAGTGATTTTATCGCCAAGTGAATCTACTACCTAGTGCTGCTACCGCGAAGTGATGTTACCACTAAATGAAGCTACAACTACCGCTAGTTCAAGAAGCTACCATCAAGATCTTCCACCAATAAGAGCTTTCCATCACCAGATATTCATTCTACCATGTTTCAAATTAAATTCAAACTTAATTCCACTAATGAATAGATTAAGGAATTAAATTCAAGTAAGAGGCATGAAATTTAAGAATGGTTATTCTTAAACAACTCTCTAGTGGTTTTAAAGAAAGGTCAAACTTTCCATTTTAGTCCCTCATTATGAAGATTATTCTCATTTTATTATTATACTGTAAAAGATAATTAGATATTTTGAAAATTTAAAAACTTAGATGAACCCCTCGTGTATGAAAGAGTTTGGAGAAACACTGACCAGTTGGTTGACTAAATGACTTCTCTTAACATACTTGTAATGACATGAATTTTCCCGGTTTTATTTTTAAAAAATCTATGGAAAAATTCCGAAACTATGCATTGAGAGGGCATGCAATTCCAATTCCCATTGTTCCCAAAATAGTTTGATGAAAGATGTTATGTTTTTAATATCACAAGAGAGTTGTTTTCCTAAAAAAGTGAAGTAACTCTTAAGCGGGTACCCATATCAGAAATCTAAGGGCACCACTGCATTCAGGATGATGGGTTTACCCTAGGTGCAACTTAACTTTTTTTGTAACGGGTCTCCAGTGTGAAAAAACTGAAAAGGATGTAACCGTAAAAAAAATTATTAAATAAAATTATTTTATTTTAAAATCATAATAACTCATGAACGGTGACTTCGATTGGAAATCCGAGACCACAATTGAGTTCATAAGGTGACATTTTCCTTATGTGGGGCCTAACATTGACCGGCACGGGTCGACTGTGAAATTTAATTTTTTGACGTTTTAAGGAAGAATAAAATAAACTTAAAGAAGTTTATTTTATTTCTTTTAAATGTTTCACAGCGATGCAGTGATGGTGCAGCATAGCGAAGAGTCATCCCATTTTGTTTCTTAAATAAAACAGTGTGGCAATGCTGCAATACTGCAACAGGCCAATGGGTTTTCCTTTATCCCTAATTAAATAGGAATTCAGGGTTAATGCATAACCCAGGAATTCCCTGGAAACTCTGGAGAAATGCGTTGGTGGCTCCCTCCCATTGGAAAATGATAAACGACGATGAATACCGGCGGATCGTGGATCACAAATAAAGGATCAAGGATTAATGAATGGTGATGACATAATCACTCTTTTTCAATGACAAACTGAATCTAGGTAGGGGGTTTATTTTCTGATTGAATTCTTTCTCTATTCTTAATTTTAACGATGAATGCTGAAAAACCGACGAACAGGTTGATCCGCGGTTCAATCATTCTTGCAAGGATTAAAAATGGGATTATATCTTTATGATTTTCTTCTAATTCTTCATGATCATTAAAATAAGGAAGAACTAAGGATATCACGAAAAAGGTCCTAGATCATCCTTTAGGTGTTCTTGTGCCCCTCGTTTTTCCCTATTCTTCACGTTCTTCATGATCTTGAGAGATAACGGTTGTTGTGCCTTTGACTCGCAATGCAACGACCCGAAACTGAGAACCTGACACCGTAGTGAACCTGAAGAGGTGCAACGACAGGCATGGTGCGAGCTGAGGCTGACAGTGGAGGTGACACTGTCTCTGCGGCGGCGGTGATCCGCAGTCCAGGCGGGACCACAATGGTAGGCGGAAGCCACGACGGTGGCTGGGAAGCGGCATCAAGCCATGTTGGTGAACCTAGGTGGTAGAGGATCCTATGGTGGTATGATCATAGGTGTTAAGAGAGAGTCACGACCAGGCGGTCCATGATGATGTTGAATGGCCGCAACAGGAGGCCACGATAGTGGGGCACGGCTCGTTGGAGCCGTGTCGGAGGTGGGACTTGCAACCAGGTCAGACCAGTTGCGACTAGCGAAGCAACCTGGACTGATGGATACGGGTTGGTCCTTCGAGACAGGGTGGTTCGGGACAACCCAGATTGGGTCAGGTCAGGTCAGCTGGACCGGGCTGGGTCGGGACAGTTGGACCGGGCCGGGTCAGGTTGGACGGGACCCTGACACAACCGACCCCTTTTTAGTAAAATGCACATAACTATCAAACCATGTATCTGTTTGATGAGTAGTTTGTGGTGTTGGGATCCTTGTGACGAGGTGTCCTTTTGAGATACTCTTAGTGAGTTTTTGTGGAAATTGGCATATGGAATTTTGGCTTTAGGAGGAGGTGATCCGGGAATGAGTGTTCTAAGGACAAAATCATGTGGCGGGCTACGATCTAGAAGCTATGTGATTACCTAGACCACGTGACTTAACTAGACTATGTGTATTATCTAGACTTTGTTTATTACCAATAATAATTCAGTACTCCCCTATCCCACCAGGGTGTGGGTCCTCTATTCTTTAACGACAATCCGTGTGTTACCTACACTCCATGTGTTAGCAACACTTTGTGTGTTAACTACACTCCGTGTGTTATATACACTCTGTGTGTTACCTACACTCAGTGTGTTACCGAATCTCCATTTGTTACCTACAATCAATGTGCTAACAATGCTCTATGTGCTACTACTTGAGGGTATTATGGATTCTTACGATAATCTTATTTACATACCATGGACCTATACTTGGTGTGAGTTGACTCTAGTGACTCTAATGGTTGTGATATCAAGACTCTGTGTCTTAGAGATACCATATGTCTTAGGGAAACTTCATGATGTATCAAGAATAGGTGTTGTCTTATATACTTTTCATAGACCTGTTCCACGTGATTACTTTCATATAGGTCAAGGAGTGAGATATCTCATAATCGGTCATGCTATGAGCATAAGCATATGGATGGAAATGGATGAGACCTTGATTCTTTTAATCCTTTATGTGTATACCTAGATGTTCTCTTCATATGTTTTTTTACATATACATGTTTTGAGTTGACCATTTCTTCTTAATGGTGTTTCCTTTGTGGTCTTCTACTTTTTGTTTCAAAGTGCCCTAATGTGTATTTTTTTACTATCCCATACACGAGATTTTCATTCTTGTGTCGTGTCTTGTGAAAATGGTCGACGCTTTGATGGAGTCCTTGGTGGACTAGGGCCAGGTGGTTCATAGAGTGACCCAATAGATTAGGTGTGCTTGTACAGCCCCAGACAGTTATTTATGTACCTACCCTTCAGTTATGGTTTTCTGCAGAGGAGTTCTAGAGGCTTGTACATTTAATTTTCCATTTTGTTGGTCTTGTATTATGGACCCATTTACCTTAAATTTTCTACTATCAAACCATGTGTTTGTTTAATTAGTGTTTTCACATTCCAACATCTGTGGCTTGGAGTTGTGTGCATGTGTACAGGTACTTAGGAAAATGCCTCCCATTTGTTTGGGATATGCCTACTGGACGCTAGTCACCAGCCCCTGACCTATAGGAGGTGGGCTTGGGGTAGTCACAACACTGGCCCCAAGGGATGGGTCATGACCGAGTGGTATCAAAGGAGGTAGGTTATATCTTAAGAACCTAGAGTCTATGAGTTGTTTTGGGGAAACAATGTTAAGTTTTTCGAGTTCAGATTTCAGGCTAGGGAATCTAGTGTTGGTGTTGTGGCTGATGTATCCACATACTAAGACCTTGAATTCTTATTTTCAACTCACTACATGAAAGCACTAGTTGGAGGAAAAAATGATGGTATGTGAATTGTATTGGAATGGGGTTTTTTTCCATGCCTTTCTTGAGTTAGTTCACCAGGTATACTCTATTGATTGTGGTACATCTTGCTTTGTTTCAAGATGCTTCCACGTAGACATCCATCCATGATTCCACCACATGATCATGAGGATGATCCATAGGGTGAAAAGATTGGTATAAAGATTTTCACCAGAGGTAACACCTCTGGTTGGTGTTCCAGTTTTACCACCAGTTTTGGAGTAGCACATGGTACTCATTGTACCAACGGATGAGATGCACGAGCTAAACAAACATTATGAGTTTCAACAATAGATACCCCTCAGGTTCTGAGGTGAGCCTAACTCACAGTCAACAAAGGACATCCTTGAGGTGGTGACCAATTTTTCTATCCAATTATGAGACCATTAGATCATATGGCGGTCCTAGTGGTGATCCTTCTATGTGGATATATAGGGTGATGATGGGGTTTAGATTACCTGTTCTTACGATGAGGTGAATCTTACATGGATAGAATTTTAGAATCTTTATCAAAGAATGGGTTATCACCATAAAATCTAAGGTATATGAATTCCCAAGAGATTCTACAGTTCCAACAGGATGATATTTCGGTATATGAATATTCATCGAGGCATACCAACATTTCTAGGGTATTCAATGGATATGATACACGACTAGTGATTTAGGGATCAGACATTTGAGTAGGGTGTGCTTAGGGACATACAAGTCAGTGTTATTCCTCTATTTATTATAACTTATTATAGGGTGAAATAGTGAACCTTTTTGGTTGAAATTCTTTTGGCTAAGCGAGTACAACCAGTGGATGTTAGTAGTGGGAAAACAGGAAAAGAGACCTTAGGCGAAAGAAGCTGATGTCAGTCTCAGAGACTTGGACGTGTGAAATGTTCTGAGAAGAGGTCCTAGGATATGATATCTATAGCTTGAGGCTCATAGGGTGAGTCCAGTCGGCCTAGAGAGAGGCAATGATTTTCATTAGACGACGGGTGATATCTCACTAGAGATTGTGCAGCCCATCATCTTGTTGACAAGGAAATGGTGGATCGGCCAATGAGGCAGAGATAGTGAAAAGAACATATGGATTTACAATGTGAAAGACTTGGATGAAGAGTTGGGAGAGTAGTTGGAGGTGGTATACATTTTGACATGTTACCACCACCAGCCCCATGTGGTCCACACTAGGCTAAGGGAATGGAGGGTAGGGGAAGGGGAAGCTGCATGAGATCAAGGCATATGACCCAATATCTATAGGAATGATTTGAGGTATGGTATGTGTCTATTCTTAGTTGTTGTATTAATATACACAGGTGATAATCATTCTTCCTTGTCATGAATCTTGTTCACGACCTAGAGTTTCCCGTTAAACCATTGACTTGACCCTTATGTATGGAGATACCTATGTGGGGAGACTCGATAACCACACTTATTCCAACGATGTGATCTGACCCTTGAGGCGAGGGTTTTGGTTGGAACCTCTTGGTGATAGTATCGATTCCTTACAACGTCATTATTGATATGGGTTGGTTATCGACACTCCATGTTCAGATTTAATGTTTTATGAAAAAAAGGGTGCATTATGTCTACAATAATGGAATGGGGTTTTCCTTGGTCAGTGAAAAAGGAAACCTAGACAGCACATGATAGACTCATCCATAGGAGGGTTCAGCCGGTCACTCTTGAGTTGGATAGTCATAACCTTGGGGCAGTGGATGTTATGATTTTTTAGTTTTCAGTAGTAGTGGCAGAGTATGAGGACGTATTTTCCAAAGATATTTCCTGGTTTACCTCCCTGCAAGGAGATAGACTTCTGTATTGTTCTATGCCCTGAGATGGTACCGATATCAGCATCAGTATACCATATGGATTTTTTAGTGCTTTGCGAGATGAAGGTACAGGTGGAGGACTTGTAAAGAAAGGGCTTAGTAAGATCCAATGTTCTAGGGTATGTGTGGATTACCATCACTTTAACCAAGTGAATATGGAGAACAAGTATCCACTACAAAAGGGCTGATGAACACTTCGATCGGTTGAAAGTGGTATCCTTTCACATGGATAGAAAGGTTCCCACATGATTTTAAGCAGTTAAAATAGAGTATAATGAGTGCCCTGATCTTGAGTTTCCCAAAGGAGGGATTTGAGTATGTAGTGTTCTGTGATGCATCAGGGACTGAACATAGTTACGTCCTGATTCAGAGGCAAGTAGTGATTGACAATGGTTTACATTAGTTGATATCACATGAGCAGAACTACACAAACCACAATCTTGAGTTGGAAATGGTAGTCTTTGCATTGAAGATGTGGCCACACTACCAGATGGGCGAGCAGTTTATCATCCACTCAGACCACAAGAGTCTCAATTATATCTTCTCTCAGAAGTTTCTGAACTTATGACATAGGCGATGCATAGAGTTCCTCGAAGACTATGACTTAGAGTTGTTCAATAATTATGGGAATAGGAACGTGGAAATAGAATCTCTTAGTAGGAGATCCAGTTCATAATTATTGAATGAGGAAATAGAATAGTTAGCCTCATTAAAATTATCTTTTGTGGATAGAGATGATGCAGCTTAACTCTAATCGGTGGTTGTTACCCATCTACTCTTATAGTGATTTAGGGAGGCACGGATCGGTGACACTGATAGTGAGACTTTACATACTCAGTTGTCTATAGGGAATGCCCCTGATGGATATTTGAATGTTGGTGAGAACATCGTTCCTTTCATAGGACGCACAATAGTATTAATGGATGCATATAGTGGCGAGATTCATCATGGTATGCATGTGGGTGTCAAGGAAGACACTAAGGATGAAGGAATAGGTTGAAGTTGGGATTACTTGTGATATAAAATTCAAGTTCTTGTTTGAATATATTTAATGATTTTTCAAATCATAATGTTGATCTCCTGTTCTTGGAAGGGGTTTTACTTTTCTTCCTTGGGGTGCCAGGAAGGGAGTGAGAAAGGATATCGACAGTTATCATGATGGGTTTATCACATACATCTAGGGGACATGATACCATCTTGGTGATTGTGGACTAACTCACTAAGTTGTCCACTTCTTATCTTTTTTAGAGAAGCGTTTAGTAGAGTGTTTGGGATGCCTCTACGTTCAGGAGATAACTCAACTCCATTGAATCCCATAGATGATAGTTTCTGATCAGGATACTCTCTTTTCATCCTGGTTATAGAAATCAAGGAACAGAAGGAGAGGACCCTCTTTGGGTAGTCAATTCATTTAGTGTGTGCCTGATGGTGGTATGATAATCTCTAGAAGAGCACATGAGAGCCGGAGGCTCAAGTTAATTCTCGTATCCTGATCTATTTGGGTATCCCTTGGTTTGGATTTTGGGGATGTAAAGCCTTAAGGTGGGGATAATGTAATAACTCGTATTTTTCTAGTTTTATTTTTAGAAAATCTGTGGGAAAATTCTGAGACTAGGCGCTGAGATGGCATGTAATTCCAAGGCCCGATGTTCCCGAAATGGTTCGATGAAAAATGTTAAGTTTTTAATAGCACGGGTGAGTGGTTTTCCTGAAAAAGTAGAGCAACTCTTAAATAGGGGCTCAGATCAAAAATATGAGGGTACTATTGTGTTCAGGATGGTGGGTTTACCCAAGGTGTGACTTAACTTTAGTCGGCGTGGGTCTCTAGTGAGAAAACATAAAAAGGACACAATCTTAAATAAAATAATTTGATTTTAAAATCTTAATAACTCAAGAACTATGACTCAGATTGGAAATTTGAGACCATTGTTGAGTTTGTAATCTGTTTTTTTCCTTAGGTAGGGCCTAACATCAATTGGCGTAGGTCAACTATGAAAGTTAATTTTTGGATGTTTTAAAGAAGAATAAAATAAACATAAAGAAGTTTATTTTATTTCTTTTAAACGTTTCGCAGTGACACATCGATGGTGCGACGCAACAAAGAGTTAGCCTGTTTCATTTTTAAAATGAAACAACATGGTGATGCTGCAACACTACAATGGGCCGACACATTTTCCTTTATCCCTAATTAAACATGAATTCTTGGTTAATGAATAACCCACATATTCTCTATAAACTCTATAGAAAGGTGTTGATGGATCCCTCCTGTTGGAAAATTACAAACGACGATGAATGTTGGTGGATCGTGAATCAAAGATTGAGGATCGAGGGTCAATGAATGATGATGATGAAATCACTCTTCATTAAAAATCGAACCGAATCTAGGTAGGGTGTTTATTACCTAAGTGAATTATTTCTTTGTTCTTAAGTTTAATGGAGAATGTAGACCAACCCATGAATAGGTTGATTCGCGGTTCCATCATTCTTACGGGATGGGAGATATCTTGTGGGGATTAAAAATGGAATTAGATCATTGTGATTTTTTTTCTCATTCTTCATGATACTGCTAAAAAGGATGAACTAAGGATGACATCAACAAAGGCCTGGATCCTCCTTCAGTTGTTCTTGTGCCTCTCATTTTTCTCGTTCTTCATTTTCTTCATGATCTTGAGAACGAATGATTGTTGCACTATTGACTCATGGTGTAACAACATGAAACCGAGAATATGACACCCCAATGACCCCACAAAGATGTGACGGTAGGCACAGTGCAAGACAAGGCTGCCAGTGAGACGAGGCTCGTAGTGAAGGCAACACCAGCCCGACGGCATGGCCGAGCTAGGTTGACAGGGTAGAATGGTCATCGATAGGGTGACCGACGATAGCGGCGATCAGCAGCCCAGGGTGGACCATAGTGGTGGGTGGAAGACAATGCAGGAGGATATGACAGTGTTTGGGATGTGGCATCGGGCTATGTCAGTGAACCCAAGTAGTGGAGGAGCCCGCAATGGCATTGCTGCAAGCGGCTAGCGAGTTCCACGACCAGGTGAGCTGCGGCGGCGGTGAACGACTGCAACAGGATCCCACAATGGAGGGATGTGGATTGTTGGAGCCACGTTGAAGTGGGTGACTTGTAGAAAATACATGGGATCTAGTGGTCACACGGACTGGTTGTGTTGACCGAACAGCACACACATTTGAGCTACATGCTAGGGAAGTGGGGGGCCATGGCCAGCGGAGCAATTCGGCCCATTGCATGCAAGTTAGACCGGGAAATCTGGGCCGCTTCAGTAGCCTAGTGGGCCCAATGGTCCGGGCCAGTTTGGGCCAACCCAAACCAGGTCGGGTCAGGTCATCCGGACTGGGTAAGGTCGGGTTGGGCTGGACCCCAACCGAAAAGGACCCCTTTTTAGTAAAATGCCCATAACTTTCAAATTGTGTGTCTATTTGATGATCTTTTTATAGCATTGAGACCCTTAAAATGAGTTGGTAATTTTGAGATATTCTATGTGAGTTTCCTTGGAAGCTAGAATATGGCCTTTTGTCTTGAGTAGGAGGTGCTCCCAGAATGATCGTACTAAGGACATAATATTGCAGATGGTTGTGATCTAGAAGCTATGTTATTACCCAGACAATGTTTCTTACATATAATATGTGCCTTATCTATACTTTTTGTCTTACTATGACCGAGTCAGTACCCCCATATCTCACTAGGGTGTGGGTCCTCTAGTCTTTAACGACACTCCGTGTGTTACCTACAATCCGTGTGTTATCAACACTCTGTGTATTATCTACACTCCTTGTGCTGCCTACACTCCATGTGTTACCTACACTATGTGTGTTACCAAAAATACATGTGTTACCTATACTCCGTGTGTTACAAACTCTCCACGTGTTACTTTTTGAGGGTACTGTGGATTCTTAATGCAATCCTGTTTACGTACCATAGACCTATAATTGGTGTGATCTTACTCTAGTGACTCTAATGGATGTGATATCGAGACTCCATGTCTTAAAGAGAATGGATGTCTCAGGGAAACTTCATGAAATATTGATAATAAGTGTTATCTCAGATACTTTTGGTAGACCTTTTCTACATGATTACTTTCAGATAGCTCGATGAGTGAGATCTCCCAGAATCGAGCATGCTACGAGCGGAACCATATGGCTGGTAGTGGATGATACCTTGAGTCTTGGAATACTTTACCATCATACTTGGATGTTTTTATCATATGTGTTGTTGATATATACCTGTGTTGAGCAGACTATTTATTCTTAACAATGTTTCCTTTGTGGTCTTTTACTTTGTGTTTTAGGGTGCCCTAATGAGTATTGTTTTACTCACCCCTACATGAGCATTTACTACACATGTCATGTATTGTAAAGATGATCAATACTTTTATGAACTCCTTGGTGCACTGGGGCTAGGTTGTTCTTAGATTGACATGACAAACAAGGTGTGATTCTGTAGACCCAGACAGTTGTTTCTGTGTCTACGCTTCAGGTAAGGTTTTCTACAGAGGAGTTCCAGAGACTTGAAATTATACTTGTACTTTTCTTTTTTGTTGCGATTGTATTCTGGCCCCGTTTACCTTTAGTTTTCTACTATCGTACCTTGAGGATGTTTTTGTAGAACAATCCATTGGATTTTAAAACCCTCATTTTCCAAATCATGTTTTAAAATTTACAAAACGACTCTATGGTTTTAAAAAATATCCAATATCTTGGGATGATAGACTCATCTATTTTTTTATTTATAATGTTTTTAATAAATGAATATATGAACCTACTATATTTATTAAAATAATTTCAAAATGTATTTTAGTTGTATAAATCTATGTTGATGATATTATTTTTGGATCAACCAAAAATTATTTGTGTACTACATTTTAAAAACCTATGCAAAATTAATCTAAAATGGGTTTGATAGGAGAACAAAAATTCATACTTGGTTTTCAAATTTTAAAAAATAAAAAAGGGATTATTTTAAACCAAAGCAATTACACTCAAGATCTTTTAAAATGTTTTGGTTTTGATAGTACAAAAGGAAGTGATACTCCGATGAGTACCACATGTAAGTTGGATCTTGATGAAACTGGAAAACTAGTTGATAAAATAACATATTGAGATATGAATGGGAGGTTACTTTAATTAAATTCTAGTTGTATTGATATTATATTTAGTGTGTGTATGTGTGACTGATTTCACGGAAACCCCAAAGAATCACATTTGACTACTGTCAAAATAATGATTATATAACTCAAAAGTACAACCAATTTAGGACTATTTTATTCTAGAAGATAGATATTTGATTTAATTAGTTATTAAAAAACTTATTTTCATGGTTTCAAGTTAGATATAAAAATCACTTTTGGAACATATCACTTTTTAGGAAAGTTTTTAGTTTCTTGTTGTAGTGAAAAGAACAACTCTATTGCATTATCCACTATTGAAGCTGAGTACATGGCTACAAACAGTTGTTGTGAACAGATTCTATGGATGAAACAAACATTTTTAAACTATGTGTATCAATTTCTACATTCACCTATAAATTGTGATAATGTAAGTGTAATAAATATCTCTAATAATCTAGTATCTCATTCAAGAACAAATCATATTGATATAAGACATCACTTTTTGAGAGAACATTTTCAAAAAAGGTGATATAAATATTGAATTCATTGGTACTAAACATCATCTAGCTGAAATTTTTAAAAAGCCATTTATTTTTTAGAGAATGGGTTATATCAAACATGAACATGGATTGATAAATTTTTATTATCCTTTTATTCTCTAATTTACTTTATTTCAAGTACAAGTAAGGAAAAAAATCCTTTCTTCCATGTATTACTACCATAGCTATGCTACCATGAGCCCTTGTGATGTGGATCATATTTCATGCACATTTTCCACATCGTTTTTTTTTCATTTTTAATGTATATTTAATGATAAAATGGTATTTAATTGGTTAATATGTATTTCATGGTTTATTTATTGTTAATTAGTAAATTGTTTATTATTGGGTTAAATTTTTTAAATTAATGTGTATAAGGTATCAAAGTAATGTTAGTGTGTGAATTATTTATTTTATTTTATTTTTATGCTTTAATTTTTTTTAAATATTAATTTATAGCCTCATAATTTATTCCTTTGATTAATAATTTTTATTATTTATTTTTATTTTTTTATTAACTTTTAATTTATTAATGATTTGATTTGATTTTAATTTTTCTATATAACATATTTTATTTCCAATATCACCATACATATTTATTTACTTATTACCTATATTGTTTTTAACTTTCATCTTTTGTTTACTTTTTATATGATAGCATTTGTGTAAAGAATAATATAAGCATCTATGCGAGATAATATGGATTTGTGGAAAATAATTCTTCTTAGCCAAGAATACTTAAACATAAAATAAATATAGGAATTCACTGGTGCGTAAATAATGCAAAATATAATTTAATATACACATAATATAAATACTTACGCATAAGATAAATCTTAATTTAGTTGGATAAAATCACATTAGAGAATTATCCTACATGATTCTTAACTACGGGTTGACAAACCGCATGGAGACCAACCAAACTCGAACAATTTTGTATTGATGTTTAATGAGTTTTGAAGAAGAAAATACTGTTAAGTGAAACATTGTACTGATCTCTTTGATTCTATTTGTGAAGACCAACTAATATCCAAGAGGAAGACACCTTATGGTCGAGCCTTACTAATGCTGATTTCGGGCTAGATTAAGCTGAAGAAGATGAATTCTCAATCCTATTGAAGGAGGCAAGGATGAGTTATGATCATTGAAATTATATCCATGTTAATTTTTTTCTGATTTCTACAATTATTTTTTGGAGAACACCCTAGATTGAGTTAAATTTCATCAATCCTCTATCAAATCTGATGAAGAATCTAGGTTTAGATATGATTACTCAGTAACAAGGGGTTGCCGACCGAACCAAAGGCATTTGTTGGAGCTCATTATGATTCAGATGAGTTTATTCATTGAAGTCGAACCATAGATGTGTATTTGTGTTTCCGATCAAATTTTGAGATGTTGAATGGGATGAGGACTCATCCATTTAGGATCTTCGAGGAAGGAAATATAGTGTTGAACTGGTAACAGGGGTAGTTAATTTTTAATTTTTTATCTGTGTTTTATGATCAAATCAAAATTGGAGATGTTCAAGATTTCAACCATCCATTTAAAGTCTTATTAAGAGTCTACACTAACTATTTAACAAAATTATTCAATTAAACTCCATCCTTTATCTATGGATAAGTGTTAAGTTCTGAAAATTTGAAGACACGAGTTTGTCGTTCTGTCAACCTAATTATGACCTATCAGAACGAGATGGTGAATCATAAACTTAGATTCTTTGATATGAGTTTCAATGAATGTTAGGGTATTATATATAGATAGTTAAGCCTTATATGAATAACATTAATAATTATCACACATTTTCCCTAAGTATTATCTAGAAGAGGTTCACCAAGAATAGAAAATAATGCCATCAGTTGATGAGGAGGTTAAAGAGTTTGAAGTATTATTAAAAATAAAATATCCTCATACCGAGGACTGTATTATAAGCTGGAAGGAGGTGGGAGATGATGAAATTAAAGAATATAGATAAATCTTTGAGAAAAAATCGTTTTTTGTTTTTTATTATGATGGTTTTACTACACTGACCCATCTTCTAATTTTTCCATGATAGAATAGGTTGAACCAGCTCAAGATACCATTGCTTATTCCATGAATGAAACCACAAAAGAGGTGTTTTATTTTTAAGAGTAGTTGGAGGAGGTTGACTACCTCACTCTTGAATTGGAAAAACCCACAAGATCACCAACTTTTCTTGAAGAATTGAAAGTTGACAAAATTCAAGGAGTTATTAACTTTATAGAACAATCTTTACTTTCATTTGATTCTAATTTTATAGAAACTGTTTTTGATAATGCTTCTCCAGTGTAGGCTCTGAATAGTCAGCTGAACTTCATGAATTTATGGAGGGTCTTGAGATGGCTACTACTACACCTGTTGATGAAAATTCAAAACTCACACATCCAATTTTCAATACAATATTTGGAATGGTTGATGAGTAAGAGGATTTTTATGAGATGTGAAATAGTGAAAATTGTATATTGATACATATGTGGTTTTCAACAATGAATTTTTAGAGAATAGTGAACTAGAAAAAAAATCACATGCAATAATTGATTTTTTTCAACTCGTGCACACCATTCCTCAAGTTCCAGACTAGGGGAAGTGACCCTATATTTTGTTCCCCTTTCCACTACTCCACAAGCACTACTACAAAATATGCCTTTATCAGCACTAGAATTGGCCTTTATTAGTGCTAAAAACAATAAATAAAGGAGAATGGTTAAAATCTATTGATATTTAGTAGTGATGATAAACAGGTCCTTTATCAGCACTGATAAAGGACCCCTTTATTAGTGCCTTTAGAAGTACTGATTAAAGACACCATTTATCAGCAATTTTATTCAGTAATGATAAAGAGGCATACTGCAGTGTACTGTTATAGCACACTACAACATGGGAAACAAGGCATACTATAGTGTGTTGTAACAGCACACTGCAGCACCAAAAACAACACTAGAAATTAGAAAAATCAGATATAAATATAGAATTTAAATGAAATAAAATTTAAAAAACAAATATAAGAAAAAATAATATTATGGAGAAAAAGAATGCACCTGTATAAAATAAAAAAAACACCCCTGATCGAGAAAAATAATGAAAATATATAAGAAACAAATTCTTATGTTAGTAATAATATAAAGAAATAAATTTAAAAAAAAGTGTTAATTTTAAAATAATCTTTGATATATATGACGAACAGTTTATGTCATTTTGAGTTACAGTTGATTCTTTCACATCACACTATTTATTGTTCATATTTAGGAATTATATATCTGAAAATTAACTAAATAAGTATAAAATAAAATTATAAGGAAATTAATTAAGTAATAGTAGATAGAATTATGTTAAAATATATATAGGCTAATTTTCTCATTTTTGGTGATGTAATGCTTTCTTTAAACAAAAATGACACATATATATTGAAAAGATGTACTTGGAATCATACTAGTCACACCATGTGATATATTAAGGTGAGGTTAATTTATACACATCACAAATCACTTATGGATCATTTTCCTAAATTATTAAAACAAACCGAATGTGTTTTATCAGTTTTGAGTATGCCACTTGTTTTTTTATTGAAATGTCATTTTAACCTGGAATCATGTACTTTGAGTCATATAAGTCACATAATGTGTATGTTTTATGTGATAATGATTCATACATGTCACAAATTAATTATGAATTGTTATCCTAAATTATCAAGACAATACGAGTGTGTTTTCTCAATTTTTAGTGAGTGACACTTTTTGCACTAAAATGCCAATTTTAAACCGATAAAAGACAAATTCAGTCATACAGGGCACATCGTGTAACAGATTGAGGTACAAATGATTCTTACACATCAAAAAGGACTTATAGATATTTATACTAAATTATAAAAACAATATTAATATGTTTTCTTAGTTTTAAGTATGTCAGTTGTCTTTTTTATTAAAATTAATGTTAATTTTAAATAAAAAGAAACACTCAGATTCATATCGCTCACACCATACATCATATTAATGTGAGGATGATTCATAAACTTTCCAAATGACTTATGGATTATTTTCATAAATTATAAAAACAATACAAATGTTTTCATTCTCATTTTTTAATATGCCACGTGTTTTTTTACTAAAATGTTATTTTAAAATGGAAACACACACTTTGAGTCATACAGGTCACATCCAGTGTGGGTTTGACATGAGACTGTTACCTACACATCACAAATTAATTATGAACTTTTTTCCTAAATTTTCAAAAAAAATACTAGTGTGTTGTTAATTTTTCAGTGAGTGACACTTTTTGTACTCAAATGTCAATTTTAAACTGATAATAGACACTTAGAGTCATACCAGGAACATCGTGTATTAGATTCATGTGGGTCTGATTCCTATATGTCAAAAATGACTTGTGGATCATTTTCTTAAAGTATCAAAACAATAAAAATGTGTTTTCTTGGTTTTGAATATGTCAGTGGTCTTTTTTACTAAAATTAATGTCAATTTTATATAAAAAGACACACTTGGATTCGTATGGGTCACACCATTCATTAGATTGTGGTATAGATGATTCCCATACATTCTAAATGAATTATGGATCGTTTTACTAAATTATCAAAAACATATGAATGTATTTTCTTGGTTTTGAGTATACTACTATTGTTTTTTACTAAAATGAATTTTTAAACTGGAAACACGCACTTTGAGTCATACTGGTCACATCATGTGTGGGTTTGATATGATACCAATTCCTACATGTCACAAATGAATTATTAATCATTGTCCTAAATTATCAAGATAATGTAATCATGTTTTCTTCGTTTTCAAGGAGTGAAACATTTTGTACTAAAATTTCAATTTTAAACTGATAATGAATACTTTGAGTTATATCGGGAACATTGTGTATCATATTTTTAATGACCCAATCCTTCTGGACAATTACTTTGCAAAACAAATATGATAATTCAGGTGTCCGGTGGAAGTTTACAGCGTTTTTTAGACATGTAAATCTTCCCAACAATGAGACTTTCCAAATTTTTTCCATTTTTATAGAAATTTATAATGGTGAGTTATTTTAATGGAGTCTTTCCAAAAATTTGATATTTTTATAGAAATTTCGAATGTTGAGTCTTTCCAATAGTGATTCTTTCCTACAATTTTCCATTTTTTTCTAGAAATTTCCAATGGAAAGTCATTTCCAACTGTGAATCATTTCCAAGAGTGAGTCATTTCCAATGGTGAGTCATTTCCAAAAGTGAGTCATTTCCAATAGAGAGTCATATCCAGTAGTGAGTCATTTCCAAATGAGATTCATTTCTAATGATGATTAACTTTTAATGGAGAGTCTTTCTAATGGTTAGTCTTTTCAATAGTTTTACATTTTCCTAGAATTTTCCAATTTTTCCAAAAAATTACAAAATTTCTATTTTGACATCTTTTATAAAGAAAATGGGTTTAAATGCCTTAAATAATGGTTTTAAATTTGTTTCAAAAGGGATTAATCATATCCTTAATTTCAAAAAAGTCCAAATACCTTTTAAATGCATAAAACACATATATTGATGGGATGCACCTTTAATGGTCAGTTAGAACCGTATCCAATCCCCCTAGCATTGGATCTATTCATTCTAATGTAGAGACCTTAAATTATTTCCTTCAGGGGTATCTTGATATGGGAGGTCTTGAATCCTTCTTCCCTAGGAGTCGTAGAATCGGTTTCTATGGTTTTTATGTGTTCCCCCTGAAGAATCTCCCCCATACACATGCCCTTTGTTTTGGTACAGTGAGTTTGGGAAAATATTATTTCTTCCATGTATGGTTTTCCCCCATTTCTCCTTATGTATATCATGCGGGATGAGTTTATTATTCCTATACCTTGTGAATGTGGTTTCATCTATATTAATAAAGATAATGAATCTGTTTAAATTGAATTTAAAGGGGAAGATAAATGTGAAGTATGATCTTATAGATTTTTATTTATTTGATTTGTTTTTTTTATATTATGATTCCATGGGCATAATTCCGTATTGTAAATCGTGTCTCTTGGTGGCTTGGTTATGCTGTAGTGACTTTTTCATGAGACCTCTATTTTTGTGATTATATGATATCATCATAAATAACTATTTAACCACATATATTCAGTTAACATAATTGATGCCCTAGGATCCAATGGCATATGTGATAACACCCTTAAATTAATAAGTGAAATTGAATAAGTTCCCCTTTTTGCTAAATCTAAAAATAGTTTATATTGTGTCATGGGATGTGATGTGTGGAATGGTTGTGATTTGTGTGCGTGGGACTGATGTAATGTATAGTAGCTATATTGTGATCTGTGTGGGGGTAGTGGATGAGATGTGGTTATGTAGTGGGTCTGTAATGGTTTTTATGATACAATGGTGCAGTGGGGCTACGATGATGGTTGTGGTATGGTTATACAACAGGGATGTGAAAATGGATGTGGCTATAAAATGATGCGGATGTGGAAGTTGGGATGTGGTGTCGTGATTGTGTTTTGTGGTTTTTTCTATTATATTTACCCAAGTATTAATGGATCTAAATGAATGATAATGATTTAAAATGGAAATATCTAATGAGTAAATTTTTGATGGGATGTGTGGTTTAAATGGATAATGTTTATATACAAAACTAATGGGTTGGAAATATAAAATAAGGTATCTTCTTAAATGAAATGGGATGATAAAGAATTTTGAATACATAAATTAAAGGTGTTATTAAATTGGAATTTGTTACTAAACAAATACTCTTAAAAATGGATTAAAAACTAAAAAATGAATCCTGGATTGCGTTTTTTGTGTGTTTTTATGAATTTAGATGTGGAAGTTATTGTATGGATTCTATGAGATAGTTTGTTCTTTTTGTATACCCATTAGATGAGCTTGTGTGTTGTAAATCTATATTTATATACACTGTATGTTCTTTTGATTTCTATAAAAACCCCACCCCCATTAAGCACTATGTTCCAACGCCCACATAGTCACATGGGGGGTGTTTTCCCAATATCCTGGTGGGAGGATGGATGGATGGATACCCAATCTTCCATGATCCCTCTTTTAGGAGATGAGAAGGAAATACATGGGCTGTGATGGATAGAAGTCAAAAGTGCTGATGTCATGTTATGATGTTCTAGGTGTGTGCGGGCAGGATGTGATGTGTTGTTATGGCCCAAGTGAGTGCAGGAAGGATGTGATGTTATTCAAAAGAGGTGGGAGTGCCCGAATGTATGGCGTTGGGGTGTGAGAGTGGCATCATAGTGGGAAATTAGTGTGTGGTACCCTCTCATCTATGTTCTCCATATTATACTATTATACTTGGATGCGTGATTTGGTGAGCAAACCTTAGGGAGGATGGTTTTTGGTTAGTATACCTATATAGGTGCTATTTGGTTCTACTGTTTTTCTCATGGGTGAATTAGTATAATCATTTCACATGTACATGAGAGTCTTTTTTTTCTTACTGATTATACCTATATGATCACCCTACGTATATAAAAACTATTTTTTGGTTTTTAGGAGGACTTTGTGGACCGCACTAGGCATTTCTAGTTCCAACCATTGGAGTTGTTGTTGTGTCGCTACCTCAAATTTTATTCTTTTGGGATTTCTTTTAGAGAATTTTATATGTATCGATTTCATTTATGCATGTATTGTGCGATGGTTTTGATTTATTTTATATTATTTCATAGAGTTTATTATGGTTGATTCATTCTATCTACCGATCTTGTTTTCTAATAAAGGGCCATGCCTCCCATATTGTGATATTTGTATACCCTTAGTGCTAGTCGCCAACTTGTGGTCTACTGGAGGTAGGAATCAAGGGTTATTATCTCTCTCCCCTCATTGCGGTATCTTTGGTAGGAGGGGTTTGTGACAGAATGATATGAGAGGATATGGTTGAGAAATAGTATAGAGTTTGATGTAATGAATTAAGAGGATTTTATGGGTTTGTAATGTCCTAGATCCATGTGGATTGACCCTTTGTGTGTTTTTGAAGAATAAGGTTCTTGGATGAGGCTCAGAGGAAGCCCTAAGGGATTTGAATACTAGATGTTGGAAGTATGGTAGGATTTTATGTCATGAGAAGTTACACAATATGAAAGAGGGTTTCATGTCGTGTAATATTTTGGAGTTTTAAAAATAAAATAAAATAAAAAGGTGATGGTTTTTTTGGTGTAAAACTACCTCAATGCATTACACAACATGAAAGGGGATTACACATTGTGTAATCCCCCGATGATGCAATGTTTTAAGAATTTTCCAGCCTCTAAAGTTGTCAAACCCTATGGTTGTAGCTTCTCTCTCTATCATCACAGCTGACCCGAAAATCCTCTATTTGGCGTTTTGGAGATCCCTTTGATAGGAATCAATCTCAGACTTCTATCTTCGATCCGTAGTGACCCAAGTTGATCCAAGGTGTGTTTTTTTCCTTCATTTTCTCGCAATTTCTCCCAGTTTTATCTCAGTTCCTCTTGTATCTTCTCACTGTTCTATATACGTTTCATAACCTCGGTTATAATGGGGTTTATATTTGTTGTTTTTTGTGTGGTTGTGCCAAAATTTCATTAGATGGATGCAGTTCTTGCAGGAGGAGTGATCAAAGATCCCTTGCATGGTCTGTTCTCATGAGAAGAACATCGATGACCTTTTTGAGGTAGGGAATTCATTGTTTATCTATTTATTTGCATGAAATCATAGATTTAGTATGATTTATCCCCATTGATCATAATGAAATTGAACTAATAATTACTTGAACTAGATTAATGAATTGGTATTGATCATATATCGATGTTTTTACATTGTACCATGAAAATAGATTGCCTCTTAATTTTCTAGATAGTGTTATATCTATGCCTTCATTCCTTTAACAAGTCATTCTTGATGAAAATTAGTAAAGAATGTAAACATGGAATTAATTCATAATTAATTATATAATAGAAATTAAAGAGACATGTTTAATGAATCCATTTTTTATTGTTGTAATTTTATGATAATTAAATTGCTACAAGTGTGTATGTTTAATTTAATTGGTTAATAAACCTAAATCATGATGATTCTTATTGATAATGGAATTAAAGGCATGTTAAATTAACTTGTGATAACTTAAGATAACTTGTTTCTTATATTTTCTATAGTTGGAACCTATGAATAATGAATTGTTTAATTAAAGATGTAATAATAAACAATTTTGTGACAAAATACAATGCCTTTATAGGGTTGGAGTTGAACATTTTTTTGTAAAGGCCATGTGCCCTATGATTTGGAGCTGTGAGAGCTCATTGTGTGCGAAGGCCGGATGCCTTGATTTAGGGAAAAGAGCCCAGTTTCTATGTTTTTTTCCTTCTTATTGTGATGTGACGTGAGCTTGGGATGGCTGACCATAGAGGTATATTATGGTATGTTGGGTAGAGGGCCTAGATTTTATGTGAGCATGGGATGGCTGATCCTGGAGGGCTATTGTGGTATGTGGGGTAGGGAGGACCAGAAGTGATGTGAGCCTAGGATGGCTAATCTTGAAGGGATAATGTGGTATGAGGGGTAGAGAGGCCTAGTTTGTGTGGTTGTAGTTGACACTTGGAGTGGTGAGATGCTTCATTATATGCATGTGGGTGTTGGGGAGGATACCCGAGACGGAAAGACATGTTGAAGCTTGTCTTACTCGTTGTTATGAAAGGTGGATGCTTGTTTGAATTAGTTTCTTAGCCGACGACCATGTTTCTGTTTATCTACTTTCATTTCCCCACTTCTTGAGGGAGATGGTTTTGGTTAATCTCCTTCCAAGATATGTGAAGACGTGTGGGTATTCCATGTGCTTTCCATGTTTAGCTTCTCATGGTTGGATGAGTCTACACTCCTGTTATAGGAGGTGAAGACCTGACGAGTAGTTCATAAACTCACCATGTTGAGCACCTTGTGTTTGGTAGCGTAGAATTCTTTCCATGATTTCATGATAATATGGAAAGTAATTTTTTTAAACAAATTAACAAATTTTTAAGCCTTGGTGTTTGATCTTGCTGGGATGCAATGCTGAGGTTGTAAATTCTGAGAATTCGTAGACTCAGTTTGCTTATTCCTAGAGGGAATGGATCTTTTTTGTGATTATAATTAAATTTAATGTGGAAATTGTTAATGGTTAATTAATGGTTAAATAATTAATTAACGTAAATTGAAGCTGATGAAAAGGGATAGAGTAATTTAATGTAGCTCTTTAAATGGTTTTGTAGTTATAGGATATCTAGTCTTAGTAGTGGTAGTCAGGATTCCAAGAGACGTTAGCTGCAGTTGAGTCTGAGACTAGGATATTCCCACACTGTGGTTGTGAACTATGTTGTATCTTGTAATTTTTTTTTGTTTCTCTATGCTACTCCACCGTGTTAGTTAGGGAAACTAACACCGTAGGGATTTTGATCCCTGGGGGGGTGTTTCCCCTAATACCCCAGTGGTATGATGGATGGATGACTATCCCATTTGTACCCACTCTCTTCTCATGGTAGTTACTTATGATGGTATGAATGGTGGTTAGTTTTCCCCATATATGTGTGTAGAGGGTTGTAATGTATTTTGGTTATTTCACACACATGTATTTGGATATAGTTTCATAAGGACTACTATATCTATAATGTGTATAGGCCATGATGGCTTTGGGATCCATACTTGGTGTATGGGATGTGATGGCTTGAGGTATAATACCCAACATTTGATACACATTATGCGAACTATGGTAGATCATGGAAACTACATAGTTACTTTTGGTTAGGTTGACGTGGTGGTGTGTTGCACGAGGTGCATGTTGTGGTGCTTCACTAAGGTGTCTGTGGGCTAGCCTTTTTGGAGAGAGATGCACAGGATGTGCAATATTCGAGTAGAGCAGCAAACCAGCTCGGAAGCAGTAGCGGGGTACCCTTGATATTATTTATTATATAATATTCTCTTATATGAGATACTTAGTGAGAGTATCCATGGTGAGGATGAGAACATAGTATACAAGTTTAGGTGCTGAGTTAGTTTCACTTGTTGTTCCATGTGCTTTATCATGCTTTCTTTACCTTTTTCATGAGAGGCTCCAGGGAGGATCCTAATGAGTATAATATTATACTCACCCTACGTATATATAACCTATTTTTGAGGTCACTTAGAGCAGGTTGGAGATCATGCTGGTTACTACTATCTTGGGGGTTTTTCTTGATCTATTGGGGATTCGTGATCACTTTCATCTTTACTTTCTTTTGATGCCTGTATTTTTTCCTTTTATTTGTAGTAGTACTTGGGTTTTCTTTTATATTGGATTTTGAGAAGGAGTTAATTGGTGTCTATTTATCTCTCTCTTCCACATGTTTTATCATAGAGCGTAATGCCTCCCATATGCAAGTTAATTATACCCTCGGTGCTAGTCCCCAACCTGGGGCTTATTGGAGGAAGAACTTAGGGGATACTATCTCTCTTTTCCCATTACGGTCCCAAGATGGGTACACTTTAGGGGGAGGGGGTTGTGAAAGAGTGGTATCAGAGGTCTGGATGAGGGATATGATGAAATTTTGAGTTTGAAACGGGTCAGGTTGCATGGGTTGGTTGGGAAACAATGTTATATATGTTTAGAAAGCACTATAAACATGGGATAATGGACAAGACACTGGTATTTAGGGACCCCTATGATCTGATTCATAAACCATTAAGCTTACATCACCTACCAAAAAAAGTGATACTGGTTGCATGGTAGAGATCGAGGAAAGGATCATGCGTCATTCTTCTCTGTGTCTGTGTTTTAATGGGTATAACATGACATATGTTTACCTAAAATGAATAAAATAAAACAATTAATTAATGTTAAAGGATTATAAATTCTGGGTTAGGGGATCTAACTGTTTATTTTTTTTAGTAATGGATCTAGGTCGAAATCCTCGTCAGGTTCACATGGAAGATGTTCAACAGGTTGCGCCAGCAGATCGCTATAGAGTAGTGGTTGTTTACAATGGCACTTAAAAGAGGACATTCAGAGAGTTTGAGTGCCAGAGTATGAAGAGGTATGATGGAATAGTTTCATATGTAGTCATAAAATACTATTTTGAGGAGGTTGAGATAGCCTTTAGTTTGATCTGTGCTTGGAAGAAGGGATGGGTATCATTGGCTTTGACGATGCTACATGGGGTAGTGAGGCAGTGGTTGTTCTTGTTCCTTAGAGATCATAAGGATTCTAAAGTCTCATGGGAGGAGTTTCGAGACCAATTTAGATGTGAGTTTCATTCTTCGACCATGAAGGTGGATAGTCTCCATGAGATTCTTAGCCCTCGGTAGGGTTGATCTAGTGTGCAAGAGTTTAGGATCTGTCTTAAGAACCTTTTGTGATATGCTTTGGACTTATTGTCAGATGAGGAGGCCAGGGCGAAGAATTTCAATGAATATTTTCATCCATAGTTTCAACACCATGTCACCACATTTATACTGAAGACATATCTCGAGGTGTTGGAGAGAGAAAAGGTCATCGAGAGGACGTTAACCAAAACTAGATCATCATAAGAGGGGAGTAACTAGGATTCCTCATGAAGTAGAGTTATGGTTTGAGATTCCCAGTTTTCAGGACAGAAGAGCTTCTGGTCAGTCAGGGGTAGGCCCTAGCCCTTAAAGTCTCCTTTCTCTAGGGGTAGTGGATCTCAGGACAAGTCTAAGGTATCAAACACTTTTTTTCTTATGGATTCTGACTTCATCAGTGGAGAGAGTTCCTGGACTTTCTGAGTATTCAATTTTCATTAGTTGTTACGCTTTAAGATCCTCCGCTAAGGTAATTCTAATCGAGACGGCAGCAACATGTTTCTCCAGTTTGGGATCAATAGAGAGTAGTTAGGGAAGGTAGAGGGAAACAAAAGGATCCTACCTTTCCTCAGAGATTAGAACATGACCATGGAGGTGGTCATCAATAGGTTCAGATAGGTTGTGGAGTAGTTCGTGGTTAGCTTCATGATTTAGCGTTGCAAGCACCAGGCGAGCCAAATGTCATTTGAGGTACCTTTTTCTTGTTTTCTACTTGGGTTCATATCTTGTTTGATCCAGTATCGATGTAATTCTTCATATAACCTACCCTTTTCCATGCCTTTGGACTTGAGATAGTGAGAATTCTAGTGGCCTTGGCGTTGACTATGCAAGTTAGAGGTCACTCTAATTTTTTTCAATTATATAGAGAATGTGAGATAGTTCTTGGGTAGCACCGCTCTTGGGGATATTTCCTATGATTAAAGTTATAACCATATCACATCATCCTCAGCATGGATTAGTTGTATTTGGTTTAGGCTATCATGGATTTTCTTCAGGAGGTAGATTGTGTTCTTCAATGTAGATGGAGAGATAGTTGTTGGCGAGTGAGACCCTCAGATGGGTCAGAGGTGTGTTTCGTCGTTGTCAACTTGGATGGCTGAGATGATGCTGATTTCATGGAAGGTTCAGTAGTAGATGTTTCCTAGGGTCATAGAAGAGTACCCTGATGTCTTTCCAGAAGTTATTATAGCATTACCCCCTCGATGAGATATTGAGTTGGCATCAAACTGCAGTCGGACATGTCTTATATCTCGATGTCTCTGTATAGGATGGTGCCTTCTGAGTTGTGAGAGCTATGTATACAACTTGAAGATCTATTTTAGTGTGCTTTTGTTCATCCAAGTGTGTCACCATGGGGTGCACCAGTTTTTTTCATGAAGAAAGCTGATGTTAGTTTTACCAACCCAAGCTTCCATGGTACGTTTCTCTTTGAACAATACAATAGCTTGCACTGTACGTAGCTTCGAGTTTTAGCACACCACGACCAATCAAACTATATGTTCAAAAAGAAGTTATGAATAGTAATACCCACCTTTTGAAATTTTATTTTTCAAAATGGAATTAATTTTTGGATTCAGAATATCAATATTATATTAGGGGGGAATTTTTGGTATTTTGTTGAAAACATTCAATTTTTGTTGAATAGTGAAAAACACTACGTTATTGTTTTAAAACGAATTTTTATTTAAATAATAATAATTATTATTATTTAAATTTATTTTAAAGTAAAAATAGATACATAATACCAATATTAGTCCAATTTAATTCATTGGAGTCATTTTATAATAATATTAGATATATAAAATTTTATCGAACTTTTTAACGTCTTTTACCCACCTTCTAAAAACATTTTCAAATTTGCATAAAATGTAATTTTACCACTTCTGTGAATTGAATTTAAAAAATCTAATAGACACGGTTGTCATTAGTAAGTAAAATGTGGTTCGATAGGGTGAAAATAATTTTTGGTGAATAGTAATTTTTGAATTTTATTTAACATGGTAAAAGTAAATAGGGTAATTAAAGTTAAAAGTAATATTATAATAATATAAAATTACACCAACAGAAGTCCTAATTCTATTGGATAATTTTATTTCATCCAAAATCAACCTTAGGTAAAAAAAATTATTCTTTTGGATCCACGTGGATTAGATTGGGACATTTATTATATTTTATTTAAACAAGAGTTAAAAGTGTTAAATTCAAATTTTAATAACTAAATGATTTTTAATATAGGGTTATATATAAGATAAATTTGACAATAAATATTAATTATAAATCTAAAAATATTTCCTACATTGTATTATTTTATTTATAGTTTTTAGAAATTAAATAATTAAATTTATTTATGACACAATGATGATGTAATAATTATCTTATTAATGAAATATTAAAATAATTGATATTATAAATATTAAAATAAATGTAAATTAAAAATTTTGATGTCATAAAAGAATTTTATAGGTTAATATGACATGTTATAGTTTATTCAATGTATTTTTTTGAGGGAATAAAGTTGTGATGATATTAAAAAAACTAAATACTAAATAGTGTCAAAATTGACATAAATGAGTTTTTAAAACAAAAACTATTTTATTAAATTATATAATAGTCTCAAAAATATAACATTCTTACAAATTAATTATATAATGTTATATATTTCATTAATGAACCACTTTATGTTCTCTTGGAATTTTATAGAAACTATATTAACTATGTAGTATAAAAATACAAGAAGACATGGTAAAAGTTAAACTATATAACTAAGTGTTAAATCTAAAAGATAGGGTTGATATGGTGACCGAAACATGTCTAAAACCTATTTTTTGAGAGTATTTAGACCCATAACCATCTTATACTCTAAATAAATCCATTTGGGGCTATTATAAACTGAAAATAAAATTTTAATAAATTAATATTTCTTGCTTTTCTTAAAGTACCCCTCACCTCTCTTATAAAAGGGTACTCCCCCTTCTCTTAAATTCACACCTCCAAAGCCTTTTGGTTTAGCAAAAACCTACTATAATATCTTAACAAATACCCTAACGTAAACCTATAGTCCTTAATTTTATCATAAATCCAACCTAAGGAGCCCTTTTGTTCAAATCAAAAGGAAGCACTGGAAGAAGAGGTAATTATTTTATCACCTATTTCAAAGTTCATTTCTTCTTCTACTTCCTATTTCTTTGTTGTTTCTATAATAAAATAATAACTCCAGTAACTTCTGAATAATAAGATGTTATTATAAATATGGTACAACCATATTCATTATTCTATCTATCCTATGAATGACAAAGTCACCATACGTGCGTACGTACGGCTTACCGTCTCCACGTCGTGGTGTAGTTTGTTATTCAACACTTCATTGTTTTGATGGGTATAATAGTGAGTATAATTTATGTAAATAATAAATATAACATGTTAATTCTTATATATATATTAATATACCATCCAATTACATATGATTTCACCATCAATAGAATGATATTGTCGCTTGTACGTACGTACGTCTTACCATCTCCACGACGCGATGAGATTTCATTCCCCATTGTAACCATTCAAGAATAATTTCCATTTGATGATTAAAAAATAATTTTTATGAACTTAATATCATTTTGGATATGAATCAAATTCATCCTATCCATAACAAACATGACTTATGTAACAAAATAGATAAAGGAAAATGAATCAGTTAACACACGAAATAATGATAATAATAAAATATTATTAACAAAGAAATATTAGAGGATCATATATGATATCATATTTATGTATGTGGTTCATGTATAATTTAATAACAATGATTGAAAAATTATACAGGACATTATTGTACCCTCAACTAAGGAAAAGTACAAGGTAAGGTTTAATTTTACAGTCTCTTTATTATTCGAGGTTGTTTATACGTAAGTATCTACTGGGACTTCTTTATCATCCACATCCATGTTTCTGAAAAATTTATTTCAAAACATTTTTTATATTTTTTATGATATGGGATAAATTAATTTATACCAATTTTTTACTTTTTATAATATGTTTTGAAAGGAATATTTCTGTCATTTTCCAAACAAGTTCCTTTATGGAATTTTTGACAAATTAAGGAAAAATGTTTTTTGAACTTATATGGAGGGTGCATCTATTTTCCTCCATTATAACAAATATTAAGATTTCCTTACAATATTATAAGAATATTTTAAAAATAAAAGATTTATTTTTTAATTATGTGACTTTCAAATGATTTCAACGTAGAAATAGATATTTCTCTCAAATAGTTTTTGGATTGATTTCATCTATGTCAACATCTATTATTGTATTATATGTTTAATTGAAGTTGGTTTATTATGATACAATATTCCATATTGTATTGATAGTTTTATGATATTTTAGACTGTTAATGTTCTATTTTTATGTAATTCACGGTTTACGGTTAATGTATTAACATTTCGCATGCTAGTTTAATATGAATTTTTATGTTATGTTTCTCCCTTTTTATATGAGGAATGCATTGGATGTAGTAAGTGACAAGCAGGGACCACTATAGCCCCTTGATTCATCAGGAGGTCTCATGAGACAAACTAGTGTCTTGGAAAAAGGCCTTGACAATATTTCTATTTTTAGTATTGGCAAGAGGCCTTGACTATGTGGTTATGATGTCCGACATTATTCATTCCATCATCATGAAATTAGATATTGATATTACATGTGATTATTATACTAGTATAATATCCATGTGAATAAGTAAATGACGTTATTTGATTGATCTTTTCCATATTATGCTGAAATATAAGTTTAAAAGGCTTGTGTTTTAGTCTTATATATTTCCTTAAATTTTTATGCTTATTTTTTATAGTTTCTTCTATATTGTTTTCCTTACTAAGCATCTGATCTCACCAATTTATTATGGTTTATTTTTACCGTGATGCGAAGAATTATATTATGACTAACCTACAGGGATAATTTAAGGTATATGAGTGTGTTCAAAGTAGACACAATGTTGATTTTTCATTTCATAATGTAATGTAAAACTTATGTATGTATCTAGTACTTCCAAGGATACTAAACTAATTGGTATTTTGGGAAAGGATATCTTGTGATCATGCCAATGTTATGTAATAATGCACTAAATCTGGGTAATTGGTGTTGGGGCATTACAGTTGGTATCATAGGAAGTTTAGTACAAAACTTGGAAACTAGAATTAGAAAAACTCTGATTAGAGAACATTACCCTAAGATAGTCTTTGAGGATTATTGTAGAAGAAAATCCAAAAATTTTGGTAATGTATATATTATGTGGGTTTTCCAAGAAATACATCCATGTATGGATAATACAAGTAGACGTGGTTCTGGCACATATGTACCTAAGAGTGAAAACTCCAACAAGGAGTTTCAGGTTTGAATATCCAGGTACAAGACAACATGCCTTACTGCGCACCTGGTTTGAAACTCCCGGGGGATATGCTTAGGATAATTCACATTTTATTTACAAACCATTATGAAGGATTTATGAGTAAATAATTCCCCAAAGATTTTTTTTATGATTATGGATTATATGTATAAACTGTTCAATTTATTTTAAGTAATTTACAAGATTGGAATTATGCATTATGATTCATAAACTAATCTAGTGTATGACATTTTTTTAGAAATGGTTCCTAATGGATGGAATGGAAACCGTATCAACACACGTTATCCATATAGGGATTTCCCTAATATTAAAGATAATTATAGTAGAGCTGGTGATGCTACTGGTGCTGAACAACTTATAAAGATAATGTGAAAACTCACTTAGGTTATGAATAATAACCTTACTCATATGGAGCACCCCAATCCACAATGTAGATGATCAATGTTAGACCACTTCATGAGGAAACAACCACAAAAATTCAATGGTAGTACAAATCTATTTGTAGCTGAGAAATGGATAAGTTCTTTAGGGAAAGCTTTTCATGTTTTAGGGAGTAGCGAAAGGGAAAAAGTTTTCATGGTAGTTTTTCTCCTCTCATGTGATGCAGATCAATGGTGGTCATTAATTTAAAACAAATAGGAGGATAAAGAAGTATCAAATATGGAATAAAGAGTGTTTAAATAGCATTTATTATAAAAATACATTCCTTGTGAACACCGAGCGGATATAGAAAGTCAATTTCTGAGTCTGAGGCAAAATGGTGATGATAATGTCTCAAAGAATGAGGCTAAATTTACAAGGTTAGAAAGTAATGATGTAGATTATATACGTAACCTAATAATTAATATTGATTGATTCTTTGATGGGTCGAAACCATTTCTCCGATGAGCATTAGTCTCACAATACTTCTCATTGTACGAAGATATAGTCTCATGTGATATCAAGACAGAAAATAATTCTCTAAGTCTTATGAAATTAAAGAGAAATAAGAGAATAAGAGATCTACTGAACACTTTAGAAAAGGAAATAAGGGGAAGAAGAGAAAAGTTAAATTTACACCCTCTAGTAAATGTGGGAAGAAATACCCTACTACTTGATTAAAGGGATTCAGAGTTTTTTATAAGTGTGGATAAAAAGTCCACCAAGATCATTATTGCAATGTAAATAAAGAACATACCAATATTTAATGCTATAATTGTAGAGAGATGGGACATTATGCAAATTATTTTCCAAAGCGTCAGGTGAATTTTCCCAAAAAAAGCAAAGGGACCAAGGCCAAGCTTATGCGATTACTACTACTAAGGTTTAAGTACCTAATGATGTGGTGGTAGGTACTTTAATAGTTTCTTCAAAATTATCCAATGCTTTATTTGTTTCTCGATCATCAAATTCATTCATATCTTCTCAATTTTACAAGAAAATTAGGTATTTCAAATTTGACTTAACAAGGGCGTAGTCAGTCAAAACTCGTAAGCGAAGTATCATTGTAACAATGTTTTGTCAAGTAGTTACCATTATGGCATATAAACGTGCTTTATGAACTAATTTTATTGTAATAACCATGATTGAATTTGATATAATCTTTAGTATGAATTGGATTTCATACAATGACATCAAAATTTATTTTAAGAAGAAGGATGTTAAATTTTTTGATGATGATAATGAATCCCTTATATTTAGAGTAGAAAATCACCATTGGATTCTCATCTAGATCCACCCCCAGCAGCTCCACTAAATTCAATTATTGGGAAGGAAGGGAGTTAAATAACTATGGGTGAGTAAAGTAATGTACAAATAGAGTATGTACCTATTTTGCAACAATATGTTGATGTGTTTCTATAGGATTTACCTAGACATCCTCTAGAATGGTAAATTGAGTTTTCCATTGACTTAATTCCTAGTTCAAGGCCCATATCAAAGACCCCTTATAGAATGTCCAATGTGTAATTAGTGGAACTAAATAAAAAACTAGAGGAATTGAGTAATAATGGATTTATTTTCCATAGTGTTTCTCCATGGGGAGCCCCCATTCTTTTTGTTAAGATGAAATATGGATCTATGAGGTTTTTCATTGACTATAGTGAAATCAATTCTATAACAATAAAGAACAAGTAACCCCTACCTCGCATTGATGATTTATTTTATCAGCTTCATGGAGCTCAATATTTTTCAAAATTGAACTTCGATCTGGATATCATCAGTTGTGTGTGAGGAAGGAAGAAATTCGAAAGAAAACATTTTGAACCAGTATGGGCATTAAGAGTTTACATTAATTCCTTTTGGACTAACTAATGTACCCTCTATTTTAATAGATCTAATTAATAGAGTTTTCAAGGAATATCTTGATGACTTTTTAGTCTTATTTATTGATGATATCTTGGTATACTCTAAAGGATAAGAAGATCATGAAAATCACTTCTGCACTATTCTAAAGACTCTTAGAAGAAATTAATTATAAGATAAATTTAAAAAGTGTGAAGTTTGGCTTCAGGAGATTTATTTTCTTGGCCATATTGTCTCTAAGAATGGAATCTCTGTTGATCCTTCAAAGACAAGGGAAATCCAAGAATGACCAGCACCAACGAGTATAACTGAGGTACACAGTTTTATTGGTTTAGCATCTTACTATCAGTGTTTCGTCTATAATTTGGCCTGATTGGATAGCCCATTAACCATGGTCACACATAAAGGTGTTAAATTTGTTTGGATTCAAGAGTGTGAATAATGTTTTGATGAATTGAATAGAATATTAGTCAATGATTCTATGTTGAATCTACCATCGGGGAATGATGTGTTTGTTATTTATAGTGATGCTTCAAAGAAAGGACTTGGTTTTGTCCTTATATAGAATGATAGAGTTATTTCCTATGCATCACAAAAGCTAAAAATTCATGAACAAATCTATCCCACTCATGATCTTGAGTTAACAGCTGTAATATTTGCTATGAAGATATGGAGACACTATATCTATGGTGAAAATGTGAGATATATACTCATCACGAGAGTTTGAAGTATATTTTCTCAAAGAAAGAACTCAACATGAGGCTAAGTAGATGGCTTGAAGTACTCAAGGATTATGATTTCATAATACACTACAACCTAGGTAAGGAAAATAAAGTAGGATATGCTATGAGCAGAAAGTATCATCGAGTTATGAACAAGGTGATTTTAAAGGGATACTATGTTCATAGATCTAGTAAAGATGGATATAGGAATAATCATGGAAGGTGAAACATCAATACTTTTCAAATGGTTTCCAAACCATATTTACTAGAAAAGATAAAAAGTTCTTAGACTAGCGATGAGGAGTTTCAAAAGAAAATTAATGTTGTGAATGATGGAAGATTGATTGAATTTGTATATGAAGGTGAAATTTTGAAATTTGGGAAGAGGATTTGTGTTCCTAATATACCTGATCTAAAAAGGAAATTGGTGGATTATGCTCATAGATCCAATTTCTCTATACACCCTAATAGCACTAAGATGTATAGATATTTGATGGAACATTTTTTTAGGACAAAATGAAGAGGTAGATTGATGATTATGTGTTAAGATATATGGTTTGTCAACATGTGAAGGCTAGAAGACAACATCATTGAGGATTCATGCAACCTCTTACCATACATGAGTGGAAATGGGATGATATTATGATGGACTTTTTCATTGGGCTACCAAAGACTCCTAGAAGGAATGATGCAATATGGGTCATTATTGATCGTCTTCCCAAGTTAGAACATTTTCTTTCTATAAGATATGATTTACCACTTGAACGTTTAGAAAGACTATATATTAATTAATTTTAGAAACTTCATGGTGTACCCCTATCAATTTTTTATGATAGTGATCCCAATTTTACATCAAGATTTTGGAAAAGTATTCAGAAATCCCGAGATACTGAACTTTGTTTGAGCACTGCCAACCACCCTCAAACTGATGGACAATCAGAATGGACTATTCAAACCTTAGAAGACATGTTGATATCTTTCTCACTTGACATTCAATGTATGTGGGACCAACATATACATCTGGTAGAGTTTTCCTATAATGATAGCTTCTATTCAAATATTTAGATGGCACCATATGAAGTGTTATATGGAAAGAGATGTCACACACCAACTTGTTGGGATGATGTTGGTGAAAGAAAACTCGTAGGCCCAAAACTTGTTGAGGAAATAATGGAAAAGATAAATACTATCCAAAGACACATCAAAGAAGATCAAAGTAGGCAAAATATCTATGCCGATAACCGAAGGACGGACTCGTAATTCATTGTAGGTGATCATATTTTCTTGAAGGTATCTCCATGGAAGGGTGTTTTCTATTTCAGTAATAAGGGTAAATTAAGTCTCAGGTACATCAGCCCTTTCGAAATTCTAGAACGAATTGGAGTTGTAGATTACTGTTTTGAAATGATGCTAGGTCTCTCCAAAGTTCATGATGTGTTCCATGTATCACTATTGAAAAAATACATGCCAGACCCAACGCGTGTACTCGCCTATGAAGAAATAGAACTATAACCTGATCTATCTTATTTTGAAAATCCTATCAAGATTCTTGATACTAGAGAACAAGTGTTGAGAATCCAGATGAATCATCTGGTAAAAGTTCTTTGGATAAATCATAAAATGGAAGCGGCAACGTGGGAACCTGATGAACTAATGATGAAGAACCACCTGAATCTTTTTATGCAATAATATTTTAGAAATTTAGAGGATGAAATTATTTGAAGTAGGGAAGAATGTAACACCCCAAGCTTCCATAATATGTTTCCCTTTGAATAATACAATATCTTGTGTTGTACGCAGCTTCGAGTTCTAGCACACCACGACCAATCAAACTAGCCATTTAAAAAAAAGTTATGAATCGTAATACCCACTTTTTGAAATTTTATAAATTTTATTTTTTAAAATGGACTTCATTTTTGGATTTGGAATAGCAAAATTATCTTCAGGTGAATTTATGGTATTTTTCTAAAAACATTCAATTTTTGATGAATAGTGAAAATCACAACGTTATTGTTTAAAACCGAATTTTTATTTAAAAAATTATTATTTTTATTTAAATTTATTTTAAAGTAAAAATAGATAAATAATACCTACATTATTCCAATTTAATTATTTAGTGTAATTTTTAATAATATTATATATATAATTTTATTAAATCTTTTAACTTCTTTTACCCACTGAACGAGTTGTCATGACACATCGAATTGATAGTGATTAAAAGAATATTTTTTAGAATAGGGAAGACCCTAGGTCGTCTCTCAAGGAGTGTTGGTGGTTTTATAGTGTGAATTTTTAATAAGAAGAACAAAAGAGGGGGCGGATTGAAATTAGTTTTAAGAAAATGACTTGATTTAAAGAGTTTAATAGTTGATAAATAAAAGTGGTATTTTAGAATTATGAGATAATGAGATCACTCCAAGTTCACTAAACATATTTAATAGTTAATTGTTTTGAAAATTTCACATGGTTTTTTTTAATCCTTTGGTTGAGAGTTGTCAAGATCTTGATTCCCTTCTTGCCTCTCAAAACGTTGCACAAAGTACCAACTCTTGACACTAAAATCATGTTTTTAAGTATTTTACTTCAAGATTATATTAATGTAAACTGAAGAATAATAATATCATTTGTATGTGTGAGATAAAGAGGATCCTAGAGTTTCCCAATCGGAACAACCCAAGTTTCCCACTAGAAATATCAACCCAATCGGTGTTAAAATGAAAATTGGTTCACTTAATTAAACCCAAGAAATGAATTCAGAGGAGAAAAATGTTTAGATAAAACATAAGTGAAATAATTCACACAAAAATTATACAAAACTAGTAGAGTATAAAGTACTGGTACTCCCTCCCAACTATGTGTTGCTCCCTCGAAATGATCGTTCACTGTTTATCTCGCCATCGAGAGGAGGAGAAGTCTTCGGTGTAACTCCTTCTTCATTGTTGATCCCCTATGATGATAGGGGCCTCCTGAACTTCTTAGATGAGGATAGGACTCATTTGGGTCTCCAAAACACCAAATATTTTCCACTGTTCTAACTTAAAAATGGGGATCTGAAGGTGTCGTTTTATAGGAAAATGGGAAGTTGGATTTGAGCACACAGATTTCTTAAAACCACTTGTTACATGGGTTTATACCTCCAGATATCTTTATCTCACTTTGGAGAAAATAAAAAAGTTGTATCCCCACCACTTTAATTCCTCCAAATAAATTTTGGAACAAGTTGGACAACTAGATCCTGAGATATGGATAGATCACATCACACCACTTTTGACTTCATGCAGATTCGGTGTTCTGGATAGATCAGGTCGGTTGGGCCACAAGATAGAAGAACAAGTCTTTTTTTCTTCAGATGAAATTTATCCCAATGAATTTTTGACCATTCCACAAAATTTCATCCCATTTGGATTCACGGTTCATGATTAATGCGTGGATGATTCCACTAGTGTGCATGGATCTTGCGCAGTTCGGCCCATTTTTCATGGACACATTCATGGGACCTCAAAATCACCTCCTCCTACAATGGAATGATCAAAACAATTTTAAAAGTGATAAACCCAAAATAAATGATTCAAACATGGAATTGAATTTGTTATTATTTTTATAATTTTCAATATAAAATAAGTTTAGCACAGTGGTGTATGGGTGAAATTGAAATAGTGAAGCACAGTGCGATCACACCCCCACACCTACACATTTTCACTCCTAGGAAAATTCATAATTCCAAAAATTATGAATGTAGATATTTCCAACTTCATAAATATTTAAAATTCAATAAAAATTTAATTCCTGATAGAAATGTGATCAAATCAAAAATCACACTGAGGAGTTATTCTCAATGATCATTGAAAAAGACATCTCAAAAATTGTATCTAAATGAAATTCCAAGAGATGCATGATAACAATCAAAGAAAATAATTGAAAAGTTAATCATGTCACTAATTCTCTACGTGTGTGTGTGAAAACCATTTCATGCTATACTTTCCACTTTTTATATGGTAAATATGATTCATTTTAATAATTGTCTACTTACAAGATCCTTTCCACCGAACTTTCACCACATCCTTTGCAATCAAATTTCAAGACCCACTCACTTAAGTATTCCCAGAATTCAAACCATAATCTCCTAACCTAGATATCCCAATATGTTGTACATGTATTCACTCCCCTCATTTGTTAATTTTTCAAATGTTTCACTTGGAAAAAATATCACACTCTTCTCCCAACCCATGTTTGATCTCCTCACGACTCTAATTGTAAATATTATAACAAGATCAAAGGTCATGGAATGGTGGGTTTTTACCCACCCAATATACAACATTTTTTATTTTTTTAGGGTGTACAGCAGTCGGATAACAGGTACACACGCATATGTCAATCTGGTACAGTAATGAAATTGATCAGATAATGAAAAAAATAATGGAAAAATGATTTTGGAAATTAGATACAACCTAACTTATATTTACCTTCCAGTAAGTAAGAAATTTTCACACATCATGGTTGGGTGAAATAAAACTATGTTGATAGATTAAGTGATAAAATTTTCCTTTAAACTATTCACAATAGAAAACCATTCTTCAAAAAGGTTTCTAAATGGTACAACCATTTATATCACTGACAAAGAAATAATTTCAAAAGAAAGTCACACCATATTATTGAATTCTTACTAAAATGTATATTTCATTAGATTTTTTTGAATATTAATACAACATGAAATACATACATTCCACATGCATTTTCAATAACTTCTATGATTAAAAATTCATCATTTTCCATGATAAAGTGGGACTAAGAAAAATTAATATTCCAAAACAAAGGTGAGTGGTATAGAAAGGGGGTAATGTAACAATAATATCCATAAAACTAAAAAGAAAAAAAAAATAAAGATGATGAAAATTCCTAACTAACACAGGAATATACCCATCCCCACACACCTAGAGTGTGCAATGTCCTCATTGTAAAAATAGAATGCATTCAGGAAGGATAAAACCTGGTGGGTTTCATTCATAGACTGCTTCTTGAACTTGGAGTTCCTCCATTGGGAACTCTGGATGGGTTTCATGGAAGTTCTTTAGTTGCCTCCAATTAAATATGAAGGTTTGCTTAGTTTCTTCGTTTTGAACCTGGACAACACCAAATAGAGAGACGTTATGTAGAGACCCGAAGATTGATGTACATGGAAATTACATTACTTTTGAGGAATACTTAATACATAGAAAAATAGACACACAAGGACCGTAATATTTTAGTGTCTTTGGAAACTCAGAATATAATCTTCTAATCGTGGTGAAAGATCTTCAACATCTCCCATAAAGAACATCCCCTTTTGTTTTCTTACCTAAAACCAGTATTTAAATCTTGGGGAAAAGAAAACATATAAAGGGTGAGCTCAAATGCTCGGTAAGGGTAATCATGGATAAAATAAAACAAATCATATACATTTGAACTTAAAAACATGAACATAATGTTTAATCATCAAAATCATGAGCAATGATATAAAACATGGCTGTACATAAGGCATAGATCATAAATAAACATTAATCGTAATAAAATAGATTGGAAAAAAACATGTAATTATGGGAAAACATTAAGCACATGATATGATTTCCATATTATCCAAGGCATTCCTGCCAATACCATCTTAGTGGACAAAGTCCCTTACTGAACCAGTTTTACTTTCCATTTCAACCCTGTATTACTGAACCATATTTACTTGCCATTCCAGCCTTGTATTACTGAACCATATTTACTTGCCATTCCAACCATGTCTATCTCATGAGATATAAATCTTTACCCAATGAATTGGAGGGAGATATCGTTCCCACCCCATCTCATAATGAAACCATTCTTATGTGTGCCACAAAATCATAAATCATACATCATAGAATAACCCATGTAATAAAAATTGGATTCTTAAACTTCATGCCATCGTAACATAACCCATATAAGATAAAAGGACATCATAAAATTAATTCCATAATAAAACAATCAAATCAATGTAAAAATAGGGATAGAAACAGAACCCAATTTTATCTTAGATGGAAAATAATTTTGATAAAACACTTGAACTCCATTCTTGAGGAAAATATCCTTTCTATTTCAAAAACATTTTTCCTTTCATAACATTTCATACAATTTTAAACTAAAATAAGTTGATTAAAAATAAACATGAAAAATTTTAAAGCAATCTTCTTGGAAATAATTTTCTAAAAATCCATTCATTCCGTATAAGTTAAAAAAACATTCTTCTCGTACTTTGGCCGGAAAAGTCAAAATGTACCTCGTACGAAAAATGACAAAATATTCCTTTCATATATTTTACGAAAAACTCACCGAAGGGTAAAATTGGATTTAAAAAATTGTAGGAGGATGGATATAATATTAAATATTTAGGAAACATGGATGTGGATGATAAAATACACCCCAATAAATTCCAAAGTACAAATAATCTTGGATAAAAATGAGATTGTGAGATTTTCTCTTACCTTAGGTCTGATATGCTTCGTATGTATACGAACCTATAGTATAATGATTAAAATAATGTAATTGACTTATTATAGAATCATATTAATTGTTATGATATCATATATGGTTCACTTATGACTTTATATTACCCGTTCTTTTGTAAGTCCCATGTTAAAGCAACGTTTTGGGTAAAATCATCTTATTTATCGTACGTGTTTGGAGTTGTTGTTCTTGATGTTATTATTACTGATATCATGATTTACTTACTTCCAGAATATAAATCATGATTTATATATCATATATATTCATTATATATCTAGTATATACATGTATTTATAATAGTACATAACATAAGGAGGTAAGAAATGAAATGCACCATTCATGGAGACGGTAAACCGTACGTACGCATGAACGCTACTTTAATTTCAATTTATTATTTTAATGGAATAGGTATGTCATAATTACATTATAATATCATATATAATATCATTAACTCCATCCTTTATACATTCCACATAAGGCATTAACGAATCACATCACTTTAAGGGGGCGGTATTCCGCACTTCCTCAAATGAGATCATCGTATTTACCCACTATGGAAACCATAAAGGCTTGATATAATTGGAAATTAAGGAATCATAAGGAAATAATAAACATAATATATATCATATATAAATATAGTTCCATCATAATGGCCACCAAGAGTGGTGGTAGGAGAAAATCGATCAATCATCGTTTCGTGAGGCGTTAGTTTTCCATCACAGAAACATTATTTTCTTCATCCATTAAATGGAGGTTTGTGTAAGTGAAGTTATTATAATTCTCATAAAAACATCCTATTATTTTGAGGATACTGGTTTTGTTACAAAATAAAGGATTAAAAAGATTTTAGGGGTTGGAGAAGTAGAATAAAAGAAAACAACTTAAGAGAAACTATTACCTTTAATTTGGGTAACTTCCTTTGGTTTGACCAAAAGGACTTCTTGGAGTGTCTTCTTCCTAATGTAAGGCTTCTAGGGGGAGTATAATGGTGTAGGGAGCTTAGTTGGGCAGAGTTTTGACGAGCCAAAAGGCTTGAGAGGTGTGAGGATTTTCATAGAAGTGGTCTCCTTTTATAAGGGAGTGGAGGGGCTCTTTAGGAAAGTGTGAAAACGTTATTTTATTATAAACTTATCTTCGGTTTAAAGAGGTCCAAAACACATTACTTTCAAAGATAAGATTACTCATATTAGAAATAAAATCATCTAATAGTAATTGGACAGGTTTTGGATGATATTTTAATCATTATAATCGTTTTATATTAAATCATTTATTAATGAGTTAAATATTGCATCATTATTGTGTCGTACATAATTTAATTTATTTTAGGTCTAAAAATTATAAAACAAATACCAAAATGTACGAAATCTGTTTAGCTTTCCAATGAATATTTATAGTCAAAAAGATAATTTATATAGCCCCTTATAAAAATTAATTACTAAAGGATTTTTGATAATGCCAATTTTGTCTTTACATTAAATTAATTAATCTAATGTGTCATTGTCTTTCATAAGTGGCTCCATGGGGTCCCAAAATCGACCCAAGGATGTACATGGTCGGCCATTACTCATCTAATAAGGTTTGGACAATTTTTAAGGTAATTTTGAGTTATTATAATATTATTTTAACCTTGAATTACCCTATTTACCTTTAACCGTGGTAAATAAAAGTAAAAAGTTACTATTCACCAAAAATTATTTTTATATAATTGAACCACATTTTACTCTTTGATATTAGCCGTGTCTCTCATATTTTTGAAATTCAACTCACAGAAGCAGTAAAATTATGTTTTATGAATAATTGCAAAAGCTCCTAGGAGGTTGGTAAAATACTGTGAAAAGTTCAATACAATTTTTTATAAATCTAAAATTGTTATAAAATTATGACAATGAATTTAATTGAACTTATATAAGTATAATGTATCTATTTTTACCAATAATAAATTTAAATCAAATAAATGATTATTTAAATAAAAAGTCGATTTTAACCAAAAACTCAGTGTTTTCACTATTCATCAAAAATTGAAGTTTTTCAGAAAAATACCAAAAATTCAGCCTAAGCTATATTTGATATTCCGAATTCAAAAATGATGTCTATTTTTCCAAATTCAAAACATATAAGTGGCATTAATTAATTTTAAATTTAATTCCCGTTAAATAATGTGTTTTTAAGAAACAATAACTATCAGAAGATCATCACTTGTTTATGTCCAATTTCAAAGTGAAATTAATTCCAATGAAAAACATTGGATTAAATGGTAAAAATATATTTTAATTACACTTTAAAACCAATTAAAAAGATAATCTATCCATATAAATTATTGCGATGAAAAAAGTTGTTTTTAATTAAAATATAGCGTGTTTTTACTATTCATAAAAATATGAAAGTTATCAGAATAATATGAAAATTTTATCCAAATTAAATTTTTATATCTTGATTCCAAGGAAGAATTTTATTTGGTCAAATTGAACCTATAAACATGTCAGAAACTAGATTTAAAGTGGGTGCACCATCAAAAGGCGGCAAAACTGCATTTTTTTGAAAAATACTTATTTTACCCTAAAAATTATTTTGTTCTCACATCATGTTCTAGAAAATATGTATAATGAATAATAATATTATAAAATTCAAAATGTAGTTAATACTATTCATAACGTCTAGTCCATAATAATATTATAACAATATATCGTTGTTTAGTGAAACCCGGTATTGCGTACTGCACACGCTATCGAGGAAGGTCGTGATTGCGTGAAATGCAAGCCAAGTCAGGGTTGTGTGTGATGCAAGACTCCTTCATTGTTTTGTATAACAGAATCCAACCACATTTCATTTATACATTGAATATATATATATATTTAGATACGCACTCAATGTTACATAGAATAACTACTATCAAAATTGTGTGTAACAAGATCCAAAATAGTGTTGTGTATACTGCAAGCTAATACGGTGTTGTGTATAGAACAAGGTAATCTTGGGGTATCCTACAACACAAGACATCAATTAAATTGAAAGAATACTTTTCATAAAATCTCGGGGTGTTACATTATACCCCCCTTAAAATTAATTTCTCCCTAAAAATTCATCGGGGTTATAAATCATTTACTATTCCTAGAAACCCACATCGTTAAAAGGAATACTAAAACTTGATTTTAAAAACTAAAGTATGAAATGTAACGGTTACCCAAATTAACTAATCACTGGTTTTCCACATAGGAGAACATAGGTGAAAATATTGATATGGAAGAGAAATCTAATCGTCATGTTCTGATTGAGAGTGGTAGAGAACATGGCTATGAAAAAGCCAACAATCACAAAGCCATAAATTTGTAATGATCTAAGGTACCATTTGATTCATCGGATATAAGGATACTAGGACAAAATTTTTTTTGTTTTCAAAATCATTTCCCTAAATTTGATGAATTTTTGAATCAAAAGAAATACTTACTTGATTTTGGTACAATCTCACCATTGTTTGTGCCTTGAACAATTTCCACTTAATCTCTTAAAGAAATAAAGTTGAATTTTTCATTCATGAAGTGTTAGCAAATCATGTGATAGAATGATGAGTCATTCCGTCTATTTCAAAAAAAGGATAGAAAATGTTATCAAATATACATAAGTCCATCTATGGTGTGGTTAATCGTATATGATTCCAAAAATGGACTTATACTTCATATATCATACCGCTTAATAAAATAAAACCAGTTTCTACTAACTAGGAACTTGTAGGCCATTGGTAGGCGATAAAGGCCTATCACACTTCGATTGTGGGTTCAATTTCCACAGCCTTGTCCGACGTGACAGGTTGTTTCCCGTCCTACAGGTTGTCCTTTTTTTCTAAAAAATACATTATTATTACTTTCCATCAATAATATAGAAAAAGATCTAGCCTTAAACAATACTAACTTATGTCCAACATAATCCATTCCAATCTTTAGGATTATCCAAAATGCTGATGTCCAATCTCATATTATAGTGATAAAGATTACCAGAGAGTTCATATAACAAGCATGTTAATACGATCGTTGATCCCCATATATCATAAGATATGTCTTGTTTTTTGTCACATTCCAATCAGGTTAATACCTTAATAATGTATTCTATTGAAAAATGAATACCCATTGAACCTTAGTGAATACATGAATGCTGTCAAAAGTTAACTCTTTCCACATACCAAAATCCAAAAAATCTATATACTCAAACCATGATATAACTTCGTCCTCATATCAATCATGAGATCATTTCATTTTCTCTTTATCCCTTCATTATGCGTAAATCATCTGGTTTCCCAAAATATTTCAATCATATTTCAGGGTTACTGGTACCATAACATTATTGGAAACCACAATAGACCAATACATAAATTTTCCAATATTCCACAGTACTATATACAACATTATTTTGGAATCCCATTACATGAACACTAAATCATTCCACCACATCGTTATCATATTCAAAATTTCCAATAGTGATCGCATGTGACTTACCTTTGTCCTTTTCCTTAAGTGGTTGCTCATGTTGATCATCATTAACCCTTGGATTGGGGAATTTATTTGCATAATGCCCCATTTCCTTTCACTTAAAGCAGTGTAGTGCTAGTGGATCATTCTTTGTTGTCTTTTCTCTATTCACATCATTAGACACCTTTTTTGCATTACTTCGATAATAAACTGCTCGATGACCTTCTTTTCCACATTTAAAACATTTTCTAGTGCCTTTTAGACAATCTCCACTATGCTTCTTTCCACAATTTGATCATAAAGAAACATTCATCTTCTTTTCACCATTGTTATAAGATTTCTCCTAGAACTCCATCTTTCGTTTCTTGTCAAAACCATGCGATGGATATGTAACACCAACTTCCATTTCTACCTTGATAGCACAATGCACAATTTCTTCATAACTACTAAAGTCTCTTATAGCTAATTCCCTTCGAAGACTTGGTTTTAAGCCACAGAATAATCGATCAACTTTACTTTCAGGTTGGATGATAAAGCTAGATGCATACCTTGCAAGCCTTGTAAAATTCGCCTCATATATACCAACAGATTCATCATCCTTTTAGTTAAGCTCAAGGAACTCCTTTTCCATCTTTGTTCGAAGAATATGAGGGAAGTACTTATTGAAAAATAAATTCTTGAACTCATCCCATTCCATGGAATCAATTTCACCTTGGGGCCTTGTATTCTTAATTAAAGTCCACCATTGATCTGCTTTGCCTTCTAATCAGTAAATAGCCAGAATGAATTTTTCATGTTCCGAATAGCAAAGTATGGAAAATATCTTTTCAATGGTACCGATTCATTGTTTAGCAACAAGTGGATTAGAAGACCCACTGAAAGAAGGGGGACGTTGCCTCATGAAGGACTTAATAGAATATTGTTCCCTTCTCTACTCATTTGTAAGTCCAGAATGATTCATAGCTTGTGTAAGTATAGCAATAAGATTTTTTACTCCATCTCCCATCAAATTTGGTTGTTCAGGAGGAAACTAATTGCATTGTCCATTACATTGATCAACACGGTTCCTTCGGGTTCCATCCATCATCTAAAACCCAAAAAGAATAGTGTGAGAGGCAAAAATCATACTAGGGAAAACAACATAATAAAGGGGGAGTAACTTCAATATCTAACATCTTAGGTTTAATTATAAGATTGTTACCGTAATTCTAGGACTATAACCTATACTTATACTTAACCTTAGGGACATCCCTATACATACCTTATAAATATATCTTGGAATCTCACTAAAGATTCCACATCCTAGTTTCCAAAGTTTAACTAAACCTTTCCTCTGATACCAACTGTAGAAACCCGAAGATTGATGTACATGGACATTACATTACTTTTGCGGAATACTTAATACATAACAAAAACAGACACACAAGGACCGTAATATTTTAGTGTCTTTGGAAACTAGGAATATAATCTTCTAATCGTGGTGAAAGATCTTCAACATCTCCCATAAAGATCTTCCCTTTTGTTTTCATACCTAAAACCTTTCTTTAAATCCTAGGGAAAAGAAAACATATAAAGGGTGAGATCAAATGCTCAATAAGGGTAATCATGGATAAAATAAAACAAATCATATACGTTTGAACTTAAAAACATTAACATAATGTTTAAACATAAAAATCATGAGCAATGACATAAAACATGGCAGTACATAAGGCATAGATCATAAAGAAAAATTAATCATGATAAAATTGCATGGGAATAAAACATGTAATTGTGGAAAAACATTAAGCACCTGATATGATTTCCATAGTAGCCAAGGCATTCCTACCAATACCATCTTAGTGGACAAAGTCCCTTTCTGAACTGGGTTTACTTACAGTTCCAGCCCTGTATTACTGAACCATATTTACTAGCCATTCCAGCCCTGTATTACTGAACCGGATTTACTTTCCATTACATCCATGTCTATATCATGAGATATAAATCTTTACCCAATGCATTGGAGGGAGATATAGGTCCCACCCATCTCATAATGATACCATTCTTATGTATGCCACAAAATCATAAATCATATGTCATATCATAACCCATGTAATAAAAATGGGATTCTTAAACATCATGCCATCGTAACATAACCCATATAAGATAAAAGGACATTATAAAATTAATTCCATCATAAAACAATCAAATCAATGTAAAAATAGGGATAGAAACAGAACCCTATTTTATCATAGATGGAAAATAATTTTGATAAAACACTTGAACACCATTCTTGAGGAAAATATCCTTTCTACTTCAAAAACATTTTTCCTTTCTTAACATGTCATACAATTTTAAACCAAAAGAAGTTGATTAAAAATAAACTTGAAAACTTGTAAAGAAATATTTTTGAAAATAATGTTCTAAAAATACATTCATGTCGTATAAGTTAAAAAAACATTCTTCTCGTACTTTGGCCAGAAAAGTCAAAAAGTACCTCGTAAGAAAAACGACAAAAGATTCCTTTCATATGTTTTACTACAAAACTCAGAAAAGGGTAAAATTAGATTTAATCAATTGTAGGAGGATGGAAATAATATTACATATTGAGGAAACATGGATGTGGATGATAAAATACACCCCAGTAAATACCAAAGTACAATCAATCTCGGATAAAAATGAGATTGTGAGATTTTCCCTTACCATAGGTCTGATATGCTTCGTACGTATCCAAAACCCATGTATATTGATATAAATAATGTCATTGACTTATTATAGAGTCATATTCATTGTTATGATATCATATATGGTTCACTTATGACTTTATATTACCTGTTCTTTTGTAAATCCCATGTTAAAGCATTGTTTTGGGTAAAATCATCTTATTTATCGTACGTGTTTGGACTTGTTGTTATTGATGTTATTATTAATTATATCATTATTTACTTACTTCTAGAATGTAAAACATGATTTATATATCATATATATTCATTATATATCTAGCATATACATGTATTTATAATAGTACATAACATAAGGAGGTAAGAAATGAAATGCACTGTTCATGGAGACGGTAAACCGTACGTACGCATGAACACTACTTTAATTTATATTTATTATTTTTATGGAATAGGTATGTTATAATTACAGTATAATATCATATATAATATCATTAACTCCATCCTTTATACATTCCACATAAGGCATTAACGAATCACATCACTTTAAGGGGGCGGTAATCCGCACTTCCTCAAATGAGATCATCGTATTTACCCACTATAGAAACCATAATGTCCTGATATAATTGGGAATTCAAGAAGAATAAAGAAATCATAAACATAATATATATCATATATAAATACAGTTCCAGCATAATGGCCACCAAAAGATGTGGTAGGAGAAAATCGAACAATCATCATTTCGTGAGGCGTTAGTTTGCCCTCACAGAATCATTATGTTCTTCATCCTTTAGATGGAGTTGTGTGTAAGTGTAGTTATAATCATTCTAATAACAAAATCATAGTATTTTAAGGATACTGGTTTTTTTACAAAAGAAATGATTAAAAATAGTTTAGGGGTTGGAGAAGTAGAATAAAATAAAACAACTTAAGAGAAACTATTACCATTAATTGGGGTAACTTCCTTTGGTTTGAACCAAAAGGACTTCTTGGAGTGTCTTCTTCCTAATTTAAGGATTCTAGGGGGATGCGAGAGATGTAGGGAGCTTATTTGGGAAGAGTTTGGATGATCCAAAAGGCTTGAGAGGTGTGAGTAATTGCATTGAAGTGGTCTATTTTTATAAGGGAGTGGAGGGGCTTTTTAGGAAAGTGTGAAAACATTATTTTATTATAAACTTATCTTCAGTTTCAAGAGGTCTAAAACACATTAATTTCAAAGATTGGATGACTCATATTCTAAATAAAATCATCCAATAGAAATTGGACAGGTTTTGAATGATATTTTAATCATTATAATTTTATTTATTTAAATCATTTATTAATGAGGTAAATATTGCATCATTATTGTGTCATACATAATTTAATTTATTTGATTTCTAAAAATTATAAAAAAAATAACAACATGTAGTAAATCTTTTTAGATTTTAAATGAATATTTATAGTCAAAAAGATAATTTATATATCCCCTTATAAAAATTAATTACTAAAGGATTTTTGTTAATGCCAATTTTGTCTTTACATTAAATTAATTAATCTAATGTGTCATTTTCTTTCATAAGTGGCTCCATGGGGTCCCAAAATCTACCCAAGGATGAACATGGTTGTTCATTACTCATCCAATAAGGTTTGTATAAGTTTTAAGTTAATTTTGAATTATTATAATATTCTTTTAACCTTGAATTTCCCTATTTACCTTTAACTGTGGTAAATAAAAGTAAAAAGTTACTATTCACCAAAAATTATTTTTATCTAATTGAAACACATTTTACTACTTGATATTAACCATGTCTCTCAGATTTTCGAAATTCAACTCACATAAGCGGTAAAATTAAGTTTTATGAACAATTGCAAAAGCTCCTAGGAGGTGGGTAAAAGACGGTGAAAAGATCAATACAATTCTTTGTAAATCTAAAATTATTATAAAATGATTCCAATGAATTTAATTGAACTTATATAAGTATTATGTTTCTATTTTGCCCTAAAATAAATTTAAATCAAATAAATTATTATTTAAATAAAAAGTCGGTTTTGACCAAAAACTCAGTGTTTTCACTTTTATCAAAAATTGATGTTTTTCAGAAAAATACCAAAAATTCAGCCTAAGCTATATTTGATATTCTGAATTAAAAAATTATGTCTATTTTTTCTAATTCAAAAAATAGAAGTGGCATTAATTAATTTTAAATGTAATTCTCGTTAAATAACGTGTTTTTAAGAAACAATAACTATAAAAAGATCATCACTTGTTTATGTCCAATTTCAATGTGAAATTAATTCCAATGACCAAAATTGGATTAAATGGTAAAAATATATTTTAATTAAACTTTAAAACCAATTAAAAATATAATCTAGCCATATTAAGTATTGAGATGAAAAAAGTTGTTTTTAATTAAAATATAGCGTGTTTTTACTATTCATCAAAATATGAAAGTTATCATAATAATATGAAAAACTTATCCAAATTAAATTTTTATATCCTGATTCCAAGGAAGAATTTTATTTTGTCAAATTGAACTTATAAACATGTCAAAAACTAGATTTAACGTGGGTGCGCCATCAAAAGGTGGAAAAATTTCATTTTTTTAAAAATACTTATTTTACCCGAAAAATTTATTTTGTTCTCGTACCATGTTCTAGAAAATATGTAAGATGAATAATAATGTTATAAAATTAAAAATGTAGATAATAAAATTCATAACGGCTAGTCCATAATAATATTATAACTATATATCGTTGTTTAGTGAAACCCGGTATTGCGTACTGCACACGCTATCGAGGAAGGTCGTGATTGCGTGTAATGCAAGCCAAGTCAGGGTTGCATGTGATGCAATACTCCTTCGTTGTTTCTTATAACAGAATCCAACCATATTTCATTTATACATTGAATATATATATATATATATATATACAAACTCAATGTTTCTTAGAATAACTACTATCCAAATTTTGTGTAACATGATCCAAGAATAGTGTTGCGTATACTGCAAGCTAATATAGTGTGGCATATAGCGCAATGTAATCTTGGTGTAGCGTACCACACAAGACACCAATGAAATTAAAATAATATTTTTCATAAAATCTTGGGGTGTTACACGTTAGTAACAGTGTATGGTCCAAACTAGCTGGAACGAAGCTTACTGGGATGAAAATTCATCCTTTCATTATAGAGGAGGACCTTCTTCCCAATGTAGAACTAGAGATGAAGGATGAGACAGTCCTGGGAAGCCTTGTTTCACTCCTTATAAATCTGGGTGTTATCATATGCATCTCTTCTCATTTCTTCCATCTCCTGAATTTGTATCTTCCTTTGAGAACCTGCACCAGAAAGATTAGAGTTTCATTGTTTGACGGCATAGTAGGCCTGATGCTCAATCTCAATAGGCAGGTGACAACTCTTTCCAAACATAAGCTGATAGGGTGACATTCCAATGGGAGTTTTGGAAGTAGTACAATATGCCCATAATGAATCATCAAGTTGAAGACTCCACTCATTTCTATTGGGTTGAACTATTTTTCAAGAATATGTTTTACCTCTCTATTTGACCCCTCGACTTGACCATTGGTCTATGGGTGATATGCAGTAGACACTCCATGACTGGCCCCATAATGACACAAAAGTGATTGCATTGTTCGGTTGAAAAAATGAGAACCCTAGTCAATGATGATAAACCTAAGTAAGACAAACCTTTAGAACGTTTGGGTTCTCAAAAATTCTACAGCTGCCTTAGAATCATCAATCCTTGTAGCTTGCGCCTCTAACCATTTGGAAACATAATCCACTGCCAATATAATGTAAAAATTTCTTATGAATTTGGGAATAATCCCATAAATTCAATGCCCCAAACATCGAAAGTGTCATGGAAGAGCAAGGGTTTTTGTGTTATCTCATTTATTTTAGATACATTCCCCCATTCTATTACAGCAAGGACAAGATTTACAGAAGTCATGGGAATCCAGAAACAATGTGGGCCAAAAAAGACCAGAAGTGAGGACCTTGCGAGTAGTCCGTTGGGGACCAAAGTGGCCCCCACAAATTGAAGTGTGGAAGAACCTAAGGACGGACTGAAATTCATTATCCGGAACACAACGCCTGAGGAATTGATCACTACAGGTGCACCAAAGGTATGATTCATCCCAAATGTACCAACGAGACTCATTTTTTAGATGGCCAACATAGTTTTTGTTGAAATTATTAGGAATGGAATATTCTACCAAATAATTTACAATTTCAGCATACCAAGGAATAACATCTTGCACTCAGTACAGTTGTTCATCTGGAAATTTATGGGAATACAGGGGTACGAGTCAATGTCTGAGGATGGTTGAATCCTACTGATATGGTCAGCCACTACATTCTCTGCTCCTTTTTTATCTATAATTTATAAATTTAATTCCTAAAGGAGGAGCATCTAGCAAATGAGACATGGTTTGGCTTCAGGTTTCATAAGGAGATACCGAAGGACTGCATGGTATGACAAAAAAATGACTTTGGACCCTATAAGATATGACTTGAATTTATCTGAGGAAAACACAATGGAAATAAATTCTTTTTGAGTTGTGGTGTAGTTTTCTTGGGCACGGTCCAGTGTATGTGAGGCATAGGCAATGACATGTGGAGCTTGATCGACCCTTTATGATAAGACTTCCCCAACTGCATAGTTAGAGGTGTCACACATGAGCTAAAATGGTAAATCCCACTGAGGTAGTTGGATTACTGGGGTGATGTGAGACTCCATTTTAACTTATTAAAATATTTCTCACATTATTTATCAAAAAAAAAATATTTTTCTTTTTAAAGTAACTGGGAGAGTGGGAGTACAAGCTTACTAAAGTCACGAATGAATTGATGGTAAAACCTAGCATGAACTAGGAAAGACCGCACATCCCACACATTTTTGGGGAATGGTAAGGAATAAATGGCATCAACTTTTGATTTATCTACTTGGATACCATCCCCAGAAAAGACATTCCCCAAAACTATAACTTGTCGCACCATGAAATGGAATTTCTCATAATTTAATACAAGATTATTTTCAATACAACGACATAAGACTAAACCAAGACTACTGAAACATTTATCAAAAGAGGAGCCATAAATATTGAAATAATCCATGAAAACTTCTATAAAATTATCCAGGTAATCCAAAAAAATACTAACCATACATCACTGGAAAGTACCCGGAGCATTACACAGATCAAATGGAATCCTCCTATATGAAAATGTGCAAAAGGGGGAAGTGAAGGTTGTATTTTCCTAATCCTCAGGGGCAATATGAATCTGAAAGTATCCAGAATACCCATCAAGGAAATAGTAGTGGGACTTGCCTGCTAGCCTCTCTAGCATTTGAACAATGAATGGAAAAGAGAAATGGTCTTTCCTAGTGTGTTGGTTTAGTCGGAGATAGTCTATACAGACACACCAACTATTCTGCACATGAGTTGGAACCAATTCATTATTTTCATTTTTGATTATGGTAAGGAATGTTTTTTTAGGAACTACTTGAATGGGACTGACCCATTGGATGTCAGATATGGGGTAAATGATTCTAGAATCCAATAATTTTGTTACCTCCTTTTTCAAAACTTCTAGGAGTTTTGGGTTTAGTTGACGGTGTTCCTGCCTCACTGGTTTAGCCTCATCATTTAATAAAATAAGATTTGTACAAATTGATGGGCTAATACCAGGAATGTCAGCAAGTGTACATCCCAAATCTTTTTTATAGGCCTTAAAATTTTTAAATAGTCTCAATTCATGCTCAGGAGGGAGTGAACTAGAAATGATGGCAGACAACTTGTTTCTATTCTCAAGATATGAATATTTTAAATCTTGAGGCAGTTTTTTTAATTCCAATTTAGGGAGATTTTGGATTGATAGAAGTGTGTGTCAAAGTTAGACGTCACTAATCTCATCTAAATACTCAATGGTATCATCCTCATATGATGAATGAGATTTTACAAGCTTAGTAGTATCATCGATGGTCATTGGATCCTTAGTGTTCAAGAAATCATCAATCAATGAACAAACATGACACTTTTCTAGACCACAACAACAATCAATGAAAGATTTATTACCAAAAAATTCAATCAAGGATGAAAACTCAGAAAGGGGATCAGGGGAATGAAAAAAGTGTTTTCAGAAGAATGCAGTATATCAATTGAATTTATAGAGATAGGTTAATGTTCTTCTGAGGGGTGATTCATGGAATCAAGGATATTTAAGTGGAAAATGTCACCACCAAACTATATATATAATTTATTATTGTAAAGATTAATTAGGGTTTTAGATGTTTTCAATAAGGGTCTCCCCAATATAATTTGGGCATGTCCATTCATCTTATCATCCTCCATTTTAAGCACATAAAAGTTCACAAGAAAAAAAATTTGAACCCTCACAATAACATCCTCTAACACACCAGAGGGGTGTGAGGTACTCTGGTTAGCCAATTGAACAATAATTCCAATGGGATTTAGTTCCCCAACCTGTAATGTAGAGTAAATGGAGTGAGGCATCACATTTATAGGATCACCTAAATCAAGAATAACATTAGAAAAATAATACTCCCCTATGGTGCATGGAATTGAGAATGTTCTGGGATCATTGCACTTGGTGGGGAGTGATAGCTTTATCAATTCTACAACATTCCTATACTAGCTCACCTTATCATCACCTCGAATTTTTCTTTGGTGTGTACACATCTCTTTTAGAAACATAGAATATCTTAAAATTTGTTTCAGAGAATCAATCATGGGAATGTTTACCTACAATTTTTTTAAAAGTATCTAAAATTTCATTATTGAGTTTAGTTTCCTTTTGTTTTCTAGGTTGGGTGGCCCTTTGTGGAAATGGAATAGGGATTGTTGGTCTAGGTGACTCATCAATAAACACACTATTTCCTTTGGATGGGATTTTCTCAGGATAAGGTTCTACCTCATTTAGAGCATTTCCGGTAGTTGGGATGGCGTTTTCCTTAGGAGGTGATGACTGTAGTAGAGGGTTCATTGGGATTTTTAGTTTTGTTACACTTTGAAGGGAGATGGAACTGACATTTCCTTTATCTGTAGGGTTAAATACTGTTTGAGAAGGTAGTTTACCCAACCCATGGATCTAGATTTCCCCCACTGAGTTGGATAGTTGGCCAAATTGGGTTTTTAGGTCTTGTATGGCAGCTTGGGTGGTTTTTTGGGAATTTTATATTGTTTCATCCATTTGTTTCATCATGTATTCTAATATAGGCTTCGGTTTTGGAGGGGTTTGTTAGAAATAACTTTGTTGTGGTTGAGGATTTCTAGGTGGTGGTGGTTGACTACTCTACCCCAGTTGGTTCCACGGTTGTTGAGGTTGGTTTGAATACCCCAATTGCCTATAGGATTATTTTTATTTCCACCCATGATTGGATGGATAGTATGGTTCTTGCCTAAAGGGTTGGTTATAGGGGAGACTTGGAAAAATTACCTCACAACTCTCAAAAATTTCTCTTAGTTGGGGGAATTGATCAGAGTAGTGGGTTTCAGAAGAACATATACAATAATGGATGGGAGGAGGAGATTTGGATTTCCCTTGGGAAAGAGCAAGTTGTCGAAGAAGGGTACTTACCTCTTCGAACTTAATGTCCACCTACCTCTCGAATTCAGTACTTTTCACCTCATGGACACCTCGAATGGGTACATTGGATGCTGAACTGAATTTTTGAGTGTTCTATTCCATGTTCTCAATTATGTTCCTTGTAGTGATTGGGGTTTTATCAACTAGCACACCCCCAACAGTAGCATCAATCATATTTCGGTCAATAGGAATTAAACCTTCATAAAAATACCGAATTAAAAGTTGATCATTTATTTGGTGGTGTGGAAAGCTTGAACATAACCTTTTAAAGAGTTTCCAATATTCATTTAATGTTTCCCCTTGAGATTTACTTATACCACATATTTCTTTCCTTATAGTTGCAGTTCTAGAGGTTGTGAAATATTTTTCATGAAAAAGGCATTTCATGTCCGCCCAGCCTCTAACTGGTGAATTAACAAAGTAAAGACAGTCTTTTTCAGTGTTTTCCATTGAAAATGTAAATTCTCTGAGCTTTACTTGTTCTTAATACAAATTTTCAGGTTTTAATATAGAACAATCTATATGAAATTCTTTATGATGCTTGTGTGTATCTTCTCCAGCAAGTCCATGGAATCTTCGTAATAAATGAATTTAACCCGATTTAAGATCAAAATTGGGTGCCTCACCTTTCATTTTAATGTATGCAGGTTGGATATCAAAATCTAGTGAGGTTAATTATTTTAGTTTTCTATTGTTTTTAGACATTTTAACAACATTGATTTCAGGTTCTAATTTGTTTCTAGAAGAATATGGGTTTAGAAAAGTCTCGAGTTGTGGTGTTTCCTCCTTCAAAGGGTTTTCGTGTGCTTCTCGGGGTCACTGACGTAAGATCCTCTCTGGTTTAGGTTCGAAAGGTGGTAATTCTTCAGAATTATAATTCATCATGAATAGAACCCATATAATAAATAAATCATAGCACAAACTTATATGAAAGCGTAGAAGATATGACATATAAATATTCACAAAAATTACAAAAAAGCTTATAAAAAACACGCACTAAAACCAAAGTGCTCCCCGGAAACAACACCAAAATTTTAACACATTGTTGTGACACGTCAAATTGATTGTGATTTAAAGAATATTTTTTAGTCTAGGGAAGACCCTAGGTCATATCCCAAGTATCATTTGTGGGTTTATAGTGTGAATTTTTAATTAGAAGAACAAAAGAGGGGGTGGTTTGAAATCAGTTTTATGAAATTGACTTGATTTAAAGATTTTATTAGTTTATAAATAAAAGTGGTGTTTAAAATTATGAGAGCAAGAGATCACTAAAAGTTCAATAAACATATTGGATAGTTCATTATTCTGAAAATTTCACATGGTTTTGTTTAATTCTTTGGTTGAGGGTTTTCAATATCCTGATTCCCCTATTGCCTCTCGAAATGTTGCACAAAGTACCAACCCTTGACACAAAAATCATGTTGTAAAGGTTTGGACTTAAATAATATATTAATGGATACCAAATAAAAATAATATCTTTTTTTTACCAATCAAAACAACCCAAGTTTATTACTGGATATTTCAACCCAATCGGTGTTGAAATGAAAAGTTTTTCCCTTAATTAATCCCAAGAAATGAATTAAGAGGAGAAACATGTTTTGATAAAACATAAGTGAAATAATACACACACAAATTATAAAAAACCAGTAGAGTATCAACTTCTAGAACACCCTCTTAAGTATGTGTAGCTCCCTCAATATGATCTTCCACCGTTTATCTCGCCATCAGGAGGAGGAGAAGGCTCGGGTGGAACTCCTTCTTCATTGTTGATCCCCATATGATGATAGGGGCCTCCAGAAATTATTGGATGAGGAGAGGAATAATTTGGGTCTCCAAAATACCAGATATTTTCCTCCTAGTAGAACTTATAAATGGAGAGCCCAAGGATCCATTTTATAGGAAAATGGGAAGGTGGTTTTGAGCACACATATTTCTTAAAACCACTTGTCACATTGGTTTGTCTTCCAGAAAACCTTATATCACTTTGTAGAAAATAAAAAAATTGTACCTACACCTCTTTGATGTCTCCACAAAATTTTTGGAACAATTTAGACAACTAGATTCTGAGATATGGATTGATCATAGCAAACCACTTTTGACTTAGTGCAAATTCAGTGTGCTGGATAGATCAGAACGGTTGTGCCGCCAAATGGATGAATGAGTCTTGGGATCCTTGAGATGAAATGTATCCCAATGAATTTTGTACCAGCCCACAAAATTTAAGTCCATTTTTGTTCACGGTTCAGGATTAGTGTGCGGATGAGTCCACTGGTATGCATGGATCTTGCATAGTTTGGCCCATTTTTTTGGACATCATTATGGGCCCTCCAAATCACCTCCTCCAGCAATGTAATCATCAAAACAAGTAATATTTCCCTTTTTAACAGTGATAAAAACAAAATAATTTATTCAAAAATGGAATTCAATTTTTTAATATTTTTATAATTTTCAAAATAAAATAAGTTTAGCACAGATGTGTAAGGGTGAAAATGAAACAGTGAATCGCGGTGCGATCACCCACCTTCTAGAAACATTTGAAAATTTGCATAAAACGTAATTTTATCACTTATTTGAATTGAATTTAAAAAATATTACAGACACGGTTTCCATTAGTAAGTAAAATTTGGTCCCATAGGATAAAAATATTTTTATGTTAATAGTAATTTTTTAATTTTATTTACCACGGTTAAAAGTAAAAATGGTAATTAAAGGTAAAAATAATATTATAATAATATAAAATTATCCCAAAACATGTAATAATTCTATTGGATAAGTTTATTTCCCCCAAAATTATTCTTAGGACAAAAATATGATCCTTTTTGATCCACTTGGATTAGATTAGGACATTTGTTATATTTTATTTAAAGAATAGTTAAAAGTGTTAAATTCACATTTTAATAACTAAACCATTTTTAATATAGGGTTACACATAAGATAAATTATTCTATAAATATTCATTATAAATATAAAAATATTTCCTACATCATAGTATTTTATTTATAATTTTTAGACATTAAATAATTAAATTTATTTATGACACAATGATGATGTAGTAATTACCTAATTGATGAAAGATTAAAATAATTGATATTATAAATATTAAAATAAATGTAAACTTAAACTTTTTATTCCATACACTAATTTTACAGTTAAATATGACATGTTAGGGTTAAATCAATGTATTTTTTCAAAGTAATCAAGTTGTGATGACTAACAAAAACCAAATACTAATTAGTGTCAAAATCTACAAAAATGAGTTTTTTAAACAAATACCATTTTATTAAATTATATAATATTATTAAAAGTATAATATTCAGAAAAATGACTTATATAATGTTAAATATGTCATCAATGAATCACTTGAGGTTCTCTTGGCATTTTATAGTTACTATATTAACCATGTAGTATAAAAATACAAGAAGATATGATAAAAGTAAAACTATTTAAGTAAGGGTTAAATCTAAAGGATATGGTTAATATGGTGACCAAAACATTTCTAAATCATATTAGTTGAGATTATTTGTACCCATTCCCATATTATGATTGAAATTAATCCATTTAGATCTTTTAGAAACTGAAAATAAGTTTATAATAAGTTAATATTTCAAGCTTCTTCTAAAGTGCCCCTCACCTCTCTTATAAAAGGGTACTTCCCCTCCTCTTAAATTCACACCCCCAAAGCCTTTTGTCTCAGTAAAAAACTACTAAAACATACTCCCAACTAACATAAATTCAACCTGGAGTCCTTACTTTGATCATAAAGCCAACCTAATGAGCCCTTTTGTTCAAATAAAAAAGAAGCACCCATAGAAGAGGTAATTATTTTATCACCTCTTTTAAAGTTCTTTTATTCTTCTAATTCCTATTTATTTAGTGTTTCCATACTAAAATAATAACTACAGTAACTTATACATATAGAGATGTTATTTTAAATATGGTACAACTATATTTATTATTCTAACCATCCTATAAATGAAAAATTCCCCATACGTGCGTACGTACGACTTGCCGTTTCCACGTCATGGTGTAGTTTGTTATTCAACACTTAATTATTTGGATGGGTATAATAATGAGTATAATTTATTTAAATAATAAATATCACATATTAATGATTATTTTTATAATAATATACTATCCAATTACATATTATTTCACCATCAATAGAATGATATTGTCGCTCGTGTGTACGTATGACTTACCATCTCCACGACGCGATGAGATTTCATTCCCCATCATAACTATTAAAGAATAATTTCTATTTTGTGATTAAAAAATAATGGTTAAGAACTTAATATAATTCTGTATATGAATCAAATACATCCTATCCATAACAAACATGACTTATGAAACAAAACATATAAAGTAAAACGAATCAGTTAACACCTGAAATAATGATGATACAGAAATATTATTAACAAAGTAATATTAGAGGATCATATATGATATCATATTTATGTATTTGGTTCTTGTACAATTTAATAACAATGATTTAATAATTATATATGGTGTTAACATACCCTTGACTAAGGAAAATTACAACGTAAGGGTTAATTTTACAATCTCTTTATTATCTGAGGTTGTTTATACGTAAATATCTACTGGGAATTCTTTATCATCCAAATCCATGTTTCATAAAAATGTATTTCAAAACATTTTTACTATTTCCTAGGATATGGTATAAATTCATTTATAACATTTTTTTACTTTTTATAAAATGTTTCGAGTGTAATCTTTCCCTTGTTTTCCAAACAAGGTCCTTTATGACCTTTTCGAAAAATTAAGGAAAGAATGTTTTTTAACTTACAAGGAGGTTGCGGTTATTTTACACCATTATAACACCTCCAAAGATTCCATTACAAGATTATAAGAATACTTTCAAAATAAAGGTTTTATTTTATAAATATGCAACTCTCAAATGATTTCAAAGTATAAAGAGATATTTCTCTCAAATTGTTTTTGAATTTATTTCATCTCTGTCAATATCTATTATTTGATTTTATGTTTAATTGAAGTTAGTTTATTATGATAAAATATTCAATATTTTATTGATAGTTTTATGATATGTTTGACTATGGATGTGCTATTTTTATGTTATTCATGGTTTATGGTTAATGTATTAACATTTCATATGCTATTTTAATACAAATGTGTATGTTATGTTTCACCCTTTTCATATGAGGAATGAATTGGATGTATTAAGTGATGGGCGGGGCCCCCTATAACCCCTATATGAATCGGTAGGTCTCATGAGACAAACTAGTGTCTTGGATCAAGGTATTGAAAATAGTTTTATTTTTATTCTTGGAACGAGGCCATGGCAATGTGGTTATGATGTCTGGAATTATGCATTCCATCATTATGAGATTAGATATTGATATTACATGTGATTATTTGACTAGTATAATATTCATGTGAATAAGTAAATGGAATCATTTTATTTATCTTTCCATATTATTCGGAAGTTTAAGTTTAAAAGGATTTTATTTTAGTCTTATATATTGGATTAAATTTGTATTCTTACTTATGATAGTTTCTGCTATATTATTATCCTTACTAAGAATCTGAGCTCACCCCTTTCTTATGTTTTATTTTTCCCAGGATGTGAAAAAATATATTATGACTAACCTTCAAGGATATTCTAATGTATATTAGTGTGTTAAAAGTAGAAACAATGTTGCGTTTTCATTTCATAATGTAATGTAAAACTTATGTAGGTATCTAGTACTTACAAGACAATTAAACTGATCGGTATTTCGGGAATTGATCTCTTGTGATCAATTAAATGTAATGTAATAATTCACCAACTCTAGGTAACTGGGATCTGGGAATTACTGTAGTTTGATGTTGTGTATCGATTATCATCGGTTGAACCAAGTTACAGTGAAGAACCAATACCCTCTTCTATGGATTAATGATTTATTTGATCAACTGAAGGGTGCAAGTTGGTTCTCGAAGAATGACTTCTGATCAAGATATCATCAGATTTGTGTAAAGGATGAGTATATCCTAAAGACTGCTTTCTGTTGTTGTCATTGGGATTACATGTTTGTTTTTATGTCGTTTGGTGTTACAAATTCTCTAGATATGTTCATGGGGTTAATGAAAGTTGTGTTTTGTGAGTTTTTGGATAAGTTCATGGTGGTTTTCATCAACAACATCCTTGTGTACTCCATGTCTGAGGAGGAGCATACAGAGAATCTGATGCCATTTTTGGAGTTCTCTATGAGAAGTTTTTTGGGAAGTTTCTGAAGTGTGATTTTTGGGGTCAATAATTCCGTTTCATGGGGAATGTTTTATCCCAGTAGGGAGTAGTTGTGGATCTATTGAAGATAAAAGAATTTGTGTCTTGGGAAGCACCCGTGATAATTTTAGAGGTGAAAAAGATTACTCAGTCTTTTAGGCTATTAAAGGAGGTTTTTAATGATTTCTCTTAGGATGTGACTCCTCTCAAAGTGTTGACCTGAAAGGATAAGGAATTTTTATAGACAGATCAATGTCAAGAAGCTTTTGAGTATCTGAATAAGAAGTTGGTCAGTGATCTAGTTCTTTGTCTTCTAATAAAAGGAGTTTAGTTATAGGTTTTTTGTGACGCTTCACATCTTGGGTTGGGCTATGTTCTGATGTATCATAGATCGGTCGTTTCTTATGGGTATCAATAGTTTCTTCCCCATGAGCATAACTATTCCACCCATAATCTTGAGTTGGTGGTGGTAGTGTTTTCTTGGAATTCATGGTGACATTACCTCATCAGTGATCATTTTTTGGTCTTCACCAATCATAAGAGTATGAGGTATGTTTTCTCCCAGTATGAATTTAACTTTCACTGGCATTGGTGGATGGAGTTCTTATAGGATTACATATTAATGATTTCGTATACACTTGGAAAGGGGAATGTTGTAGTTGATGTGCTAATTAGGAAATCGTTCAGTGATGAGGTGTGTGGATTAGGTGATTCCTGGAAAGTGATAGATGAAATTTTAGTATTACACCTGGATATGGGAGAAGTTGGGAGAAGTGATTTTCTTTTTCAGGTAAGGGTGTGGTCATATCTGGTGCAATAGTTAGAGGAATCCCAGTTTGGGAATCTTGAGGTGGAGGTCTGGAGAGATCAAGTTATTTGTGGTGAGGCCCCTAATGGTTGGTGTGAGGATGAACAACATCGAGTGTTATTTTAGGGAATGATTTTATTTCCTTTGATGATTTCTGATATGGTTATTAGATAGTTATATAGTTTTCCTTTGGTAGTTCATCTGGGAATAAAAACGATATATTAAGCTTTGATAGGTTAGTTTTAATATCCTAGGTTAAAGCATGTTGTTGTAGGGTTTGTGTCTCAATGTTTAGTCTCCCAGAAGGTGAGGGCCAAGCACCGTGTTCCTGGTGGTTTTATCTAGTCATTAGATTTACCTCAGTGGAAGTGGGAGGAAATATTTATGGACTTTGTTACCAGTTTACCGCGATCTATGGGAGGCTATGACGCTATATGGGTGGTAGTGGATAGTTTTATGAAATCTTCCCACTTTATAGCGATCAAGGAGCCGAGATTAGTGGAGGTTTTGTCGAGGAAGTATCTAGAGGAGGTGGTGAGACTCCATGAGGTCCCAAGGAAGATCATTTATAATTGATATCATCATTTTACCTCTAGGGTGTGAAGAGGTCTCTCGCATTCTTTTGGTTCTCATATATCCCAAACACTTCTTTTCGCCCAGATACATACAGTCAGATAGAGCATAACTTCCAAAATCTTGGAGACATGTTGTGCTCTTATGTCATATATTTTCGATGTTTTTGGATGAGGCAATTTTCCTTAGTAGAGTTTGATTGAAAAAATAGTTTTCACTCCACCATCATCATGATTCCATTTGAAGCCTTGTATGGACAAACTTTCTATTCTCTATTGTTCTAGACTATGGTTAGAGAGTCATAAATTCTCAGGTTGAAACTGGTACAGGATAGGATAGAGATGGTTCATGTGATTCATGATAGGATGAAAGTAACCCATGATCATCATAAATCTTATGTCTATCATATGAGGAGACCTCTGGAGATTGATGTTGGGGATCATGTGTTCCGAAATGTTACTCCACGTCATGGGTAGTGAAGGTTTGGTCATGGGAGTCATATTTCTACCTGATTTGTTGGGCCGTTTGATGTGTTGGCTTATGTTGGATCTATGGAATATAAGGTAGAACTTCCCTCTCTGATGAGAAGGATACATGATGTTTTTCACATGTCTCAACTTCATCGATATCTTCATGATGACTCACACGTCATTGATTGGGGTGAGATCAATGTTATCGATGATGTGGACTTTGAGGAGTAACCTATAGAGATCCAAGACCACCCGGAGAAGGTGTTACATGAGCATGATATACTCTTGTTTTGTATGTTATGGTGGCATTATATTATAGAGGAGAGTACCTAGGAACGTGAGTTGCAGATACGTGATTAGTACCCTGATCTGTTTGGTGTTTAGCTTTTCTCTTGTAACGTTGTTTGTTTTGTAGATGTATGACATTTCTAGTTTGTGAGATGGATTTATCTTGTTAATTATTATATATTTCTCTATTTTTATAGGTATCTCCCCTTAGATAGTTTTTAGGAGGTGGTTTTTTGTTTTTTTTGGTTTCGTGTTGTTCCCCTAGTGTGGTGGTTGGGATCCTGTGGTGGTAAGAGCTTTGAGAGGTATCTGGTGAGGTGGATATTCAGATGACCCCTTTCTATTTCCTCTATATTTTGTTTTTGGATTATCTAGGATGAGTATGTTTTGAGAGGTTTCTAATTTAAGGTCTCAGATGTTCATGGATTGAACCTTGGCATGTTTCGGAACACCGAGGTGCTCAGAGGAAGCTCAGAGGGATTCAGATGTAAGATGTTGGATGTAGCAGAGGACTTCACATCATGAGAAGTTACATGATGTGAAAGAGGGTTTCATGCGATGTAATATTTTAGTGTTTTAAAAATAAAATCAAATCAAAAGGTGATATTTTTCGGCGGAAACCAACCTCAAGACATTACATGACGTGAAAGGGGATTACACATCAGGTAATCCCCCACTCCTATAATGTTTTAAGTGTTTTCCAACTACTTGAGTTGTCAAAAACTATGGTTGTAGCTTCCCAATCTCTTGTCCTAGGTGACCCATCAACCCCCTCTTTAGATATTTGGAGATCCCTTTAATGAAAATCGCTATCAGGCTTCCATCTTCGATCTGTGGTGACCTGGGTTGATCCATGGTTTTTTTCCCTTTGTTTTCTAGCGGGTTCTCCTAGTTTGATCTCATTTTCTCTCGTATCTTCTCTTGGTGCTGTGGAAGTTTCTTAACTACAGTTTTAATGATTTTTCTATTGATTTTTTTGTGCAGTTGTTCCTTGAGGTCCTTAGATGGATGCAGTTCTTGTGGGAGGAATGATTAGAGATCCATTGCGTGGTTTGTTCTCATGCAAAGAACATTGACAACCTTTTTGAGGAAGGGGATTCATTTCTTATCTATTTATTTACATGAAGTCATAGATTTAGTATGATTTATACCCTTGGATCACAATTAAATTAACATAATAATGACTTTAATAGGATTAGATAATTCGTATCAATCGCGTAGTGATGTTGCTTCTTTGTACCATGATAACAGTTTTCCTCGTGATTTTATAGATAGTGTGATATCTATGAATTTCTTGGTTTAACATGTCATTTTGTATGGAAATTGTTAAAGAATGTAAAGTTGAAATTAATTTATAATTAATTGGATAAAGTAGATTAAAGAGGCATGTTTAATTAATCCAGTTGTTGTCATAATTTGATGATAATAAAATTGATGCAAGTGTGCATGTGTAATTGATTTGTTTAATGAACCTGAATAATGATGATGTCTTTTGATAAAGGAATTAAATTCATGTTAAAATAATTAATAAATTAATTTATGATAGTTTGAGATGGCTTGTTTCTTAGGTTGCCCGTAGTTGGAACCTATGAATAATGAATCAATTAATTAAAGATGGAATAAGAACCGGTTGTATGATAAAATATAATACCATTATAGGTCCTGAGTTTCCTGTTTTATTATAAAGGCCACATGCCTTGTTATTTGGAGATGTGAGAGATCATTATGTGTGAAGGTTAGATGCCTTGCTTTAAGGCCAAGATCCTGGTTGCTATGTTTATTTCCTACTACTTGTGATGCAATGTGAGCCAGGGATGGTTGATCCTAGAGGGATATTGTGGTATGTGGTGTAAGGAGGCCCATATGTGATGTGATCTTGGGATGGATGAGTCTGGATGGCTATTGTGGTATGTGGGGAAGGGAGGCCCGAATGTGACATGAACGTGGGATGGTTAAGATTGGAGGGCTGTTGTGTTATGAGGGGAAGGGAGGCCTGGTTGTTGTGGTAGAAGTTAACACCTAGAGTGGTGAGATGCATCAGTATATGTATGTGGGTGTTGGGAAGAAAACCAGAGATGGAATAATGGTTTGAATATGGGCTTACTCATTATTATGAAAGCTGGATGCTTGTTTGAATGAGTTTCTTGGTCGATGACCATATTGTTGTTTATCTCTATTCCATTACTCAATGCTTGAGGTAGATGGTTTTAGTTAATCTCCTTACAAGAGTGGTGAATACACGTGGGGTATAACATGTGATTTCCATGTTTAGATTCTCTTGATTGGGTGATTCTATACTCCTGATATAGGTGTAAAATACTCAAAAGGTAGTTCGTCTACTCATCATGTTGAGCCCCTTGTGTTTGGTAGATTAGAATGTTTTCCTAGAATAACTGGTAATATAGAAAGTAATGTTGTTAAATAAATGAATAAATTTTTAACCCATGGGGTTGAAGATTTTTGCGATGCAATGCCGAGGTTGTAAATTCTGAGAAGCTCTGGACTTGGTTAGCTTATGCCTGGAGGGAATGGGTGTTTATTGTGATTCTAATTAAATGTAATGTGGAAATTGTTAATGGTTAATTAATTGTTAAATAATTAATTAACATAATGTAAAAATGATGAAAATGGATAAATTAATTTAATGTAACTCATTAAATGGTTGTGTTATTATAGGATATCTAGTCTTGACAGTGGTAGTTGGGAGTCCGAGAGACGTTAGCTGTAGTTGAGACTAAGACTAGGATATGTCCATAGCATGGTGGTGAGTTTTTTTTCATCATGTACTTTTTGTGTTTCTATATGATACTCCACTCCGCTGGTTAGTAAAATTGACACCCTGGGGATTCTAATCCCTAGGGGGGGTTCCCCAACATCCTAGTGGGAGGATAGATAGACGAGTACCCCCTTTGTCCCCACTATATTCTCTTAGTAGTTACTTTTCCGGGTATGTACAGTGGTTAGGTTTCCCCATATATGTGTATATATTGATATAATGGATTGTGGTTATTTCACACACTTGATTTTTAGATATAGTTTTCTAAGGACTACTATAGGTATGATGTGTATAGGCTATTATGGCTTGAGGATCCTTAATCGGTGTATGGGTTGTGATGGATTGAGGTATAATACCCGACGTATGATACACATTATGTGAGATTTGGTGGATCCTAGAAACTACCTGGTTACTTTTAGTTATGTAGATGTGGTGGTGTGTTTCATGAGGTTCATGTTGTGGTGCTTCACCCAGGTATCTGTGGGATTTCCTTTTTGAAGAGATATTCATAGGACGTGCAACATTGGGGTAGATCAGAAAACCAGTGGGGAAATGGTATTGGGGTACCCTTGATATTCTTTATTTTATAATATTATATTATATGTGATACTTCGTGAGAGTAAACATAGTGAGGTTGTGAAATTAGTATACCTGTTTATGTTATGAGTTAGTTACACTTGTTGCTCACTGTGATTTAGCATGCTTTCTTTACCTTTTACATGAGAGGCTCTGGGGAGGATCCTACTGAGTATACTATTATACTTTCCGTATGTATATATAAATTATTTTTAGGTCACGTGGAGAATGTTGGAGATAATGCAAGTTACTACTATCTTGGGGGTTTTGTAGCAGTTGTTGGGGATTCATTATCATTGTCATCTTTACTTTCTTTTGGTACTTGATGTTTTCCCTTTTAGTTTTAGTAGTTCTTGAAAGACATTACATTTTTGTACTTGGATTTTCTTTTATATTAGAGAATGAGTATGAGTTTTTTAGTATTTATCTTATCTCTATCTTCCGCATGTGTTCTCTTAGAGGGTAATGCCTCCCATATACATGCTTATTATACCATCGGTTCTAATTTCCAACCCAGGGCCTACAAGAGGCAGGACTTGGGGTTCACTATCTCTCTTCTCCCATTTTCGGCCTAGGAGGGGTACACTTTGTGGGGATGGGGTCATGACTAGGTTGGTAGGGAAACAATGTCATATGATCTTGGTGTGTGACGTAGTTAAGGGAATATTGACTAGGATATAGGATTTTAGGCCCCCCTATGATCTGATGCAAGGAATTTGAGCCTACCGAACAACCAAGTGGGGTGGCACTGCTTGCAGGGTAAAGACCTAGGAGAGGTACATGCATCATAATGACCTGTGTTATTATTTGAATTTTTTTGATTATGTGATGTTAAAATGAATTAAATAAATAATAAAATATTATTTGTGTTTGTTTGAATTCTCCCCTTCTATTATTTCAAATAAATTTTTATATAATTTTTAATTATTCATATAACCAAAAGAAAATAGTAAAATGATATTTAAGCAGACTGAGCTATTTTTTTTGAAACTTTATTGATGTTTGAATGTGTTGTTTCCTTGACTATTTAAGCATAATGAGCTATATTTGAAACTTTCCATAGTCTAAATTGGCTAGATTCTTCCATATATGAGGTATTATTCCACCAAAGAATCTATCAACCTTCCCACTATAATCCATGACAAAGCTTGAGGTATAACGGGAAAGTATAGTGAAGTTCATCTCGTAGATTCCTCATATTCATTCTCCTTCTGCTTTAGCACAAGAAAATCTTTCTCCATTCTTGTTCTCATGGAAAAACGGAAATACTTACTAATGAAGATACCTATGAACTCTTCCCACATCATAGATTCAACCTCCACTCTTGGCCTTGTGTTTTTTATCAGCTCCCACCATCGATCAAATTCACCCTCTAAACGGTAAATAGCCAGGGTGACCTTCTCATGTTCCAAACAGCAGAGCGTAGAAAATATCTTCTCGATAGTACTGATCCACTATTCAGTAATCAATGGGTCGATAGATCCACTAAATTTTGGTGGTCATTATCGCATAAAGGAATCCACAGAATTTTGTTCCCTTTGTGGTGAGATTGGTCTCTCAGCTTGATTCATATTATTTCTCATAACTTGAGTCAGTTGTTTCATCATTCTCATGAAATTTTCCATTCCAACTTCCATCATAGGTTCTTCAGTGCATGGTATGTTGCGGTCACTATTTTCATGGTTCCTCCTATTGCCCGCCATTTTATAAAAGAATAAAACCGTAGTGAGAAACTTATTTCATTTACAAATATTTTAACTATAAAGGATTTTATGTCTTACAACATCATGCATTAAACAATTACATTTCTCTATAACTACTTCATAATGATTCATAAAAAGCTTACGATTAAACAAACATATCCCCCCGGGAGTGTCGTAATAAAGAGTGCAGCAAGGCCTATTATCATGTACCCAGATATCGTGGGTTAAGCCTGAAACTCATTGTCGGAGTTTTCACTCCTAGGTACATCTGTGCGAGAGCCGCCTCTACCTGCTCTTATCCAGACAGGGATGTATTTTCTTGATAAACCACTTACTCAATACTCACCAAAATACCAAGAAGTTTTCCTATATTTAAACTTTTATATATGGTTGTTCCTAAATTTTTCATATCCTAATTGAAATAAATAACTAAACTATCCTTTGATACCAACTATGACATCCTTCCTTTTTATTATATAACTTTTCATTGGATTTTAAAAATAAAGGATCTTTAAAGTCTAGTGTCTTGAAAATCAGGAACAATAAAACATGAAAACCTAAAACACTCTTTTAAATCCCCTTAAAAATATTCTTTAAAAGCTCATCCTATATAAAATTACTTAATCTCATAACCTAGAGACATACATCAAAGGAAAGGGTGAGTTGAAGGCCCGGTAAGGGTAAACAACGGAATTAGTTTACTTGATATCAATAAGAACTTGATAAAAAAACATAACGAAATGAACAATAGAAAAAGAGGCATATCATAATAAAAAAACATGGATCATAACTTGAATATGTGGCTAAAACATTGAATTTATATATTCATAAACACATCACCAAGTTTCATCCCCAAGGGGTCATAAAAAAATTAACAAGGTTGTTCACCAAGGTATCTTGAAGCTTGTCATCTCTAGAGATTAAATTATCTAACCAACGCATTGGATAGATATCAGGGTTCACCCTTAATATGTATTTATTTTCATGTGATACACATAGATCATAATCAAACATTTCATAAATAACCCATTGAGAATAAAAAAAAATTGGTTGTGTTTCAAAATCACGACTTTTTAAAATTTCTTTAAAACTTGATCGTTATGTCATTTATAAACCCTGGAAAGGGAGTGAGGGTTATATTTATGTCAATTACAAAATAAAATATATCATTTTTTTGTTTTTATGAACACACATAGAAACAAAATAGGCCTGGTTATTCACATAAACAGAACAAGATAATTTCTTGAGAGAAAGAGACAGAAATATTGAGATGAAATTTCTGCAGGATAACGGTCATATAACATGGTTTTAAAAAACAACAAAAATAGAGGGGAAAAGAATAACCCATAAATAAATGAATCATTTTATAGTATAGGTACTTAATAAAAAGAAAGAATATCATGATGTGTAATGACATACCACATGAAAAGGAAACTTGAAAGAAAAGAGAAAATGCGATTTCTTTTACGAATATTCAATAGCCTAACGACGTCACATAAAAATTCATAAAATAAATTGATGAGATAATAAAGGGTCTCTAATAATTTTTACATGAAATTTACCATAATAAGAATATATAAGAACATACCCCCACATAATAATATAGAAATTAGAAGACATAACTTAAAGGAAATCATGAAAAAAAGAGGCGGGTGGAAGGTTCTCTTACCTTGAAGAGTGACTTCAAAAGCTCGAAGGTTGGGACCTTGGGGGCTTTAGGGAAACATTTGAGGACTCCTTGGGAGGTAAAAAGACCAGATCTTCATTGATTAGGATATTGGAATGAATTAAATGAGGGAATTCCTTGGTATTTATAGCAAAAGTGAGGGAATATTTTATTAATTTCCAAGGGATACCTCATCAGTGGAATTTGCAAAACCATGGGCTTTCCCATGGTATTGGCCGCTTGGGACACCTCATAGAATATATTACTATTAAAAAGTTGACCATAATGATTACATCATTATTACATCATTAATGATGTCATTAAATGCCTGAAACTCAAAACAGTATTTTCACTATTCACTGAAAAACAAAACATTTTATAAAAATATAATAAATTCACCATAACCTAATATTGATGCTCTAAATGCAAAAATGAACATCATTATATGAAAATAATTTTCAAAATAATTTTAATTTAAATTTTAAATAAAATCATTATTTATTCCAAATAGACAACTTTAAATCTATAACTCATTTTGTAACACCTTGAAAAAGTAATCAAGGTCCCATAAAATTATCCTACAACCATAAGAAAATAAAGTAACCATTTATGATTAAATTTTATGAAAATAAATTTCCATTTTAAATTATTAAATTAATTATAAAATTGTAAATAAAATATTTATTACATACAAAAATACCAAAACTTATACTATGATCATTTTTTTACTTTTAAGATGTCTAAATTATATTTATAAATTCATGGGTGATGTTTCTATTTTTTGGCTGATTTACTATTCATTACTATTCATAAGGGTATGTTAGTATTCATACTTTACTATTCACTAAAAAATAAGTTGATCTTATTATACTCTAAATTTTTTACTAGTCACAACTGTAGAAGACCAGTTTTTGAAAATCATTTCACATTATTAATTATTTAAAGTTTACTTAAAAATTTTAAAATTCCATTTTTTCCAAAATTCCTTAGTAATATGGAACTACAAATTCATTCTACGTTTATTAGGATATTTGAAATTCACTAACATTTCCATTATAAGAAATAAAATTTTATTTATAGAAAAGGTTTACACAAGTAACTAATGTCACATTACATATCCCCTTATAACACCTATATAATACCTAAGTGTAAGGTGTGATATGGTGATAGAATCTTTGGGTGACTTAGACAACAATTCTTGAGTGGTGATTTCTATCAACTTGAACTTCTCTCGTACGCGACTCTATTCAAGCTTCACATTTTGGATTTTGGCTTGGGATTGGTCCAGAGCAATGCCTAGTGATGCAACCTCCTTCCCATGCTCTGACAGATGGGCTTCATATGGCCCGACTCAACTAGATGAGGCCATCAACTATTATTTATGTATAAATTAACCAAGATCACTTGTATTTATATACAATATTTGTAACGTTAAGAGTTTAGTTTTCAACTGTCATATTGACCAATGGTCATATAACAGTCAAAACCCAACGATCTCATTTAATTATACTTACTTCATTAATTAAAGGATATAGTTTTTGAATATAAAATAACACACAAATTTTGGAAATAAATATTATTAAAAAGTTTTGGTCATTACACTTACCATATAGAGCTTCATAGGGTGCCATTGGAATTCTCGAGTGGAAGCTATTGTTTTAAAAGAACTCAACTAAAGGGAGATGTTGATCCCCTCCACATTTAAATTCCATTGAGAAAGTTCTCAACATATCCTCGAGTGTTTGAATAGTCCTTTCAAATTGGTCATTAGTTTGGGGGTGATAGGTTGTACTAAAATTCAATTTAGTACTCAGAGCATGTTGAAGACTTCTCGAAAAATTTTATGTAAAACATGGATCATGATTAGATACAATAGAAAGTGGAACTCCATGTAGCCTTACCACTTCTGTCACGTAAATCCTGACAAGTTGATCAAGAGGTAAATCTTCCCGAATAGTGATAAAATGGGCATTCTTGGTGAGATAGTCCACAATAACCCATATCGCATTATTTCCTTTGGAAGTTCTTGGGAGACCAGTGACGAAGTCCATAGTGATATTGTCCCACTTCCATGTTGGTATGGGTAGTCCTTAGAATACCCCTTTAGGATGTTGACACTCTGCCTTCACTTGCTGACATACCAGGCACCTTGAAATGTAGTCAATAATCTCTATTTTCGTATTATCCCACCAATAATGATCATGAAGGTCCCTATACATTTTCTTACTTCCAGGATGTATAGAGAAAGTAGAGCTATGATCATCATCCATCACCTCCTTATTTATTTCTGGAATATATGGAAGACATAGTCTTCTATGAAATTTTAGTAATCCTTCTTGATCACTATTCAACTCATGAAACTTCCCATCCTTCACAGCCTCAAACTTTTCTATAACAAAGGATCATATTTTTTATCTTACTTGATCTTCTCTAGTAATAACAGTTGAGAAATCATTTGGGTTAGGGTTGATGATGTACCTTCCCTTCTAATTCCCATGTTCAGCTTTACTAGGTCATTGATCAAAGGATCTCCTTGAATCCTCATCATGGAAAAAACAACTGGGTCTTTCCTGCTTAATGCATCAGCGACTTTGTTTGCTCTTTTGGGATGATAATGAATTGAACAATAATAGTCTTTGAGAAGTTCCAACCATCTCCTCTGCCTCATGTTAAATTCCTTTTGTGTGAAAATATACTTCAAACTTTGATGGTCTGTGTATATATCACATTTCTCCCCATATATATAGTGCCTCCATATCTTCATAGAAAAAACTACCGCAACCATCTCTATATCATGCGTAGGATAGTTCTCTTCATGAGTCATGAACTAACGAGATGCATAAGCAATGACCTTGACATTTTGCATGAGGAATCACCCAATACCTTTCACAGATGAATCACTCAAAATAATGAATCCTTCTCCACTTGAGGGAAAAATTAACACGGGTGCAGTAACCAATCTCTTCTTCAGCTCTTGAAAACTTTTCTCACACTCCTTTGTCAAGATGAACTTGACCCCTTTTCAAGTTAACTTGGTTAATGGATTAGAAAGTTATGATTTTTTTTACAAACCTCTTATAATATACCCCTAATCCATGAAAACTATGAATATCTATTATTATTGTAGGCTGAGGCCACTCCTCTTCAGCTTTTGTCCTTGCAGGGTCAATTGTGATTCCTTCATTGGTAACAATGTGACCCAAGAAAGAAACTTGTTGTAACCAGAATTTATATTTTCTAAACTTCCCACAAAGCCTCTCCTTTCGTAGAGTTTGAAAAATAACCCTTATATGATCCTCATGCTACTCAAAACTTTTGTAATATATCATAATATCATCAATAAAAACTACCACAAAGTTACCAAGGTAGTCCTTAAAGACTATATTCATCAAATCCATAAAAATAGAAGGTGAATTAGTCAGTCTGAAGGGAATAACAACAAACTCATAATGACCATATCTTGATCAAAAGTCGGTTTTTGGAATATCTTCTTTCATCACCCTCAATTGATGATAACCAGATTGAAGATCAATCTTAGAGAATAATTGAGCCCCTAAAAGTTAGTCAAATAAGTCATCAATTCTTGGAAGAGGTTATTTGTTCTTCACTGTGATCCCGTCCGGTTCTATATAATCGATGCATAGCCGCATTGATCTATCCTTCTTCTTCACAAAGAGAATATGTGCTCCCCAAGGAGACACACTTGGTCAGATAAAAACCATCTCCAAAATATCTTAGAGTCATTTATTTAACTTCTCTATCTATACATTTTCCATCCTATATGGGGTATTTGATATCAGATGGGATCTAGGTATGAGTTCAATGGAGAACTCTACCTCTCTTTCTAGGGGAGGTCTGGGTAACTCCTCGGAAAATATGTGAATGTATTCCTAGATTATTGGGACATTTTCTATCCTCAAACTCTCATTTACTTCTACTTATTCACCGATAAACTTTATAAAGAAGGATATAGGAGGTTTTTCTAGAAAAATATCAGGTTTAGATATCTCTCATTAGAAGATAACTCTTGGTTTTCCATTCAAGACTACTGTGATTTCCTTCCTTCTATATTTTATCTTAGAAATATACTTTGTGAGACAATCTATACCTAGTATAATGTTGAATTCTATCATTGGAATGACTACTAGATTTGCGATAAGATTGTGCTCACTAAAGTAAATACTAGAGTTTCTAAACACTTATGATGCTTGGATAATCCACAAGGAGTCTTGAATAATAAGTCTACTTTTAGAAAATTGGGGGTTGATTCTATATTCTTGGAAAATATGGAGGAAATGAAGGAATGTGTAGAACCAGAATCAAACAAAGTACTTTTTAGATTTGAGAGAGAAAAAAAAGAGCACCTGCCACCACATCATTTGGCACTTCAACTTCATCTATAATGTTTTAAAAGGTACGGACTTTTTCCCTTGGTTGTTGTTGAGGCTGATGGTGATTCCCCTCTACAGCCCTTGAATTTGGACAGTGATTGGTAAAGTGCCCAATTTGTCCACACTTATAGCATTGGACACCAGGTAGGGCCTGCACAATCTTTCCCTTTTCATTAGTGTTGGGAAGTTGTGTCTTCACCTCACTATGGCAATTCCTCACAATGTGGTCATCTCTACCACACTTGTAGCACTTCCCACTCCCAAGCAGGTAGTTCCCCAAATGCTTCTTCCCATATTTATTATATGTTGGATGTTGTACTTTCTTTCCTCCTTAACCTTGATCAATGCTCCTCCCTAAGCTTATCTCCATCGATATTTTCTTGTCATTGTATTTATGAGACCATTGAATCTCACCAAACTACAGTTCGACTTTCATTGCACTTTGCACGATCTCCTCATAGCTATCATAATCTCGGTTGGCTAGATTCTTCCACAGATGACGTCTCAGTCCACTGAAGAATATATTAACCATACCATTTGGATCCATGACAAAGCTTGAGGTGTAATGTGAAGGCCTTGTATGTTTTATCTCGTAGCTTCCCACAAATTCATTCTCCTTCTGCTTCATCATGAGAAACTCCTTCTCCATTCTTGTTCACATCGATTGAGGTAAATACTTATTGATAAATATCCCTTCGAACTCTTCCCACTCTATAGCTTCAACTTACACTCTTAGCCCTGTGTTTTTAATTAGTTCTCACCACTGATCAACTTCTACCAATGAGTGATAAACAACCAAGGTAACCTTCTCTTGTTCAGAACATTAGAGCCTAAAAAAGATCTTCTTGATAGAGCTGATCCACTATTCAGCAATCAATGGGTCGGTAGATCCACTGATGGTTGGTGGTCATTAACGCATAAAGGATTCAACATAAATTTGTTAACTTTGTGGTGAGATTGGTCTCTCATATTGATTCATGTTATTTCCCATAACTTGATTTAGTTGGTTCATTATTCGCATGAAATTTTCCATTTCGGCTTCCATAGGGGGTCGTCAGCAAATGGTCCATTGTGGTCACCATTTGCACAGTTCCTGCTATTTCCTACCATTTTATAAAATAATAAAACCTTAGTGAGAAGATTATTTCATTTATGAATCTTTTAACTATAAAGAATTTAATGTCTTAAAACTTCATGCTTTAAACAATTACATTTCTCAATAAATCCTTCATAATGATTCATAAAAATCTTATGATTAACAAAACATATCCCTTGGGAGTGTCTTAAGAAATAGTGCAGCGAGGCCTGATATCAGGTACAAGGATACTGCGGGTCAAGCCCAAAACTCCTTGTTAGAGTTTTCACTCCTAGGTACATCAGTGCGAGAGCCTCCTCTTCCTGCTCATATCCAGACAGGGATGTATTTTCTTGATAAATGACTTGCTCAATACTCACCAAAATAACATGAAGTATTCCTATATTTAAAATTTTCTATAGTTTTCTTCCTAATGTTTTAATAGCCTAATTTCCATAAATATATAAACTTTCCTTTGATACCAACTATGGAATCCCACCTTTTAAACATAACTTTTCATTACATTCAACAAACAGAGGATCTTTAAAGTCTAGTGTCTTGGAAACCAGGAATAATAAAACATGAAAACATGAAACACTCATTTAAATCCCATTGAAAATCTTCTTGAAAATTTCATCCTATGTACAATTACTACATCTCAAAACCTAGAGACATTGATCAAAGGAAAGGGTGAGTTGAAGGCCCAGTAAAGGTAAACAAGGGAATTCGTTCACTTGTGATATTAATAAGAACTTGATAAAAAACATAAAGACATGATAAATGGAAAAAAGAGGAATATCATAATAAAAATAACATTAATCATAACTAGAATATGTGGCTACAAAATTTCATTTAGACATTCATGAACATATCCCCAAGGTTCATCGCCAAGGTGTCATAAAAATTTTACCATTGTTATTCACCAAGGTATCATGAAACATGTCAACTCTAGAGATTAAATTCTTTTCCAAATACATTTGAGCGCTATCAGGGTACAACCATAATATTTATTTATTTTTATGTGATACACATATATCCTAATCAAACATTTCAAAAATAACCCAAAGAGAATAAATGAAATGGTTTTCATTTCAAAATTGTGACGTTTTAAAAGTGCTTAAAAATAAGATCATTATGTCATTTATATCTCATAGAGAGGGAGTTAGGGTTATATTTATGTAAATTACAGAATAAAATAGATCAATTTTATGTATTTATGAATACCCCTGAAATTGAAAATATGTTTGTGTATTTACATAAATAATACAAAATAATTTCTTAAGAAAAAAAGAGAGAATTTGGGATGAAAATTCTGCAGAATAATGGCTATATAACATGGTTTTAGAAAACAATGAAAAGAGAGGGTACAAGTGTCAACTACTTGTAAATAACTCATAATATAGTATGGGTACATAATAAAAATAAATAATACCATGGTATGTATATTTTAAGGAAATACCATATGAAAATGAAACCTGAAGGAAAAGAGAAGATTTGATTTCTTTTACGAAAATTTGGCAGTCTAACGGTGTCACATAAAAATTTAGAAAATTAGTTGATTAGAGCGGAAAGGGTATATAATTGAATGAAAATGAAATGTGAAGTAATAATGATATAAAATAACATACCCTCACATAATAAAATGGAAACTAGAATAAATAACATAAAGGAAGTCATGACTTAAAATAGGAGGGTGAAAGGTTCCCTTACCTTGAAGAGTAACTTCGAAAGCTTGAAGTTTGGGACCTTGGGGGATTTAGGGCACCTTCGGAGGACTTATTGGGAGGTAAAAATACCATATATTCAGTGAGGATGAATTTGGAATGAATGAAATGATGGACTGTCTTGGTATTTATAGCAAATGTAAGGGAATATTTTATTAATTTCCAAGGGACACTTCATCGGTGGTATTTGCAAAACCATGGGCTTGCCCATGGTATTTTCCACTTGTGAAACATCATATCATATCTTACTATTTGCAAGTCAACCAGAATTATTACATCAATATTACATCATTAATGATGTCATTAAACACCCGAAACTCAAAACTGTATTTTCACTATTCACTGAAAAACAAAACATTTTATAAAAATCTCATAAATTGACCCTAACCTAATATCGATGCTCTGAATTCAAAAAATGAACTCCATTTTATGAAAATAGTTTTCTAAATATATTTAATTTAATTTTTAAATAAAATAAATATTTATTAAAAAACAACTCTAAAACTATAACTTATTTTGTAACACCTTGAAAAAGTAATCAAGGTCCCATAAAATTATCGTATAACTATAAGAAAATAAAGTTACAATTTAGAATTACATTTTATGAAAATACATTTTCATTTTAAATTATTATATTAATTTTAAAATTTTAAATAAAATATTTATGACCGAAAAAAATAACAAAACTTATACTATGATCAATTTTCACTTTTAATATGTCTAAATTGTATTCATACATTCATAGGTGAAGTTTCTATTTTTTTGGCCGATTTATGATTCATTACTATTCATTAAAATTCATAAGGGTATGTTACTATTCATACTTTATTATTCACCAAAAAAAGTTGATCATATTAGACTCTAAATTTTTTAATGATCACAACTGTAGAAGACTATTTTTTTAAAATCATTTCACATTATTAATTATTTAAAGTTTACATGAATATTTTAAAATACCCCTTTTACAAAATTCATCAATAATATTCATCCTATATTTATACAGACTTTTTAAAAACACAAATTTTTCCATAATAAGAAATAACAATTTTATTTATACCAAGGGATTACAAAATGTATCTAAGGACTCATTACATTGCTCCTTATAAGAACTGCATAGGAACTAAGTGTAAGGTGTGCTATGGTTATAGAATCATGGGGCTGCTCAGACAAAATTTCTCAAGAAGTGATTTATATCAGCTTGAACTTCTCCATTAGGTGATTCCGTTCAAGATTTACATGTTGAAGCTCAGGTTGGGCTTGGTTCAGAGAAAAACCCAAAGATGCTACCTCCTTGACAAGATCTGATAGATGGGCTTCGTATGGCCCGAGTCTATTGGATGAGGCCATCAACTCTTTTTTCTGTATTAATTAACCAATATCACTTGTATTTATAAACAATAATTATAACTTTTAATCGTGTAGTTTTCAATGGTCATATTGACCAACAGTCATATAACAGTCAAAATCCAACGATATCACTTCATTAATTAAAGGATATGAAATAACACACAAATTTAGGAAACAAATATTATTCAAAAGTTTGGGTCGTTACACTTGGGGGATTTGTTAATAGACTTAATGGGAGACTAAGAGAGGGTTGGACATGAAAATGAGCTTCGTAGTGAATGAAATGGAGTAGAGGGGGGAGAATTTATAGCAAAATGAGGAGAATTGTATATTAATTTCTAAATATAGACATTTGAAATCTTGGTTGTGGAAAATGAAATACCATTGGATTACTCATGGTTTTAGATCATGATTTTTGGACATTTAAGAAGGTTTTTTGACTTGAATTTGTGAGAGAAATAAAATATAAATTTTAACATTACATTGGGTATGGGAAAGTAATTTTTTCAATTTTTTTTAAAAACATTAATTTCTCTTCTAAATGTTGGAAGGTTATTTATAGGCTTAGAAAATCATTTAATTCGTTAAAATGCATTATATTAATAAAATATCTTGTATTTTAGTCTTGTATTCACTTATATTTATTATTAAATTTCTATTACATATTTATGAAGTCATAAAACATACTCAAAAATGAAAAACTGTAATTTATATTGACTAAAAGATCAAATATTTTAGAAAATTCTAAAAATTTCACCCTAACTTAATTTCAACGTGATGATTTCAAATACGATTGGAGTTCACTTTGATAAGGACCATCCATGATGAAGAATTATTGATTGCATTCCTTGAACGAGACCAGAGAAGATGAGCATGCTGCTAGAAATTTATCACTTTATGTGTATCTAAAATCCAGATTATTTAAGAGAAAGATGAGAATGAGGTATGAAAATCACTTTCCCTTCCCGATTTAGATTGAATAAATTCTGATTATTAAGGGGAGAGTTTGTTAAGTTGGAAGATAACTTGAATGGGGAACATTCTTGTGCAAGAATGTTTCTGATGTGTTTGATGAGATTAGTGTGAGTCCGTAGTTTCTTGAAAATCTGATTTTAAATCCCCTGGAAAGAGAAAATTGAGTTGGTATCACATGTTAGATAGTTTTACAGACAATATTGATCTTTAGGCTAATCGCTATTGTTTTCTATAGAGTAGATCTTTCACGTCGAGGAGGAAGAAGAATAAAAGGATGATGGGAAGTAGGCACAAAGTCCTATCCTGTGATATCTCTATATCATAGAAGAAGAGTAAGAAGAAAAGAGTATCGCAAGGATGAAACTAGTGCTACCCTATCCATGATATGAGTGTCGAGGATCTTTAAGATCAATGATGAAGAAGACAATAAAAAAATATTTGGTGTCCATACATGTTATTCATTCAATATCATAAGACAAATTAACAATCGAATACCTGTACTTGAGGAAGAATAATGCATGTTATTGTCTCTTCCTTATTTATTACATTACATGTGGTGTTGTGTGTTGGGAATGCATAAACGGGTATATATATCTTAACTCAAACAAAGTTTTTAATATCAAGATGGGATAATTAAAAGATTACAATTTAATAAAAAGGTCACACTGATTCACCCTCACCCCCCCACAGAGTGACTACACGATCTACTAGGCACTTCATTGTTTATATTTTTCTATGCATACAGCCTAATGGATAACTACAAGGTCCTCTCAAAGGATACCTGCAATTACTCATTATTTATTCATGTTATTTATTAGTATTTTTATGGTTTGAATTTTCAAAGAAAAAAATAACGGGAGATGGTATGGGGGCTAGTTTGTGATTGATTCATGAAAAATTAAACAATAAATTAAGTATAATTAAATGAGAATGTCAGCAAGAATGTTTTTGATCCTTAGAAAAAATTTAACAGCTCCCTTAATTGTTAAAATTTATTTATTTTATCTTTATTAAATTATTGAATTAAAAAACTAATCGTTCGATCATATTCTACAATTTAAAAGTGCGAGGGATTAGTATGCTCAAAGTACCCTAAAAGCACACCAACCACTTACTCTTCCATGGTGAATGAGTAAGAAAACTCCTCAACCAAGAGCATGAACCTACTCAATTATTTGACTCCATAATATTACATTAATCTCCTAGCTCACTCAACTCCGTTGTATGTTGAGAGAGCCAAGAGAAGGAAGTACAAATTATTTAAATAGTAAAAGTAGAAAAATTGTGAGTAAAATAAGAAGCGAAGAGCAACAACTATTAATTCAATTCTCCAAACTACTCAGTTCCTTACTCAAAAATAAAACAAAATATTGAAAATATTGATAAAATAAAACATGAAAAGAACATACCTGTTGGATTTGGTGGTGAAGAACCAACTAATTTGTACTTTATGGTAAATTTGTATTCATGTATTCGAATATTAATAAATACCTTATCATATCTTGATTATTATTCTGCGTGACAATACATGTGATAATGTCTTAAGGATAGTTGTTTCACTAAAGGGTCATAGTAGATCCCTACTATGATGAGAATCTAGAAGTTCCATAACAATATTCTTGAATATATGTTCTATGACCAAATTAAGTTATTTGAGGGACACAAATAATACAGGTCATTATGGGTGAGGACTCATAAAACTTTGAGGCACCTTCTCATGGTGTGCTCCCTTGGTAATATCTAGGATGATATTATGAGAATGAGACCCGCCAGTAGGAAATCCACATTTCATAGTGTCATTGGATGTTCCTATTTGTAGATGTGTGTATTGGTCCTTAGGCTTTATAATTTTTATTAATGGATATTAAAACTTGCGCACTTAGATGTATTTATGAAAACTGTGATGACACACTATTCGCAGCAAGGTAGGATATATTGGTTGTGTCACATGTAATATTGTATTTATTGATAATGCAAAAATGATTTTTCATCTCTATTCCATGATGGAAGTTGATATCTCAAGCCCTTTTATGGAATTTATATAGCCTAAATAAATCCATTTCCACAGTGAGGAATGGGAGAGTTCAATTATGGGAAGTCAAGAAAGAATAATCGATCACATGGGTTGATGGCACTAGAATGAAACCCACTTGATTCAAGATATCGAGACAAAGGGATTACATTACACGGTAAGCATTCATAGGAGGTAAAACATCATTATGGTGTTAACTTCTTTCTCTATTGGGGTCTTCGTGCGTTTCTAGATTCTAACATTGGACTTTAGGTAGGCTACTAATGATGTTACTGAGAAAGAGGCCTAGAGAGTCACACACTAAGTGTGTCCAACTATCCCAGTTAAATATTCATTTAACAAGCTGAATAAAGATTATTCCTGATTGTGGTTTAATAATTATTTATGAATTCCTGATCACATTTATTTTGACAATAGTTATCCGAGAGAATATATTGTGGGTGAAATAATATATTTATTAGGAAGAAGTGCAGTGAAATTTATTTAGGAAATAAATAGTCATTATTCAAGGACTAATAAATGTGGCGGAGGAAATAAAGAAAAAGAAAAAAAAGTACATGCCGTGTATAATAATATACATTCCATGTATTTTTTATGGGGATATGTGAGAAATAATAATATTTATTTAATTAAATAATATTAGGTTTAATTCTTTGGGCGCATGTCAAGCGATAATAATAATAGTAAAATTTTATTATTAGAAATGGGGTATTACTAAGAATTAAATGAAATGAATAAATTTCCTTGAGAAATTAATTCATTTTATTATTCTAAATAATATAAATCCCAAAAACATTATTCTTATTTAGATCTATCCATTCTTTATGGTTTTTCACAATGGATCTAAAGAAACCTCTCAAGCCAAGAGAGAATTCATTTCCTCCCAGAACACTCTCAAGTTACAAGAGAGATCCTCCACCAGATCAAGGAGAGTGATTTGGAAGTGGATTTTAAGTCGATTGAAGGAGAACATCACAAGAAAAGGATATTATGTGTTAGCACCTAGAGATCCATTCTACGACGTCTAGAGATACATGGATCACATGTGAATCACTGCTAGAGGAAGCCTACACTAGGCTTCTACGATGCAACGACGGATCACATTGGATCGTGAGAAAAAAACATCAATGGAAAGAAAATTCCATCAAGGTAATTATTTTATTTTAATTAAATTAATTATAACCAACATATGATGATCCTCTCCATCGTTCTGTGACTTCCCTCTTTCCTTTCTGTTCTTAATTATATTCTAAAGATTCGGCATTTTATCATCATGATGAATATTAGATTGATCGTTGTTTATAGTAAAATTAAAGTTGTGTGCACTCATCCACATGCTTTCTCTATGCCCAGAACCTCTAATACCTGCACCCTTCGGATCAACCATGAGGTTAGATCTCTATATCCATGGAGAGAGAGAGAGTATGGGGGAAAAGAAGTAGCACAATAGAAACTCAGAGAGAAAACTAAGGAAAAATTTGGAAAATAATGAAATATAAAATGAAACAACAGTCCCAAGGTTCAGGTTTCTTCTCTATAGTTCCTTCATCCCCTATTTATAAGCAAACCCATCATCTCAATTCCCTCTCGAAACCAGGGAATAAATTTACAAGAAAATTTGTGTCTGTACCAGCTTGTGTGAATGAATCCACCTCTACTCGATCATCCCTCACTACAACATCTTCCTCCATGTGGAGGTTCGAATTCAACCCCTAAAGAAAAATAATCCTTATGGTGTGTACTTCCCTTGGTCGAGCTCCACCTAACATATTTTACAATCTATGGTTGGGGCTTAGAGAAGAAAAAATTGACAGCCTTACTTCCCTACCTCATAGATCAGTGGAAATCAGTGCAAGGGTTTTCTTGAACTTACTGCATACCTGCTAGATTTGAAGAGCTTAGTTTCACAATTAGGCTGGATCGTGGGTATTTAATTATACCTGGGATTGGGCCAACTATTTGGATTTTCTCTAGATATGGAAGAGATCTGAAAAATAGTGGTCTTCAGATCTAGACTCGGGTGGATCTGGCTATGTATCGGGTCTTCTGCTCGAGCTATGGTCCCTGCTTTGGGTAAAGGGGTTATTGTGAACACCTAGTGGGAAGCTAATCTGGTGACAGATAGATGAAGGAACAAGATACAATGGATTTCATGGAAGTCACTCTGTATGCATAAAATAGGTGGCGAAATGGGATTTTGGGACCTCCATCTATTTAATGACACACTTTTGTCCAAACAGGGGTGGTGCCTCATGTTTTATCCATCTTCTCTCTATGCGCAGATTCTTCATGAAAAATATCCCATCCACTCGGATTTCTAGAAATCCTCTCTTGGACCTCGCCCTAGATTTCTATGGAGAAGTATTTGGGGATCAAAAAACTTACTTAATAGAGGGTTGGGTTAAAGGATTGGGGATGGTTTTAATGTTAAAATTTGGACTGATCCCTGTTTAATTGATAAAGATGGTATGCGGGCTACTTCCCCATACTTCCATGGCTATGAGAATGCCATTGTTCGCAGCTTATTTGATGATCATGGGACTGGGTGGTGTATGGATAAAATCAATTCTTGGTTCAATGAAAGGGACAAAAGAATTATTCTAAGCATCCCCTATGTGATGGATGCGAGGAAAGACTATTTATTTCAGAGCAATGAAATTTCTGGATCCCATATGGTGAAGTCGGGATATAGGCTCACTCTTGATGCTCAGGTTGAGGAAAGGGAGGGGCTTTGGAAAACTCTGTGGAAATATAATTTCCCCTCTAAAATATGCTATTTATGGTGGTAGTTTTGTACTGGTATACTTCCCACCATGGAATTCCTCACCTTCCTCCATGTTACGAGTTATAATCATTGTCCCCTTTGCAAGAGTGTTCTAGAAATCCTCTACATACGATCATCCAGTGCCCAGGGGAGGAAGAGATCTAGATTTCTTAGGGCTCAGTTAAGGATCTTTGGTTGGACACGGCACCAAACCTTCCAATTTTTTTGATGTCGTGGCCTTCTTCCTTCACTACTGATAAATTTACCTCATTGTGTATCATGGATTGGATCATCTGGGTTTGACGAAATGACTTCATCTTTAATCACACAGCAAATTCTTCCAAGTTTTGGATTGAACAGTCTACCTCCTGGATTGAGGGGTGGAATCGAGACTCTGGTCATCATGGGATCATTGGCATTCACAGAATTGTTTCATTATGCTGCCCTCCCTCAGAAGGGATCCTTAGGATTAATGTTGATGCGTCTCTCTCCAAGGATAGATTTTTTGGAATTGTACTTTTTTCACGGGACCATCATGGACAAATCATTGCTACCAAACATGAATCACACCACGATCTCTGGGAGCCCATTGTTTCTGAAACCTTTTTTGTTCTTATTGGGATGACTTTTGCAAAATATTTTGGATGGAAAGCTATCCACATTAAAGCGGATTGTCTCACCCTCATCAATGCTATCGGGATTAAGGATGGCCTTCAATATTTTGGCTCCCTCATTAGAAAAATCTAGTCTCTCAGTCAAAGCTTCATAGCATGCTCTTTCTCTTTCATCAAAAGGGAAGGTAATGAAGCAGCCCATCATCTGGCTTCCTTTAGCCTTTCCGGTGTGAATCATCTCTGGCTTGATCATTTTGCATCATGGTTGTATGATTTTGTTTCTATTGATCTCTATGATTAATATATCATCTTCCTTTGTCAAAACAAAAGATGGGTAATGCTTAATGAAATCTACATTAGGTGGGATCTAGTATTAGGGTAGTTACAATGTTCTAGGTAAGGGTGTAATTTAGGCCCGACTTGGACCAGGTGGGGCCAGGCCGTAATGAGCCTCCAAAAAACCGGGGCACGAATCACTATTTGCGTTGGGTTGGATCGGGCTACATCGGGATTTTCGGGTTGGGTCATGAGCCGGCCCTTGAGAGATAGTGTAACGACCCAAAGTTTCATTAATGTAAAATCCCTCTTGATCCAGTTAAATGTTTATTTATGAAAAAAAATGTTTTTATAAGATTTCAACTTCTTTAGTTTTATGTTAAGATTTGTGACCGTTACTTTTATAGTCGTTGAACAGTGATCATCTGAGTAGTATAAATATAAGGCTTTAACGAAACCATTTCTACTAAGACAAAGGAAGCGATGGCCTCATCCAGTAGAATTTCCCCTTACGAAGCCCATTTGTCGGAGCTCGGAAAAGTGGTGGTGTCTTTGGGCTTTGCCCTTGACCAATCCCAAGCTGAGCTTCATCAAGTCAAGCTCGAACGTGATCGTCTACGGGAAAAATGGAAGTTGATAGAGATTACCACTTGAGCGATGTTATCCGAGCAACCCCAATAGTCTGTCACCATCGCACACCTTACCCTTAGGTCTTATGCGGCTATTTTAAGGGTTTATGTAACAAATAAGTATCACCATGTTCATGTACATTATTTTTTTGTATATAATAATGAATATAATTTTTTTGATACATTGTAATTAGTTTTTAAAGTACAAATGGTGTTTTTAGTTATTATTTAATTAAGAATTATATTTTATTAAATTAAAGGATTTTTGAATTAAAAAATATTTTAATAAAATATTATTATTAATATTAAATTAATTTTTATTAAATATAAATGATCTTATAATTTTATGAATACAATTAAAATTTTTATTAAGGTTTGAAAGCCATTTCTGTCAAAACCCGTGAATTTTTTATAAATGTCGGTTTTTTATTTTAAAAGTGAAAATTCACATATTTAAAAAATTATTTAGATAAAATAAATATTATTTTTGGAATCAGGACGTCGAAATTATCCAACGGTGAATTTTTCATAATTTTCTGAGACAGTCAAATTTTTGGGTGAAAATTAAATACCATTTAAATATATAATGTGTTTTATGACATCATAATGACCCAATGGTGATGTTATAAAATACCATAATCCTTATGTTCGGCCAATATGTGTTTTATAATTAAAATAATGAGGTTTTGGGTTTGTTTGACTTACTTTTCAAAGCATTAATGGAGCCCTCAAGACTTATTCAACACTTTTCCTTTTTAAATTAATTTCCATGGGAGTGTGACTCACCTCCACATAAGAAACCCTAATTTTTTAATAAATTCGGACCTTGGACTTGTAAAATATTGTTTTCCTCTTTCCTTTTCCAGAAACCATGGGCAAATACCATGGGATGGTTTGTGGTTTGGATTATTTTAATATAAGGGGTCCCAAACCTAAATAATAAAGAATTATCTCACCTTTCCTATATAAACCCACCCAAGCTCCCACTTCCTCCTCACTCAAAGACCTTGAAGTTCGTCAAACCTCTTCCCTACTCTCTCTATAATCCTCTCAAGGTGCCCCAAGCTCCCAAGAAGCCTCTCCCAAGCCTCTCTCTAGCCTTTGGAAGCACACTTCCAAGTAAGGGGTTTTCTTCCTTTCTCATTTTTGTCAATTTTCTTTAAGTTTTATTTCCCTTTTAATTTCAATTATGAATGTTGGGGTATGGATTCTCACCTCTCCCATACTGCCCTCTTATTGTTTGAATGATGGGATACCCCTTTCTCTCTCATTAAAAGCCTCCCATGTACACCCATTACTATGCCGAAATTCTGAAAGAAACCTTTTTCTCCTCTTTTATATTCAAGCAATACTTTTGTATCATTAATCTAAATTCCTTTTCAATTGTTGGGACATGTATATAAATGACTTCCTTACTGTGCATTACATTTAAATTTGATGAGGAACCCATTTCTCTCTCATCAACCTTTTTTATGAATTCTTATGTCACGCCGTTACGCTGCCGAAATCACACCGATTTTCTAAGCCAATATCATTGTGTAGTGAATACCATGCCCATTTCCCCATCAAGGGTATTCACCTTTACGCACATTTACTTATTGATTATAAAGTTTCATGTATGAATTCCACATCCCTTTATCGTGGAATAAATGATTATTTTTTATGAATCCATGTTTTATGATCCATGTGGCACACTTATGCATTAAATGAAATGTTTAAGAAGGGTGCGCCCTTTATAGCGCTCCAATGCATTGGGTAAAGTATAGTATCATGATACTTCATGTGCAATGAGTGTTTACTCATGCTAATTCAAGTGCACCGAGGGTTTACTCGTGCTTCAAGTGCAATGAGGGTTTACTCATGCTCCATGTGCAATGAGCCTTGGCTCATGCTAATTCAATGTTAAGTGTTGTTTCCACATTTCCATGTTATTGTTATCATGCTTTATCATGCCTTTATGTTCATGTTTCTATTATGCTCTATTGATATGTATATTGCCTAACATGTATTTCACTCCTCATGTTATTCATTGTTTACTCCCTTACTGGGCTTTATAGCTCACCCTTTTCTTATGCATGTCCTCAGGTTATCCCATGCAATGCTAAGTACGAAGGAATGTAGTGGTCATGTAAAGGAAGTCTTCAATAAAGATGTTGTATTTCAAGTTTAAAGTTTTTATGTAATGATCCTAAGCCCCAAAGACACTAAACCTCTCGATCTTCTTTGTTGGATCAAGTGAAGTTTTATGTAATAAAGCATGTTTAAGTTGTAATAAAAAGCAGGGTTGTCATAGTTGGTATCAGAGGATAGGTTTAGTTATTTTTGGGATTAGGAAACCCTAGTAAAGCCTTAGACACAAGACTAATCATAATAAAAACATCCCTATGTTTTGGTAAATACTAAGTAAGTGGTTTATCAAACAAATACATCCCTGTCTGGATACGAGCAGGTAGAGGCGGCTCTAGCACAGATGTTTCCTAGGGGTAAAACCCGAAAACACCGCTTTGAGCTAGACTAGAACGGGAACTGGTGCACGACAACGGGCCTTGCTGCACTCTTGGTTACGACACTCCCGGGGGATATGTTTTGATAAATTCACAATCTTTGTATGAACCCTTATTAAGGGAAAAATGCCCCTAAGAATATATGTTAGAAGGAAGATCATGAAAAGCCTAGATTGAATCCTGTAGACTCATGAGTTAAAGAGATTAAAGTTTATTTATAAGTCATCAACTTTTGTCTTTGGATTACCCTTTATGTGTTACCCCTAACTTTCCTTTTATTCCAGCCAATGGCCGGTAATAAGAGAACTCGGGCTAACAACCGTTGTGAAGATCAGTGTGATGATTTTACTTATGAGATGCCCAATCCAATGGGAGCGGGAATCGTGAACTTTGTCACGCTTCTCTCTCAGCTAACTCAAGTTTTGAATAGAAACACTGGTCAAGAGGAACGTTCAACCCCTCCTAAGAAAGAACAAGTCGCTATTGAAAGCTTCATGAGACAAAGGCCTCCTACTTTTAGTGGATAATCCGATCCCATGATTGCTGAACAATGGATCAACTCCATTGAAAAGATATTCTCCATCCTCCAATGCTCTGAAAAAGAGAAGGTTCTACTGGCGGCTTATCGTATGGAGGGTGAAGCTGATCAATGGTGGACATTGATCAAAAATATGAAGCCTGAGGAGGAGATCAAGGCTTTGGAATGGAAGGTATTCCGGAAGATTTTTTCGATAAATATTTTCCACGCACCCTCCATCTTACGATGGAAAGGGACTTCCTTTCCCTCAAACAGAAAGATGAAGAATCTGTGGGAGCGTACGAGGCAAACTTCACAAGGCTTGCACGATACGCTTCCAGATTTGTCGTTACCCCCGAATGTAAGGTTGACCGCTTCTTTGGTGGGCTGAAGCCTAGCTTGCGGAAAGCATTAGCGATCCGTGACTTCGACAGCTATGAGGAAATTGTCTGATGTGCCCTCAAGGTTGAAATGGAGATCGGAGAATCACATGGGTATCATGGGGACAAGAAGCGTAAGGTGGACTTCAATGCTGGTGGTCCTATGGATAAATCCAACGGCGCTAAGAAATTCCAGCACCCCACTTTCCAAAAGTGTAGAAAGAATCACCCTGGAAATTGCCTTAGGGGGACAAGAAAATGCTTCAAGTGTGGAAGAGAAGGGCACCTAGCTGTTAACTGTCAGAAAGAAGGACCCGCGGCTGCGACAGAGGATAGGAACGCTCTGTTCGAACCACAACACGTTGTTCAATGCTTCAAATGCAAAGAACCGGGTCATTTTGCGAATCAGTGCCCTAATCCAAGGGTTATCGGAGGCAATCAACAACCTCCAAGAGAGCAAGGAAGAGCTTTTGCCATCACTTCTGCCGAAGTGAACCCCGACAACGAAGTGGTGACAGGTACGCTAGTTATTCATTCAAGAATAGCGAACGTACTTTTTGATTCAGGTTCTACGCATTCTTTTATATCTCAAAAGTTTAGTAGAACAATCCCTGCACCACCACAAATCATGGAAGTAAAGATGTCGGTGAGTATGGCAAATGGGGAAATCATTGCATCCCATGAGTATAAGTACTCCCCTGTTATAATATGTGGATTGAATTTCCCAGCGAATCTTGTCATACTTCCTTTGGTGGAATTTGATGCAATTCTTGGCATGGATTGGCTTTCCTTATATAGAGCCAACATAAATTGTAGGGAGAGGGAAATCACACTCCATATGGAGAATCGACCCCCGGTTCGTTACAAGTGTCAGGAGGAAGATGAATCTCCTTTAGCTCCATCATCTCAAGCATGGATATTACTACCTTATGAGCACGCATATCTGGCTCAGATGATTAAGTCCAAGGAAGAAACCACCCTTGAAGAAATGCCTATTGTGAGGGAATTCGCTGAAGTATTTCCCGAGGAACTTCTTGGTCTTCCTCCAAGAAGAGATGTTGAGTTCTCAATTGAACTTATACCTGGGGCGCTACCAATATCCAAGACTCCATATAAAATGGCTGTTGTTGAGCTTGAAGAGCGGAAGAAACAACTACAGGAGAATCTAGATAAAGGGTTTATACGCCCAAGTGCATCACCATGGGGTGCACCAGTCCTCTTCGTCAAGAAGAAGGATGGGTCAATGCGGCTTTGCATCGATTATCGTGAACTTAACAAAATCACGATAAAGAACAAGTATCCTCTCCCAAGAATCGATGACTTGTTTGATCAGCTACGTGGAGCACAATACTTCTCCAAGGTCGACTTGCGGTCGGGATATTATCAAGTAAGGGTGAAGAAGGAAGATATCCCCAAGACTGATTTTTGTACAAGGTACGGGCACTATGAATTCATAGTAATGCCTTTCGGACTCACCAATTCTCCAGCAATATTCATGGACTTGATGAATAGAGTCTTTAGAGATTACCTAGACAAATTTGTGGTAGTCTTTATAGATGATATTCTAATATACTCCAAAACCAAGGAGGACCATGAGGAGCATTTAAAAACTGTACAAGAGACTTTGCGCAAGGAGAATCTCTATGAAAAGTACAACAAGTGTGAGTTTTGGTTGAAGGAAGTCTCATTCTTGGGTCATATCATCACAAGCAATGGGATATCTGTGGACCCCTCCAAAACAGATGCAATTGAGGGATGGCCGAGGCCAACATCGGTAACTGATATCCGTAGCTTCATGGGGTTAGCTGGATATTATCGACGATTTGTGAGAAATTTCTCACGATTGTCCAACCCTCTTACCAAGCTAACTCAAATGGGAGTAAAGTTTTCTTGGAGTGATGAATGCGAAGAAAGCTTCAAGGAGTTGAAAAGGAGGCTTATCACTGCACCCGTGCTCACCTTACCCACAAGTGGGGAGTTTTTTGTGGTATTCAGTGATGCTTCGAAGAAGGGATTAGGATGTGTGCTGATGAATAATGATAAAGTGATATCCTATGCCTCAAGGAAGTTGAAAATCCATGAGCGAAACTATCCAACGCATGATCTGGAGTTGGCGGCGGTGATCTTTTCCTTGAAAATCTGGCGGCATTATCTCTATGGAGAGAAATGTGAGATATATACTGACCACAAGAGTCTTAAATATATATTCACACAGAAAGAGCTTAATATGCGCCAGAGAAGACGGATAGAGCTCATCAAGGATTATGACTGTTCAATACATTACCACCCTGGGAAGGCGAACAAGGTGGCGGATGCCCTAAGTAGAAAGGATCCAGCAATTCTATCAATGATGAGAATTGAGAAGGATCCAATCTTCTTAGACTTGATAAAGATGGATGTGGGAATCATAAAGAAGGGAACATCATCAATCCTTTCACAAATGATTGCTCAAACATCTCTTTTGGAAAGGTTAAAGTATGCTCAAAAGGATGATGCGGGAATCCAAGAAAAAGTGGAAGCTATCAAAAAGGGAAAATCCTCAGAGTTTAATGTTAATGAAGAAGGAATTGTGCGGTTTGGGAAAAGACTATGTGTTCCATCGAGTTCGGAGCTGAAGAAGGAACTTTTGGATGATGCACATAGTTCAAATTTCTCTATTCACCCAGGGAGCACAAAGATGTATCGAGATCTCCGAGAAAACTTTTGGTGGGATAATATGAAGAAGGAGATCGCTGAATATACATCAAAGTGCCTGGTGTGTCAGAAAGTGAAGGTAGAGAGGCAGAAGTCTAAGGGGGTGATGCAACCATTGCCCATACCAAAATGGAAATGGGAGAACATCACCATGGAATTTGTCACCGGACTTCCAAGGACATCCAAAGGCAACAATGCAATCTGGGTTGTTGGGGATCGTCTTACAAAGACTGCACACTTCATTGCTATTCGAGAGGATTTCTCTTTGGATCAACTGGCACGGATATATATCAGGGAAGTGGTATGGTTGCATGGAGTACCACTATCTATTGTGTCTGACCGAGATCCAAGATTTACCTCTAAGTTTTGGAAGAGTCTTCAACATGCTCTGAATACTGAACTAAACTTCAGTACGACCTATCATCCTCAAACTGATGGCCAATCCGAGCGGACTATCCAAACACTTGAGGATATGTTGAGAGTGTGCTCAATGGACTTTAAAGGAGGATGGGATCAACATCTTCCTCTGGTTGAGTTCTCTTATAATAATAGTTTCCACTCGAGCATCCAAATGGCACCATATGAAGCCCTGTATGGGAAAAGGTGTAGAACACCGGCATGTTGGGATAAGGTCGGTGAACGTAAGCTGCTTGGACCAGAAATGGTCGAAGAAATGGTGGAGACGGTGAAAACCATTCAGCAGCATATCAAGGCAGCACAAAGTCGACAGAAGAGTTATGCAGATAATCGTCGACGAGACCTTGAGTTTAAAGTCAGAGACATGTTGTTTTTACGCATATCTCCATGGAAGAAGGTCATGAGGTTTGGAAAGAAAGGGAAGTTAAGTCCAAGGTACATCGGCCCATTCGAGATTCTTGATCGTGTTGGGGCTGTGGCCTATCGACTAACACTTCCACCGACTATGTCCAAGGTGCATGATGTCTTTCATGTATCCCTCTTAAGGAAGTACATACCGGACCCTTCAGATGTACTCTTTTCCGAGGTGGTACAATTGGAAGATGATATTTCTTATGAGGAGCAACCAGTGAAGATCTTTGATCGTAGAGAAAAAGTTCTACGAAATAAGACAATGCCCCTCGTCAAGGTGTTGTGGAGAAACCACAAGTTTGAAGAAGCAACTCCGGAGTCGGAGGATATGATGAAGCTAAGTTACCCACATTTGTTTTAGTGTGGGAAAAGGAAAATTTCTAGGGTGAAATTTCTTAAGGGGGGAATGTTGTAACGACCCAAAGTTTCATTAATGGAAAATCCCTCTTGATCCAGTTAAATGTTTCTTTATGAAAAAAAAATGTTTTTATAAGATGTCAACTTCTTTTGTTTTATGTTAATATTTGTGACTGTTACTTTTATAGTCGTTGAACAGTGATCATCTGAGTAGTATAAATATAAGGCTTTAACGAAACCATTTCTACTCAGACAAAGGAAGCGATGGCCTCATCCAGTAGAATTTCCCCTTACGAAGCCCATTTGTCGGAGCTCGGAAAAGAGGTGGCGTCTTTGGGCTTTGCCCTTGACCAAGCCCAAGCTGAGCTTCATCAAGTCAAGCTCGAACGTGATCGTCTACGGGAAAAATGGAAGTTGATAGAGATTACCACTCGAGCGATGTTATCCGAGCAACCCCAAGAGTCTGTCACCATCGCACACCTTACCCTTAGGTCTTATGCGGCTATTTTAAGGGGTTATGTAACAAATAAGTAGCACCATGTTCATGTACATTATTTTTTTGTATATAATAATGAATATAATTTTTTTGATACATTGTAAAAGTACAAATGGTGTTTTTAGTTGTTATTTAATTAAGAATTATATTTTATTAAATTAAATAATTTTTGAATTAAATAATATTTTAATAAAATATTATTATTAATATTAAATTAATTTTTATTAAATATAAATGATCTTATAATTTGATGAATGCAATTAAAATTTTTATTAAGGTTTGAAATCCATTTCTGTCAAAACCCGTGAATTTTTTATAAATGTCGGTTTTTATTTTAAAAGTGAAAATTCACATATTTATAAAATTATTTAGATAAAATAAATATTATTTTTGGAATCAGGACGTCGAAGTTATCCAAAGGTTAATTTTTTATAATTTTCTGAGACAGTCAAAATTGTGGGTAAAAATTAAATACCATTTAAATATATAATGTGTTTTATGACATCATAATGACCCAATGGTGATGTAATAAAATACCATAATCCTTATGTTCGGCCAATATGTTTTTTATCATTAAAATAATGAGGATTTGGGTTTGTTTGACTTACTTTTCAAAGCATTAATGGAGCCCTCAAGACTTATTCAACACTTTTCCTTTTTAAATTAATTTCCATGGGAGTGTGACTCACCTCCACATAAGCAACCCTAATTTTTTAATAAGTTCGGACCTTGGACTTGTAAAATATTTTTTTCCTCTTTCCTTTTCCAGAAACCATGGGCAAATACCATGGGATGGTTTGTGGTTAGGATTATTTTAATATAAGGGGTCCCAAACCTAAATAATAAAGAAGTCTCTCACCTTTCCTATATAAACCCACCCAAGCTCCCACTTCCTCCTCACTCAAAGCCCTTGAAGTTCGTCCAAACTCTGCCCTACTCTCTCTAGAATCCTCTCAAGGTGCCCCAAGCTCCCAAGAAGCCTCTCAGAAGCCTCTCTCTAGCCTTTGGAAGCACACTTCCATGTAAGGGGTTTTCTTCCTTTCTCATTTTTGTCAATTTTCCTTAAGTTTTATTTACCTTTTAATTTCAATTATGAATGTTGGGGTATGGATTCACACCTCTCCCATACTTCCCTCTTATTGTTTGAATGATGGGAGACCCCTTTATCTCTCATTAAAAGCCTCCCATGTACACCCATTACTATGCCGAAATTCCAAAAGAAACCTTTTTCTCCTCTTTTATATTCAAGCAATACTTTTGTATCATGAATCTAAATTCCTTTTGAATTGTTGGGACATGTATATATATGACCTCCTTACTTTCCATTACATGTAAATATGATGAGGAACCCATTTCTCTCTCATCAACCTTTTTTATGAATTCTTATGTCATGCCGTTACACTGCCGAAATCACACCGATTTTCTAAGCCAATATCAATGTGTAGTGAATACCATGCCCATTTCCCCATCAAGGGTATTCACCTTTATGCACATTTAATTATTGATTATAAAGTTTCATGTATGAATTACACATCCCTTTATCGTGGAATAAATGATTATGTTTTATGAATCCATGTTTTATGATCCATGTCGCACACTTATGCATGAAATGAAATGTTTAAGAAGGGTGTGCCCTTTATAGCACTCCAATGCATTGGGTAAAGTATAGTATCACGATACGTCATGTGCAATGAGTGTTTACTCATTCTAATTCAAGTGCAACGAGGGTTTACTCGTGCTTCAAGTGCAATGAGGGTTTACTCATGCTCCATGTGCAATGAGCCTTGGCTCATGCTAATTCAATGTTAAGTGTTGTTGCCACATTTCCATGTTATGATTATCATGCTTTATCATTCCTTTATGTTCATGTTTCTATTATGCTCTATTGATATTCCTATTGCCTAACATGTATTTCACTCCTCATGTTATTCATTGTTTACTCCCTTACTGGGCTTTATAGCTCACCCTTTTCTTATGCATGTCCTCGGGTTATCCCATGCAATGCTAAGTATGAAGGAATGTAGTGGTCATGTAAAGGAAGTCTTCAACAAAGATGTTGTATTTCAAGTTTAAAGTTTTTATGTAATGATCCTAAGCCCCAAAGACACTAAACCTCTCGATCTTCTTTGTTGGATCAAGTGAAGTTTTATGTAATAAAGCATGTTTAAGTTGTAATAAAAAGCAGGGTTGTCATAGATAGGTTTTATGAGATTTTATGATTTTTAAAATAAAATATATAAAAAATTAAAAATGTTATTTTTTCTTTTGACATTTTTTAATTTTTTTTCTAAAAATTAGTTTTTAAAAAATTATTTTAAACTTTCTTTAATGATTTTTTAAAACGTGTTTTTTTCATGTTTCTTAAAACATTTTATTTAAAACACTTTTTAACCTATTTTTTAACATCTTTTTTAATGTTTTTTTTAATTTCATTTAAAATATTTTTTGAAATGTTTTTACCATATTTTAGTTTTTTTAAACGTTTAAAATTTGTTTTAAAAACTTTTATTTTATTTTTTATTAAAAGTTTCTTTTTACAACTAAAACGTTTTAAATTTAACTTCCAATCATTTGATATATTTTAAATTTATCACTTCATGCATTTCACAAAACTCCTCAACCCCAAAATCACATGAGTATTATAATTGTAACATTTTCTTTAATTTAATAAAAATCTAAAATATAAACATGTTCAAAAAATAATTAAAGTATGAATAATTTATTTGAAAACGTCCAATTAAAAAAAATGAATTTATAGTGATTTTCATGTTTAAATAAATATCATTCAACATCTTAAAAAAATATTCATAATAATATGTGCAAGTTGCAAAACAATTAATGAGAGGTTGAGGGATGTGTTGATTATTTTCTAAATTGATTTATATATGTGAATATATATATATATATATATATACAAATTTAAAAAAAATAACGAGGGGTTCGGGGTGCACAATAGTAGGTGGGTGTGTTAATTTATTTTTTCTAAATAAATTTATGTATTTATAAATATTTTTTTAAATCATTTTTTTCTAGACATTAATTTTTAAAAGTTTATATTGAACTTTTATTTTAATTTTTATAACATTTTTTAAAATGTTTTTTTAATGTTTTAATTTTTTGAAATAAATTTATATATGTCAATATAAATATATGTATATAATTTGCAAGTTATAAAAAAATAACGAGTGGTTGAGGGTGTGCAACACTGGGTGGGTGTGCTAATTTTTTTTCTAAATAGATTGATGTTTTTTTTAAATGTTTTTTAAATCATTTTTTCTAAACATTAACTTTTAAAAGTTTATATTAAAATTTTATTTTCATTTTATTTTAAAAAAAATTAGACATTTTTTAAAAAAAATTCTAATATTTTAATTTTTTTTGAAGAGATTTATTTATGTTAATATATATATATAAAATGTTAATGTTATAAAAATCTAAAATATAGACCAATTCGGAAAATAATTAAATTATAAATAATTTATTTGAAAGCGTTCGATTAAAAAAATTAATATACAGCAATTTTCATATTTAAATAAATATCATTCATCATAATAAAAAATATTCATAATAATATGAGCAAGTTGTAAAAATAAAATTAATGAGAGGTTGTAGAGTGTGTGAATTTTTTTTTCTAAATAGATTTATATATATGTGTATGTGTGTGTGTGTGTGTATAATATGTGCAAGGTGTAAAAAAATTAAAAAGGGGTTGGTGGTGCATAGTAGTAGTGTGTGTGCTATTTTTTATCCTAAAATAGATTTATGTTTTTGTAAATGTTTTTTAAAATCGTTTTTTTTCTTCTAAACATTAATATTTAAAAGTTTATATTAAACTTTTATTAAAAAATGATTTTAAACATTTTTTTAATGTTTTAATTTTTTAAAATAGATTTATATATGTTAATATATATATATATATAATATGTGAAAATTATAAAAAAATTAACAAGCGGTTGTGGGTGCATAGCAGTGGGCGAGTGTGTTAATTTTTTTCTAAATAGATTGATGTTTTTGTAAATGCTTTTTTAAATCCTTTATTTCTAGAAATTAATTTTTAAAAGTTTATTTTAAAATGTTTTTTAACCTTTTTGAAACATTTTTTTAATGTTTTAATTTTTTAAAATAGATTTATATATGTTCATATATATATATATAATATGTTCAAGTAATAAAAGAACGAGGGGTTGGGGGTGCACAGCAGTGTGTGGGTGTGTTAATTTTTTTCTAAATAGATTTATACATTTTAATATATATATAATGTGTGCAAGTTGTAAAAAAAATTAATGAGAGGTACACAAGAAGTAAGTGAGTTAATTTTTTTCTAAATTGATTTATATAAGTATATATAATATATAAAATATATGCAAGTTGCAACATACATAAAAAATAATAATGTGGGAGGGGGTGTGTGCAAACTACAGTGGTTGAGTGTGTTTCTTTACATAATATATAATGAGTTACTATATATATATTATGTTACATCGTTTATTTTAAAAAGTTTTATTTAAAAAAAAGAAATATATGTATATATATATAATATGTGTAAGTTGTAAAAAAAACTGAATGAGGGGTGCACAACAGTGAGTGTATGTGTTAATTTTTTTTCAATAGATTTATACATGTGAATATATATATAATATGTGCAAGTTGTAAAATAAAATTATTGAGGAGGCATAAAAGTGGTCGAGTAAATTTTTTTTCTAAATAGATTTATATAAGTATATATATAATATATGCAAGTTTCAAAATAATTAAAAAAATAAGGTGTGAGGAAGACGTGCGTGAACATTAGTGGGTGAGTTTTCTTATCAATATATAATGAGTTCGTATATATATATATTATATTATATTATTGATATATAATTATATATATATAGTCTATTAATTTTAAACTAGGCGTACTGCATGAACTAGTTGATCTAGGTGCAAACTTGGAAACATGTGGTAGGGGGTTCGAGTCTCCCTACTAGCAGTTTCTCAGTATTTTTTTAGAGCGGGCAGGCTTTTACGAGTCGAAATTCATAGAGGCCCGCATGACAGCCTTTTTTAGCCTGTCCTGTCCTAAACCGCAGGCTTGCTTGTATTGGCCCTGCCTGACGGACCATCGGCCTTAGCCTGACTCAGTTTGGGCTTTTCCAAGTCGGGCTGCTTAGGCTTCTGGCCTGGGCCAGTAGGGCTTTTGGGCCGCTGGTCCAGAATTACACCCTTAGTTCTAGGCTTTTCTACATTGATGTAGTGGTCTAATCGGTGCTACAAAGAGGGCTTGTTTGCAACTGAGGATGTCTGGATTAGATTGCACCATGTGTTGGGAAGCTATAGAAAATTTGGGTCTTCTAATTGGGTACTTTTGTGAAAGTCAATGGATCATTGTAGTTAGAGTGAGGGTTTAGCGTTTCATTTGTTGGATCTTTGGTGCTTGATGTTGGCATTCATCACATTTATTGATGAGAGAGGAAATTATTATTGGAAATACTTATCTCTACATTAACTGGGGATTTTCTCCCAACATTAATGGAGAGTTATTCTCAATATTAATAGATGGAAAAAAGGATGTTGGCTGCATTAATTGGTTATTATGGACTTGGTGTCTATATAAGAGGATGTGATAACATATTTTTAAAGTGTCAACATAATGTAACCTGCAAGAGAGAACCGGGAAGGGGTTGCCGAGTTTGTGGTGTCCTATGTGAAACAACAATGACGACATAATTAACTTGTACGAATGGAGAGTTTATTAACATGATGTTTGAGATTTAATCCACCGAGAGAAAGAAGGGGGATACCATGTCGTCGGTAGCATGTGTGGTGCATCAACTTCTAACACGTGCAGAGCAGCAGTGACACAATCGATGACTGGATCCATGTATCAAAATTCTTCCGGTGTCATGTCCTAGTTAATGATTGGCGGTATATCATGATTTTGAGATCATGAGAGAGAAATACTTTAGGTGTTTCAATTTTGATTCATGTTCAGATGAAGATCTCTAAGGTAGTGACGTTTTGTCACAGATTTATCTTTCGATACATTGCGATGTTGAGATGTTTTTCAGAGAGAAGGTGAAGGTGTATCTGGGTGTGGTTTTCACACAAGTTTTCTACACTCACTCATTTTAAATTCAAGTTTGGAAATTACTTGGATTCTTTGTATTCTATGATTCATAGTGGATATTTTCGGAATTGCCCAGTGGTTTTTTAATCCTCTCTATGGGAGTGTTTTTACATGTTAAAAAATATTGTGTGCTAATTTATTTATTTTTCATATATTGATTCCATATGTCATCGAGTTTTTTCACAATATTTTGGAAAGATATTTTTGGCCCAAAATTTGGATTCTCCCCAAAAATTGGTATCAAGGATGATGGTTTGTGCATGCAATTTATCATGATAATCATGGAAGTTTTTGAAAGGAAAACTGATGCATTTCCAGATTAGAATAAGGTTTGGATATTAAATTAGGTTGAGCGAGGTGATACACATGTCTTCTCATTAGATGTTGAGCAGAGGGAGAATTTTATTTTGGAAGGTTCTCTAAATTATGTGGTAATCACTATTATGGGTAGCCATATGTTTTCGGTTCTCGTCTTGTTCAATGGGACTGTGCATATACAGATATGATGAAGATTTCGTTGTTTGGTTTCCTTTTTTGCAGTGGGAGCTGATAATATTTTTGTAAAAAGTGAAAAGGACGTCGTAATATTTTCTACAGATGATGATAGTTGGTGTGGTACCGACCTATTTTTTCCAATTGGGTTTTTTTTTGGATGTTTTCATTCTTTAATATGGTGAATGGGGAGATTTTTGGGATTCATCATATTTATTGATGAGAGAGAAAATTATTAATGAAGTGATTTCTCTCAAGAATTAATTAGAGATTTTATCCCAACATCAATGGAGAGTTATTCTCAATATTAATGGATGGAAAAGGAATGTTGACTACATTAATTGGTTATTATGGACATGGTGTCTATATAAGAGGATACACTAACATATTTTGAAAGGGTTCCAGCATGATGTAACTGACAAGAGAGAACCGGGAACGGGTTTCCGAGTTTGTGGTGGCCCATTTGACCTGATGATGATGACACAATTATCTTGTACATGTGGAGAGGTTCTTGACAAGATGTTGAAGATGTTGTCCACCAAGAGTAATGATGGGGATATCACATTTGCGGTAGCATGTGCAGCGTATCAGTGTTTAACAGGTGTGGAGAAACAGCAGAACAATCGATAATCGAGACCATGTATCAAAAGTCTTCCTGATAGCAGTGATCAGGTGGCGTGCCCCGGTTAATGATCGGTGGTACATCATGATGGAGAGACCATGAGAGAGAAATCCTTCAGGTGTATCAAGATGGTGTGATGCTAACACATGTTCAGATGATGATCTCTACGGTAGTGACATTTCATCAACAGAAGGGTGATGTTTTGTCACAGATTGATCTTTCGATACATGGCATTGGTGAGATATTTTTCAGAGAGAAGGTGGTGGCATATTAGGGTGTGGTTTTCACATAGGTTTTCCATTATCTCTCATTTTTAATTCATGTTTGGGCATTACTTGGATTCATTATATTCTCTGACTCATTGTGGATATTTTCGGAATTGCCCTGTGGTTTTTTAATCCTCCGCATGGGAGGGTTTTTCCACATTAAAAAATCATGCGTTCTGATTTATTCTGGATGAAATCTACTTCATGTGGGATTTAGTAATAGGGTATTTACAACATTTTAGGCTTCACTACATCAATATAGTGGAAAAAATGGTGTTGTGAATAGGGCATATTTGCAACTGAGGATGATTGGATTAGATTACATTATGTGTTTGGAAGCTATAGAAAATTTGGGTCTACTAATTGGGTACTTTTTTGTCGGTTGAGGGATTATTTCAAGGATAGTCCTAGGTTTGCGGTGAATTTGTTGGATATTTGGTGCTGAGAATGTGCAAATAGAGAAAATGAGGTTTTCTTTTGGGTGCCACAAATGTGTTGGGAAGATGTTCTCAGACCGTAATTTGGTTTGGTGGGCATGCTTGATGGAAGGAATGGGTGTTGAATATGGATTAATATTGTATCATATTGGAGTCTAAACATGGGATTCCAACCTCATTTTTGCACTAAAATTCTATTGAATGTGTCTCTTATTATTATTTTTCATTTTTTTATAACTCTGAACACTTATGATATATCCATATATTGTTGAAGACTTAAAAAAATATGTTTTCAATTTTAATTTTGTGAAAAGGGGTGGGTTCCCTTTTTAATTTCCCCCCTTTAATTTGATAAAAAGGAAATGAATCCCCCTTTAAATAGGTTTATTTAATTTATTCAATAAGTAGTCGGGGCAAGGGGTGAAGGTTATCTACAAAAGTAGACTATCCCTATTCGAAAATCATCACCTTCAACATTCACCATCTCCCAATTACATTTAAAAAATAATGGTATTTGTTGGATGTTTCTTAATTTATTCAAAATGGAATATTTTGGGTGTTTTCTTCTTATAATATTTAGTATCATCCCATTTTTACCCATAACAATCCTTCTCTCTACATATGGTTTTTTCCCCTTTTCATTTGAAGGGTTTTTCATGTTACATCCGATATCAATTTATTTCTGCATTTTTTTACATTATTTTTATCTCTCATTTATCATCATAATTAAGGGATAATTATTTTTATCCCAATAGTTGGCATCAATGGGAAATTCTAGGTTGATAACATGTTCACATGGTGGTGAAATATGAGATCAAAAATTTCCAAGGGAATAATTTTATGTTGTGAAAAAATGAAGATTCCAGAAATGATGCGAAAAAACAATTGCCCACTGAAAATTGAAAAAAGAATAGTAGGTGTGACCAAGGGGAAATTGAATTATATAGATTTAAATGTTATTGCCAACATCTATTTGGTTTTATCAGAATAGGTATTTTCAGAAATTTTGGAGAAAAATATAATGAATGAAATTTGGGATACTCCGACGAGATAGTGTGAGGCCAGGTCACTACACAACATAATTTTCCTAGGGAAAATTATAATCTCTACGAATATTGAAGTCATCATCGGAGACTAACCACATCAACACCCTCAATACCCTCTTCACTCAACTTATGTCATTGGGATACGAAATTATAAATTTTGAACGTGTAAAGATTCGACTCTAGAGTTTTTCCTTATTCGTATGATAACTCATTATCCACCTCATAAACAATATCTTAGTGGATATATTGATATTCAACAACATTGAAGCTTCTGTTCTTGAAGAAGAATGTTAGTGTAAGAATAAAGAAGATATACTAACAACATCCCATCAACCAAAGGCCCTGTTATTGAAAAGAGTAATAACGATGGAGCATGGTTCCAATGAGAGTTAGGATCATGGAATCTCCAAATCAAAGAACAAAAAGAAAAATATCAAATGTTAAAATAATGTAAAAAGGGGGAATGTCATCAAATACTATTGGTACAAAAAGGGTGATGGGAAGAACTCTTAAGGAAATGTAGTGAGTACTTTTTGAAATGGATATGTACTAGTTAGTGAAGTGATGACGACTACTAAAGGTAGATGAAAACTCAATGAAGCATGAATCACAGACTTAGAGTCAAGATGACACATGAGATATAGAAAGGAATGGTTGGATCAATATGAACTTATCTGGAAAGGAATTATGTGTGGGGGGGATGATCTATAGGTTCTGGGCATAGTGGAAGCATGATATGGGTAGTGCCCAACTTTAATTTTTTCCATAATCAATGATCAATATGAGATCTATACGATGATGAACTCTTTTATCCATAGAATTGAGTCAAAGAAATATACAAAGAATAATTTCACCAGAACTGAGAGAGAGAAGATCAAAAAATATTTTTTATAATTAATTTAATTAGATTAATAATTAACTCTAAGGAATTCTTTATTCATTGATGTGTTTGGAGACATATCTGAAGTTCACCATCATTGAGTTGTAGAAATCAAGCATAGATTTCCTCTAGCAGTGATCCACATGTGTTTCAAGAATCTCCAAACATCGCTGAAGGAGTCTCCAATTACTATCATGGAAGATCCTTGCGCTTGTGTCTTCAGCCTTTGATTACCTTGAGAACCACTTCCAAAAGCGTTCTCCTTGATCTGGTGGAGGAGGATTTCTTTTCATCCTTAAGATAGTTCTTGGAGAATAAATATCTATAGGATTGAGAGGTTTTCTCCAAATCCATTGTTCACAACTGGATCGGCTAATGATAAAATAACATAATTGGGTATTTTTATTGCTAAGGATAAAATAATATAAGTGCCCAAATGCCCTTAATTATTATTTCATCCTAGAAAAACCCCATGTCAAATAATAATTTTAATATTATTATTTCTCGGCATGTGTTTAACTTATGAATTATAATTAAATATTATTTAATAAAATAATATTCAATATTATTATTTCTCACTGGACTATCAAACTTAGTCCGCCATTCTTCCATAATATTTATCAAGCCTTGAATAATGACTATTTATTTATTAAATAAATATCACTTCATTATTTACCAATAAATAAATAAATATTATATTCACTATATAGAAAATAAATATTTATTAAATATTCATCTCATAATATATTCTCTCATATAACTAGTGATGAAATAAATACGATAAAAATATATGAATAATTATTAAACCATGTATGAGAAAAATATTTATTCAACCTATTAAATAATAAATAATAATATATTATTCAACTAAGATTCTGGATACACTTAGTGTGTGACCCTCTAGGCCTCTTTCTCAGTGGTATTAGGAGAAGCAACCTAAAGTCAAAGGTTAGAGTTTAGCAACATGCTAAGGAACCCATAGAGAAAGAAATTAATGTTGTAATGACATGTAACCTCATATAGATGTTTATTACTTAATATAATCCATTTATCACAATATCTTTAATCGAGTAGGTTGCAAGACAGTGCCATCAACCTATGTACTTGATATCTCTTTCTTTGACTTACCAGAAATAGAACTTCTATATAGAAAACCATGTCCATGGATTTATTTGGGCTGTATAATTTCCATAAAAGGGACTAAGATATTAACTTATGTTATTTAACAAAAGGGATAAATCTTTTCTCACATTATTCATTAATTCAATATTACTCAGGATGCACCCAACATATCCTACTTCGCAGAAAACATCCATTATCACGGTTTTCATCAATACATATAAGTGTGTGACTCATAATACTCATTAACAATAATCTTAAAGTATAATGACCAATAAAAATGTACGTAGATAGAAACATCCAATGACACATAGAAATGTGAATTTCCTTTTGGCGGGTCTCTTTCTCATAATATCCTACAGAATATTACAAAGGGTGTACACCATGAGAAGGTGCCTCAAAATCCTATGAGTCTCCACCCTTGATAGGTTGTATCGTTTTTGTCCCTTGAATGATATCATCTGGGTATAGAACATATATTTAAGAATAGTGTCATAGCACTTCCAGGTTCTCATATAGTGTGGAACTGCGATGACCTTTTAGTGCAACAACTACTTTTAGGATATTATCACATACTATGTCACACAAAAGAACAATCATGATGTGATAAGTAGTTTATTAATATTAAAAAACATGAAAATAAGTTATCATAAAGTATAAAGAAGTTGGTTTTAAGGCACCAACTCCAACAGACTTCCACTTGCACTAGAGCCAACTGCTAACAACCTTTAGTCTGCTAGCTCTCACATAATACTCATTGTAACGTCCCGGCCCAGCTCACCCCTGAACAGGTGGCCAAACCGGTCGCCACATGACCTCAAACGCCTCTCCCCATACGCCAGAGGCTACCGACTACCAGCGATGGTATAAGGATAGTCATTGGGGAGACTATACCCACATTTTAGTGTTCAATAATAGAAAAAGTCAATAAATAGTGGAAACGGTATAATAAATGATAAAGCAGCAGAAAAAAGATTTTATAAATCTTGTACAAAACAAATGGTCAACACCAAATTATACAGCAGATGCATGCATGGTATACTAATGATACAGTAGTAGAAAACAGTAAAAAAAAGAGCATGATTTACATTCCAATGCAGAAATAAATAAATAATGACTCAAAGCCCCAAGGTAGATCTCCTCAAGCATCTCGAGCCTCCGCTCGGTCCTCTACTTCTAACTCCCAAGTAAATGCAAACAGCATAGTCCTGCAACCAAATAGAATCTACTCGGGTACCCAGTGCAATGGAAGCCCGAGTAGGGTGTGATAAATAAATCTCAGTAGGTCAGGAACACCAGTGTCTACCCCAAATCCAGACATTTAATAAATATCATAAAACATGTGAATGCATGCATAAAATAAAGTAAGCAGTACAAGTAACTATAAACCCAAGTACTTGCTTCATCCCCCAGCTGGTGTCTGAACGTGCATTATACATTTTTCATGCATACTCAATAATCATTACATAATCATTTATCAATTATTCAAATCATATTAAATTAATAAAGTCTTGAGATTCGGCCTACGCCCGACATCTTCCGAATAAGTCACTCACCATAGATGTCTCTAAAGACCATCTAAGTAATCAAGTAAAGACTGAATCCAAGCTTGTGTTTTGGCTTTGATAACGCGTCATAAGTTATTCAACTTAATCTTTCATATACTAAGTCTAAGCACGTCCACTAAAAGTGGTTCACCCAATTCATAAATAATTCCGAACCCTTTCTCATAATCAATTCAAAAATCATCATGTCAAAACATCATTCATTAACCATTAAACTCATTTCATGCACGAACAATTGGGCCCATAGTCCAATATTAATTAATGGATGTAGAACATCATGTCTATCACCCTCATGATTATTTATAGCCTCAGTCCTTGTCTCACAACCCATGGATATTTGGAGCATCAGTCCCTGGACCATAAAAGAATATTCGCATGCAAGCTGGGTGTAGAACGCCATGTCTAGCACCACGTGAGTATAAAGAGAATCAGTCCCTGTCTCACAACCCATCTATCAATCATATATATACATCTATCATTGGTTTAGAACACCATTTATAACACCCTATGAGTATTTGGAGCCTTAGTCTTTTTCTCAAAACCCATTCATTAATCATACATAAATATTTATCATTGGTGTAGAATACCATGTCTAACACCACAAAACCAATCTGTTAGTTGATTAAAATATTAATTAACAACACAAATCGTTCTTCAGATAATTCAACGCTTAATTATCCATTCAACATCTCATTAATTAATAATTAATCAATAATTAATTATTCTTAGCAGGCCGAATGAATAATTAACTCAACATTTAATTATCCAAATTCTTTAACAAGTCTGAACCCTTCCACTCAAACAATAGTACATCCCTGACTTTAACAATCTACAAGCACACCATAATCATCTCAAAATGTGCTGAACAAAGCTAAGATATTTAGTGACCATATCACACAACATATCATATCTCTAAAAAACTCCATCCAAGATAACTTAAGGCATGGAAAACTAATACGCATCAAAAGGTACTCCTGGCCAACATTTGTAACAAACTATCAATTCACAATCTTAATTTAATGCATGTAAATTAATTAAATTCAACAATTAATTAAATATACCTTATCTCTTTAACCAATCATCAATTAGTTAACCATTTACCATTTAACATGTAATAATTAATCCATCCATTAATTATTACCAGTTTCCAAATTATATTATGAACATGTCAAATATTCAATATTCCCAATAATCAGTAAAAGCCAAAATCTCATTCCAACTCATGAATTGATAAATAATTCTAAAATTAATTATCCTATTACTCATTATTCCCATTCAAATCATTCAATTATTTAATCATATCACTTTAACTACAATAGCAATCCAGGCTTAAAATCAACACATGTTCAAGTTCTCATTTATCTCATGTGGGTGGAATTACTTAATAACATTAAAAGTGTCATGCATCGACATATCATAATCAAGGAAACTTGTATTCTCAATCTATTTAATGAATCTATAATTCTTAAATAAATTTTTAAGTATTCGGTACCCTACCTTGGGGTTTTTCCGAAAACCATAACGAACGAAGAAGCCTCACGAGAAATGGGTTTATTCTTCAAGAACCCACCATAGATCACTTCTCCTAGAAAGAACAAGACCAAAAATTATAATAATTTTCATCTAAACACTTAGATTTACCCATAACGGGCGTAGAAATAATAAACTGAGAGAAGAGGAGATGTAGATCTAAGTAGATCTAAGAAAATGAACAAGAACGAAGAAGAACATCTACCAACCTCAAGAATTCGGCTTCGATTCACCAAGAGAAGCCTTCAGATCACCTCCAAAACTCTTGGCAGAGGTTTTCCAACCTTCAACGGAGATTAATTCCAATTTATGGCCGCTTAGGATCTTAAACAAGCCATATAAAGGCAAAAATGAGTGAGATACACAATTTAAGGATCTCATTTAAGTGCCTGCACGGTTTTTTTGCATGGTTAGACAAACCGTGCGCTAACCGTGTGTTAGCTACTATCTCGAAAAAAACTCCTCTCATGGTTTTCCCGCACGGTTAGACAAACTGTTCACTAACTGTGCATTAGACATTGCCTCAAAACTTCAACTATGCACGGTTTGGCCGCACGGTTAGAAAAACTATGTACCGCCCATGTGACTTCCCCTTTGCCTCAAAACTTCTATCAAAGTTCGAAAAATGACATCATTAGGTGTTCCAACACTCGTAATAAAATTCTAGATCTTGGTTTAAAAAGAATGACCCGTTGATAAAACGAAATATAAATTCAGAAACATTCATAATTTTAACCCGGTTCAAAAACATGGGATTCTATATTATACCCACCTTAAAAACTTCTCATCCCCAAGAATCCATTGGGAACCAATTTTAAATCAACTGACTTACCAAGGTCATTTAATCTTGTTAGAAGAGACGTGTTGTGTTCCCAATTCCAAACACACCTTTAACCCTTCTCAAACCTGATGGATAAGCCTTTTTAACTAGATATAAGGAGTACTCTAAAGATTAAACCTCAAAATATACCTTATATATTAGGTCATTAGAAGGAACTTGTCAACTTAAAAGTTTGAACCTCAATCGAACAATGGAACAGGTTTCACATGCTTCCCTCAAAAGACATCACAGACCTAAAAGCCACATCTACCCTTTATCTGATGATGTGCCTTTAAAACTATCCAAAACCATCCGCCAGTATAACAATGTCCTTACCCAAAATCTGGTAAATTTTCGAATTCAAGCCATCTCAAGGATATTTTGAAAACAACTGTTCCCCAACACGAATAAAGAAGTATCCCAAAGAAACCATGCATCCTGCATACTCCCCAGATAAGAACTGCTCCCTAATCCCAACAACATTTAAAATGTAGCGCGGCGTAATAGCTATGCTATCTTAGTGTCTCCATGATGAGGTCAAGATATGGGACATTCTCATCATGTCCAGAAGAGCGCGCTAAGAGAAAACTGAGGTCATGAAGATGATCAGTCAAACCATTACCAGAAAACTCTGTTCTGAAATCTCGGCAACACCTTCCAACACGTTCATCGAGAACAATGTGAAAATTCCCACCTTAGGATTTCCCATGACGTCTCAAGAAAAGATTAGCTGCTCATCGTCGCACTAGATTAACAACAAGATCAGCATGTCAAAACACCCGGGTCTTTCAAAAACCATTCCATGCATTGAAAGGAAACTGATTCTTTAACGTTCAAGTTACTCAATATGGAGTTGACACAAGATGGTACTCAACAGTACAAAAAGACTTATTATGGAGTCATATTGCCTCATACGACCATTTTCCTAGAAAACGCCATAAACATTCATTCATTACTAAGAAGAAAGGGTCAAACGACCAACAAAGCAGTCGACCATGCCCTAGGCACGTCTAACCAGTTGACAAAGAGCACTACTCGATGCTCAATCCCACAATAAGGTCAAGAAACACATCACCGCCCATTTGAACAAGGGTGTCATTGGAAACTGGAAGTCCTACCTGGGACAGCGGCACCCAACAACTCCAAAAGAGTGGGAAAATCCATAGTGCTAAAAAGGCATTTAAGTTCTGAGGGCGCTACTGACCACAGGTTATCCCCTTATGAAGAAAAAGTGTCAACCCTAAACTGGGTCACTTCAAACAAGTCACTAGGCTCAAAATCCGAACATAAGGTCATTTCTTATGAGAATAACATCTACGGAAAGTACACATGCTTCCATTCTAAGGAAAATCAAGAGAAGTCTGAACTACCCTTTACATGAGGGTTTTAAACAGTGGAAACCACAATAGGTTCCATTTCCAAGCCTCTTATATTTAATCACCTTAAATCTTTAATCGTCAAAAGATTTAATCAAAACATCAAAGTACCATTTTAAAAATGCCTCAAGGCAGAATAAAAATGTTTCATAAAACACCCTTTTTAAAACATTTACGTTAGTTGAAATCTCATCATTTTCATGAAACTTATCAAAATAAATTCTTTTTAAGAAGATAAGGAGAACTATAAGGATTCCATTTTTACTAACCTGGGTTATCTATAAAGAAACCCAATAGAAAACACACAGGTATTAATATTTTAAACTCCCAAATAGGTTATACCGTAAAAACACTCCCCAACTGACCTACTTGGATCCAGTTTCATTTTGGAAACTAGCCATTTGATTTCAGATCAACATCAAACATATTTCACATTTATAAGCATTTCACAAGGCATCATGTCATCACATTTAATATGATTCATCATTTCCCAATTCATGAAGCTCCCATACACTCCATGGATTTAAAATTGGCTCTCATTAATTGATACCAATGTCAATTCATAAATTAACAACATCAACCTAACGGTCCAAATTATATGGGTGGACACCTACCAATCGATAAGGCGCCCATACACCTTATCGTTGGATTTTGCCTCCCATTTAACACAATCAACATCCATTTAACATTTTATCTTTATTAACCCTTTCACATATCAAAACATATTTAACATGTTAGCATAAGCAGTAACACAACAACATGCTATAACACAGAAGCATGTCACAACAACAAAACAAGCTAATAACTAAGGCAGTACGGTATATAATCACCCAAGCATGTTAAATCTATCACCATAACACGTTATCTAGAGAGGCATGCTAAAACAGATCAAACACGACATTGTACCCAAGAAACACAATCCAAATTAGTAGGAATCCAACTAATGAAACAACATGGCATGTTATATTCATGAAATGTGAATCTCTAAGCGACTAAGATGATGCATGTACAAAACTAACTTGCCATATCAGGCTAATAAAATTATTCCTTTCAAAATTATCAATATCAATAAACAGTAGAAAATACACAAGTCACTCAAGGTGAAATCATATCAACTGTAACATCTAATAGTATAAACATCAATTCCCATCCCGGGACACTTGGTCATTTCCTGTACATGAGGTGATCAGTCCCAAGCATGGATATTAACCCAAGCATCGATACATTCCTAGTCTCTAGTCTACCAACCCCAAAATAGTAAGACAAAGTAAAAGAAAGGAAACCTAAACCCCTAGTACCACTTTGTAATGTCCCGACCCAGCTCACCCCTGAACCGGTGGCTGGACCGGTCACCACATGATCTCAAGCGTGTCTCCTCGTACGCCAGAGGATGTCGACTAGCAGCGAGGGTATAAGGATAGTCAATGGGGAGACTATACCCACATTTTAGTGTTCAAAAATAGACAAATGCAATAAATAGGGGAAATGGGATAATAAATGATAAAGCAGCGGAAAACAGATTTTATAAATCTTGTACAAAACAAATGGTCAACGACAAATTATACAGCAGATGCATGCATGACATGATAATGATACAATAGTTGAAAACAGTAAAAAAATAGAATGCTTTACATTCCAATGCAGAAATAAATAAATAATGACTCAAAGCCCCAAGGGAGATCTCCTTGAGCATCTCGAGCCTCCGTTCGGACCTCTTCTCCTAACTCCCAAGTAAATGCAAACAACATAGTCCTGAAACTAAATAGAATCTACTCGGGTTCCCAGTGCAATGGCGGCCCGAGTAGGGTGTGGGATATAAATCTTAGTAGGCTAGGACCACCGGTGTCTACCCCAAATCTAGACATTTAATAAATAACTTAAAACACGTGAAGGCATGCATAAAATAAAGTAAGTAGTACAAGTAACTATAAACCCAAGTACCTGTTTCAGCCCCCAGCTGGTGGCTGAATGTGAATTATACATTTTTCATGCATACTCAACAATCATTACATAATCATTTATCAATTATTAAAATTTTATTAAATTAAGAATGTCATGATATTCTACCTACGCCCGACATCTTCCGAATAAGTCACTCACCACAGATCTTTCTAAAGACCATCTAAGTAATCAAGTAAAGATCGAATCCAAGCTTGTGCTTTGGCTTGGATAACGCGTCATAAGTTATTAAATTTAATCTTTCATATACTAAGTCTGAGCCCATCCAATAAAAGTGGTTCACCCAATTCATAAATAAGTCTAAACCCTTTCTCATAATCAATTCACAAATCATCATGTCACAACAGCCTTCATTAACCATTAAACTCATTTCAAGCACGAAAAATTGGACCAATAGTCCAATGTTTATTAATGGATGAAGAACATCATGCCTAGCACCCTCATGAGTATTTAGAGCCTCAGTCCTTGTCTCACAACCCATGGGTATTTGGATCATCAGTCCCTGACCCATAAAAGAATATTCTCTTGCAATCTGCGTGTAGAACGCCATGTCTAGCACCCCGTGAGTATTTAGAGCATTTGTCCCTGTCTCACAACCCATCTATCAATCATACATATACATCTATCATTGGTGTAGAATGCCATGTCTAACACCCTCTGAGTATTTGGAGCCTTAGTACTTTTCTCACAACCCATTCATCAATCATACATATATATATTTATCATTGGTGTAGAATACCATGTCTAACACCACAAAACCAATCTGTTAATTAATTAACAACACAAATCACTCTTAAGATAAGTCAACACTTAATTATCCATTCAACATCTCATTAATTAATAATTAATTAACAATTAATTATTCTTAGCAGTCCAACTGAATAATTAACTCAACATTTAATTATCCAAATTCTTTAACAAGTCTGAACCCGTCCACTCAAACAATGGTTCGTCCTGGACTTTAACAATCTACAAGAACACCATAATAGTCTAAAAACATGATGAACAAAGCCAATATATTTAGTGAAAATCTCACACAACATATCATTTCTCTAAAAAACTCCATCCAAGACAACTTAAGTCATGGAAAACTAATATGCATCAAAAGGTACTCCTAGCCAACATTCGTAACTAACTACCAATTCATAATCTTAATTTAATGCATGAAAATTAATTAACTAAACAATTAATTAATTAATACTTATCTCTTTAACCAATCACCAATTAGTTAACCATTTACCATTTAACATGTAATAGTTAATTCATCAATTAATTATTACTAGTTTCCATATTATATTCTGAACATTTCAAATATTAAATATTCGCAATAATCAGTATAATACACAATCTCATTCCAACTCATGAATTGAAAAATAGTTCTACAATTAATTATCCTATTACTTATTCTTCCAATTAAAATCATTCAATTGTTTAATCATATCTCTTTAACTACAATAGCAATCCATGATTAAAATCAACACATGTTCAAGTCCTCATTTATCTCATGTGGGTGGCATTACTTAATAACATTAAAAGTGTCATGCATCAAAATATCATAATCAAGGAAACTCACATTATCAATCTATTTAAAGAATAAAAAATTATTAAATAAATTGTTAAAGATTTGGGAGAAGTATTACAACCTTAAAGGGAGAGTAATCCCGAGTTATGGCTGCTTAGGAGCTTAAACGATCCATCTAAAGGAAAAAATGAGTGAGATACACAAATTAATGATCTCATTTAAGTGCCTGCATGGTTATCTCACACGGTTAGACAAACTGTGTGCTAACCGTGCATTAGATACTGTCTCCGTAAGCACTCCTCACACGGTTTGTCCGCACAGTTAGACAAACCATGCGCTAACCGTGCGTTAGCCACTTCCTCAAAACTTCAACTATGCACGGTTTGGCCACATGGTTAGACAAACCATGTGCCACTCGTGCGACTTCCCCATTGCCTCAAAGCTTCTATCAATGTTAAAAAAATGAAATATTTAGGTGTTCAAACACTCAGAATAAAATTCCGGAGCTTGGTTTAAAAAGAATGACCCATTGATAAACTGAAAAATAATTTCAGAAACATTCGTAATTTTTACATGGTTCAAAAACACGGGATTCTACACTCATGATTCTGCTGAGATAGGAATTTAGTCTAGGGGTCCATCACATTATCTTTTTTTGGGTACTCTGGTCACTACAACTTCACCCCTCTGATAGAAATACCTCAAGAAGTGATACATTCAGAGTATATTCTTTATTCGTTGGTGTGACCTTGTCTCTTTTTCCAGAGCCACCACTGTATTATTATCACAATACAATGTTATAGGGTATTTACGACTAGGTACTACATATAAATCCTTGAAAAAGTTTCAAATCCAAATGGCTTCCTTGGCTACATCAGAATCTACTATATACTCGGACTCCACTATAGAATCAGCAATAACTGGCTGCTTTGAACTCTTCCAGCTCATAGATCCTCCGTTGAGACAGAAAATATATCATGATTATGACTTCATACAATTTTTATCTAATTAAAAAATGTCATCCGTATAACCCTTGACGACTAGCTCCTCATCTCCTCCATAAACCAGAAACATATCCTTAGTTCTTCTCAAATACTTAAGGATAATCTTAATAGTAATCCAATGCTATTCTCCTAGATCTACATGATATCTGCCTACCATGCATAGTGAATAGGAAACATCAAGTCCAATACATAACATGAAATACATGATTGATCCTATCACTGAAGCGTATGAGATCTTACTCATTTTCTCTTTCTATTATTGTGTATGGGGACACATTTTCTTAGAAATATGTAAACCATGTGACACTAGAACCAATACCCTCTTGTATTGTTCCACTCTAAATATCTTTAGTATCTGGTCAATATATATACTTTGTCTTAGTCTAAGAAACCACTTGGATATACCATGAATGATCTTGATCCCTAGAATGTAGGCTTATTCTCCTAATTCTTTCATGGAGAAACACTTGTTCAACCAATCCTTAATAGATTTTAAGACCGGTATGTCACTTCCAATAAGTAATATGTCATCAACATATACTACTAGGATAATGACCTCATTCTCATTAAAACATTTGTAAACACACATATTATATTAATTTTTAATGAAACTAAATTATTTTATGTCTTCATCAAATAAAATGTTTCATGACCTTGATACTTGCATCAATCCATAAATGGATCTCTAAAACTTTAAAATATTTTTGGCATCACCTGGAGTCACAAACCCTTCTGGTTGTGTCATATACACATCTTCCTAAAGGTTTCTATTAAGGAATGCATTTTTGACATATGTCTTCCAAATATCATAGTCATGGTAGATGTTATATCAATTATGATTCTAATGGATTTAAGGAAAAATAGTTTCATTGTAGTCAATTACATTACATTTTTTAAACCCTTTATCCACTAGACTTGCATTATAGGTACTTAATTTACCTTCTATGTTCAGTTTTCTCTTGAATACTCATTTTAATCCAATAATATTTACATCAAATGACACATAGACTATAACCCAAAATTGGTTCTTATACATGGAATACATCTCAAAATTCATAGCTTCTAGCCATCTTGTAGCTTATGAGATCTCTATAGCCACCTTTTAGGATAAATGTTCGTCATTATCAACCAATAATGAGTCACCATCCTTGGTGAATAGAAAACCTTATCTATCTGGTTCTCTTACCTATCATACACTCCTTCGTTGTGTCAGAGTTGGTGTCCTAGAACCAACTTTTTTTACATTGATTATATGAATATTTATTGTATTTAAATATTAACCACATTATTACATATTTTTCATTGTTCTGCATGACTATAATGTAATAATTTCCAAGAGTATTTTTCATATTAATAAGGTCATAGTAGTTTCTTGCTATGATGAGAACCTTGAAATGTAATGACAATATTCTTAAATATAGTTTTTTGATTGGATGACATACTATGATGGGACACATAGTATACAAACCATCAGGTATGATTACTCATAAGCATATGAGACTTCTTCTCATGAAGTTCTCACTTGGTAATCTCTAGGATGGAAGGTTATGAGAATACACCCACTAGTAGAAATTCTGCATGTTTTGGTGTTATCAAATATTCCTATCTGTGATCCCATGTAATGGTTCTTAGACTATAATATTATCATTAATAGGTGTCATGACTCGCACACTTAGATTTTCGGATGAAAACCATCATTCCATATGTTGGTGGGAAGTAGGGTACATTGGGAGCATCATAAATGACATGTTATTAATGGATAAGTTGGCGAAGGGTTTGTACCTCCCATTTATGAAAGTTGATATCTTGAATCTTTGAATGAGATAGAACCATCACCCTAAATTCAATGGCCATGGTGTAACGACGAGTTTATTTTAGGTAGTAAAATAATGTTGTATGAAGCATATAGTTTGATGACACTATCATGAAACTTTATTGATGAGTTATTGTGTCAAAGAGATTATATTACACAGTGAGCGTTCATATTTGGATTTCTTCATTGTGAATTTAACTTCTTTATCTTGGGTGCATTGACCCGTTTCTAGATAGTAATCTTGGATTTTAGGCCAGACTGCCTAATGCCAATGAGAAAGAATCCTATAGGGTCCCATACTAAGTGTTTCTGGTGGTCTCAATTAAATTCTGTTTGAATTTAATTAATGAAATAAATATTTCAAGATCTAGGAATAATTTTATTCATGTTAAAATGATCACATAAATTAAATAAATATTTATTCACCAGATTGTGAATAAAATATATTTATTTATTTTATTGAACATTTAATAAATATTTATTTACTATTTTGTAAAAAAAATATTTAAGTGAATAAAATATTTTATTTGGTTGTTCAATAAATGTAATAGGAGTTAAAATAGACCAATACCATGTCCATTGATAAATAAATTATTTACAAGTCAACAAATAATGTTTACCCAGTTGTCACAAAATATAATAATAATATCGTTATCATTATGTGGCACGGTATTTCATTTATGGTTCTGTTCAGTAAAAATTAGTGCACCAAAAATAATGGTACTGTTATTGTTATTATGTGTCATGGGTTTTCTCTAATAGTTATAATTGCATTTAATTATTGTTTCACAATTAAATATTGTAACTGAAACCTCATGTCAATTAATAGGTAGGTACCTCTATTATGCCAAACCCTGGTGAATTGAGAATTTTTTAGACAAACATTTTCTATATCAACTCATCTAACATCTCCCTCCTAAGAATGAGAAAAGTTCTTCAGGACTGAAGAATGAGAAATCAAGAACGATCGATGCAAGACATTCGTTCTGTCATGCTAGCACATGGACAATGAGTGGCATCGATTAGATACCATTGGAGCATGTGTGGATCACCGCTAGAGGGATTCTACTTTGGATCCTCGCAAGCACAATGAAGGAAATCCAGAAGGTTCATTCAGGACGATCAACAATCATCAACGAATAAAATAACGAAGACTAAGGTATTTAATTTATTCAGAAATTATTAAATCAATTATAAACATGATGTGAAAGATCCTTTTTCTTGTATCAAATTCTATTCTTCACTTTGTCTAAATCTTTTATTTCAATATGTGGACACTAGTGTTCATCATCGTATTGATCCCGAAATGGTAATCAATTACAGAAAAATTAAAGTCGGGACCTCCCAACTGTCATGTTTTCACTACATCTATAACCTTCAAGCGGTATTAGAGGGGGATCATCATTGATTATAATATTTCAATAATTTTTTGATTATTTATGATTTAATGATTTATTTTTTTCAATTAAAGGTCAACCATTCTTATAATCTAGATTTCAAGATATGATCTTCCTCTTTCGCTTCTCACAGAACTAATAGAAAAAAATAATTTTTTGATTAAAATTAAATTGATGATCTCATCAGGAGGCAAAAATGATTCTTCCCAGGTAATATGACGGAACTCTCCATGTATTCATATTTACATGGCATGTAATTTTCTATACACGCCATGTAATTCGGATTACAAACCATGTAGTTTTGTTTAGTGCATCAGGATTAATTCAAAAATTACTCAAGCCATGTGCATTAATGACATGTGGTGTAGTTAATTCTTAAACCACTTGTTGACCAAGATAGACTAGTGCACAGTCATCCAGATTACATGTCATGTGTCCCACTGGTTACGACATGTAGTATGTAAAGACCCATAAATTTCAAGGGAAATTTTTTCATAATTTTTTTTTGGAATTTTACGAGTACGCCGTTTTTGACGGCATCAGATTCTGAGGACCGGTGTGCCCGGAATCATGTTCTGAAGTTTAGCTTGGGTACGTTCAGCGAAAGAATGAGTGGGTTTTCCTAAATTTTGAACTGGTGCTCGGAATCGAAATCTGAGGGCACTGATGAAACCGCAGCGTTGGTAATTTCTTAGGAACACCTTTTTCGGAGTTGCGTTTGCTCAAGTGAGGTTATTAATTAAATGGGTTAACTAAAGAATAAAATAAAATATTGTGCTACAAATTTTATTTCTATTCTATGGAGTTTAATCCTTTGCATGTAGGTTAGAGTGGGACCCACTATGTCCTAACTCTCTATGTATGATTTTAGTGAAGTGGGGCCCACACGATCCCCACCCCTTCAAATACCTTAAAACATCCCACGTGCATTTAATTTTTTTTTGTAACTCACCCGTACCCTTTTTTTAATGGAAAGTCAACTCCCGACTTTAATTTGGAATATTAAACTCTCTTCAATTAATTAAATTAATTGAATGACATATTTTTGATTTTCAAATTATTGGATTGCGTGTGTGTTAATAAAATAAGACAAGACTTATTTTATTAGGGGTTGATTCGTTGTGCGAAAGGAAGGGAGGACTCTTGCGCTCTTGAGGGATATCTCCTTCCTCGTCGAAGAATGCGAAGAACGCCGAGTCTTCGACTAAGAACTCCATCACTGCAAGGGAATCGACGTGCCATCTCCTCACTTCTCCGTAGCCGGCGAGAGACAACTTCTTCAGAGAATGGTGACGCACCGCATCTTTCTTTGGGCGAACGCCAACAACGATTATGGAGCATCGATCCGCGATGCCGTCTTCCGCGATGCCGTATTCCGCAGCGTCATCTTCCGCAACGTCCTTTTCCCGTGGCAAACCTCGTTGGATGACTTCATCAAGGTAGGGGTTTGGAATTTTTTTGTTTGTGAAATATTCTTTTCTGTTCTTCATCTTTTATTTTGGGCCACTTGTTATCAACTTAATGAGAGGAGGTCGGATCGCACAAACACGACCGACTCTCCTCCCCCTTTGTTGTTGTGTTTGTTGCGGTTTGAAAGAAGGCAGCGCAGTGCAACGACACCGCACGGAAACAGGGAGGAATGCGGCGATAAGTGTGGCACCGTCGCGCCGTGCCGTTGAGGCCGAAAAAAGCCACGACCGAAGTCGGGCAGCGGCGAAGGGGCACGGTGCCATCGCACCGTGCCAGAGAACCACGTTGAGGCCGCGGCAGGAGTGGGGCCGCGGTGGAGAGGCTTGGTGCCGTCGCGCCGTGCCGATTGGACAAGGCTGCGACCTAAGGCCATGGTGGTGCGGGGAGCGGCGGCCGGAACCGCTGGCCGCCAGCGAAAGGAGGGTGGGACCGTTGGTGGTCCCACGGTGACACACCGGATGGCCGAACTGGCCGACCGGTTTTCAAGAAAACCTGGGGGTTGTAACCCCTAGCTGGCAAGGAGCGGCCCCACTTGGGGGCCGCGGTTTCTCAATCAGGGGGCAGCCCCCCCCCCTTTTCCGCGACAGCTCAGGTGGCCGAGCTATCTAGCCATGCGGGCCACACCCACCAGACCGGACCGCACCCTCGTGGGCTGGACCCAGACCTAGGTCAGGTCGACCCGGTTTGGGCCGACCTAGGGGGTCTTGGGCCGGGTCGGCATGGGCCGAAAACCCCCTATTTTCAGACAGTTCCGTTCAATCACCCATATCTTGGACGACAGACCTCTGATCGACGTACTGTCAATTGAGATGCGATCCTTGGATCGAGACTGTTGTTTCGGTATATTACACTCAAGGTTTCGGAGAACTTTGGGTACGGTCAGGTTGGTTCGAACACAAAACCAACCGGGCCCTCGGAGCAGAAACGCTTATAACATGAGCTTTGGACGTCCGAATGACGTTCCGTTGACTTTTTTGGATTTCTCTTAGTGAGAACGAACTTTTGGCTTACTCCTATCATAGTTTAAATTCATTTGGAGTGTGGTCGGGTTGGTTTGACTTAAAAACCAACTGGGCCACTAGAACGAAAAGGCCAATAACTCTCAGACCGGGTGTCCGATTGACGCACCGTCTATCACGTTGTGTTCCTATTAACATGACGGAACTTTGTGATACATAAACTCTGGTCTACGTGACATTTTATGTATCTACCTCTTGGCTCGTGGAGAGGACCCTCCCGGAATGAGCGTGCTGTGTGCGGAAACCCTAGAGATGGCTGAGACTTGATGAATGCTGATCGATCGACTCAGAGTGTTTCGATAGCCCAGTGGGGAGTGCATGGTTGTAATGTCAGACCCATGGCGGAGGAGCACTTGGTTGTAGTGGCAGACCCACGATACTCAACAGAAGGAGTACCTCTGTAGGCTATGAGGGGGAGCGCTTGGTTGTAGCAGAAGACCCATGGTGGTAAGCGCTTGGTTGTAGCAGCAGGCCCACAGTACTCAACAGGTGGAGTACTACAGTAGTCCAAGGTTAGTGGGAAGCGCTTGGTTGTAGTGGAAGGCCCACTGTACTGGATAGAGGAGGAGTTCCCCAGCAGCTATGGGTTCGACGGAGAAGACTTTCATACTAGAATCCTCCGTGGGTTCGACGATGATGACAACCGTATTGGAATATACCGTGGGTTCGACGGTGTAGACTTTCGTACTAGAATCCTCCGTGGGTTCGACGACGATGACAACCATATTGGAATCCTTTGTGGGTTCGACGGTGAAGAATTTCGTACTGGAATCCTCTGTGGTTTTGACGACGACGACAACCGTACGAGAATACTCCATGGGTTCGGCGGTGATGACTACTATACTTGTATCCTACGTGGGTCCGACAGTATTAACCTCTGTTGTAGTATCATACGTGGGTCCGACAGCTTAGCTGGTCTAGTATCCTACGTGGGTCACAACTTAGATGAATCAGTGGATACATCTGATCATCCCTATCACCTTACTAAGAAGTATACCTGTGCGAGATGAGTCTTGACTTCAATCATTATCTTCGATATGATTGACTTGACTTCCTATGTGGATTGGGTTGTGCTTTTCTGTGTTGATTGGGTTGTACTATCCTGTGTGTACGTGATCGAACTTGGGCTCGGATGTTGGAGCCGAACTGGAATTGATGACTTAGGTATATGTATGGGCATTTACCTAAGCAGTGTTAGATGTTACTTCGTGATTGTATCTTTCCATTGTGGGTTATCCTTCATGGATTCTGGGAGACCTTCGGGGGTCTCGGGGTCCCTAATGAGTAGTGTATACTCACCCCTGCACAGGTTATGCCCACACTACGTTGTGTTGGATGCAGACGACAGACAGTGCTGATCGTGGTTGAGGCTTGTGGAGCAAGTCAGTACCTGGAGGTGGATCACTGGGAGAGATGTACAAGGAGAGGACGGCTGGACCCGAGGAGATGTGGAGGCTATCTGTACCCACCCTTCAAGTGGGACTTCCAGTGGACGGCTCGATGTTGCTACTTTACTTTCAGTTGTTGTACTTTCCTTTCCAGTTGTACTTTACTTTCAGTTTGTGTTTGTATTCTGTCCCATTTACTTTCGGCACATACTATTGTACCCAGTTTCACTCAGTGTTTACTTCTGATTACTTACTCTGTATTGTTTGTTTACTTTATAAAGGTAATGCCTCCCCCTTTTGTCGGGATTTATGCCTTTGGTGCTAGTCACCAGCCTTTGGCCTATGGAAGGCGGGCTTGGGGTAGTCACGGCACAGGTCCCAAGGACGGGTCATGACAAATTGGTATCAGAGGAGTTCAGTTCTACCGCAAAACTCGGGACTCTGATCTTTCTTCTATGTGAAGAAATAGTGTTAAGGGTATTGAGTGTGGTTATCAGTCCAGGGAGTCCAGTGTTGTTGCGGCGGCCGACGTATCCGTACACCAGGACCCTGACTTCTGATTTCCGACTCAGTGCACGAAAACACTAATTGCATGTGTGTTTTGAATGTTTTCTTTGTGATTACTTTGTGTCAAATCACCAGGGATACTGTTTTGACCGTGGCGCGCCTGTTTCTTTTCAGGATGGCCCCACGATGTCAGCTAGCTAGGGTTTAAAGCTTTGTGTGAGATGACAACCCACCGAGCGACGGGGCCTCGTTTTAGGGCCCTTTTTCAGCGGAGGCACCGACGGTACCTCTACCCACCGAGCCACCGATGCCACCAGCCCCAACCGCTGAGAGTGCACATTGCCTTAGCACACTGTATGAGTTCCAGCATCAGAGACCGCCCAGGTTCTGCGTGGAGACGGACCCTCAGGCAGCCGTGGATTGGCTGGAGGCTGTAGTTTGAGTTTTCAGGCTAGTGGGGACACCATCTGACCTCATGGTGATCCTTGAAGTGATCCTCCTTCACGCGACAGTTGGAAGATGGTGGAGCTTGATGCTACAGGTGCATGACGAGGCATATCTTCTCTGGATGGACTTTGAGAGCCTCTTCTGCTCAGAGTTCGTCCCAGTCACCCTCCATGTGGTGAACATCTAGGAGCTACTACAGCTGCGGTAGGGCAGCATGACGGTAGCCCAGTACTCGATGAGGTTTAACGATCTCTCACATTATTCCACAAACATGGTACGGGACCCATTCATCAGGTCCCGAACCTTAAATCAGGGGCTCAGGCGAGAGATCAGAGCTTGAGTTATTTCTCACAGCATCCCGACACAAACAGGGGTGTTGGAGAGAGCTCTCTTAGTGGAGAGTTTCCTTGCCGAGTAGTCTCCAGTAGCAGGACCCACCAATAGCCGGCATACGGCAGAGTCTTCTGCAGCGGGCAGTAGACAGATGACGCAGAGGTCCAAGAGGACCAGACCTATAGGTGGTCGACCGCATGACACATGATCGTTTGTGTGAGGAACCCGGGGTGGAGAACGACTTACCATGAGCGGACAGTGTTACACCTGCGGCGGGGTTGGTCACATGGATTGTGACTGTCCGACCCACCATACAGATGATCAAAAGATAAACAAAGGACCTCTCAGGCAGAGGCAGAGGTTCAATCGAGGCGGACCGCAAGGAGCAGGAGACTGAGGCAGGGGAGCTGGCCGTTCAGCTGGAAGTGGACGACGCTTCGAGTTGATGCCACCACCACCACCAGAAGGTCCACCCCGATCGCAGGGAACAGATGGACATGGGAGAGCTCAGCTTTAGGCAGCTGAGGCTTACGACCATGGAGCTCTAGGAGCAGATGGACATGATCGGGACTAGTTCTAGACATGGAGACTTTTGTTCAAGTTTCTTCTAGCTTTATTGATGTTTGTTTGTGGATACTTTGTGTCATTGTACTTTGATATGCAGTAATAAAAGACACCTTTCCTTGTGGTATTTAATTTCCTGTCCTCTCTTTATGTGTACTAAGAGGTTCCTGTTTAAAACTGTTGACTTGACCCTCACTTTTGAGATACCTACTGGAGGGGACCCAGTGACCAGAACTAATGCCAACAATGTGACTAAACCCTTGGAGGTGAGAGTAATGGTTGGATCTCTTAGTAGTAGCGTCGAGGCCTTACGACATCATCCTTGATATGGATTATTATCAACCATGTTAAGATTGAATGTATTAGGAAAATAACATGGTTCATACCAGGGATGAGACCGAATTTCTCTTATCAGCAAAGAAGAAATCTTAGAAGCTCTTTTAGGACCAGAGAAGGGTCAGGTCATCCAGGAGCGGATGAGGAAAGCTCAGATCCGACACAAGTCTTGTGCTGACAGGAGGCGGAGACCACTAGAGTTCAAGGATGGAGACCACGTCTTCTTGTGGGTCTCACCTCGACATGGGTTACGGATTTTTGGCCAGGGCAGCAAGTTATCTCCACGCATCTTCAGACCATTCCAGGTTCTCAGCAGGATAGGCAAGGTCGCTTACTGCCTGGCTCTACCACCTTAGTTGCACCGGGTGCACGACGTCTTCCACGTATCTCAGCTAAGGAGGTACGTGCATGACCCGACATATATCAACGATCATGGGGAGCTGGACTTTGACGATGGGGCGACTTTTGCGGAGGTTCTGGTGGAGATCGAGGATCGACAGGAGCGGTTCCTATGTGGGCGGTCGATTCCTCTAGTGCGCATAAGATGGCAACATGGGAACCTCCAGGAGAGCACTTGGGAGCGGGAGGCTCAGATGCGTGCTCATTACCCTCATTTGTTCCCCTAGTTTTTGTTGTATCTTTACGGGGACGTAAAGCCCTGAGATGGGAGTAATGTAAAGACCGTAAATTTCAAGGGAAATTTTTTCTTAATTTTCTTTGGAATTTTTTGAGTACGCAGTTTCTGAAGGCACCTGATTCTGAGGCCCGGTGTGCCCAAAATCATGTTCCGAATTTTAGCTCGGGTACGTTCTGTGAAGGAATGAGAGGGTTTTCCTAAGTTTTGAACCGATGCTCGGAATCGAAATCCGAGGGCACCGATGAAACCGAAATACCAATAATTTTTTAGGAACACCTTTTCCGGAGTTGCGTTTGCACGGGTGAGGTTATTAATTAAATGGGTTAACTAAAGAATAAAATAAAATATTGTGCTACAAATTTTTTTTCTATTCTAAGTAGTTTAAACTTATGCATGGAGTTTGGAGTGGGACCCACTACGTCCTAACTCTCTATGTAGGATTTTAGTGAAGTGGGGCCCACAAGAGCCCCACCCCTTCAAATCCCTTAAAACCTCCCACGTGCATTTATATTTTTTTTGTAACTCACCCGCAACCTTTTTGTAATGGCAAGTCAACCCTCGACTTTAATTTTGAATATTAAATTCTCTTCAATTAATTCAATTAATTGAATTATATCGTTTTGATTTTAAAATTAATGGCTTGCGTGTGTGTTAATAAAATAAGAAAAGACTTATTTTATTAGGGGTTGATTCGTTGTGTGAAAGGAAGGGAGGACTCTTGTGCTCTTGAGGGATATCTCCTTCCTCGTCGATGAATGCAAAGAACGCCGAGTCTTCGACGAAGAACTCCATCACTACAAGGGAATCGTCGCGTCATCTCCTCACTTCTCCACAGCAGGAGAGAGACACCTTCTTTAGGGAACGGTGACGCACTGCATATTTCTTCGGGCGAGTGTCGACGACGCTTACGGAGCATCAATCCGTGATGCCGTCTTCCGCGACGTCGTCTTCCACAACATCATCTTCCGTGACGTCCTTTTCCCGTGGCGAACCTCGTTCGATGACTTCATCGAGGTAGGGGTTCAGAATTTTTTTTGTTTGGGAAATATTCTTTGTTGTTCTTCGTCTTTTATTTTGGGCCGCTTATTATCAACTTAACAGGAGGAGGTCATAACGCACGAACACGGCCGATTCTCCTACCCCTTTGTTGTTGTTTTTATTGTGGTTCGAAACAAAGCAGCGCGGTGCAACGACACTACGTGGAAAATGGAGGAATTTAGTGAAGAATCATGGTGTCGTCCCGCCGCGCCGTTGAAGCCGAACGAAGACGCGATCGGAGTCAGGCCGTAGCGAAGGGGCGCGGCGCCATCCCGCCCCGCCGTAGAACCACAATGAGGCCGCGGCAGAGGGGCGCGGCGCCGTCGTGCCGCACCGGTCAGACAAGGCTGCGGCCTAAGGCCACGGTGGTGCGGGGAGCGGTGGCCGGAACCGCCAGCCACCAGTGAAAGGAGGGAGGGACCCGCAGTGACAAATCGGCCGACCGGTTTCCGAGAAAACCCATGGGTCGTAACCCCCGGCCCCCACGTGGGGGATTCAGTTTCTAAATCAGGGTGCAGCGCCCCCCCCCCCCCCATTTTTCCACGACAGCTCAGGTGGCCAAGCTGTTTGGCCACGCGGGCCGCACCCGCGCCAGGCCAACCAGCCGCCCAGGCCGGGTCGTGCTAGTTGGGGCGAGCCACGCCCACCGGGCCAGGCTACTCCCTAGTGGGCCGGACCCGTACCCTGGTCGGGTCGACCCGGTTTGGGCCGACCCAGGGGGTCTTGGGCCCGGTCGGCCCGGGCCCAAAACCCCTATTTTCAGACAGTTCCATTCAAGTGCTTGTATCGTGGGCTACGGACCTCCGATCGACGTACTGTTAGTTGAGATACGATCCTTGGATCGAGAAGGTCGTTTCGGAATATTACACTCAAGGGTTTGTAGAAATTTGTGTACGTCCGGGTTAGTTCGAACACGAAACCAACCGGACCCTCGGAGCGGAAACACTTATAACTTGAGCTCTGGACGTCTGAATGACATGCTGTCGACTTTATTGGATTCCTCTTAGTGAGACAATCCTTTTTTCTTACTCCGCATGTAGTTTGGACACAGTTTGAGTGTAGTCGGGTTGGTTTGACTTAAAAACCAACTGGGCCCCTGGAACGAAAAAGCCAATAACTCTCAACCGGGCGTCTGATTGGCGCGTCGTCTGTCACGTTATGTTCCTATTTACATGATGGAACATTGCGATAAATAAACTCTGTTCTACGTGACAGTTGATTTATTGAACTCTTGGCTCATGGAGCGGACCCTCCCAGAACGAGCGTGCTGTGTGCGGAAACCCTAGAGCTGGATGAGACTTGACGACTACTGATCGATCGACTCGGAGTGTTTCGATAGCCTAGTGGGGAGCACTTGGTTGTAGCGGCAGACCCACGGTGGAGGAGTGCATGGTTGTAGCGGCATACCCGCGGTACTCAACAGATGGATTACCTTTGTAGGCTATGAGGGGAGCGCTTGGTTGTAGCGGCAGACCCATGGTGGGAAGCGATTGGTTGTAGTAGCAGGCCCACAGTACTCGACAGGTGGAGTACTACAGCAGTCCAAGGTTGGTGGGAAGTGATTAGTTGTAGCGGTAGGCCCACTGTACTCGACAGAGGAGGAGTTCCCTAGCAGCTATGGGTTCGATGGTGAATACTTTCATACTAGAATCCTCCATGGGTTCGACGACGATGACAACCGTATTGGAATCCTCTATGGGTTTGACGGTGAAGACTTTCGTACTGGAATCCTCCGTGGGTTCGAAAACGATGACAAACATATTGGAATCCTCTGTGGGTTCGATGGTGAAGACTTTCGTACTAGAATCCTCCGTGGTTTTGACGACGACGACAACCGTATGGGAATCCTCCGGGGGTTCGGCGGTAACAGATACTATACTTGTATCCTACATGGGTCCGACAGTATTAATCTCTGTTGTAGTATCCTACATGGGTCCGACAGCTTAGCTGGTCTAGTATACTACGTGGGACCCAACTTAGATGAATCAGTGGCTACATCTGATCAACTCTATCACCTTACGAAGAAGTATACCTGTGTGAGCTGAGTCTTGACTTTAATCACTATCTTCGATATGATTTACTTGCTTTCCTATGTGGATTGGGTTGTTATTTTTTGTGTGGATTGGGTTGTACTATCCTGTGTGGACATGATCGAACTTGGGCTCGGATGTTGGAGCCTAATTGGAATTGATGACTTAGGTATATGTATGGGCATATACCTAAGTAGTGTTGGATGTTACTTCGTGATTGTATCTTTCCTTTGTGGGTTATCATTCGTGGATTCTGAGAGACCTTTAGGGGTCTCAGGGTCCCTAATGATTAGCTTATACTCAACCCTACACGGGTTATGCCCGCACTACATTGTGTTGGATGCAGACGACAGACAGAGCTGATCGTGATTGAGGCTTGTGGAGAAAGTCGGTACCTGGAGGCGGACCATTGGGAGAGACGTACACGGAGCGGATGGCTGGACCCGAGGAGATGAGGAGGCAATCTGTACCCACCATTCAGGTGGGACTTCCAGTGGACGGCTCGATGTTTCTGCTTTACTTTTAGTTGTTGTACTTTTCTTTTCAGTTGTACTTTACTTTCAGTTTGGGTTTGTATTCTGGCCCATTTACTTTCTGCACTTACTATGGTATCTAGTTTCACTTATTGTTTACTTCTTCTTGCTTACTCTGTAGTGTTTGTTTACTTTATAAAGGCAATACCTCCCCCTTTTGTCGGGATTTACACATTTGGTGCTAGTCACTAGCCCCTAGCCTATGGAAGGTGGGCTTGGGGTAGTCACGACACGAGTCCCGAGGACGGCTCGTGACATAGTACCTTAGGGTAGAGGGTCAAACCGTGTATCCCATACATGGCTAAGCTGACCAGTAACTATGTAACCTGGAGAGACATGATGTGTGGCCCACTAGACATGCCGTGTAATCCAAGATTTCTGAAATACGGCTCACACACCGAGTACCTAGGCCTGTACTTCAGATAAGACGATAAAGGTAGTACACGCCATGTAGTTGGAACTACACACCGTGTACTTTACCAAATTACACAGAATTAAAACATTAATGTTTGTGTAATATTTAGAATTACATATCATGTAGATTAGAATGGGTGTTCACCATGTTACCTCCAAGGTTATGGATGAGAATCTCAGGGAAATTTAGAAAATGATTAAGATAAAAGGATTGATTAATTAAAAATGAAAATTTATCAATTCAAACACTATTTATCATAATAAGAACAATTAAATAATTGAATTCTAGTTTTATTAAATGTGTAATTCATTGCATGTTTGTGGATGATCATGATCTATACCAGACCTTCATACATGATTAGTTTCCTTTTAATTTATTTCAAATTAATTGTTGGTCCGGGTGCCATCTCTTCTCATTAATATGTAGGTCTTGAATTCCCATGGTTTAGTTCATGTAAACCCACTTTTCTACCCCTCACCTGTGTGTGATTAAAATAACATATGTAATGGATATAGCTCGAAAGATAGTGGAGGTGGTTGAAGATGGAGATGAGACGAAACCAATTCTAGGAGATACAAAGGTGGGCATGTGGAAAGCTGTAAACCTATACCCAAAAGGTTCAGGGTGTTTCTCCAATAAGCCAGGGTTATTTTATCAACCTATAGATAAACTAACCATTAGAAAATATCATGATCATGCCCATTATTTTATTTCTGTCAGTTTCATGGTTTATCATTATGGATGTGTTGTCGCAATCACATAATTAATGAATTAAACAAGCTTATAAGTTGAAACTAAAATAAACCAGGCTTATGCGTAAATATTATCAAGACATGGTTAATCACTAAAGTAAGTTACACTTAATATTAACAATCATGTGATAAATATAATACTCAATTTACACATAATAGATAAAAATCCATAAATAAAATATTAAGTTAGACCAAGCCTTCTGTTACTTGATTAAGGGAAAGACTCAATAAAACTATGTGTTTGACCAACCATTATTGAGACACTTACTTTTATACAGGAATACCTTATGAATGTTTCAGGTTGACTTAACCATATTACATAATGAGGAGTAACCCTTGCTAGACATGGTGTAATATTGGAGGCAAGTGTTGAGGAAATTCAAGTTAGGATTTCAGGATTGGGGAGTCTACTCAATAGGTCAAGGAGCTACAAGACCACAGTTTGAAAAGACATACCTGCCTAAATAACTTCAAATATCTTAACCAACCCTTGTTGGGGTTATGAGAAGGGTAATATGGATCCTTTCCACTTGAATTTCCAAGCAACTAGACTTTCTGATTTCAATGGTGAGGGCTATTGGGACTTGATAATATAGTGGGAGACTTAATAAAATTAATTTATTATTTATCATAAAATGTAATCAAGAAATTACTAACTATCTTCTCTTTTAACTATATAATAAAAATGAAAAACTTGTCAACCACTCTATCCCTGTGATCAATACTGGATAAAGACAATATCCTCACCGGCAGTAACTTCCAGAAATGGTTTAGACGCCTTCGGGTCATTCTATTCCATGAACATAAATCTTACATACTGGAGTCCTCATCACCCAATCCGTCTTCCCAAGAGGTGAGTGATGAAGAGTTCCTAGTCTAAAAAAACTTATGAATGATGTGGTTGATGTTCAATGTTTGAGGTTATCATCATTGTCTAGTGAACTCATGAAGTCTCATAAAAACATGGATGCCTATAGCATGCTTGAGCACCTCTGAGTTCTTTACTAGGAGAGAGTATGATAAGAATGGTTTGATATCTCCAAGGAACTCTTTCAGAGTAATCTTGGATAGGGTTCCCCATATTGGCCTCATGTAGTCAAGCTCATTTTCTATATTGAGCGTCTGGAAGTTTTAGGGTTTAAACTCCCTGAAGAACTAGTCACCGATCTCATTATCACATAATTCCCTCAAAGATTCTCCAGTTTTTTTTTTGAATTTTAATATGAACAACATTGAGAAGTCTCTACCAGATCATCTTATCCTCCTTCACCAAGTGGACAAAACATGAAGCGCAACAATCCTTATGTCCTTATGATGAATAGGAGAAAATGGAAGGAGTAGAGATTTAATCATAAAGCATATTCACACCCTTCCAAGAAAAGGAAGATAATGGGGGGTGGAAGAGAATATGAAGCTATCTATTTTGCATATGGTAAAAAGGGTCACTGAAAGAAAAATTGCACCCAGCTAAAGAAGCAATAGGAAGCTTACGGTTTGTTTTTTATCAAGTTAAATTTATCTATTTATAAAAATTTGGTATTTGATACAACAAGTGCTGATCACATATGTATCCAAATATAGGAACCAAGTAGATTCAAGAAAATTGATCAAGGGGAGGTAGATCTATGAGAATACAACAGAGAAAGACTTCCTATTTTAGTTATCGAGGACTACAACCTCATGTTGCCAACTGGGATGATCTTTGTATTAGAAGGTTCTTATTATGTGCCTTCTATAACCAACAAAAATTATTTTTGTATCCATACAAGATACAAATGGATTTATTTTCATGTTCGAAAATGAATGTTTCATATTTTATAAATATAGATCTTCTTGGTAAAGCACCTTTATATAATGTTCTTTACATGTTAGATTACACAAACCAAGTAATAGAAATTGATAATGAAGCTACTTCACATGACCCATACCACACCCAACTTTGGAATCACCGTCTAGGTCACGCAAATGAGAAACACTTGATAAAGTTACATCAATATGGATATTTATATTCTTTCAAACTAAAACCACTTGGTGTATGTCGCACATGTTTACAAGGAAAAATGACCAACAAACCATTTAGTGGGGAAGGTGAAAGATCCAAAGAGCTTCTTGAATTTGTTCATACTGATGTGTGTGGACTATTTTCAGTTGAAGCAAGGGGTGGGTACTCATACTTCATAAATTTTACTAATGAGTTTAGTAGATATGAATATATCAACTTAATGAGGTATAAGTCAGATTCTTTTGATAAGTTCAAGGAATACAAGAATGAAGTTGAGAACCAGATTGGTAAGAAGATTAAGAAACTCCACTCAGACCGAGGTGTATATTTTCTTAATAAAGACTTCATTGAATACTTAAAAGATTTTTAAATCCTATACCAACTCACTCCTCCTTACACACCCCATTGGAATGGTGTAAGAGAAAGGAAGAACCACACCTTGTTAGACATGGTGAGATCAATGATGATTCATGCAAGGATTCTATTATCCTTTTGGGGATATGCGTGACAAACAGTGACACACATACTAAACCAAGAACCATCTAAATCGATAAATGGTATTCCATACAAGATTTGGAGTGGAACAAAATCCATGTTATCAAATTTACATGTGTGTGGAAGCAAAGCGTTTGTTAAAGCCTATTTAGGTAACAAACTCTTACTATAAGGCACAAAGTGTACCTTTATAGGATACCCCAAGGAAACATGGGGATATTACTTATAAGACCCCCCAGACAAAAAGGTTATAGTGGAATGACACAACATATTACTTGAGAGGGAGCACATATCTAAAAGAGATTGTGAGAGCGATATAGACTGTGTTGAATTCAATGACTAAGGTATATAAGACTTGGTACATGAGTAGATTCCACAAATCATTGTGGAAGAATGATCTATTCTAGAGACACAAGTACTGCATAGGAGTACAAGAGAGGTTAGAGAACCGAAACGGTATGGTTATCTAGTTACCGAGGATGGTGAATAATTATTATTTGATAATTATGACCCTCTAACCTACAAGGAAGTAGTAAGTGTCATAGAAGTTTCCAAGTGGTAATAAACCATGAATTTTAAAATGGATTCCATATACTAAAACCAAGTCTGGATTTGGGTAGATCTTCGAGTTGATGTAAAATCTGTTGGTTTCAAATTGGTATTCAAGAAGATACTATACAAAAAAGGATAATATAGTACCTATAAGGCACGATTGGTTGCAAAAGGGTTCAAATAACATTAAGGAATTGAATACGACAAAACCTTTTCACCAGTTGCGATGCTAAAATCCATCAGAATTCTATTGACCATTCCAGCTTACCATGACTATGAGATTTCAAAAATGGATGTCAAAATAGCCTTCTTTAACTAGAAACTTTAGGAAGATTTCTATATGACACAACTTGAAGGGTTTGTGACTCCAAAGGATGACAATAATATATGTAAGTTGAAAAAATCATTTGTGTATTAAAGAAAGAATCCAGGTAATTGAACATTTGTTTTGATGAAACCATAATGGAATTTGATTTTATAAAGAAGGAATGTGAGAATTGTGTCTACAAATGGTTTAGTGGGAGTGTAGTAATTTTCTTAATAGTATATGTTAATGAAATATTACTTATTGGAAATAAAATACTAGTCTTACAGTCTGTTAATTCATGGTTGAATAAATGATTCTCCATGAAGGAATTGGGTGACGAAGCAAATATTCTTGGTTTCAAGGTCCATCGTGATTGATCTAAGAGATTATTGGGCCTATGTTAAAGTACATACATTGACAAGATAATGAAGATATTTAGTATGGAACAATCTAATAGGGGATTGTTTCCAGCATCCCATGAAATTCATCTTTCTAAGAAAATGTGTCCTCATATAGATGAGGAAAGAAAAGGAATGGAAAGGATTCTATACTCATCAGTGATTGGGTTAGTCATGTATGATATGCTATTTACTATGCTAGATGTCGGCTATGCATTGAGTGTGGTAGGAAGATATCAAGATGATCTAGGTGACATCTATTTGATGGAAGTAAAGACTATCCTTATGTATATAAGGTGTACTAAGGATTTGTTCTTGGTTCATGGAGGATATGAGGAACTAATTATCAGAGGATATGTAGATTCTAGTTTCCAGACTGATCAAGATGACATGAAGTCGCAAATAGGATACATCTTCACTTTGAATGGAGGTACTTTGTGCTGAATGAGCTCAAAGAAAGGTGTGTTCACACATTCTATAGTATATTTTGAGTATATCATAGCTTCTGAGGTATCTCAAGAAGCAGTTTGGATGTGTATATTCATCTAAGAGTTGGATTTGTTACCTAGAAGTAAATATCCCATCACACTTTATTGTGATAATACTACAACGGTGGCTCTCACAAAAGATCCAAGGTCACATCAGTGGAAGAAGCACATACAACAGAAGTATCATCTCTTGAGGGATATTTCTCAGAGAGGTGAATTTGTAGTGAGAATAATTTCCACGTAAGACAACATAGAGGACCCCTTGACTAAATCCCTGACTCATCAAAAACATGTTTGTCATCTTAGGTCTAGTGGACTGAAAGTCATAGGTAGTTGGCTCTAGTCCAAGTGGGAGTTTGTAAGAGTTGTTGTCCTAGAACCAGTTGTTTGTACATTGATTACATGAATATTTAATTTATTTAAATATTAAACATCCTATTACATATTTTTCATTGTTCTGCATGAATATAATGTAATAATGTCCTAGAGTATTTTTCGAATTAATAAGGTTATATTAGTTCCATGCTATGATGATAACCTTGATGTGCTATGACAATATTCTTAAATATTGTTCTATGGTTGGATGACATACTATGATGGAACACATAGTATACAGACCGTTGGGTGAAAGTACTCATAAGAATATGAGACTTATTCTCATGAAGTTCGCACTTGTTAATCTCTAAGATGGGAGATTATGAGAGCATACCCACCAGTTCGAATTCCACATGTTTTGGTGCCATCAGATATTCTTATCTGCGAGCATGTGTAATGGTACTTAGACTTTAATATTATCATTATTATGTTTCATGACGTGTGCACTTATATTTTCTAAGAAAAACCATCATTCCATATATTGGTGGGAAGTAGGGTATGTTGGGTGCATCACAAATGACATGTTATTAATGGATAAGTCGAGGAATTATTTATCCCTTACCTTTATAGAAGTTGATATCTCAACACTTTTATTGAAATAGAATCATCAACCTAAATTCCATGGCCATGGTGTAACGATGATTTTATTTCAAATAGTCAAAGAATAGCGTATCAATCATATAGGTTGATGACACTATCATGAAAGCTACTTGATGAGATATTGTAACAAAGGGATTATATTACACAGTGAGTGTTTTTATGTGGATTTCATCATTGAGACTTTAAGTTCTTTCTCTTGGTTTCCTTGACCCATTTCTAGATAGTAATATTGGACTTTAGGCAAGCCCGCTTAATGCCAATGAGAAAGAATCCTAGAGGGTCAAACACAAAGTGTTTCTAGTTGTCTCTATTAAATTATATTTGAATTTAATTAATGGAATAAATATTATTCTCAAGACCGAGGAATAATTTTATTCAAGTTAAAATGATCACATAAATTAAATAAATATTTATTCACATGATTTTGAATAAAATATATTTATTTATTTTATTAAACATTTAATAAATATTTATTTACTAGTTTGTAAATAAAAAAATTATTTAAGAGAATAAAATATTTTATTCGGGTGTTCAATAAATGGAATAGGAGTTTGAATGGACCAAGACCCGTGTTCATTGATAAATTAATTATTTACAAGTCAATAAACAATGTTTATCCAGTTGGAATAAGAAATAATAACAATATTGTTATCATTATGTGGCATGAGATTTCATTTATGGTTCTGTTTAGAGTAAGTTGGGGAACCACAAATAATGGTGCTGTTATTTTTATTATGTTTCATGGGTTTTCTCTAATAGTTATACTTGCATTTAATTACTCTTTAACAATTAAATATTTAACTAAAACCTCATGTTTATTAATAGGCAGGTACATCTATTATGCCAAACCCCGGTGAATTGAGAATTTTTGAGCCAAAAATTTTATTTCTTGACTCCTCTCATCTATCCCTATCAAGAACAAGATATGTTATTCAAGACTGAAGAATGAGTGATCAAGAATGACTGACACAAGACATTCGTTCAATCACACTAGAAATTGGAGAATGAGTGACATTTATCAGTGACCAATAAAGCACATATGGATCACTGCTAAAGGGATTCTACATTGGATCTTTGTAAGCACAAAAAATTCAACCCAGAAGGGTCATTTTGGATGATCAAGGATCATCAACAAAGAATGTATCGAAGACCCAAGTATTTAATTTCATAATAAATTGTTAAATTAATTATAAAAATGTTGTATAAGATCCTCTTTCTTGGATCTGGTGTTATTATTCTCTTTGTATAAATATTTTATTTCAATCTATGGATACTGGTGTTTATCATCGTATTGATCCCGGATTGGTCATCGATTACAGAAAAATCAATGTTGGCCCTTCCCTACCATCACAATTCTATTGCATCCAGAACCTTCATGAAATACTTGTGTTTCAGGAACTACTTTTTCCATGGGGACCTATGGAATATGTCCCTATACCAACTCCAGTGTATCTTGAGCATCAACTTCATTGAAGTCAACCTTGACCCCACTATCGTTTTTAAGGATGTGTTCCCTATCAACAAAGATGGCTTTCCTGGCGACAATCACTTTCTTGTCTGAGTGGTTTTATAAGTAACATTTTGTTTCCTTGGGGTACCTTATAAAGATACACCTCATTATCTGGTATTCTAGTTTGTTTCCTGAGAAGGCCTTAACAAATGCCTCACAACCCCATACATGTGTATGCAATAAAATAGGTTTCTTTCCACTCCATAAATCAAACGGAATTCCATTTTCCACTTTAGTTGGTACTTATTTTAACATGTATTCTGTAGTTTATAATGCATACCCCCAAAAGGATAGTGGAAGATCTACATGACTCATCATCGAACTTACCTTGTCTAATAAGTCATGGTTCCTCCTTTCTCTAACACTATTCCATTATGGTGAATAAGGTGGAGTGAGTTGAGATAGAATCTCAAACTCCTATAGAAAGATGATGAACACCTGGTTAAGATATTCACCACCTCGATCCTATTAATGCTTCTTTATCTTCTTACCAAGATTAGTCTCTACTTCAATCTTGAATTTCTTGAATTTCTCAAAGGACTCAGACTTATACCTCATCAAGTAGATATATCCATATCTACTCAAGTCATCAGTACAAGTTATGATGTAAGAAAATACAACTCTATCTTTTACTAGAAATGGTCCACACACATTGGTCTGTACTAATCATAGAAGCCCTGTGGTATTTTCACTCTATCTACTAAATGGGGGTTTGGTCATTTATCCTTGTAAACAATCATGACATCTATCAAGTGGTTTTAGCTCAGAATATTCTAAATAACCATCTTTATAGAGAATTTTCAAATGCTTCTTATTTACATGACCTAGACAGTGATGTTATAACTCGGTGTTATATGAGTCATCTGAACATGATTCTTTATAAATTTCCAATAATTTCTTTCATAATTTAATACAGAAAGACCATTATTTAAATTCTCCATACCATAACATATGTTTTCCTTATAAAAGAAACATATTTTATTTCCAAAATTGAAAATCAACCCATCTGTATCTAAACATGACACCAAAATTATGTTTTTAGTAACTATATGTACATGATACAAATCTCTTAAAACAAAAATCATTCCCATTGAAAATTAATGGTGGTAGTCACCAATGGCCAGATCTGTCATCCTCTCACCATTGGCAGCTCACAGATCTACCTCTCCTATAGCGATCTTACAAAATCTACTTGGTTCATACATTTGGATACATATGTGAGCATCACAAGCTATATCTAATACCTAATGTGTAGATATGGAAATATTTCACCCGATAACGAACAGACCTTTAGCTTCCCTTTGATTTTGGGTGTAATTCTTATTTCAGTGGCCTGACTTTCCACATTAAAAATATACTTCCTACTTTTACTTTCCCTACCTATAGATATTCCCCTTCTTCAAAGGATGGTTCTCAGGATATTTAGACTATTTATAGGTCATGTTCCCCTTTTCCTTGTTCTTCCTTTTCTTTTTTACCACAAGGACCATGAGTTTGTCATGCCCCATGCCCTTATCCACTTGGTGAATCATGGTCTTAAAGAATCTTCTCCTTATTGCTCATATTATAATTCATAATAAAGATAGAGAAAGTCTTGGTAAGTGATGAAATTATGAGATCTATACAAAACTCATTCAGGAATTTAATCCCTAAGATGTCCAAGCATGCAATGTTGCTAATAATCTCAACTACATGAGGCCTAACTGACACATACTCTCTATAATTAGTTGTGAAAAAAGCATTAGAGATCTCATACCTTTTTTTTCTTCTCTTGATAGATATCCTGAAGGTGGGACATAATACTATAGGCATCCATATACTTATATTTCTTTAAAAGATCATTGGACATGGATGATAGCATGAAGCACTGAACATATGTAGCATCATTCAATTGTTTCTCACAGATATATAGTTCTTCATCACTTTCCTTATTTCTATGAACAACCTGTAAAGGTTCTTTCAGCACATACAATTTCATTTCATGGAGAAGGATGACCCATAGGCGCCTTTTCCATTTCTTGAAATTAGTGTTGCTGAGAAGGTTTTCCTTCATAAGTATGGATCATGATGATATGTTTGATGTAATTTTTATTGGTGTTTCTAAAAAATAGGATAATCATAATTTTAGTACTTTATCTAAAAAATTTATACAAATAAATAAATATTATATTTATTAGTCTCCCACTATTTTATCAAAACCCATTTACCCTCACCATTGGATTTGTAATATCCTATTTCTCATATATTCTAGTGGAAAGGATCCATATTCTCCTTCTCATTACACCAAATTTGATGGGTCAATAAACTCAAATGGTTTTTGGTAGAAATTCCAAATTCCAACTACATTAACTCATAGTTTCATGATCTATTGAGTGGACTCCTCAATTCTAAAATCCTTAATTTTATATTTACTCAACCTTTTACTCTCACCTACACCAAGTCCTACTTTGGTAGTCAACCCTTGTTGTGAACGAAGTTAAGTCAACCCAAAACCTCATGTTTGAATTCCTCGATAATTGAAAGCACCCCAAATTTTGTTGGTCAAGCACTTTGAACTATGGTTTGATTCTGACTGAAGTAATGGAAGACTATACCAAAATAATATTTTATTAAGATATTTTATCATTTATGCATAAATATCCAATTATTATCTTTATTACAAGTTTTTATATTAAGTGGGATTAATTAAGTGATCAACCATGTCTTAAATAACATTTATGCAAAAGCTAGTTTATTGTAGTTCCATCTTGCGTGCTTGATAATTCATTATTTATGTGATCAACACAATATATCCATAATGATATAACCATGAAACTGGCATAAATAAAATAAATGGTATGATCATAAGATTACACCAATGGTTAGTTTATCTAGCGGTTGATAAACTAACTACTGACCTAGTGGAGAAACACCTTGAACCAGTTGAGGTTTGTGTTTATATCTTTCCACCTGTCCACAATTATATATCATTGGATTGGTTTCCCCTTTGCTCCTAACTTTATTTTCCTCCACAATATTGGGAGCTTCATCCATTACATGTGCCTTTTAATCACACGCAGGTGAGGGGGAAAAGGGGTTTACATAAAAGAAACCATGGGCATGAAGACCCTACATAATAATGAGGAAAGAAGGCATGTAGACCAAAATTTTAATTTAATAATAAATTAAATGAAGCCAATCACATACAAAAGGTCTATTCTAACTCATGATCATCCACATGCATGCAACATATTACGCATTTAATAAAACTAGAATTCAATTCTTTAATCATTCTTATTTGAGATAAATCGTAATCAAATCAATAAATTATTATATTTATTTAATAAATCTTTTTATCTTAATTATTATATTAATTTTCTTGAGATTTTCATCCTTATGATTTAAAAAAATTAAATAAATTCATTTAATCATAACTATGTACGTAACTTGTACCTTGGAGGCAACATAGTGAATACCTGTCCAAATCTACCCAATATGTATTATACTCATATACTTGTTTATTCTTTGTGACATATAGCATACAGAACTGACCACATACTTTCATGATGTGTACTTAATATATGATTACATGAATTACATGATTTTTCGTTCACGTGTTATGGTTAAATGCACATAGAGTAATAACTATTAATACGACTCATACATGATATTCAGATCTGAACATTATACAAATATTAATTAAACATTTAAATATTTATGTATATTAAAACCTATCACATGGAATGTCCAATCTTTATGACCACACAGAAGTACATGTCTCAAGGTTTACATAGTAAAATTAATATATATATTTTTTTATCTATGTAAAACATACCTGGTGAGTAGATTCAATCTACATGGTGCGTAAACCCTTCACTGTCTATCCAAGGTACATGCCTAGGGACTCAACATGTAAAATGTACCTTATAAAATTTGGAGTACATAGAATTTTCAATGGGATACAATCCATGTTGATTCTATGTTACATGATCACCGGTTGAGAAGGCTGAGTATGGAATACATAGCCCATTTCTAACCCAAAGGGACTACATGCCGTATCCATTGGGCCACGCGACGTGTAGTCTAGCTAACCATGCATCAGTCTATCTCAGTCAACATGCAGTGTAAGAATTAAATACATCGTGTGTCATTAATTCACATAGATTGAGTAATAACCATATTAACTCCTAGTGTGTTGAACACAACTACACAGGGTATAAATCCGGTTACACAGTATGTACTTCTGTGTTATCTAGTCAGAATACTTTGATCCTATAGATGAGTTCCTCAATTTTATTTTAATCAAAAAAATAAAAATCTCTATTAAATCTATGAGAAACGAATGAGGAAGAATTAGATCTATCAATTTCGATTAAATGAACGATTAAAGTTGAACTGAAAAGCTAAATTAAAAATTTGTAAATCACCAATAATTTTTAAATAATTATAAACAATAATGTGTCCCCTTGGATACCACTTTTAGGTTCTGAGTGCAGTAGAAGAATGCGATGGGTGGTGCACAACATTAATTTTTTCCATAATCAATGATAAATTTGAGATCTATACGATGATGAATTCCACAATCCATGGAATTGAGTCAAAGAAATAGATAAAGATGAATTGTGCCAAAACCGAGATAGAGGAGATCAACGCATATTATTTATAATTAATTTAATTACATTAAGAATTACCTCTAAGGAATTATTTCTTTGTTGATGTGTATGATGACATATCTGTAGTGCATCATTGTTTCATTGTAAAAACCAAGCATAAATTTACTCTAGCGGTAATCCACACATGTTCCATGAATCTCCAGACATCGCTGAAAGAGTCTCCGGGTGCTAGCATAGAAGATCCTTACACTTGTGTCGTCCACCTTTGATCTCCTCAATAATCGCTTCCAAATTGTTCTCCTTGATCTGGTGGAGGATAATTTATCTCAATTCTTAAGAGCCTTCTTGGAGAATAGAGATCTCTAGGTTTGAGAGGTTTTCTCCAAATTCATTATGCACAACTGAATAAGCTAATGAAGAAATAACATACTTGGGTATTTGTATTGCTAGGGTTAAAATATTATAATTGCACAAATTCCCTTAATTATCATTTAATCCTAGAAAACCCAAATGGAAAATAATATTTTTAATATCATTATTTCTTGACATGTGCTTACCTTGTGAATTACAATTAAATATTACTTAATAAAATAATATTAAATATTATTATTTCTCACCGGACCATTAAACTCGGCCCGCCATTACTCCGTAATATTTATTAGGACTTGAATAATGTATATTTATTTATTAAATAAATATTACTATATTATTCACCAATAAATAAATAATCATTAAAATCACTAAATAGAAAATAAATATTTATTAAATATTACACTCATAATATATTTTCTCAAATAATTAGTGACAAAATAAATGCGACCAAGCATATATGAATAATTATTAAACCACATATGGGAATAATATTTATTAAACCTATTAAATAATAAATAATAATATATTATTTGACTGAGATTCTGGATATACTTAGTGTGTGACCCTCTAGGACTCTTTCTTAGTGGCATTGGGCGAAGAAGCCTAAAGTCCAAGGTTAGCATCTAACAATATGTCAAGGCACCCATATAGAAAGAAGTTAATGCCACAATGGCATGTCACATCATACAGATTCTTATCGTGTAATATAATCTCTTTATTACAATATCTCTAATCATGTAGGTTTCAAGATAGTGCCATCAACCTTTGTACTTGATATCTCTTCCTTTGACTTTTTAGAAATATAACTTGCCTATCGAACACCGTGGCCATGGATTTATTTAGGGCTTTATCATTTCCATCAAAGGGCCTAAAAAATTAACTTCTATTAATTAACATAAATGATAGATCATTTCCAACATTAATCATTAATTCAATATTACTCATGATGCTGCTACTACAAAATTAGGCTTTATCAGCACTCAAAACGGGCTTTAATAGCGCTAAAAAAGCATTGTAAAGATCAGCACTGATAAAGGGGGGAGGGGGTCCCCTTTATCAGTACTTTTTATAGAACTAACAAATACTCTGACTGCTATAACATGAAATTATACAGCAACACACCCAAACAAGACCTATAGAAAAATCAACATATCAAACAAGCAGTTCAAGAGAAAAAATATGTTGTGGTAGTCAATTTGGGATTAGACGATGGTAAAAAATCCATACTTAATGTGATGTACTAATTATTTATTATGATTATCAAAAGGTACCACTAAATATTATCACCTCCAAATGATATTTTACATTACCTCCAATAAAATATATAGAGAGAGTTCAATGTCAGAACCTTAAGAAAATTTTTATTAAGGCCTGCATTCAAGTTATTATTCATTTTTTTGTGGTTAAGATTCATGTCAAGCTTGGATATGGAATTTTTTTATATATTTTGAGTTCCTTTTATGATTTGTTTTCTTAGGACATAGAGAGTTTCCCCTGCAGATTCCTCATGGTAAATGGATTTGGGTGATTCTGGGGACACTTAAAGAAATGTGTTATTATGGTTGATGCCTTTATCATATGGTGTGTTGTCATATTTTCATACCATTTATAGAATTTATAAATGGTGGGGAGATATATGCTTATTATTTTTCTATCATAGACTCTTGATTAGTATTCATGTAGTGCTTTTATTGGGGGACACAATTTAGAAGAACCCATGTGGTTACACTTTCATGGGGAAGTTTCCTATTCATTTTGAACATTTACTATTTTACATACATAGGAAAAGGATGGGTTGTATGACTCCAAGTAAGAACCATGAAACTAAACATTTTTAGGGAGTTGTTAGGAACAAGGGTTGATCAAGGTTAGGAGAAACCATGTGGTATGGATCTATAGTTTAACTAAGTCATTTTGAACGATTGGAACAAGATTAGTTAACTGTTTGTCCAAACTATATAGAAGAGGGTTTCTTATCCAATGGATCCCAAAAAGTTGGTTAACAGTTTGGAAAACTGCCCAACTAAACCATGAAATTTGCTGATGATATGGAATAATTTAAGGTATTTCAACCTATTTTTTCCTGCCCCCTTCCCAAAACATAGTTTAAGAGCACTTTATCTTGAAAATTTATCTAATTTAAATTCTCTGTTCTTTTTTATTTACCTTTCATTATTCTCCCTCTCCCTTTCCTATTTTTTTCATCCCTCACCATGAACTCTAGGGATAAAGGTTTATATTTAGGGTCTGTGATGAATTATTAATGAGGTTTATTGTCTACGGACTACTTAGGACTCTATGAGTCTTTTATAAGTGTCTTATTTCATAGGTAATGAATTTTGGATTGTTTCCCGTACGACAGTTGTTGTTTTCACTTAAACATTATGTCCCTTTTAAACAAAAGAGAGACAATTTGAGTGATACCAGTCACACCATACCTCATATTGAGTCGGTGTTGACTCATAAACATCACAAATGACCCATTGATCATTCTCCTAAAGTATCAACACAATCCAAATGCTTTTGGTCAGTTTTCTATATGTCAGTTGTTGTTTTCACTTAAAATTCTGTCCATTTTAAACAAAATAGAGACACTTTGAGTGATACCAAACACATTGTGTCTCGGATTGTGGAGGGGTTGACTCGTACACATCACTCTATAACCCTTTTTCCCACAGACATAACATATTCCCCTCCATTTGAGATATTCATCAAGGATCTTCTTTCCTTCCTCTTGACATGTAGGAAGCTAAATCTTCTTTCATCTATGCTTCTTAAAATTTGAACATTTATAAACGTTCATCTTCTTATTATGAAATTTGTTAGTAATGTCATCTAAGATCACATTGTTACTCATATATCTTGATAACTGATTTGGCATAATCACAATATCTTTATCTCCAGTCATTATCCAATTTTGTTGCTCAAAATCAGCAGATTTTCCAACAAACTCAATGTTAATCCAATTCCTTATGGTCTCCTCCATTAAATAAGACCCGAAAGCACGAGGTGAAAATGAAATACCATTAATTAAAATGATATAATCATGGTAAGTTTCTTTCAAACTATAACATCTTAGGTTTAATCCTAGGTTATCCATGATCATTACCAAACTTCCAGGGGGTTATTCTATACTTCTCCTCAAAGTCTATCTTAGTGATATGATCTCTAATATATGTTTTCTAAATCTATTTTCAAGGTTGTTTCTAAAATTAATTTTATACCAACTGTAATGCCCCAACTCTATTTACCCAAATCCTATGCATTATTTTAAAACATTGTCATGATCACAAGGAATCAAGTCCTGAAGGAATGATCAGTCTAGCAGTCTTGGAAAATATATTACATACATAAACATTACATTACACTTTCTAAAATAAAATAAAACATAAATAATCCTTTTATAATTCCATTAATCCCATAGATTAACCCTTAATATCAATCATAATACACTTCTTGGAATCCTAGGAAAACCAAACATAAGAAAAGGGTGAGCTCAGATGCTTTGTAAGGGTAAATAATTTAGCAGAAGCTATAAACATTAAGGTAGGATGTGTAATAAAAATAGAAACCTTTTAAACATAAATATGAACATAATATGGAAAACATAATTCAAAAATTACCATATAAACATGCACATGGATATTCTACTAGTAAAATAATCACATGTAATAACTAATTTCATAATGAGGGAATGTATAATACCAGACATCATAACCACATAGTCAAGGCCTTGTGCTAAGAGTAAAAATAATTTTTTTTCAAGGCCTTATTCCAGACACTAATTTATATCATGAAACCTATTGATGCATCGAGGGGATACAACGGGGCCCCACCCGTCACTTACTAATTCCAATGCATTCCACATATGAAAATATTGAAACATTATATAAACATTCATATTAAAACTATCATACGAAATGTCAATACATAAACCATAAACCATGAATGGTATAAAAACATCACTTCCATAGTTAAACATATCATAATTCATTCAATAAAATATAGAACATTGTATTATATGAAATAAACCTCAATCATGAATAATATCCAGTAAATTATGTTGACATAGTTGAAAATGGTCAGTAAAACTCTTTGATAGAAAAATCTCTTTTTCATGACATCATTTAAAAGTCACATAATTTAGAAAGGAATAAATTTAAAATAAATTTTTGAATCAAATTGTACCATACCACTTTGAAACTTTTTAAAGGAATCAACATTTTAAAACAATCATGTCCATATAAATCAATCCATAAAACCATTTTGAAAGCAATAACATTAATGAGAATGATTTAGAAGAATAAATCTTTAAACCATTTAAAATGATGTTTTAGTTAAAGAGTCCCTTAAAAAGAATCCTTTTGAAAATTATTTTATGAAACATGGACATGGATAATAAATATGTCCCAGTAAAAACATACACATTAACAATCTCGGATAATAATGAGATTGAGGAATTAACCCTTACCTTGTACTTTCCTTTGGTCGAGGGTACATTTAACCTCCAATATAATGAACATAGTATGTTATTAAATTTTAACAGAACCATATTCATATTTATGATATCATACTTGATTCATTTATGACTTTATACTACCCATTTAATAATAGTTTCCATTTTAAAATGACATTTAGGGTAATAATAGCTTTCTTTATCGTACGTGTTTTCACTTGTTATTCTTGATTGTATCATTTATCATGATTTAATTGATTCTAGAATATAAAAAAATATTTATGTATCATATATATTAAGAATATAAATATGTATAATATATAGATATATGAAATCGAAAACACCATTTTTGGAGACGGTAGGTCATACGTACGCATAAATGTTTCTGTTTTCATATCGTATTGAACGGAAGTAAGTGAATGAGATATATGTAAACACATACACACACACACACACACACACACACATATATATATATATCCAGTAGAATTATTATGTCATATATTACATACTTATTAATAATATATAATTTTATAATCATCGTTGAATGGTGAATGTGGAAATGAATCTCATCGCGTCGTGGAGACGGTAAGACGTACGTACGCACGAGCGAAAATATCATTCTATTAATGGTGCAATTGTATGTAATTTCGTGGTATATTATATATAAATAATAATTTACATTTTATATTTATTATGTAAATCAATTATACTCATTATTATACCCATCCAAATAATGAAGTGTTGAATAACAAACTACACCATGATGTGGAGAGGGTAAGCCGTACATATGCACGTATGGTGACATTGTCATTCATAGGTTGGATAGAATAAATAATATGGTTGTACCATATTTATAATATTATATCAGTATGTATAAGGTACTAGATTTATTATTTTGGTATGGAAACTACAAATAAAGAGGAAGTGGAAGAAGAAAAGATCTTTGAAAGAGGTGATGAAGTAATTACCTCTTCTTCAGGTTCTTCCTTTTGATTTGAACAAAAGGGCTCTTTAGGATGGATATCTGATCAAAGTAATGCCTCTAGGTTAAATTGAGGGTATTTGGTAGGATATTATATCAGGGGTTGTCTGAGACAAATGTATTCGGAGGTGTGAATTTTTAAGAGAAGGGAAAGTACTCATTTATAAGGGAGGTGAGGGGCACTTTAGGAAAAGTTTGAAATATTAATTTATTATAAAATAATTTTCGTTTTATAATTGCTCAAAATGGATTTATTTAGAGAAAAAGGTGGTTATGGGTTGAAATAATCTCAACCAATAGATTTTAGATAAGTTTAGGTCACTATATTAACCTTATTATTTAGATTTGACTCTTAGTTAAATAGTTTAACATTTACCACAACTTCTTATATTTTTATATAACATGGTTAATAAACAAACCATAAAATGAAAATATAACCTCAAGTTGTTAATTAATAACATATATAACCATATCTATGTCCTTTTTCCGAATCATATATTTTTAGGAGTATTAAATCATTTAATGAAATAGTGTCTGTTTTAAAAACTCATTTATGTCAATTTTAAAACTATTTTTTTTGAAAGTCATAACATCTTTATTAATTCTAAAGAAATACATTTAATCAAACCTAACATGTATTATTCACCTATAAAATTCGTGTATGGCATAAAAACTTTCAAATTATATTTATTTAAATATTTATAATATCCTTTATTTGATTCTTTCATTAATAAGGAAAATACTGCATCATTATTCTATCATAAATAAATTTATTTATTTTATGTCTAAAAATTATAAATAAAATACAATGATTTAGGAAATCTTATTATATTTTAAATTAATATTTATCTTCGAAACTATCTCTTATATAACCCCATATAAAAATTATTTTACTAAAAGATATATATTTATGTTACATTTTCCTTAACTTTAAATTAATTTTTATAAAGTGTCATTTTCACTTACAAGTGGCTTTATGGGGTCCCAAAATCGACCCAAGTATTCTCGTGGTAGAACATGTATGAGATAATAGGGTTAGGACACATGATATGGTAATTTAATATTATTATAATATTATTTTTTACACTTATTTACTGGATTTACCCTTTAACCATGATAAATAATATATTTACTGAAATAACTATTCATAATGTCTAAAAATAAAAGTTACATATTTAAAAAATTTGGACATTCTGATTTCAAATATTGAATCCATTTTTTCAAATTTAAAACACCGAAGTTTTAGAAATTAATTCAAAATTAATTCCCACTGTCAAAACCAAAAAGCGGGTTTTTAAGAACTAAAAACTATCAAATGATCGATATGTGTTTATGTAAACTTTAAATGTTAAATTACATACAATGAAATAAATTATATTAAATAATAAAAATATAATTTAATTATACTTTAAAACCACTAAAATATATAATTTAACACTATAAATTATTTCGATTAAAAAAGTTATTTTTAATTAAAATTTAGTATTTTTCACTATTCAGCAAAATATTAAAGTTATCATAAAAGTACCAAATATTTATCAAAAATAAATTTTTATGTCACTATTGTAAATATTAATTTAATTTAATTAAATTTAATATATAAAAGTGTCAAATATTTGATTCAAAAGGGGTTTTCCATTAAAAAGCGGAAAAACTACATTTTTGAAAAATACTTCTTTTATCTGAAAAATTGAATTTGTCCTTATATTATGTCTAATAAAAAAAATATGAATGTTAAAATTATATAGGAAATATATAAAATTCAAAATGTGGTTAATACTATTCATAACCACTTTTAAAACGGCTAGTTTGATAGGTTATGATGCGCTTGAACTCCGTGTTGCATGTAACACAAGCTATTGAATTTCTTTAAAGAGAAAATGTACTATGAAATATTGGGGTGTTATATAATTAATAATATTTGCCACTATTTTTTACTAAATACCATTAATTATTAATAATTACCTCTAATTTTTACGAGTTAGCACTAATTTTAACTAATTACTTATAATTGTTACTAATTACCACTAATTATTACTAATTACTTCTAATTAGCACTTATTATCACAATGTTTTGTTAATTTATAATAATTTTTTTACTAATTATTACTAATTACCACTAATTATCACTAATTACCACAAATTTCCTCTAATGTTTACTAATTACAACTAATTATATGGAAATTATTTCTAGGTATTTCTAATCATTACTAATTACCACTAATTATTACTAATTACAACTAATTAACACTAATTACCACTAATGTTTTTTAAATAGCACTAATTACCACTAATTTTTACTAATTACCACTAATTATCACTAATTTTTACTATTTACAACAAATTACCACTAATTCTTACTAATTATTTCTAATTATGACTAATTACTAGTACATACTACTAATTATTACTAATCATTACTAATCATTACTAATTATTACTAATTTCCATTAATTATTACAAATTCTTACTAACTATCACTAATTTTTACTAATTATTACTAATTATCACTAAATATCAATATTTGTTACTAGTTGTTTCTAATTACCACTAATTTTTACTAATTATTACTAATTAATACTAATTATTACTAATTATTAATAATTATTACTCATTATTACTAATTATTACTAATTATTACTAATTATTACTATTATTACTAATTATCACTAATTATTAATAATTATTACTAATTATTACTAATTATTACTAATTATTAATAAATATTACTAATTACCTCTAATTATTACCAATTACCTCTAATTATTACTAATTACCTCTAATTATTACTAATTATTTCTAATGACTACTAAGTTTTACTAATTTTCACTATTTACCACTAATTTTTACTAATTATCACTACTGTTTACTAATTATCACTAATTATTACTAATTATAACTAATTATTACTTGTAATCACTAATTATTACTTGTAATCACTAATTATTACTAATTGTCACTAATTATTACTAATTACCACTAATTATTACTAGTTACCACTAATTACAATTAATTACCACTAATTATTACTAATTATTGCGAATCATTACAAATTGCCACTAATTACCACTAATTTTTACTTATTATCACTAATTACCACCATTTTTCACAAACTATTACTAGTTACCACGAATGTTTACTAATTATCACTAGTTATTATCAATTGTTACTAAATACAGATAATTACCACTAATTACTGCCAATTATTACCAATTAACATTATTTAATACTAATTTGCTCTATTTTTAACTAATTATCATTAATTATTACTAATTACCTTTAATTTTTACTAATTACCACTAATTTTAACTAATTACTGCTAATTTTTACAAATCAATGCCAATTTTTACAAATTACTACAAATTATTACTAATTACTGTTAATTATTACTAATTACTGCTAAATATCACTTATTATTACTAATTTTGAGTAGTATAAAATAATTGTTTTACTAATTACTATTAATTATCACTTATTATTACTAATTTTTATTAATTTATAACAATTTTCAACTAATTACTACTAATTTTTACTAATTACCACTAATTTTTACTAATTAACACTAATTTTTAATATTTATATTGATTTATCTCTATTTTTTACGAATTATCGCTAATTAATACTATTTGCCGCTATTTTTTACTAATTACCATAAATTATTAATAATGACCACTAATTTTTACTAATTAGTGCTATTATTTACTTATTAGTTGTAATTATTACTAATTACCACTAATTATTATTAATTATTGCTAATTACCACTGATTATTACTATTTTTTTATTAATTTATAACAATTTTTTTACTAATTACAGCTAATTTTTAATAATTATTTTGATTTATCGCTAATTTTTACTAATTATTCACTAATAAATACTAATAACCATTTTTCACTCAATGCCATTAATTATTACTATTTACTGCTAATTATAGCTATTTACCGCTAATTAAAACTAATTAATGAAAATAAAAACTATTTAAATTTTAGTTACAAACATTTCAAATAATTAAAAATAAATATTAATAATTTAAAATAATTACTTCTAAATTTAAATAATTACTTCTAATTAGAAATAATTACTTTTAATTATAAATAATTACTTCTAATTGACTCTAATTACAACTAATTAATAACATTAAAATATAATAAAAATTAAATAAAATAAAATAAAAAATTAAACATTACATAAATACCTCAAAAATGAAGCTTCTCTGGGCTGCAAACTTAAAAATTTCCTCCCCCTTAAAAATTTATACTTCTACTTCAAAGAGGAAAAAAATAAAGAAAGGAGAGGTGAAGTGGTGAATAGAAAGAAAAAATTCAATCGTCAAAAATAGTATTATTTTTAACGAAACCCGTCACAAATAGTTCCCGCAATAAATGCTCCAGGCGATGGTTAAAAAACTAATTGTGACGGGTCCTATTGAAAATACTCACCTACCGATAAAGTATTTGTGACAAGTGAATGATCCTGTCACAAATACTCATTCCCGTGTTTTAGTGAGAAGATGCGCCAATAGTATTTACGAGAAGATTAGAATACTATCGCAAATGACCTGTCGCAAAAGGTCATTTTTCTCGTAGTGGAAGCTCTAGGTAACCGGAAGCGAGATCGAGAGGAGTCTCAATAGGGCAGTCAAGCCAGAGACTCAGGTAGGCCACCGAGGAGTTGTTCTTCGACGGTGTGCTTCTAGTGCAGGCAACTGAGGCATGTTCGGACTCAGTGTGAGCAGGCTCTAAAGGAGTGTCGAGCATGTGGTCAGATGGGGTATCTGGAGAGGTTTTGCAAGAAGCCTTCTCAGATAGCTGAGAGCTACAGAACATGCCAGATTCAAGGGATCTGAGGTAGGACTGTGAGCATGAAGGGTCCGGATGCGGCAAAATATTGATGGTTGGGTGGGGCCCATCTTTTCTTTTTACACAACTGATGACCAATATGGGATTAATACGATGATAAACACCAGTATCCATGGATTTAAATCAAAGATTTAGACAAAGAGAAGAAAGGCGCTATATTCGAGAAAGAGGATCTTGCACATCATGTTAATAATTAATTTAATTTATATCTGAAGAAATTAAATACCTGGGTCTTTGGTACTTTCTTCATTGATGATCGTTGATCATCCAAATTGATCCTTCCAGATTGCCATCATTGCACTTGCAGAGATCCAAAGCAGAATCCCTCTAGAGGTGATCCACACGTGCTCCAATGGTCTCTGATCAACGCCACTCTTTCTCCGAGTGCTAGCACAGTGAAGTAAATGTCTTGTATCGATCATTCTTGATCACTCATTCTTCAGTCTTGAAGAACTTATCTCGTTGAGAGGGAGAGAGAAGAGGAGTCGAGAGAGAAAATGTTTGGCCCAACAATTCTCTACCACCACCGGTGATTGGCAGAACTAACATACCCATCTATTAATCGAGATGAGGTTTTAGTTACAATATTGTATTGCGTAACAACGATTAAATACAATTATAACTATTAGAGAAAATCCATGCCACATAATAGAAATAACAACACCATTTTTAGTGGTGTGCCAAATTTCACAAAACAGAACCATAAATGAAATCCCATGCCACATAATGACAACAATATTATTTTTATTTTTGTTCCACCTGGATAAATAATATTTACCGACTTGTAAATAATTAATTTATCATCAGAAACGGCCTTGGTCCGGTCTAACTCATCTTGCATTTATTGAACACCTGAATAAAATATTTTATTCTCTTAAATAAATATTTTATTTAAAAATAGTACATAAATATTTATTAAATGTCCAATAAAATAAATAAATATATATTATTCACAATCTGACGAATAAATATTTATTTAATTTATGTGATCATTTTAACTTGAATAAAATTATTCCTCAGTCTTGAGAATAATATTTTTTCCATTAATTAAATTCAAATAGAATTTTATTGAGACCACCAAAAACACATAGTGTGTGACCCTCTAGGATTCTTTCTCCTTGGTATTAGGCGTGTTTGCTTAAAGTCCAAGATTACTATCTAACAACACATTAAGGCACCCAAGAGAATGAACTTAAAGTCACAATGATGTCATCCATATATGAACGCTCATTTTGTAATATAATCCCTTTTTCACAACATGTCATCAAGAAGGTTTCATGATAGTTTCATCAACCTATATACTTGATACGTCATTCTTTGACTACCTGAAATAAACTCGTCATTACACAATGGCCATGAAATTTAGGGTGATGATTCTATTTCAACCAAATGGATGAGATATCAACTTCCATAAATGTAAGGGACAAATCCTTCCTCAACTTATCCATTAATAACATATCATTCATGACGCACCCAACATACCATACTTCCCGCCAACATATGGAATGACCATTTTCATCACTAAATCTTAGTGCACGAGTCATGACACAAATTAATGATAATATTAAAGTCTAAGGACCATTACATAGGCTCTTAGATATGAATATCTGATGAAACCAAAACATGTGGAATTCCTATAGGCGGGTCTTTTCTTATAATCTCACATCTAAGAGATTACCATGTGAGAAATTCATGAGAAGAAGTCTCATATTCTTATGAGTACTCACACCTGACGGTCTATATACTATGTATCCCATCATAGTATGTCATCCAACCGTAGAACTATATTTAATAATACTATCATAGCACTTCAAGGTTCTCATCATAGTGGGTAACTCATATAACCTTATTAATGTGAGAAATACTCTAGGACATTATTACATCATAGTCTTGTAGAACATTGAACAATATATAATAAGATGTTTAATATTTAAATACATTAAATATTCTTGTAATAAAAGTAGAAATAGTTGGTTAAAGGACACCAACTCCAACAAACTCCCACATTCACTAGAGACAACTGCCTAAGACTTTTAGTCCACTAGTCCTCACATGATGATCATGTTTCTGCTGAGTTAATGCTTCAGTAAAGAGGTCCACCAAGGTTTCTTCCTTGGAAATGTTGCTCACTACAACTTCACCTCTCTCAGAAAAATCCCTTAAGAGATAATACTTATGAAGTATGTTCTTTTTCTGCTAATATGACCTTGGATCTTTTATGAGAGCCACCACTGCAGTATTATCAAAATAAAGTGTGATGAGATCTTTACTACTAGGTAAAACATCCAACTCATGGAAAAAGCTTCACATCCAAACTGCTTCTTTATCTAACTCAGAAGCTATGATATACTTGGAATTTGCTATTGAATCTGCAAACACACCTTACTTTGAGCTCTTCTAGCTCATAGCACCTCCATTCAAAGTGAATATGTATCCCGTTTGTGACTTCATGTTATCTTGATTAGTCTAGAAACTAGAATCTGTGTATCCTATGATTACTAATTTCTCATCTCCTCCATAAACTATGAATATATCCTTAGTACGCCTTAGATACTTAAGGATAGTCTTGACTGCCATCCAATCTAGGTCACCTAGATCATCTTTTTATCTTCCTACCATTCTCAATTCATATGAGAGATCTACCTTAGTACATAACATAACATACATGACTGACCCATTAACTGATTCATATGGAATCATTTCCATTCACTTTCTTTCCTCATGCATCTAAGGATGCATTTTCTTGGAAATACGAATGCCATGTGATGCTGGAAACAACCTCCTCTTGGATTATTCTATACTAAATCTCTTCAGTATCTTATCAATGTATGTACTTTGACATAGGCCTAGAAATATCTTAGATCTATCGTGATGGAACTTAATCCCAAGAATATATATTGTCTCAACCAAGTCCTTTATGGGGAAATATTTATTCAACCATGAATTAACATACTGCAAGACTGGTATTTTGTTTCTAATAAGTAATATGTTATCAACATATACTATTCGGATGAAAAATGCACTCCCACTAAACTGTTTATAGACATAAGGATGACCTTAATTCTTTATAAAACCAAATTTGGTTATGGCTTCATAAAAAATAATGTTCCATGATAAGGATGTTTTATTTAATCAATAAATGTATTTTTTTCAACTTTCATATCTTATTACCATCCTTTGGAGTCACAAACCCTTTAGTTTGTGTCATTTAGAGATCTTCAGGAAGTTTCCTGTTAATGAAGGCTATTTGGACATCCATTTTCCAAATCATGTATTCATGGAAAGAGTCAATGGATAATATAATTTTGATAGATTTTATCATTGAAACTAGTGAAAAGGTTTCTTTGTTGTCAATGCCTTGATGTTGTTTAAACCATTTTCCAACCAGTCATTCATTATAGGTAATGACTTTTTCTTTCATGTCCAGTTTCTTCTTAAATACCCATTTACAAACAACAGGCTTTACAACTATTGGAGTATCTACCAAAATCCAGAATTTGTTTTGGTATATGGAATCCATTTTATAATTCATGGATTATTTCCACTTGGAAACCTTTGTGCCACTTACTACTTCTTTGTAGCTTATAGGATCATTATTATCAATTAATAATGATTCAACGTCCTCATTAACTAGAAAATAGTACCATTTCATTTCTCTAACCTCTCTTTTACTCCTATGCATTACTTATGTCTTTGGAATAAAACTTTATTCCATGGGGATTTTTGGAATCTTCTCCTATAACAACTCTTGTGTACCTTAATCCTCAACTTCATCGAAGTCTATCTCACCCCCACTATCTCTTTTGGATTTGTTCTCCCACTCAAGGAATATGGAGTGTCTTACCATTATAACCTTTTTGTATGATGGTTCGAATGGGTAATATCCCCTTGTTTCCTTGGGGTATCCTATAAAGGTAAAATTTGTACATTGAGGTGCGAGTTTGTTACCTAAAGAGGCCTTAACAAACACTTCGCTTCCCTACACATGTAAATTCGATAACATGGATTTTATACCACTCCAAAGCTTATATATAAAACCATTTATTGATTTAGTTGGTACTCGGTTTATTATGTGTTCTAATATTTGTAACGCATATCCCCAAAAGGATAATGGAATACTTTCATAACTCATTATTGATCTCACCATGTCCAACAATGTGTGATTCCTCCATTCGCTTACACCATTCCACTAGGGAATGTAAGGAGGAGTGATTTGGGATAGGATCCCAAACTCATGTAAGTAATCAATGAAGTCTTGATTAAGATATTATCCACCACGGTCTGAGCAGATTTTCTTAATATTCTTACTAAGTTGGTTCTCAACATGATTATTGTATTCCTTAAACTTATAAAAATAATCCGACTTATACCTCATTAAGTAGATATATCTATATCTACTAAAATCATCAGTAAAAGTTATGTAGTATGATTACCCACCCATTTATTACACTAGAAATGGTCCACACAAATTGGTATGAACTAATTCAAGAAGATCTTTGGCCCTTTCACCTTTCCCGCTAAATGGGGATTTGGTCTTTTTCCTTGTAAACATGTGTGACATACACCAAGTGGTTTTAGTTTGAAGGAATATAAAAATTCATCTTAATATATATTTGTAAATAATTTCTCATTTACATGACCTAGGAAGTGATTTCAAAGTTGGGTGTGGTATGAGTCATGTGAAGTAGCTTCGTTATAGATTTCCATTACTTGGCTTGTGTGATCCAACACGTAAAGACAGTTATATAAATGTTCCTTACCAAATCAAATGTTATCTTTATAAAAAATCATCATTAATTTATGAATGTGAAAATTAATCCATATGTATCTAGTCTGGGTATATAAATAATTATTTTGGATACAAAAGGCACATAATAAAAACCTTTTAACACCAAGATCATCCCAGTCAGAAACATGAGGTGGTAGTCCTCAAAATCTATAACAGCAGGTCTATCTCTATTGGCTGCTCGTAGATCTACCTCCCCTCATTAAATGTTTTGAATCTACTTGGTTCCTATATTTTGATACATATATGAGCACCAAAAGCTATATTTAATACCCAATTTGTAGAAATAGATAAATTTCAGTCAATAACAAATGCACCAGAAGCTTCCCCTCACTTATTTTGCTAGGTGTAGTTTTTCTTCTAGGTTCCCTTTTTTTCCACATAAAAAACAAACAACTTCTTATTCCCTTCCCCCCCCCCCCTTGATCTTCATTTTCATGGAAGGGAATGAAGGAGATTTGGTCTTAATGCTCTTCTCTTTCCCTTTCCTCTTATTCACCATAAGCATAGAAAGATTTTCACACTTCATGTCTTTGTCCACTTGGTGAAGGAGGAAATAAGATCTGGTATAGACTTCTCAATGTTTTTCATATTGAAATTCACAACAAAACATTAGAACCTATAAGGTAGTGGTGTGAGAATAAGATCAGAACCCAGTTCTTTGGGGAGTTTAAACCCTTGAACCTTTAGGTGCTCAATGTAGCTAATGCACTTGACTACATGAGGCCTAGCTAGGGAACCCTCTCCAATATTACTCATAAAGAGTGCCTTGGATATCTCAAACTGTTCCTATCTTTATCATTCCTAGTAAATACCATATAGGTTCTAAATAATTCTATAGACATCCATGTTTTCATGAGACTTTATGAGTTCACTAGACATTGATGATAACATCAAACATTGAAAGTCAGCCACATCATTCATATGTTTCTCGTATACCAATAACTGATCATCACCTTCCACTTGGGTTGGAAGATAAGGTAATGAGCACTCTATCATGTAAGATTTCCGTTCATGGAATATAATGACCTGAAGGAATCTAAACCATTCCTGAAAGTTACTTCCGGTGAGGATCTTGTATTTATCTAGTAGTGATTGCATGGATAGTGTAGTTGAAGAGATTTTCATTTTTATTCTACAATTAAAAGAGCAGATAATCAGTAATTTATTAAATTTTATGAAAAATAATTAATTAATTTTATTAAGCCTCCCATTATTTTATCAAGCGATAATGGACATCACCATTGAACTCGGAATGTATAGTTTCTAGGACATTCTAGGGGCAAGGATCCATATTCCCCTTCGCATAACCCCAAAAAGGGTTGGTCGAGCTATTTTAAGGTATTTAGGTAGATAATTATTTTCCAACTGTAGGCTTGAAGCTCCTTGATTCGTTGAGTAGACTCCCCAATCCTAAAATAATGAATTGGATTTCCTCAACACTTGCCTCAAAATTTACACCAAGTCTATCAAGTGTTACTCCTATTGATGTAAAATGGTTAATTCCACCCTAAAATTTCACAAGAGCTTCCTATATAAAAGTAAGTGTCCCAAAAAGGGTTGGTCAAACACATTGTTTTATTGTGTCTTTATCTTAATCAAGTAATAGAAGGATTAGTCTGAGTTAATATTTTATTGAGTGATTTTTATCTTTTATGCATAAATTGACTTAGTATCATTATCACATGCTTGATAATATTAAGTGAAACTTACTTAAGTGATTATCCATGTCCTGATAATATTTACACATAATCCTGGTTTATTTTAGTTCCCTATTGCATTCGTGTTAATTCATTAATTATGTAGTAACGATAATACATCCATAATGAAAAACCATGAAACTGCTATAAATAAAACAGAGGGAGTTATCATTAGCACTAATAATGGATAGTTTATCTAGAGATTGATAAAATAACTGCTGACCTTGGAGAGAAACATGTTGAACTATTTATGGTCAGTGTCTATAGCTTTCCACCATTCCACCTTTGTATCTCATTGTATTGGTTTCACCTCAGCTCCTTACTTGAACCACCTCTACAAGTTTGGGAGATCCAACCATTACATATAATTTTTAAATCACACATAGGTGAGGTGCAAAAAGGGGGTTTACATAAAAGAAACCATGGGCATGTAGGCCCTATATATTAATGAGGAGAGATGGCACACATGCCAAAAATTTAATTTAAAATAAATTAAAAGGAAACCAATCACATACAAAGATCTGGTCTAACTCACGATCATAAACATATATGCAATGAATTATGCATTTAATAAAACTAACATTCAACTATTTAATCATTATTATTAATATAAATCGTGGTTGAATCAATTAATTATTACTTTTAATTAATCAATCCTTTTATCTTAATCTTGTTATGAATTTTCTTAAGATTCTCATCCATAACCTTGGAGGTAACACGGTGAATACCCATTCAAATCTACATGATATTTAATTATGAGCATTACAAAAAAAATTAAAGTTTTAATTATCTACACGATGTGTAGTTGAGACTACTCCGCGTGTACTACCTTTATCGTCTTATCTGAAGTACACACCTAGGGACTCAGCATGTGAGGCATAATTTGGAAATCTTGGAGTACACAACATGTCTAGTGGGCCACATGTCATGTTTTATTTGGGTTACATAGCTACCAGTCATCTTATCCATGTATGGGACACATGGTTTGGCCCCTAACCCGAAGGGACAATACACCTTGTTCAGTGGGCCACACGATGTGTAATCTGGTAACCTTGTGCCTATCTATCATGGTCAACAAGTAGTGTAAGAATTAACTACACCGTGTGTAATGAATGAACACATCTTGAGTAATTTCCAAATTAATCCCGATGTTCTAATCACAACTACACAGCGTGTAATCAAGATTACATGGAGTGTAATCTGGATTACACGGCATGTATGGTAGATTACATGACGTGTAATTATGAATACGTAGAATGTACTATCGTGTTACTTGGACAGAATATTTGGTTCCAATTGATGAGATGCTCAATTTAATTTTAATAAAAAAAATTATTCTTTTCTGTTAGATCTACGAGAAAATAAAATAGGAAGAACATATCTCGAAATTCAGATTACATGAATGATAAAACATTAATTGAAAAACTAAATTATTAAAGCGTAAATCATCAAATGAATTATTTAAATAATTATAAATGATGATGATCCCCCTCTGATACCACTTGAAGGATCCAGACGCAGTGGAAGCATAGCGGTCAGGTGGGGCCGAACTTTACTTTTTCCATAATCGAGGACCAATCCAGGATCAATATGATGATAAATGCCAGTATCCACAAATTTTAATCAATGATTTATAAAAATATAATAAATTCACCATATCTAAGAAAGAAGATCTTGTAAATTATGTTTATAATTAATTTAATTTAGATCTAAAGAATTAAATACCTAGGTCTTCGGTACATTCTTAGTTGATGATTTTTGATCATCCGGAATGACCCTTCTGGATTGCCTACATTGCACTTGCAAGGACCCAAAGAAGAATTCATCTAGCAGTGATCCACATGTGCTCCAATGGTCTCTGATCAATTCCACTCATTCTTTAGGTGCTAGCGCAACAAAGAAAATTTCTTGTGTCTATAATTATTGATTGATCATTCTTCGGTCGTGAAGATCTTGTCTCATTCTTGAGAGGGAGAGAGGAGAGGAGTCAAGAGAGAAAATTTTTTGCTCTAAAATTATCTAGAATCACTGATGTTTGACACAATAAACATACCTATCTATTAATTTATATGGGTTTTCAGTTACAATATTTAATTAGGTAACAATGATTAAATACAATGATAACTATTAGAGAAAACATATGCCACATAATAACAATAACAACAACATTTTTGTGGTGCACCAACTTTCAAAAAATAGAACACTAAATGAAATCCCATACCACATAATGATAACTATATTATTATTATTTTTTCACCGCCTAGATAAATATTATTTACCAAATTATAAGTAATTAATTTATCACTAGACACGGTCTTGGTCTGTTCCAACTCCTATTTCATTTATTGAACACCTGAATAGAATATTTTAGTCTCTTAAATAAATATTTTATTTACAAACTATTAAATAAATATTTATTAAATGTTCAAGAAAATAAATAAATATATTTTATTCACAATATGACAAGTAAATGTTTATTTAATTTATGTGGTCATTTTTACTTGAATAAAATAATTCCTTAGTCTTGAGGATAATATCTATTCCATTAATTAAATTCAAATAGAATTTAATTGAGAACACCAAAAACACTTAGTGTGTGACCCTGTAGGATTCTTCCTCATTGGCATTATGCGGTCTTTCCTAAATTCCAAGATTACTATCTAGAAATGGGTTAACGAACCCAAGAGAAAGAACATGAAGTCACAATGATGACATCCACATACGAATGCTCATTGTGTAACATAATCCATTTATCACAATATCTCATCAAGTAGGTTTCACGATAGTGTCATTAACCTATATGCTTGATACATCATTCTTTAACTAACTGGAATAAACTCAGCATTACACCATGGACATGAAATTTAAGGAAATGATTCTATTTAAATCAAAGGGATGAGATATCATCTTCCATAAATGGAAGGGAAAAATTCTTTCTCAACTTATCCATTAATAACATGTCATTCATGAAGCACCCAACATACCCTACTTCCCGCCAACATATGGGATGATGGTTTTTATCAGTAAATCAAAGTGCATGAGTCATGAAAGACATTGTTGATACTCTTAAAGTATAAGGATCATTACACATGCTTGAAGATAAGAATATATGATGACACCAAAACATGTGGAATTATTACTGGTGGATTCATTCTCATAATCTCTCATATAAGTGATTACTAAGTGTAAACTTCATGAGAAGACGTCTCATCTAAATATGAGTACTCAGACTTTACAGTCTGTATACTATGCGTTCCATCACAGTATATCATCCAACTGCATAACTATATTTAATATTACCATCATAGCAACTCTAGTTTCTCATCATAGCGGGGAACTTCTATGACCTTATAAATGCGAAAAATATTATAGGAAATTATTACACCATAGTCATATAGAACAATGAAAAATATGTAATAAGATGTTTAATATTTAGATACATTAAATATTCACATAATCAAGTAAAAATAGTTGGTTCTATGACACCAACTCTAGTAGAGCGGTACTAGAGGACCGGAAGGATAATTTTGTGACCTTTATGATCCAAGGATCTGTTGGATGATAGTGGTACAACATGATTTAGGCTACTATATGTGAAGGGATAACATGGGTGACCTTCAAGGATCTATTCTTAGAGGAGTTCCTTCCAAATGCACTAAATTTGGACTATTATCAATAGTTCATGGAGCTCCAGAAGGGTATGGTGATAATGTCTCTCTACCCAACACGCTTCACCAAGATAATCCACGTTGCTCATATTATAGTGGTGGAAAAGGCACAAAAGGCCAAAAATTTCAAGATTGGCCTTTTTTCAGTGATAAAATGATAGGTCGGGAACTTTTATCTGACAACCTCTGTGGTAGTGCTTCATAAGGTGTTGATGATAGAGAAAGTCATAGAAGAAGGCAGAGTTGTGGGTCTTCTTCATACTGTCAGTGGATCAACTTGTACTTTCTCCAATGCAACCTTAGTTTCTTATTTTGGGAATAAGAAGAGGAAGTTAGAGGATGGACACTAGGGCAGTGGTCGACAGTAAGTGAAAAGAAGGGAAGAATCCACAAGGTTCGGTGAATCAGGTGACTCAAGACCCTCAAGGGTGTCATGGAGTTTTTGTTGGTAGGGATTATGCGGTTGATTAGGCTTCTGATGATGGTGGAGAGGTATCCTCCAAAAATGTGAGGTGAGATCATGATTTCTTCTATAATATCTTACTGATTTGTTTAATATGAGAGCATCTCATTCATTCATATCTTCTTAGGTAGTTGTCAGGATGGACTTACTGATTAAGAACTATTATGAGTTGATTTCTTTTAATACACCTTTGGGGAAGAAGGTGGATCATCTTTATATTTTTATAGAATAATTGATTGTGGTTATATGATTTGAGCATGTGTGGAGCTTCACAATTCTGGAGATGAAAAGTTTTGATGTGATCCTTGAAATGGATTGGTTGACCACCTACTGGGTACACATTGATTGTTATCGGAGACATGTGACTTTCATGACACCTAAGGGGGAAAATATTGTGTTGAGAGAAGAATGAGATGTCGAGGAAAGCGGGGTGGGACTAGATCCTCATCAGATATAATCCTTTTAAATGAAGGTGGCTAGCATGATCCTTGTTGTGGACCAGAATGTATCTCCCTCTTATTTTCCTCCTTTGGTGTTCATGTATTGAGATTGTTCTTGGTGCATGACCTATCTCAATTCCACTATATTTCATGCCACCAGCTGAATTGGAAAAGCTTAAGGTTCATCTTGATAATATCGAGGTTAAAGGCTTCATCGAACTGATAAATTCCCCTTGGGATTCTCCTATGTTGTTCGTTAAGAAGGCAGACAGTAGTCTTCAGCTTTGTATGGAATGCCAAAAGTTGAACCAAACCATTCTGAAGAGTAGGAACCTATTTCCAAGAGTGGAACACTTGTTTGATCAATTAAGGGGAACCCAATGGTTTTTAAATATTGATCTATATTATGGATACCATCAGCTTTGGGTCAATAAGGAAGACATACCAAAGACAATGTTTAAAAGTAGGTATGGATTATATGAGTATCTTGTTATGCTATTTAGACTAATTAATGCTCCGGAAGTGTTCATGGTCCTCATGAACAATATCTTTCACCCATACATGGATTCCTTCATTGTTGTGTTTTTTATGACCTCCTGATATATTCTAAGATGTCATAATCACATGTTAGGAACCTATATATCGTATTAAGTATGATTTAAGACCATTGGGAAGAGAAATTACTAATTTACAAGACTAGACCACTTGTTTGATCAATTAAGGGTAACCCAGTGGTTTTCAGAGATTGATCTATGTTATGGCTACCATCAGCTTCAGGTCCAGAAGGAATACATACCAAAGAAACTGTTTAGGAGCAGGTATGTATTGTATGAGTATCTTATTTTGCTCTTTATACTAATGAATGCTCTAACAGTGTTCATGGTCGTCATTAATAAGATCTTTCCACCATAGATGGATTTCTTCATCATTGTGTTTTTTATGATATCTTGATATATTCCAAGACATCATAATCACATTCTAGATACCTACATATCATATTGAGAATGCTTCGAGCACATCGGCTTTATGCAAAGCACTCAAAGTGACAATTTTGGATATAGGAGGCACGCTTTTGTAGGAATGTGGTCTCTCAAGTAGGAATATTAGTTAGTATAGTGAAATTTTATGCATTTAGGTCATGGCCATGGTAATGTAATGTGTTCAAGATACATAATTTTCTCGAGTAGTATGGGTACTATAATAGGTCTATTCAGGACTTTTCTCACCCGAAAACACCCATGATCTTGCTTACCAATAAGGGGGTTAAGTTTTAATGGATAAACCAGTGTGGATAGGATTTCTCAGGTTTGAAAATGAGTTTTATGTAAGAGAGATATTTTTCATGTATATGGACCACAAGAGTATGTCGTATATCTTCTCTCAACATGACATAAATCTTCAATAGAGGCATTGGGTAGAATACTTGTATATGTTTGACTTTGATATGGAGTATGATCCTAGTAAAGGAAATATGATTACAGATTCACTTAGAAAAAATACACAGGAAGTGGGTGAGAGAACATCATAGACTGGTTATAAACTCATGGCTTTGTTAGAAAACTCATAGATGGGCATAAATAAGGATTGAGGGGTGGAAGTTTGTTCACCTTAGTAATCATATCCTCATTAGATGAGTGAGTGAAGTCTAGTCATGAGCTTGATCCAAAGTGTATCACGGTGTGTGAGAGGTTGTTATTAATGGTTTTGTTTCATAGTGGGCTTTAGAGGGACATGGTGTACTTTTGGTTCATGGTAGGGTGATGGTTTCATCTTCCATGAGAGAGGAGTTGATGAGATCCTCTCATTATTTTTAATGCTTAGTGCACCCAAGATCGACCAAGATTTATCATGATGTCATGTGACAATTCTGGTGTCTTAACATGAAAATAGGCATTGCAAGTTTTGTTTATCATTGCATGACTTTTCAAACAATCAAGGTTGAGCATTGCAGACCTAGATAGTTTCTCCAACCACTTCTAGTGCTATAATGGAAGTTGGGATGAGGTGAGGACAACCTTCGTGATAGGGTTACCTAGGACCCCAAGAGGTCGGGATACCATTTGGGTTGTAGTATATTAGTTGACCAAGGTGGGTCATTTCATGTCAATCTATGGGACCAAATTAGTTAATGAAAAAGTTATGCTCTATGCTCGAGAGATTGTGTGACTTCACGAGGTGCCTTCGAGCATGGAATATTACAAAGACACCTGATTCGCTTCATGATTTAGACAAGGCTTGAAAAAGGAGATGGGAACTTAGTTGAAACTTAGTATGAATTTTCATCCTCATACTGATAGGAAGTCAGAGAGAACGTCCAAACCTTAGAGGATATGTTTTGAGTGTGTATTCTAGATTTCAAAGGATTTGGGATGATCACATGGATCTAGCAGAGTTCACCTATAATAACACCTTTAATTCATCGATTTAGATGTCTTCATTTGAGGCTCTTTATGGGAGGAATTATCACTCACCTCTCTACTAACATGAGGCAGGTGAATCTTCAGTTGTTAGGCTGTGTATGATACATGAGACCTTGAAGTGGGTGCAGTTGGTTTGGAAGCAGCTGATTATAGTTCAGAACATGCAGTGGTGTTATGTCAACCAAAGGAGATGGATATTTAAGTTAACTATGGGAAAAAAGTTTTCTTTTGGGTGTCCCCTCGGTTAGGGAATCGAATTTTAAGGAGGCAATGGAATTTGGAACCATGGTATGTTGGGTCGTTTGAGATCATCGATTGCATCAGGATTGTAGCCTATCAGTTGGACCTTCCTCTATGGTATCAAGTTATACACAATGTGTTCCACATGTCTCACCTTTGGAAGTACAATCCTAATCATATGAATGTGCTCAACTGAAAGGATATCGAGATGGCACCAAATGAATTTTCTGGAGTGGCTTATTTGAATAGTGGATTGAAGTGAAAAGGTACTATGAGGAAAGATCATTCCTCTTGTACGAGTTCTAGGGCAGCACGATTGTATTTAGGAAGAGACTTTGGAAAAGTAAATAAAAATTCAGGCATAGTGGATTGATTTGTTCGAGAAGACCTCTGGGGATACTTCTTGAGGACAAGAATTCATAAGAAGGGGTGAATTATGACATTTATAGTTTAAGGAGCACCTCTCCCCAACATTTTCATAGCTTTTTAGAACGTTTTAAGTGTTTTGTGGTTGGTTAGAGGTGTTTGGGAGGTTATAACTGAGATAAATCAAGGTCTGTGGACATGTTGTAGCCTTTTAAGCTACAAAAGTCCCATTGACTAGCTGATGAGGCTCCTGGGTAGAGTAAATTATTCCCAGAAGCCACTGGCCTTCCAGTGGTGTCAGTTGGATCCTAGAGAGGACACCAAGTCTTAGGAATTATTTTAAACTGGTCAAAAATAATTTTTTCTCATTCTATCTCTTTCCTAAACTTATAACACCCTATGATCCCTCTCTAATGATTTTGGGCTCTCCTCTCCCCTTATGTCTCCTTCATTCGATGCCCAAAAAACGGATAGATCCTGCATTTCCAATTCGGTCAGATATTTATTCTGGATCAATTCTCTTCTATTATCCTTGATAAAAACCAATTATATCCTTGATGTATTGATTAGATTTAAGGGTTTTTATATTATCTAACAAGGTATTCATTGATCATTGATAGAATCGACACCCGAATTCAAGGAATTAGAGTCTGTGCAACATTTGGACCAAGATTTTTTTTAGCGGCGAATCTTCTTGGGTATGTTAAATCATGACCTACCTATTTGATGTGGTTTCTACTCAACCTTGATCTTAGTTTTCAAAATTATGTCTAATTGGGTTTGAAACTAGGATTCAGAGGTGTAGTTGGACTCAGATGACAGCCATATCCATCGATCATTGTTGCGTCTAAGGTAGGAACCTCTTGAATTTAGAACATGTTTATACAGGTTATTGACATTATTGTTGGTATGTGTAGACCTGTGTGACCTATGTTTGATGATTGATCTTATGAGATGTGTGTGTGCATCCCTAAGACTAGTTCCTGTGTTTCTTTCATCTGTATTGTGATGATTATGATACTTGCTTGATTTGATATGATGTTTGATCTTCCACATGTATCATGCATCGTATGTGTTGTTCTTATATCTTTTGTAACTAAGTGTACAGGTGGAGCATAATATACTATCTCCTAAAACGGATGTGTCATATTAATGGTTGAAATGAATTTCATTATCCTATAAATAAGTATGTGTCATCCATTTATTTGGACTACATCATCGAGGGAGATGTGTCAAGCAGCTGGTCGATGTTACTTTCGGTATAGAACCAAAGTAGGTAGAGCTACTCCTCCAATGGCCCGAAGGCCTTCATTGTTCTATTGATTTTGATAATCCACCTATAAAGGGGTGAGGTGGGACCATTAAAAGGCCCGTAGGCATTAGTATTGCATGTCTCGTAGGCCTTAGAGTAATTCATTGCCCGTAGGCTTCAAACATTACATACAACCTAGACTAACTACTTGGAACTGCTCCTCCCCAGCATCTTCATCATGAAATCCACTCTCCACCTTCGCATGGCTGTTCAGATAGGCATTCTCATGCATGCACAGGCTTATCCCAATGGCAGGTGTCATACCCTCTCACTCTTGCAATCTGTTTAGCTTCTTCTGTGGTGAAATATCCTTGCTCATCCTCCTTGTAGAGCTTGTTCCTTATAGGCTGTTTGGTTTATATTTGCACTTAAGGTGGATCAAAGGCCTTGAGGTGACCCAAAGGCCTTACTGACCCGAAGTCCTGGGAGGCCCGAAGGTCTTACAAGACTCAGGAACCAAATCGGTGGCCCGAAGGCCCAAACGAAGGCATATTCCCGGGTGCTACAGTGCCAAACAGTGCCTGCTACAGTTCCTGCTACAGTACCTACTACAATACAACATAGTTCCCGCTACAGTACCTGCTATAGTGCTGCTAAAGTACCTGCTATAGTTCCCCCCCGGAAATTCTTCCTCCGCCTAGATTTGATCCCTAGTTGTTTGGATGCACTTACGGAGTCCTTACTAACCGGGCTAAGGCTCATGTGCCAAAATAGGTAGAGCTGGTATTTGAGTATAATGCTTGTATATTTGCACCTGTGTGATATATTATTTCTCATCTATACCATGCTTAATTTTATGAAATGTACCAATATATCTTATGGACTTATGTTAAGGGTTGTTGGGGATGTCCTGTTGAGTCTTGTACGCACACCCTACTCAAACATTTCGATGCACTTGTAGATTTTATGACTACAGATCCAGTGACTGATAAGGGACCTGTGGTGGATGGTTGAGAAAGTTTAGCAAAAGGATGTGGTTGTTACTGGATGGAATTTGAGATGGATTATTGATGCTTCTTTTTTCTAGTGTCTTTACCTCATACATTGGATCATTTATTTTATTTTTTGTTTATGTATCCTACATTCTATATTAATACTTCATGGGTTGGTATTTTTATCATGTATGTTGCTACTGTGATGTTTATTAAATATTTTTTATCTCTTCCATTATTATACTCTAATGTTTACCTGATACCTAGGGCATAGTATCCCCACATTATTTTTATCCCTCATCACTAATCGGAAACCTCTTATGTACAAGGAGGTGTACATGATGTCATGTGGCATTATAACTCAAACCTGGTGGTTCAGGTCGTGGTGTTACATAATTCATATAAAATTTCAAACTCAATGAAAAATAACTCACTTAAATTCCCTAAAAAATATAACACCCAACAATCCATTTCGTTTATTTTAGGTTCAAAAGTCAATGCAATGAAATCAATGAACAAAACCTCCCCTTATCAGTTTTCCAATAATTTTTACCCCTTTTTTATATACATTTTTTTACATTTTTTAATATACATTTTTTTCATTTTATTTTCTTTATTAGAATAAGAGGCACATGTGAAATACAATGAGACATGACTTTGAACCATTTTATTCCCAAAATAAAAATTTACACCTTCACACTCTTCCATACACATATGACATATCCCAAAGAAACTAATAAAACAATTTTTCCTCCACACATATATCATGTAAAACACTAAGAATTTGTACTTATAACAAAAATTAACCTATAAGGAATTTCATGGATTCTATTGGGTTAAGAAATAAAAATGAAAATGTAGGTATAAAGTGGATATAATGGGGCTCGATTCAGAAAAACTACCTCAATCATATTATATCTATTAAATGCAATCAAAGTGACTTAAAAAATAAGTAAAACAAGTTATAGCTTGAAATACATAACTCAAGAGTCTCTCAAGAAAATGACATTAGAGTAAAGAATATAATTAAGGGTCTCATAATACCTCTAAATATTATAGAATGATATTGGAAAATTACTCCATTGAAAAATACTTCCATAATCAGTTTAAAATCATACAAATGATTGCAAATCCAACTTAAAGGAATGAAAAACATATTTTAAATCATATGAGATTAGAGTTGAAAAAATAGGACCATGTTTTTTATAAAAGACTCAGATTTTAAATTTGATTCTGATTATTTATTTTTGTTCAAGAAAATTTTTAAAAAATGAAAAAAATTAAAATAGAAATAGACTTCTATAAAAAAGTGAAAGTTTGTTTATTTTTATCACAATAATAAATAGAAGATTAAACAAATGAAAAAAGAGGAAATTGGATAGAACAATAATTAATACCTACCCAACACAAAAAAATTATATGTCTAAATAAAAATAAACTATTATCATGAAAATTTGAGTTGAAAATAATAGGATACTAGAAGAATTATTTTGTGTAAAATAAAGAGAATGACTAGATGCTTTTATTACTATATGGATTGTTGGAGTCTATGTCCCACATCAGACTTGGTTGTTTTTTCTAATTTATATTTCCCTATAAATAAAATCCAAGGCCTCTCTTAAGAGGTATCTTGGGTATTGAGGTCACCACTCTTCCATTCCTACATGGTATCATAGGGGGTTCTCTAACCCAATCCCATCCTCATATTTTTCACCACCAGCAATAGGTTTTCCTAGGTATTTCCCCCCACTAGGGTGTGGCAGCCCATAACCTTAGGCCATTGTCATAGTCAGCCTACCCCTGACCAACCTCCTTCACATCACCCTCTGTCAAATGGCCTTGTGTGCAATGTCCTTCATCAGTGCTCTATTAAATGACCCTCTGACTCCATGCATGCAACACCCGATGACCCTCTAAGACCCCGCGCATGACACCATCCCACCCAAGTGAAATACACTACCTCCCATTGTCAACCCCTCCTATGAAGAATCCCCACATCCCCTTGCTAGACCCTCCCAATGGGCTACTCTACCCTCCTGTTGTGCGCTAGGGCCCTCTGCGGCCTTACCTTCCTGCATGAAATGACCCTCATTAGCCCCTCCTAAGTGACCCCCTTCTTGACACTCGACTCCCACCTCTCTCACATGGATATTCCATGGTAACCTGTAGCTTCATCACCGGCTATCATGATGCCCCATCATCATCCCTACCGATGGACCTATGTGGCCCCACCTCCTTACGCATGACAACCCTCCCCTTATATATTACATGGACCACGATGCTGGCAGATCTTCTGCACCATATTCCCTATGAGAAATCTCCTCCATAGATTCCTCCCCTCATACTCGATGGCCTGACAGCGGTTCACTTTGCGATGGCACACCTCTAGTGTGACCACCCTCATCTCCCTGTGAAAAAATGCACCTCTAGTGTGACCACCCTCCTCTTATTGTGTGATTTCCCTCCCACACAACTTTCCTCCCCTCTATTTCAACCTTCCCTTTGCTATGAGACAAATCTCAGCTAGCCATCATCATCCCACGTGGGTCTCCATCACCGAACTGCCTCCGGTAACCCTGCTCCTCCTTCCACTGCTCCCTCCTATTCAACCAGATCTAGTGGGTCATTCTTGACATTCTCATTCTCAGTGCTCCATAGACTGGCCCTGCTTATGCGTCTTTCTTGGTGCTCCACTGACTGGACCCACCAATGCAGCTTTCCCAGTTTTCCATCAATAGGCCCCTTCAGTGTAGTTTTCCCAGTGCTCTATCGACCGGCCCCACCTATGCGGGTTTCCCAGAACCTCATTGACTGACCCTCCTATGTGGATTTCCCGATTCCTCATTGGTTCATCTTTTTCACTGAAATATTCCACCATCCATCATTTGCATCCTAAGGGGGAACTATGATCACATATGATTTTTATTTTTTTCATCTTGTTTTGTATTCAAGCTAGGTTTTTGTAGCTTGAGGGGGAGTGTTTGTGGTGTTTATTATTTTACTTGTTTGATTTTTTTTCATTCATTATGTATCCAAGAGGGAGTAGGCATCCCGTTCAAATGGTGAGGGGTCTCTAACCAGGAGGAGCTCCATGCAGGGTTTCCACATATGAGGGCACAATGAATTGGGATGTGGGAATAAAAGGGTGTAAGAGGGAATAGGCATTATGTTCAATGATGTTCTTACAGTCTAATGAGAATGAAAGGGTATAAGAGGCCCTATACATTTTATCTTTTCCACTCTCCATGTAATCTTTATGAAACTTCATAAGGTTCATTTCATTAACTTTCTCCATAGGTGTTTCCTCCTTTAAAATTATCAACTCCTTAGTTGTTTCCTTAACTTATTCATCTTTATAATAAAAACATGAAAGAAACAAGATAGTTGAATCTATACTGTAACAATAAAATAAATTTAATTTCAATTCAATTTGTATATATTCATAACAAAATGTGTTCAAAGTTAAGTAATCTCACTCAAAATCATCAGTCTGTATTTCATTTTCTTCAGGTAAAGCCCATGGGAAACAACTTATCATACAATAATATAAGTACTCTTGTTCTAATATCTCTTCAAAGTATACCAATTTTTGGGTGGTTTCTCCTCCTTTATCCATATCTTAAAAATATAATTCTAAATTTGTAGTATTAAAATTGTGAATTTTAATAGGAAATTCAATTTAAGAAAAAAAAAATTTAATCCAAGGTTTTCTCAAATCACATTAACTTTTTAGTTTTTATATTTTTTATTCATAAAATAACTTTAGAAGAATACTCAATGTAATATCATGAACAAAATGATATTTAATTTTTTCTTCAAGCTCATGTATATCTTAAAATTATAGTAAGTCGGGGGTGGCGGTACAAAGGAAACAAACAACAGACACGGAGGTTCGAAACCATGACCTCTTCTATTTCACTTTTTTGTTCCTTAAATTTTTTTATAAGTATCCCTACACTAGTGTATATTGTTTTTACTTCCACTAGTGTCATTTCATTGTATTCTTCGTGTATTTTTTAATATGATTTCCATTTCTATCTGGAATCATGTTATTATTTTTCATGTATTTATAAATAATAGTATTAGTTCAAGAATTGATTCATTTACATTTGTATGACCATGAAAGTAATATCATCAATAAATTTTAAAAGTGTTTCATTAAAATGAACCATTATATAGGAAATAAGTTACTCAATTTTCTTATACTAGTTTTTGAAAAATAATAAGGAATAAAACAAAAAATGAGATAATTAGAGAATTAAAAACATGGACAAGAAAAGACTAAGAAAAATTGTTTGGAAGTCAACAATAAGGTTTCCATGTTTTGACCATGAGCTGTCATGGGATTTTCAAAATAATATTTTAAGATCTCAATTGATTGTGATGATTGTATTGGTTGTAAATGAGTTATGTGGGTGTCAATATGTGTTGGGTGATGGAGGAATGGCCCAATGAATAAAAACCTTTAATTGTGAGATATAACATATAGTTCTTATAGATCATATGTATTGATTTTTTCATCCATTATACATATAACATCCTGATTTTTTAAAAGGAAACATTTTTTATTATAGTGTACATGATACGATACATCGACCTTAAACAAATAACTAAATATTATTATTTAAATATGGTAGTTATTGCATAGCTGTTAGAATGACAGTAATGAATATGATTAACTGAATTACAAAAATATTGTTTACACATGTATATATAATTAATTATTTGGTGGATAATTAATTATAAATGAATGTAATGCCTTTTTTAATATAAAAAGGAAATGTTTTTCTGAAAAACTATTTAAATACGCACAAGTGTGTTTCATACCAATAAATTAATAAATCACTATAAATTTATTATATTAATGATATATATATATATATATAATATTAAATTTAATTTTTAACATTCATCATATGCATTTTCTTAACAAAATATAAGAACTAGTCAAATTTTACACAAAAAAAATAATTATTTTTTTTAAAGGAGGTTTTATCGCCTTTCGATGGTGCACCTATTTTAAATCTAGTTTTTTAAACTTTTATAAGTTCCATTTGAAAAAAATAAGCTTCTTATAAAAAACAGTATTATCAAAATTTACTTTGGTTTATTTTTTGGTATTTTTTGGATAAGATTCATCATTTTATAAGTAGTGAAAAAATACTGCATTTTAATTGAAAACTAAGTTTTTATAAAATTTATTCATTATGTTAAATAATATATTTGAATGGTTTAAAAGTATAATTAGATTCTTTTTTTATCATTTAATCCAACTTAGGTCATTTATATCAATTTCACATTGAAATTGGATATAAAAACTTTGTGAAATTTTAAATGTTTTTACTTTAAAAGCTTGTTTTCTCTATCCGTCAATGGGATCAATTTTAAATTTATTTTATCCACTTATGTGTTTTGAATTTTGAAAAATATACATAAAAGGTATTAATCATAATGATATTTATGATATAATATGATCTACTTAATTTTTAAAAAATATGAATTGTAACTTTAGTAATTATTTTTAATGCCACGGTTAAGGGTAAATCAGATAATTAAGGGTAAAATTAATATTATAAATTACCCTAAAAAGTATCCTAATTTTATTTTATGAGTGTGTTTGGTCATAAATGAATCTTTGGACTTAAATATAACTTTTTGAAGCCACATCATTGACTTTCAATCAATTATAATATTATATTCAAAGAAAAGAAAATTTTTCCACACTCATATTTTTAACAAGTAAAATATTTTTAATATGGGGTTATATAAGGGATATGTATGACTATAAATAGTCTTTAGAAATATAATTTTTTATCTAAAACATGGTAATTTATTTATAATTTTTAATAAATAAATAATTAAATTAAATGGTGACATAATGATTATGCAATAATTGCTTCATTAGTGGAAGAATCAAATAAATGATATTAAAAATATTAAAATAAATATATTTTGATATAATTAATGTAATAAATTTTTTTTGGATGACATTGAAATATTAGGGATAATTTAATATATATTTTTAGAATATATCATGTTTTTATGATATTTTTAAAAATTCAAGTAATTAATAGTGTCAAAATTAAAATAATTGGTATCTTAAAATATATAATATTTTAATAAATGATAAAAAATTTATAAAAATAAAATATTCATCCAGATAATTGGTATAAGTCCTAAAATTTCATAAATGACTCATTTATTGGTTTTTTATATGTTATAATAAATATATTAACCCTCAATGTGTAAATTACATGATATCATGGTAATAGTTAAAAGGGGTTAAGACAAAAAGATAAGGATTAAAAAATAGAAAAAAAATTATCTAATTTAAATTTTATGAATATATATTGAATCAATATCATTATATTTTCTAAATAAATCACTTTTGACCAATTTGGAATTTATAATTAATTTATATTAATTTAATACTTTGAGGAATTCCAAGAGTGACCATCCCCTCTCCAATAAAAGGGAACTCCTCCTTCTCTATTCTTCACACCTCAAAAAATATTTTATTCGGAAAATATATACCTAAAAACTTAATAGAATCCTTCCCCACATTCTAGAGTCCTTATTTTAGGTATAACACTCTACTTATAGGTGTTATGGCGTTAATCAAAGGTGATCGTCCGAAGAAGAGGTAACGTTTTTAATTAAGTGTTTCTATTTTATTTCTTCTTCCACTTCCTTAAAATCTTCTACAACCATGATGTGATAATAAATTCATTATCATAAATATAATTAGATGTTATTATATTAACATAATCAACTAAAACCATCTTTTATTTCATCAAATGGGAAATAAATTAATCGTTTGTGCGTACGTGTGAATTATCACCTCCACGAACTGATATAATTCATTTTCTATTACTGACTCCCTAGAGTAGTTATAATGATGAAATTAATGTTTATATATGATATTAATGACATATTTATCATTATAATAGAATAATATATCAATTAAATTCTTAACTTTCCATGCACATATAATTTATAATGTCGTTCGGGCTTACGTGTGAACTATCACCTCCATAAAGCGATGTGATTCATTTTTCTTCACAACATCACACAGATGATATATATAAATAAATTTAAATAATTAATATTATATTAATGATATATTGATAATTATACAATGATAAAATTATAATTACCTTACTATGATTATAACGTCGTTCATTTTTCATAACCATATTTAAGGGTTTGATTTAAAAGTATAATTGATTTATAAAAATTATAATCATGTCAAGAATATTATTATAGATATAATGAAATTATGACCCCTTTTAATATTTACATTATACCAAATTCATTTTGGACTCAAGTATCAGATATCGACAAAACATCCAACATGAAATTAAATAATTAATTAATTGTTATAACAACATAATAAGTGATATAAAAAGAATAATAAAACATAAAATGGTTCTAAATTATGTAAATAATTTACCTAAGTATATTATTCATGAATATAAATATTAGAAATGACGATTTGAACTTATGGTAAGGGACATTCTTCAAAAAAACTCTTTACAAGTTACTCTTTAAACTATTTTTACAAAAGCTAAAAAGAATGTTTTTTAACTTTTGTGTCATGAATGGATTTTCCCAATTTTATTTCACTTTAATTTTTTTATACTTACCTTACAAGTTTAAATTTTTATTTTTCAATTAAATCATTTTCATTTTTGAATACGCGGCTTTGTAAAAATGATTTCTAAGTGGAAATGTTATTTTTTCTTTATGCTTGTTTTATGTATTATGATTATGTTATGGTTCTTGGACATTGTTTATGAATATGGGTGGTTCCATGATAAACCTAGGGTGGGTGAGACTATGACTTATATCCAATGCATTTGGTAATGTGATAGAGTTAATTGGTAAATTTTCTCTTAAGAGATTAAGGGAATATACTATGGTGGGTATTCCAAATGTAACCATAAAGGTTACTCGCTATATAGCCATGAAAGCTACTGTAAGAGTGAAATGGAATTGATGCCCCACGTTACCTTTATGATTTATGTTTTATATATATTTTTACAAGAATATTATGATTTCATGAGTTAAGATAAAGATATCATGTTTTATGGGTGAAAAGTATAACTTTGTGAAAATGTTTTCATGGGTTTAAAGTATTCATGGACTAATGATTTATTTCTTTATTTTTATGTCCCTTACTAATATTTTTGTGCTCATCCCAATTTTTAAAATGTTTTTCATAGGGTATTAGGATGTGAAAGAGAAATAAGTAAGTCATGTTTAGAGTTATGATGATTTTTCATGAAAAATAATTCATGTTTTATTTTAAGAGTTTTATATTATGAAAGAAATAGATATTGTTTTAAAAGTATCTTATTTGTATTAAAGTGTGATGTTATGTATGAAGTATGACCTAATTATCTAAAAATATAAACCTGAAAAGATCCTCAATTTTAAAGAAAGCAATTTATTGACTAAAACTTGTGATTATGTAATGTTTAAGGACGGGTCCTTATATTTGGTATTAATAGAAAGGTTTAGTCGACTTTACAGATTAAGAGTTTTGGTTAAATATAGTTTAAGTTTCTATATCTATTCTTTTAGTTAAATACGTGTTCTATAACTTTTTTAGATCGAGGAAAGTTAGTTACAAATGGAAGGAGGAGGATCTCAAACAACATTCAAATCCCTTCCTAATGACTTGATTGCAATAATTATTGCAACGTCTTTCCTGGATGATTCTTAAACTTTTTCTAACATACAACCCTCTTACAAATATTTGTATGAGATATCAAACACCTCCTATATACCTCGATACCACTAGGGTTAATGGGATGTTTTTAATCAAATCATATTTTCCTAATATTCTCATATTTTTTAAAAAGTTAAATATTATCAAGGAATTTTCAGATATTTTACTTTATCACAAGATTTTGAAGTATGTTATGATTTTGATAAAGTTATCGAAGAAGGAGACCCTTGCATGACCTATTTATATTTTTCTTTTATTTTATAGTCTTCGAACACATAATTATGGTATTTTAAAAGGACCGTTCATTGAAATTTTCAAATAAATCTTGGTCCGAATGCTTTATAAAAATCAAGTTTTATCAAATGTTTTGAAATTATATGTCATACAATATTGTTTTACAAAAACAATTATCTGCGAACACCCATATAACCCAATTTGTACCTGATGTATTTGGATAAAGGAAGAAAGTAATTTTCAAGAGTCTCTAAATCATTTTTTCAATGCATGGATGTTTAATCTATGTGAACAAAATGACGATCAAACTAGGTGGACACCATGATCAAGGTACAACATTATTTCTTTTTGGAATAGTTTTATTAAATCATAGGGATATGAAATAAAAAATTTCAATATATAAAAGACTTCATGAATTAAGATCTTTAGGTAATTATGGGTTGGGATACAAATGATAGGTATAAGATAACCATTGAAGTTAAATCATTCTAGTAAAGGATGAAACTCTATTTGTCATGTATGTATAATACCTTATGTTCTTAGTCCAAATAGTAAAGGAATTCCTCAACTTTATGAAAATTATTTTGAAATAAAAATGTTATCTGTTTACTTTTCCTGCTAATAAATCAATGACCTTTTAACCAATCACAAATTTATAGTTTTGTGATTGTTAGTTTTCTCTTGACCATGTTTTCTATCACTCTCTATCAAACCATGATAGTTATTTTTTCTTCAATATCCATTTTTTCTTATATATAACCCCAGTATGAGTTATCTCAGGTGACCTTCTTACTTCCTTTTCTTTCTTTTAAAGTGAAAGTTTTATTAATCCTTTTCTCAGTGTGGGATTTCAATAAAGGTAATTTTAATAGTCAAACACTAGTTACCAAGACTGAGTTCAAATTGTGATGAAATAATTTATCAAAGGTTGGAGAATGTAACATCTTCATTTTTTAAAAGGAAACACTATATAAGATAGTGTAGATGATATGCCACATCGAGTTTAAACAAACAACTAAATATTATTATTTAAATATGGTAGTTATCGTGTAATCATTAGAATAGAAATAATGAAGAGGATTAAATGAATTAAAAAATTATGGTTTACACATGTATGTATAATTAATTATTTTAGGAACAATTTATTATAAATTAATGTAAAACATTTTATAAAATAAAAGTAAATGTTTTTCTGAAAAACTATTTAAATGTGTAAAAAGTGTGTTTTATTCCAAAAAAATTAATAAATCACTCTTGTTTGATTATATTAATGAAATATATAGATATATAATATTTAATTTAATTTTTAACATTCATTATATGTTTTTTCTATAAAAAATATAAGAATAAGTCTAATTTTACACATAAACAAGTATTTCCTTAAAAAATGCAGTTTTCCACCTTTTGATAGGGCACATATTTTAAATATAGTTTTTGAAACTTTTATAAGTTCCATTTGAAAAATAAACTTCTTATTTGAAATCAGAGTGTCAAAATTTAATTTTATTTAATTTTTGGTATTTTTAGGATAAGATTCATTTTTTGATGAATAGTAAAAAATACTTCATTTTAATTGAAAACTAATTTTTATTAAATTTATTTATAGTGTTAAATTATATGTTTGAATGGGTTTAAAGTATAATTAGATCTTGGTTTTATCACTTAATCCAATTTATGTCATTGGAATCAATTTCACATTGAAATTGAACATAAAAACGTTGTGAACTTTTGGAGATTTTTTCTTCAAAAACTCGTTTTCTCGATTCATCAATGAGATTAATTTTAAATTAATTTTGTCCACTTATTTGTTTTGAATTTTTTAAAAATGACATGCATTGTTGTAATCATAATTATATTTATGATCTAATATTATCAACTTAATTTTTGAAAAATATGAATAGTAAATTTAATAATTATGTTTATCACCACAGTTAAGGATAAATCGGAAAATTAGGGGGAAAAATAATATTTTAAATTATGATAACACTTCTCCTAATTTCATTTGATGAGTCTATTTCATCTTAAAAGAATTATTTGGTCTAAAATATAATCTTTTTAAGACACATGGATGACTTTAATACATTTATAATATTATATTCAAAGAAGAAATAATTTTGTCACACTCTTGTTTTTAAAAAGTAAAATATTTTTAATATGGGGTTATATAAGGGATATGTTTGACTATAAATAATCTTAAGAAATATAAAATATTTAACTATATATTTTTAATTTATTTATAATTTTTAGGAAAGAAATAATTAAATTAAATGGTGACATAATGATGATGCAGTAATTGCTTCATTAGTGGAAGAATCAAATAAATGATATTTCAAATATTAAAATAAATATAATTTGGTATAATTTATGTCATCCATGATTTGTATGGATTAATTTTACATGTTATACATGAGTTAATTTTTTTTCTAAGATATCAAGATGTTATGATATTTTTAAAAAGTCCCGTAATGAATAGTGTCAAAATTGACATAATTGATATCTTAAAATAAATAATATTTTAATAAATTTTATAAATTTTATAAAAATCCACGATTATAGAAAATAATTGGGATAAGTCCTAAAATTTCATAAATGACTCATTTATTGACCTTTTGACATGTTATAGTAATTATATTAACCCTTAAAGTGTAAATTACACGATGTCACGGTAAGAGTTAAAAGAGGTTAAAACAAAAATATAAGGATTAAAAAATAGAAAAAACTTATCTAATTATGATTTAATGAATTAATCTAGACTAATTATCATCATATATTATAAATAAATCACTTTTTACCCATTTTTAATAGAAAATTAATTTAAATTAATCTAATACTTTGAAGATTTCCAAGAGTGACCCTCCCCTCTCCTATAAAAGAGAACCCATTATTCTATATTATTCACACCTGAAAACCTATTTATTTCGGCCAATATATACCCCAATCCATTAATTTAATCCTTATACGCATTCTAGAGGTCTTTTTTATGTATAACACTCTAATTAGAGGTGTTAAGGTGTTAATCACAGGTGATCGTCTGAAGAAGAAGCATCATTTTTAATTAAGTGTTTCTGTTTTATTTCTTCTTCCACTTCTTTTAAATTATCTCCAAACATAATGATATAATAAATCTAGTATCATAATTATACTTATATTTTATTTTTTTAATATCATCATATAAATCCATCTCTGATTCCATCAAATGGGAAATGAATTAATCGTTTGTGCGTACGTCTGAACTATCACCTCCATGAACTGATATAATTTGTTTTCCATTACCATCTCTCAAGACTGGTTATAATGATGGAATTAATATTTATATATTATATTCATGACATATTCATCATTATAAGATAATAATTTATCAATTACATTCTTAACTCTCTGTTCACATAAAAATGATAACATCGTTCATGCATACTGGTGAACTATCACCTCCATGAAGTAATGTGATTCGTTTTTATTTACCACATCATATGGATGATATATATAAGTATATTTAAATTATTAATATTACATTAATTATATTATTATCATTATTTAATGATAAAATTAAAATTACCTTTTTTCATAATGATCATTGGAAAATGGAAACATTACTCATGCGTACGTACGACTTACCGTCTCTATGATTATAAAGTGGTTCATTTTTCATAACCATAATTATTGGTTTGATTTAAAATTATAATTTATGTATAAAAATGATAATCATGTCATGAATATTATTTTCGAGATTATTTTCTTATATCCACTTTGACTATTGACATCATACAAAATTCATTTTGGACTCAAGTATCGAATGTCGACAAAAGGTCCAATATGATATTAAATAATAAAGTAATTTTTATAAAAATATAATAAGTGATATAAAAGGAATAATAAAACATAAAATGGTTCTAAAATATGTAAATAATTAACCTAAGTTTATTATTTAGGAATATAAAAATTATGCGTGATGGGTCAGACTCAAGGAAAGGGACTTTCTTTAAAAAAACCTCTTTAAAAATTACTCTTTCAACTATTTTTAAAAAAGACAAAAATAATGTTATTTTAACATATATATAATGAATTAATTTTCCCAATTTTAATTTGATTTAATTTTTTTTATTTTTTCTTTACAAGTTTATGCTTTTATTTTCAAATAAAGCGTTTTCATTTTTGAATGCGCGACTTTGTAAAATTGATTTCAAAGTGGAAATGTTATTTTTCCTTTATGTTTATTTTATGTGTTATGATTATGTTGTGGTTCTTGGGAATTATTAATGAATATGGTTGGTTACATGATAAATTGAGGATAGGTGATCCTGTGATAACTCACCAATGCATTGTGTAAGGCGACAAATTTAATCGGTAGGGTTTATCCTAAGAGATTAATGGAATATACTGCAGTCAGTATTCCAAATGTAAACATGAAGATTACTCCCTATGTAGTTGTGAAAGTAACTGTAACAGTGATGTGTAATTGATTCCACAAGTTAATTTTACGATTTTTGTTTTTTATGGAGTTTTACAGGAATCTTATAATTTAATGAGGTACGATAAAGAACTTATGCTTTATGGGTGAAAAGTATAACATTGTGAAAATGTTTTCATGGGTTTAAAGTATTCATAGACTAACAGTTTCTTTATTTTTTTATGTCCCTTACTAAGTTTTTTGTGTTCATGCCACGTTTTAAAATGTTTTTCACAGGGTATAAGGATGGGTAAGAGAATGGATGAAGTCATGTTGAGAGTTATGATGATTTTTCATGAATAAGAATTCATGTTTTTTAAAAAAAAATATTATGAAGGAAATGGATACTATTTTAAAAGTATATAATTTGTATTAAAGTGGGATGATATGTATTAATTATGACCTAATTCTCTAAAAATTTAAACCTAAAAAGATCTTCAATGTGGAATAAAGTAATTTCTTGCCTAAAAATCAATATTATGTAATGTTTAAGGTCGGGTCCTTGCAGTACATGTTTATGGAGATCCATTATTATGTTGGCAAAAAAAATTGTGATATTGATTGGTGTTTTGAAAGCAGCCTTGTCATTTTATGATTACAGAGCTGATCATAATGAGTATCAAATGAAAATGGGGATGGAAGGTGGAAGCACTGTCTACACCATGTTCCTTATGAAGTTGAGAATATGGCTATTGAAAATCTTGAGGAGATGTGATTGAAGAAGAAAAAATGATAGCTGTTAGAGTGTGAATCCATACCTAGATTATCAAACATGAAGGTTGTTGTGATAACTAGAGTATATCCATTGTATGATGGATTGGAGAATGCTGGTGTTAGAAGCTGAGAAGTGTTAAGGCAGTGGAAATCCATTAAATCACTAAAAGTAGAGTACTTATATGTTGTAAGATGCTTTGGAAATTGGGATGAAGTTTTTTGGGAAAATTTTTTATATTCCCAAAGTTACTTTAGTTGTTTTGAGATGAAATGGAGTGATTGGAGATGGTCAAAGAAGGTTTGAAGAAGTTCTAAGTAATTTTGATGAAGTTTTGGAGAAATTCTGGAGTTATAGTTTTTAAAGAATTTGAAAAAGGTCTCTATATGTAAGTGTCACTCAGAATTTACTCTTGATATGTAAGGGTAGTCCAGAACTAACTGACTGGAAAATTGGAAGTGTTAGAAGATACCTAGACACGCAAGAGTCACTACACGGTTCTGAAGGATACGAAAGAGTACCACTAAAGTTACTTTGAATATATAAGGGTTATCCAGAACATTCTGACTAAAAAGAGGTCCAAGGGAAATATGTAAGGCTTTCACAAACCTTGAAGACTGTAAATTGGCTAAGTCTTGAGTCACCTTGTTATATATAAGTGTAAGTTTCTTGATACGTAAAGGTTATAATAGGGATACGTAAATGTATTCATTGGACTAAGATTTGGAAAAGTACTCGAGAACACACTATGATATGAAAAGGTTAGATGCTTAATATGTAATGGTTCTCATGGGAGGATATGAAAGGGTACTTATAAGACAATAATAATTAGAAAAGTACCAAGTCACATTGAGATACGTCAAGGTACTTTTCTCAATATTAAAGGTACTCAGAAGGATATATAATGGTTTTTCAGAGCCTCAATGTGATATGTAAGAGTCATTTTCTCATATATAAGCATCGATATGAGTTAAATATTGAAGATTTGGAAAATTATTGAGCAGAACTATGATATGTAAGAGTACATCCAAACATCTACTTCATACATAAGGGTTAACAGAAGCATACATAAGAGTCACTTAATGATTCCATAGAATATGTAAGGGTCACATGGAGATTAAAAATGACACGTAAAGGTATTTAAGACAATAGATAATAGTTTCTAAGATCTCATTTTTGGGACCTTAAATGATTGGACCAACGGTGTAGTGATAATCACAAGATAAAATAAAGTGAAAAATGTAGAAAAAAGGGACACCAGATGTAATGTGGAAAACCCCCCAAATAGAAGGGGTAAAAAACCAAAGGTAAATAGACGGACCACTATGGGGTAAAAGTGGGTACACACTCCCTAGCTATTACAATGAGAAAAATATTTGTAAAATATCACTTGAATAATCATGGAAATAAGCCTCACAAAAATCGCTCAAATATTGATCATGGGTGATGAGATGATGAATTTGCATGTTATGAGAGATCTACTGGGAGAGATCCCCATTTATATGCCGCCTCTCCCATTCATACTACTTTCTATTGCTGGTTGATTGGGTGGGGTTGGCCACCCACCATCTACCCCACTGCCAGCCCCCTTGGACAAATCGGGGGGGTGTCGTCCCGGAAACACAATGTTGCTGACACATCTCCCACTTGGAGATTTTATTGAGAACCAATCACATCTCCAACATGGATATTTTGTTGAGAACCAATCACATCTTCGCACATCCTTTATATCTACCAAACATGTTTCTCACGTGTTTTCAAGGATTTTCAAGGATCTACACCATCTGAACTTATCAGAGTCAACCGCCTTCATCAAAAAATCTTCCAGATTTTCTTTAGTGTGAATCTTCTACATGTACACACTTCCTTCCTCCACCACATCTTGGACAAAGTGATACTACACCCCAATGTTCTTTATCTTGGAATGAAAATATGGATTCCTGGTAATATGAAAGGCACTCTAACTATCACAAAACAATTGAATCTTCTTTTTTTTGTGCCCAAGATCCTCCGACAACCTTCTCATCCAAATCACCTCTTTACAAGCCTATGTAGCTGCCATGTACTTTGCCTCTGTTGTGGATAAAGCGACAACTAACTATAACTTTAAAATCCAGCTCACAGCACCTCTTGTAGGATTAAACACATAACCAGCAGTGGATTTAATCCAGTTAGAATCACCTGCAAAATCTGAATCAATATAGCCTCTGATAGTGAAATATGATCCTCCATAACATAATACAACATTTGGTGTCTCCTTGATGTATCTTAGGATTCTCTTCATTGTGTTCCTATAACGACCCAATGTTTTCAATGGAAATTTTCTTCTTATAATTATGTCATATCATCACATGAAATCACAACACAATTAACTAATCAGTATTATGTGACCTTTAAATATAAGTTTTTCACTTCTGTGTTTTTGAATTTTGAAAATTTGACATTCACAATCACAATTAGTAAGATGTTTGGAGTCCGATAAGGAAAAATTATTTTTTTGGTGAATAGTAACATACCCTTATGAATAGTAATGTTGCCCTTATGAATAGTGACATAACCTAATGAATATTAACATTGCCTATGATAGTATTAAAATAAGATTTAAGTGAAATTATAATGTACCTATATCTTGGAATAAGAAAATAAATGTCTTAAAATTGTTACTTTTCGAGTAATTTTTGATTTTAATTAAATATTAAATTAAAAAAAATTAGAAAATTATTTTTGAAAAATTAATTTCATTTTTGGATTCTACACATCAAAAAAAGGTTAGGGTGAATTTTTGAGATTGTTATGAAATACTCGTATTTTTGATGAATAGTAAAATATTGTAATTTATTATATATATACATTATAAGCTAAATATACTATACCTAGCACCATGGATGATTTCACCACCATTTGTTAGAATTAAAATGACCCATTTATGATTTTTTTCATGGAATCATTGCTATTTGTGGTCTTGAGGGAAATTAATAAACTAATGATTATAATATTATGAAAACCCGCCTCTCATCCATTATAAATACCACTCATCCTTACCTCTTCTCTTCACTCCGCTCAAGCCATATTACTATCCAATATTCTACCCAAATATTTCCTCAAGATCCTCTTCCATTTCCAACTTCCCTTTGTCTCCTCAAAAGACCAAATCTCCTCCCCTTAAGAGGATGTCAAGGAAGTTTGAATCAAGAGGTAAATTCCTCTTTTCTTTTCTTTATTTTTCTTTTCAATTTCATTTGTTTTATTTTTTATCCTTACCTGTCCTCATTAAAATGTTATAAAAACTCCATTACCTTAAATTTAATATAATTTTATTATGATAATGGAATAATTTTTTATCATCTCTCATTTACTCTTCTTTTATTTTAGTAGTAAAGACACCATCCAAGATGTGTTAATTTACCACATTCAAGGATGATGGGTTTTCAATTTCTATTACTATATTTGATTCTAGTCATGAAACCATTTTCATGGTTGAAACAGACCATAATATATTTATTATGCCTTATCTAGGGTTCTGGAATCCTTTTATACACATGGTTTTGTTTTAAAAACAAAATATGTTCTCTGTGGTCAAAAACCGCCAATTACCCAAAAGGTTGTCACTAATGTTTTATTTAATGATCCCGCTTCACTCCAAGTAACCAAATTAAATTTTCAACCATGTAATCTTATGGATGTTAAATAACAAAATGTAAGCTCGATTCAAGACAACCACCTTCATCATACATGTTTATTCAAACATGAACTGATCATTAAAACGAAGGAAGTAAATAGACCTGAACAATGAAGTTGAACCTTATAACCAATAAAAAAGGTCCTAAATGAACTTAAAAAGGATATACTAAATCAATTACATATAGAATATTTTATGTTATTATTAATTAATAAATCTAATTTGTTTATTCGGGTCATTAATAACAAGTGGATAACACCATCAGATTTAAGGTAAGAGATCCTCCCTATTTCACTTTTATTCAAGATTGGCCTCTATTCTATGCCATTTTATATGTAATATCTAATTATGGGGAATGATTTAACACCTCTCCCATACTTCCCTCATGATGTATAAGTGATTATAATCCCCATTCTCTCTCATGAAACCCTATTAAGTTCACCTGATACCATGCTGATAATCCGTAATGAATTCTTCTTCAACCACCTTTATTCTTTCAAACTGCTCTATCTTTCTTATTACCCAAATGAATATATATTTTATTTATATTTAAAACTTCTACATACAGTTTATATGCTTCAATATCATGTTTCAAGATCCATCCCTCATTCTATTATAGGGATATACATGCTTTTAAGTGATTCCCTCCTTGATACTTCCCAATAAGCAAACTCATTTTAAGGGAACTTCCCAAATTTTTACCCAATTTCAAGTGAACTCTATCGTCTATTTTGAGCCACCATTGTCTTTATAAAATCAGTAAATTTATTATGAACACCTTTTTTGGTTCACTTATGGTTTGATATAAAAGATTGTTCCTTTTTCTATTTTAAAAGCTCTTTAGTGTTTTCATTAAAACTGCACTAAAATGTTTTAATGTTAAAAACTTCCTAAATAATCTTATTACATATTTTAACTTTTGTTCTACATCACTTACCATACTACATTATTATTTTAACTTATTAATTCTCATATATGTTTTAATTAATGTCTCTCATGGACACATTTATGATACACCCATTCAATATGCTTTATGTCATGAATGTGATACCCATTTCTCTACATGGGTTCCCTTACGTTTATGTATGATTGATTATGTGTGATTATTTATGTGGAAAGAATAATAATGAAAAAGTTAAGATAGGTGGGCCCAGATAGCACTCCAATTCATCGGGTAATGTTAAGTCTCATGAGATGTTATGTGTGACAGTCTTGGCGGTTAGCCTTGGCTTGTGCTACTTTAGTAAATGATCTTGGTGGTTAGCCTTGACTCGTACTAAATTCATGTTTTTAGTTGTTTCCACATTTCTATGATTCCATTTTTATATGAATCCATGTTTATATTTTATGATTCTTTTCTGTTACATTCCTTTTTATTTCATTATTTCATGTTTTCTAACCCATGTGCTAAGGATTCATTCTTATTATTATTCCCTTAATGGGATTTTAGGTCATCCCTTTGTTTATGTTATCCCCAGGTTATCTTATAAATATGTATGAGCACAATGGAAGTTAAGGGATCTTAATGAATAATAAATAAAGAAATTTTATATTTAGATCCATGTTTTTCAGTTTTATGTTCCTAGTTTTCCAAGACACTGGACTTCACGATCCTTGGCTTGTACTCTGATGTATAATTATGCTTAAAATCATGTAATATTATATATAAAAGGATACGGTTGCTATAGTTCCAATGATCTCATCCTGAATTCTCCATGTATTGACTAACTGCTCACACTTCATGTCCAATTTCTAGTCTAGTACAAACCACATCGAAAATTAGACTTCCCACTGTTGATGCATATGGTACTCGAGACATCCCATTATTCTCTGCTTCCTGCTAGGACTCATTGTTGAGGATAACATGAAATTAGTAGGAAGAGGGGTAGAGATTGTATTACAGTCTTTCATGTTGAAGCATTTCAAGACTCTCCATAAGTAAGTCTTTTGCGATAGCCAAATATTTCCATTATTTCTGTCTTAGTAAATCTGCATCCCAAGAATCTTGTTTGTTGGTCCCGAGTCCTTCATATCAAACTCCCTTACCAATTGTGCCTTTGTCTCCTGGATATGATCTTTATTGGGGCATGAAACCAACATGTCATCCACATACAATAGAATAATGATGAAATAATTACCATTCAAACCCCTAAAATATGTATAGGGATCTGAACGAAGTATGTTTTATCCAAGGATCATGATATAGGAATCAAATCTCTTGTATCAATGCCTCAATTCCTATTTGAGACCGTATAGAGATTTTCTCAACCTGCAAACAAAGTTCACTTTTTCTTATTCTGAATAACCTTCTAGCTGGAGCATATAGATATCTTTATTAAGATCACCATAGAGAAAATAAGTATTCACATCCAGCTTCTCTAGATGTAAGCTATTTGTAGCACACATCCCCAGAACTAATTGAACAATCATCAGTCTAACAACAAGAGAAAATATTTTGTTAAAATCAATACCTTCCTTCAAATCACATCCTTTGACCACCAATTGTGCACGATATCTTTCCACCTGGTACTTTCCATCCCGCTTGATCTTAAAAGACCATTTGTTTTTGATAGCCTTCCTTCCATGAGGTATTGAAAGAAGATCCCAAGTCTTGTTCTTGTGCAGGGATTCAAGTTCCTCCTACATTGCCACCATCCATGAGGATAAATCTGGAATCTGGGTCACCTCAAAAAAAGGATATGGATATACATCCTCCTTCAATAAGTAATACACAATATTTCACTCAATGACATAGTCTGAGTGCCACACTTGTGCTCTTTTCTCCTGAGTTGACCATCGTGGTCCAGACTCAACTGGTACTTGAACATCGTGTTATGGTAATGCTTCAGATGAAACTGATTCTTCCTTGGATTTTCCCTCTACGTTGACTATTTTAGTTTCTATATTCTCCTTCTCCATGTCTGGATCAGTTGACATTTGCACTTTTTCTTCTGCAAAAATGAAATCTCTGCTGATGATAAATTTGTGGGTAGTGGGGTCCCACAAACGAAACCCCTTCATACCATCAGCATACCCCAAGAAGATACATTTATTGGATCTCGAATCTAACTTTGATCTTTCCTGGTCATTAAATAATGAATATACAGGACTTCCAAAAGTATGTGACCAGGAATAGTCAGTAGGTTTACCAGTCCACATCTCCATCGGTGTCTTCAAATCAATCACCATTGAGGGAGATCTGTTGATCACATAACAGATGGTATTCATTGCTTCTGATCAATTTTTTTTGGCAATTCTTTCAGTCTTCAACATTTCCCTTGTTCAATCCAATAGGGTTCTATTCATCTACTCTGCCACTCCATTTTGCTGAGGAGTGTACACCACCGTGAATTTTCTCTTGATTACTTCCTATTGATAAAAAGTATCTAACTCCTCGCTTGGATCTCCTCTACTATTGTAAGTCCTTAGACACATGATCTTCTTTCAATATTAAATCTCCTTCTGTGCTTTGAATGTTTTGGAGAATACCTTTGTAATACTAGGAAGAATCTTCTAATCCGCAAGAATCTTCAATCCCCTTTCTGACATATGGCCAAGATTCTGATTCCATAACATTGTAAATGCTTCCATTGAGGTGGTTGATGATACAATTATCTCCGCCTACTTGTATGTTTCACCCATAAGCATGTACATGTTCTCCGAGATCCTATCAGCCTTCATTACCACAAGCACACCATTCACAATTCTCATCACTCCATTCTCGGTGTGAATCTTGCTTCTGATGTCATCCAATTGTCCCAAAGACAATATTTTCTTCTTCAAGCCCTTCACATGATGTACTCTTTGGATGGTCCGTATTATGCTATCATGCATCTTCAATTTGATGGTACTGACTCCAACGATATTCAAGATGTGATTTTTCCCCTTGTACACAAGTCCTTCTGGGATAGTTTCATACTGGTCAAACCATTCTCATCGAGACGTCATATGTCATGTTGTTATTGAGTCAATATCTATGCATCGTTGAAAAGTTGTCTACTTCTAGCAGTCGTCGTATCTTCACTGATTAGAATATCTCCATTTCGAAAAGTACTTTCCACGTTCTCTTGAGAGATCTTTTCACCACTCTTATTATTCCAACAATCCTTCTTGACGTTCTCCTTATTTCCACAATTAAAAAACGTGAGATTCTTCTTCTTACTCCTTTATTTAGACCTACCATGATTTTGGCTCCCACTAGAACCACACTCCATCATCCTTCCTCTATCCATTGACAGAGCCTCTGTTTGGTGAGAAGTTGTCTATTGGCCCTCCTTGTTCTTATGTCGACTTTCTTTTTCAAGAACTGCGACTGCAACATCATTAAAGAGTAACATATCCGTTAGGATATTATTGATGAGGTTGATACCTATTTGGTCATAAGAATATGGAAAACTCTGGAGTAGAATATCTGCACGTTTAGTATCCATAATTTTAAAGCCCAACATCATGAGTGGGTGAACAGGGTATTGAGGTAGTTGATGTGGTTAGTCACCAATGTTGACTCTTCCATTCGATGAGTGTACGATTTTATCTTTAGGAAAAAAAATTGTGTAGTGACTTTGACTCGTATAACTTCATTAAAGTATCTCATATTTCCTTTGGTGTCTTTTTCTCCGCAATGCTCGATAAGACCTTGTCTTACAAAGCCAAATAGATGTTGGCAATATCATTCCTATCCAAATCATTACATTTATCCTTCATCATACTTGTTGGATTTTCGCAAATTTCCAGTAGGCAATTATCCTTCCACATCACTGCCTGCATCTTCATTTTCCACAACGAAAAATTATTCTCATTGAATTTGTTTGATCTTGAATTTTACCACCATCTAGACACGCCATCTGTCCAGAACCTCCTCCATTTCACAACAGTGTATTTAATAATCTCAATTAAATTTTTCTAATGTGATAGATCAACCCAAGTTGCTATCACAGATCATAATCAAATTTACATGAATTATTAATACCTAAAAACGTGAATAGTATCGGGCCAGAACATGCCCTTTGATACCACTTGTTGGGACCATAAATGATTGGTCCACTGGGGAAAAGATAATCAGAAGATAAAATAAAGTGCTAAATGTGGAAAAAATGGGCACCCGATGTAACGTGGAAAAACCCCCAAATATAAGGGGTAGAAAACCATGGAGAAATAGAAGGATCGCTATGGGTTAAAAGTTGGTACACACTCCCTCACTATTAAAAGGAGAAAAATCTTCAAAAAATTTCTCTTGAATAACCAGGGAAATAAACCTCACAAAAATTGCTCAAATATGGATCATGAGTGATGAGATGATGAAGCTGCATGTTATGAGAGATCTTCTGGGAGAGACCCCATTTATAAGCAACCTCTCAGGTTCATGTTTCTTTCTCCAGCTGGTGGATTGGGTGGGGTTGGCCACCCACCATCTACCCCGCCTCCATCCCCCTTTGACAAAGCAGGGGGTGCCGTCCTGGAAAAACAATACTATCGACACTCAAGTGATATGTAAGGGTTTACCAGCTAGCAAAATACAAGATTTCAAATAATCAAGTTAGTAGATGATAAAGTTGTTTAGTGAATTAAACGTCACAATGATTCAAAAGGATATTGTGATTTAGGTTGAGTGTTGAGAAGATGATCTTTGCATTATAGAGAAGAAGCTCAAACCATGAAGAAAAGTATCACGATGTAGTGATAATCCTATATACAAACATGCATGCTGATCCATACATCTTAACCTAGATATATGTTCAAATATAAAGAGTGGATAATTAAAAGAGAGTAGAATTCAGTAAAAAAAAAAGGACACTGATTCACCCCCCACTCAAAGTGATGGCATGATCTGTTGAGAACTTCAATTGGAAATCAGTACAACGGTTTTCTTGAACTCATTGCATGCCTCCTGGATTTGTGGAGCATAACTTCACAATTAGGCTGGATCGCAGGTATTTAATGAGACCGGGGATTGGGCCAACTATTGGGATTTTCTCTGGATCAGGCAGGGATCTGACAAATAGTGGTATGCAGGTCTGGATTGGGGTGGATCTAGCTATGTATCAGGTCTCCTACACGAGCTACGTTCACTGCTTTGGGTGAAGGGGTAATAGTGAACACCGGGTGTGCAACCGACCACTTTTGATGAGTCGTTTGTGGTGTTGGACCGGGTCAGGTCTCCTACATGAGCTACATTCACTGCTTCAAGAAAACTCAGATTGGGTCATGTCAAGTCATCTGGATGGGGATGGGTCAGGTCAGTTGGACCGGGTCGGGTCAGGTCGGACAGGACCCTGACTCAACCGACCACTTTTTAGTAAAATGCACATAACTCTCAAACCATGCATCCATTTGAAGAGTCGTTTGTGGTGTTGGGACCCTTGTGGCGAGGGTGGCCTTTTGAGATACTCTAAGTGAGTTTTTGTGGTTTTTGGCATATGCAATTTTGGCTTGAGGAGGAGGTGATCCCGGAATGAGTGTGCTAAGGTTGGAATCATGTGGCTGGCTGCGATCAAGAAGCTATGTGATTACCTAGACCACGTGACATACCTAGACTACTTGTCTTATCTACAATTTGTTTCTTACCGATACTAATTCGGTACTTCCTTATCCCACCAGGGTGTGGGTCCTCTAGTCTTTAATTACAATCCTTGTGTTACCTACACTCCATGTGTTACCAACACTTTGTGTGTTTTCTAGAATCCGTGTGTTATATACACTCTGTGTGTTACCTACACTCAGTGTGTTACCGACTCTCCATGTGTTACCTACAATCAGTGTACTACCAATTTTCTATGTGCTACTACTTGAGGGTACTATGGATTCTTAAGATAATCTTATTTACGTACCATAGACCTATACTTGTTGTGAGTTGTCTCTAGTGACTCTAATGGTTGTGATATCAAGACTTTGTGTCTTAGAGAGACCATATGTATTAGGGAAACTTCATGATGTATCAAGAATAGGTGTTGTCATAGATACTTTACATAGACCTGTTCCACGTGATTACCTTCATATAGGTCGAGGAGTGAGATCTCTCAGAATCGATCATGCTATGAGAAGAATCATATGGATGGAAGTGGATGAGACATTGAGTCTTTTAATCCTTTATGTGTATACCTAGATGTTCTCGTCATATGTGTTTTTGACATATACATATGTTGAGTTGACCATTTCTTCTTAATGGTGTTTCCTTTGTGGTCTTTTACTTTGTGTTTCTAGGTGCCCTAATGAGTATTGTTTTACTAACCCCTACACAAGATTTTCCTTCATGTGTCGTTTCTTGTGCAAATGGTCGATGCTTTGATGGATTCCTTAGTGGACTGGGTCCAGGTGGTTCTTAGAGTGACCCAACAGATGAGGTGTGCTTCTACGGCCCGAGACAGTTATTTATGTACCTACCCTTCAGTTATGGTTTTCTGTAGAGAAGTTCTAGAGGCTTGTACTTTTACTTTTCCTTTTTGTTGGGATTGTTTTATGGCCCCATTTACCTTCAATTTTCTACTATCAAACCTTGTGTTTGTTTAATTAGTGTTTTCACATTCCATCATCTGTGGCTTGGAGTTGTGTGCATGTGTACAGGTACTTCAGCAAATTCCTCCCATTTGTTTGGGATATGCCTACTCGGCACTAGTCTCCAGCGCCTAGCCTATGGGAGGTGGGCTTGGGGTAGTCACAACACTGGACCTAAGGGATGGGTCATGACAGAGTGGTATAAAATGAGGTCGGTTATAAATTAAGAACATAGATTCTATGAGTTGTTTTGGGGCAACAATGTTAACTGTTTCGAGTTCAGATTTCAGGCTAGGGAATCTAGTGTTGGTGTGGCGGCTGATGTATCCATATACCAGGACCTTGAATTCTTATTTTCAACTCACTACATGAAAACACTAGTTGTAGAAAAAAGTGATGGTACTTGCATTGTATAGGAATGGGTTGTTTTTTCCATGCCTTTCTTGATTCAGTTCACCAGGTATACTCTATTGATTGTGGTATATCTTATTTTGTTTCAAGATTCTTCCACATAGATAGACATCCAGAATTCTACCGCATGATCATGAGGATGATCCATAGGGTGACAAGATTGGTATAAATATTTTTACCATAGACAACACCTCTGGGTAGTGTTCCAATTGTACCACCAGTTGTGGAGTAGCACATGGTACTTGTAGTACCAACGGATGAGATGCGCGAGCTAAACAATCTTTATGAGTTTCAGCAACAGATACCCTTCAGGTTCTGAGGTGAGCCTAACTCACAGTCAACTAAGGACATTCTTGAGGTGGTGACCAATTTTTCTATCCAATTTTGACACCATTAGATTATATGGCGGTCCTAGTGGGGATCCTTCTATGTGGATCTATAGGGTGATGATGGGGTTTAGATTACCTGATCTTACGATGAGGTGACTCTTCCATGGATAGAGTTTGAGAACCTTTATTAGAGAAGGGTTTATCACCATAAAATCTAAGGTCTATGCACTCCCAAGATCTTATATAGTTCTGATAGGATGATATGTGGGTATATGAATATTCATCGAGGCATACCAACCTTTCTGGGTATTCAATTGATATGATACACGACTAGTGATTTAGGGATCAGACCTTTGAGTAGGGTGTCCTTAGGGACATACAAGTCAGAGTTATTCCTCCGTGTATTCTGACTTATGCTAGGGTGATATAGTGAACCTTTTTGGTTGAAAGTCTTTTGGATAAGCGGGTACAACCAGTGGATGTTAGTAGTGGGAAAACTGGAGAAGAGACCTCAGGAGAAAAAAGCTGTTGTCAGTCTTAGAGACTTGGACGTGTGAGATGTTATGAGAAGAGGTCCTAGGATATGATATCTATAGCTCGGGGCACATAGGGTGAGTTCAGTCGTCCTAGAGAGAGTCAATGCTTTTTATTAGACGACCGGTGATATCTCACTAGAGATTATGCAGCCTATCGTGTTGTTGACAAGGAAATGGTTGATAGGCCACCGAGGCAGAGATGGTGACACGAACAGATGGATTATCAAAGTGAAAGGCTTGTCTGAAGAGTTGGGAGAGCAGTAGGAGGTGTTATACATTTTGACATGTTACCACCACCAGCCCCATGTGGTCCACACTAGGCTAAGGGAGATGGAGGGCAGGGGAAGGGGTAGCTGCATGAGATCAAGGAATATGACCCAAGATCTATAGGAATTATTCGAGTTATGGTCTGTGTCTATTCTTAGTTTCTGTATTAATAGACACATGTGATAATCGTTCTTCCTTATAACAAATCTTGTTCGAGACCTAGAGTTTCCAGTTAAACCATTGACTTGAACCTTATGTATGGATATACCTATGGGGGGAGACTCGATAACCACACTTATGCCAACAATGTGATCTGACCCTTGAGGCGAGAGTTTTGGTTGGAACCTCTTGGTGATATTATCCAGGCCTTACAACTTCATTCTTGATATGGATTGGTTATCGACACTCCATATTCAGATTGAATTTTTTAAGAAAAAAAGGGTTTTATATGTCTACAATAATGGAATGGGGTTTTCCTTTGTCAGTGAAAAAGGAAACCCAGGCAGCACATGATAGACTCATGCATAGAAGGGTGAATCCGGTCACTCTTGAGTTAGATATCCTTAACCTTGGGTCAGTAGATGTTATGTGTTTTTAGTTTTCAATAGTAGTGGAGGAGTATGAGGAAGTATTTTCTAAAGATATTTCCAGGTTTACCTCCCTGCAAGGAGATAGACTTATGTATTGTTCTACGCCCTGAGATGGTACCGATATCAGCATCAGTATATTAGATGTATTTTTTAGAGCTTTGTGAGATGAAGGTACAGGTGGAGGAATTGTAAATAAAAGGCTTAGTAAGAGCCAATGCTCAAGGGTATGTGTGTATTACCATCACTATAACCAAGTGAATATGGAGAACAAGTATCCACTACCAAAGGGCTGATGAACACTTCGATCGATTGAAAGGGGTATCCTTTCACATGGATAGAAAGGTTCCCACAGGCTTTTCAGCAGTTAAAATAGAGTATAATGAGTTCCCTGATCTTGAGTTTTCCAAAGGAGGGATTTGAGTATGTAGTGTTCTGCGATGCATCAGGGACCGAACTTGGTTACGTCCTGATGCAGAGGAAAGCAGTGATTGCCTATGGTTTACATTAGTTAAGACTACATGATCAGAACTACACAACCCACAATCTTGAGTTGGAAATGGTAGTCTTCGCATTGAAGATGTGGCGACACTACCAGATGGGCGAGCAGTTTATCATCCACTCAGACCACAAGATTCTTAATTATATCTTCTCTCAGAAATTTCTGAACTTAAGACATAGGTGATGCATAGAGTTCCTCCAAGACTATGACTTAGAGTTGTTCTATACTTCTGGGAATAGGAACTTAGAAACAGATGCTCTTAGTAGGAGATCCAGTTCATAATTTTTGAATGAGGAAATGGAGAAGTTGTCCTAATTACAGTTATCCTTTTTGGATAGAGATGATGCAGCTTAACTCCAATCAGTGGTTGTTACCCCTCCACTCTTATTGTGGGTTAGGGAGGTGTGGATCAGTGACACTAATAGTGAGACTTTACATACTCAGTTGTCCATAGGTAATGCCCCTGATATATATTTGAAAGTTGGTGAGCACGTCGTTCCTTTCAGAGGATGTACGATAGTATTAGTGGATGCCTAGAGTGGCGAGATGCATCAGGGTATGCACGTGGGTGTCAAGGCAGACACTAAAGATGAAGGAATAGGTTGAAGTTGGGATTACTTGTGATATAAAATCCGAGTGCTTGTTTGAATCTATTTCATTATTTTTCAACTCATATTTTTGAGATCTGGTTCTTGGAAGGGGTTTTAATTTTCTTCCTTGGGGTGCCAGGAAGGGAGTGAGAAAGGATATCGACAGTTATCATGATGGGTTTATCACGTACATCCAGGGGACATGATACCATCTGGGTGATCGTTGACTGACTCACTAAGTTGTCCACTTCTTATCTTTTTGAGAGAACAGTTCAATAGAGATCTTGGGATGCCTCTATATTCAGGAGATAACTCAACTCCATTGAATCCCATAGATGATAGTTTCTGATTAGGATGCTCTCTTTTCATACTGGTTATGGAAATCAAGGATCAGAAGGAGAGGACCCTTGGTGGGTAGTCGATTCCTTTAGTGTGTGCCCGATGGTGGAATGATAATCTCTAGAAGAGAACATGGGAGCGGGAGGCTCAGTTTAATGCTCGTATCCTCATCTATTTGGGTATCCCTTGGTTTGGATTTTGGGGACGTAAAGTCGTAATGTGGGGAGAATGTAATAACTCATATTTTCCTAGTTTTATTTTTAAAAAATCTATAGGAAAAATATGAGACTAGGCGCTGAGATGGCGTGAAATTCCAAGTCCCGATGTGCCTGAAATGATTCGATGAAAAATGTTAAGTTTTTAATAGCACGAGTGAGTGGTTTTCCTGAAAAAGTGGAGAAACTCTTAAATAGGTGCTCAGATTAGAAATATGAGGGTACTGTTGTGTTCAGGATTGTGGGATTACCCTAGGTGTGACTTGACATTAGTCGGTGTGGGTCTCTAATGAGAAAACATAAAAAAGACACAATATTAAATAAAATAATTAAATAAAATTATTTTATTTTAAAATCTTAATAACTCAATAACTGGGACTCAGATTGGAAATCTGAGACCACTTTTGAGTTTGCAATCTTGTGTTTTCCTTAGGTATGGCCTAGCATCAATTGGTGTAGGTCAACTATGAAAGTTAATTTTTTGATGTTTTAAAGAAGAATAAAATAAACTTAAAGAAGTTTATTTTATTTCTTTTAATCATTTATTAGTGACACATCAATGGTGCGATGCAACGAAGAGTCAGACCGTTTCATTTCTAAAATGAAACAACATGGAGACGCTGCAACGCTGTAATGTGATGACACATTTTCCTTTAACCCTAATTAAACAGGAATTCACTGTTAATGAATAACCCACGAATTCTCTATAAACTCTATAGAAAAGTGTTGATGGTTCCCTTCTGTTGGTAAATGACAAACGACGATGAATGCCGGTGGATCGCGAATCACAGATTGAGGATCGAGGGTCAATGAACGATGATGATGAAATCACTCTATGTGAAAAATCAAACCAAATCTAGGTTGGGTGTTTATTACCTGAGTGAATTATTTCTTTGTTCTTAAGTTTAATGGTGAATGCAGACCAACCCATGAACAGGTTGATTTGAGGTTCGATCATTATTACGTGATGGGAGTTATCTTGCGGGGATTAAAAAGGGAATTAGATCATTGTGATTTTATTCTCATTATTCATGATACTGATAACAAGGATGAACTAAGGATGACATGAACAAAGTCCTGGATCATCCTTCAGTTGTTCTTGCGCCTCTCATTTTTAATAGTTCTTTGTGTTCTTCATGATCTTGAGAGAGAACGGTTGTTGCGCCTTCGACTCATGGCACAAAGACCTGAAACTGAGAATTTGACACCCCAATGACCCCAAAAAGATGTGACGGTAGGCACAGTGCAAGATGAGGCTGCCAGTGAGACGAGGCTCACAGTGAAGGAAACACCAGCCCGACGACATGGCTGAGATAGGGGATGGGGTAGAACGGTCGTCGGCAGGGCAACCGATGATAGCAGTGATCCGCGGTCCAGGGTGGACCATAGTAGTGGGTGGAAGAAAATGCAGGAGGCCATGACAGTGGTTGGGATGCGACATCGGGCCATGTCGGTGAACCCAAGAAGTGGAGGAGCCCGCAACGGCATGGCCACAGGCGATTAGCGAGTGTCATGACCAGGCGAGCTACGACGGTGGTGAACGACTGCAAAAGGATCCCACAATGGAGGGATGTGGATTTTTGGAGCCACGTTGAAGGGGGGGACTTATAGAAAATCCATGGGATCTAGTGGTCACATAGACTTGTTGCGTTGACCAAGTAGCACACGTTTTTGAGCTCCATGCTAGGGAAGTGGGGGGCTATGGCCAGTAGAGCAAGTCGGCCCGCTGCATGCAAGTTAGACCAGGAAAGTTGGGCCGCTCTAAAAGTCTATTGGGCCCAATGGTCTGGGCCAGTTTGGGCCAACCCAATGCTGGTCGGGTCGGGTCATCCAGACTGGGTAAGGTCGGGTTGGGCTGGACCCCAACCGAACTGGACCCCTTTTTAGTAAAATTCCCATAACGCTCAAACTATGTGTCTATTTGATGATCCGTTTATAGCATTGAGACCCTTAAAATGAGATGTTAATTTTGAGATATTCTAAGTGAGTTTCCTTGGAAGTTAGAATATGGACTTTTGTCTTGAGTAGGAGGTTCTCCCATAATGATTACGCTAAGGAAATAATTTTGCAGCTGGTTGTGATCTAGAATCTATGTGATTACCCAGACTATGTTTCTTACTTAGAATATGTGCCTTATCTATACTTTTTGTCTTACCAAGACCGAGTTAGTACCCCCATATCCCACCAGGGTGTTGGTCCTCTAGTCTTTAATGACACTCTATGTGTTACCTACACTCCGTGTGTTATCTACAATCCATGTGCTACCTACACTCCATGTGTTACCTGCACTCCGTGTGTTACCAAAAATCCATGTGTTACCTACACTTTGTGTGTTACCAATGCTCCATGTGTTACTGCTTGAGGGTACTGTGGATTCTTAAGACAATATTGTTTAGGTACCATAGACCTACAATTGGTGTTATCTGACTCTAGTGACTCTAATGGCTGTGATATCGAGACTCCATCTCTTAGAGAGAATGGATGTCTTAGGGAAACTTCATGACATATAGATAATAAGTGTTATCTTAGATACTTTTGGTAGACCTGTTCTACATGATTACTTTCAGATAGCTCGATGAGTGAGATCTCCCAGAATCGAGCATGCTACGAGAAGAACCATATAGCTGGTAGTGGATGATACCTTGAGTCTTGGTATACTTTACCAGCATACTTGGATGTTCTTATCATATATGTTGTTGACATATACCTGTGTTGAGATGACCATTTCTTCTTAGTGGTGTTTCCTTTTTGGTCTTTTACTTTGTGTTTCAGGGTTCCCTAATGAGTATTGTTTTACTCACCACCTACATGATCTTTTCCTACACGTGTCATGTATTGTAATGAAGGTCAATGCTTTGATGAATTCCTTGGTGGACTAGGGATAAGTGGTTCTTAGAGTGACCTGACAAACAAGGTGTGATTATGTAGCCCCAGACAGCTATTTTTGTGTCTACCCTTCAGGTAAGGTTTTCTAAAGAGGAGTTCCAGAGACTTCAAATTGTACTTGTACTTTTCATTTTTGTTGGGATTGTATTCTGGCCCCATTTACCTTTAGTTTTCTACTATTATACCTTGTGTTTATTAACTTATTATTTTCACTTTCCATTATTTTGTGGCTTGGAGTTGTGTGTGTCTGTATAGGTACTTAGGATAATGCCTCCCATTTGTTTGCGATATGCCTACTCGGAACTAGTCGCTATCACCTAGCCTATGGGAGGTGGGCTTGGGGTAGTCACAACACAAGCCCCGGGGGAAGGGTCATGACAATACTTTTTGGTTAGTTCAACACCTTCTGTGAATGAATTATTATCCATGACTTCCATGATACTCTTTTTTTAACTTTTTATGAAAACTTGGTTGATCCCTTTCAAAGAAAAATTCAAGGACTACTGAAAATATGAAGCTAATGTAACTGAGCTATGTCAAATATTCACACTTTCTATTCCTTAATATTTTTAGTCTAGATTATTCTTTATATATGTTGTTTTCTTCGCTCTATTTATTCTTTAACATATACTTTTGTATTTTATTGGAGAGTGTAGTACACTCTATTTCATTACTTTTCATTTGTAACCCCACAAAAAACTATAGAAGAGGTTGTGTAGGATGGAATACTTGTGTGTAGTTGTCTTTCATTTATTACTCCCACATAAAACTATAGAATAAGCTTTGTGAGGCCTATACATCCTTTCATGTCTCTGTGTAAAACCCAATACAGGTTTTGGATCAGTTTATGTTATAATAAACTACTTGATAGTGAATGATTTTCAAGTGGATGGGATTAGGTCTCGTCTTAAGGATGAACCCCTTGTTTATTACATTATGTGTTTTACATGTTTTTTTCATTATTTTAAAAATAGTCTAGTATTTTTTAAAATTATAATAAGAAAACTTTTCTTTGATATTCAACTTAAATTTAAGCTTTATATATAGTGTTTGATTCATATAAATTAGTTTCAAAAGTTAAAGTGTTTCAAAAACTATTTTAACTGAGCTGTGATCGAGTTGTTGAGAACCTTTTTGAAAGATAAAATTATATATCTCTACAATTTTGGTTAATTGGGAATTTTTATTAAATTGGGTGATTTCAGTTTTAAATATTTTTAACTGAATTTTTAATTTGGAAACCCATTTTACCCCCCTCTTGAGTGCTACACTCTAACCAACATTTGGTATCTATTTTTTCAATTTTTTTGCCTATATGGATAATAACAGGAAATATAGAACTATCACTAACTGACCTCCTTATTTTAATGGCACCCACTGTGCACAATATAAGATCTAAACAAAAATCCATATAGAGAGTATGGGTTTTGATATTTGGATCGTATTTTAGGAAAAAGATGAAAAGTCCAAAGTTTCTAGATCCAAGTGAAGTGACGCCACTAAGGTCTCATATGACAACAACTCTAAACCATTTAATTAATTATATTTTTCACTAGGAAAAATTAATTTAATAGAATATCTTTTTGTTCTACTACTTTTGAAATTTGTTATAGTCTCACTATATCTCAAGAGCTAACCTCAAATGTTAAAGAGATGCATTTGAATACATATACCATTAATTATGATATCTTTAAAATGAAACCCAATGAAACCATTTATGATATGTATCTCAGGTTTAATGTGATTTTGAACTTAATGGATTCACTTGGGAATCAAATTTCAGAAAAAGATCAAGTGATGCGACTTCTAAGATGTCTACGTGATAGGTGGAGAGGAACCTCTATTTCCACTAAATAATCCCATGACATAATAAATTTTCTATTGAAATAAATCATTTGAAAGATTATGACTTATGAGTAGGAATTGCATGTAAACAATGAATAAGGATATGAATCTAAGATAAAGTTGACGTCCCTCGAGACTTATGACTCTATGCTAAAATAAATGATCATAGATAATAATTCAAGTGATGATGAGTCACCTTTGAAAAATGATTAAGAAATGGGTCACCCAACTTGGGTATTCAAGACATTCTATTGGAATACTAAATTATTCAAAAATTAAAAGTATGGAGGAAAGTATGATATAAAAGTTACTTGGAAAAAGGATAATCATTCAGGTGAAATGACAAGCTATGAGTGAAAAATACAAAATCATATAAAAGACTAATTTCATAAATTAATGTCTAAGAAAAGATATGAGGAAAAAGGAAAAAGGTCAAATAAGGTTATGAAATCCACTTAGTGAACCTTTGAGGTCAACTTAAGTGGCTCTATTTCAAGTAGAGAAGATAAAAAACAACAGATCTAACATTTTTTTAATGGAAAACGCATATAAAGTACTAAATAATATTTTTTCATACCCTGTTCATTTTTTAAATCTTTATTAGGCTAAAAACGTGAAGAAAACATGACCAATGTAGATTTGTATGAGTACTAAAACATGTGGGAGGACACATTCAATGAGTTAAAGGATAAATATAAAAGTTTAAAGAAGCTTCATGCCTTGTCTGCTCACGTTAAGTCCAAATTTTCTATGGAATAGGAAAAAAATTTAAAATATTAAAAGAAAACAATAAACTAAAAATGTATAGTTAGAAAATCAAAAGTTATATATAAATATTCAAAAATAGTATATAAAATCATACAAGGATGCTTGGAAAACAAACCACACCCAATTACACCACCGGGATTTGTTAGCAACCTGGATATATGAGAATTCATTAGAATAAATTTGTTTCTAGATATAGTTCTTCCAACTCTATAAAAAGTTCCTATTCTTATAAACCTAAATAAATTTTCATTTCTAAGATTTTAAAATCTTTTTATAGGAAACCAGTTAAAAAACTATGGATTCCTAAGGCTTTTATCACTAACATTTCTAGACCCAATAAAATATGGGTACCAAAAACATTTATGTTTTAATTTTACTGTAGGAAACCGAATTGAAGAGTACTAGTAATCACTTATGGAATTTGTAAATTGGATGTTTCAAACACTTGATTGAGGTTTATTTGAGATTTAAGATCCTTATCAAAGTAGATGGGGGACATGTCACCTTTTGTGACAATGCTAAAGGGAAGATAATAAGAGTTAGTCAAATTTGTAACTCTAGTACCATCTAAATATTTATTGGTATAATACTCAAAATATAATCTACTTAACATCTCATATTTATGTGATGACGGTTACCATGTTAAATTTGAAAACAATTCTCAGAAATGTTATGATTTTAAGAATGTTTTAGTTTTTAATAACTTGAAAAATTATAATGTCTATGTTGTTGATTTAAATGCATTATTTTTTCAAAATATTTCTTATTTATGAATCTTTCACAAATATTCTTGGATTTGGCATAGGGACTAGAAAACTACAACCTTTACTCACTTAGGAAGATAACTCGGAAAGGTTTAGTTAAGGATCTTCTTAAACTAGAATTCCCAAAAGAAAAAGTTTATAACCCATGTCAAAAGGGAAAGCAACATAAGATCTATTTTAAATGAAAGAAAGAATTTTAAATTTCTCAACTCCAAAATTGGGTTCACATGGACTTGTTTAGACCATTTATATTTTCTAGATTAAATTGTAAGTACTATACTTAGGTTCTAGTAGATTAATTCTCTAGATACACCTAGGTATTATTACTATCCCACAAAAGTAAAGCTTGTTATTATTTTTCCAAGTATGACAAGTCTCTAGAAAACCACAGTAGACTTAAAATTATGACATTAAGAAGTGATCATGGTCGTGATTTTGATAATTAGGACTTTGAATCTGTATTCTCACAATATGTGTACAATCATAACTTTTATACTCCTAGGAACCCAAAATAGAATGGTGTAAGAGAAATAAGAACCAAAAATCTTTTAGGATATTTTCGATAATATTCTTAATAAGTATGACTTTATTGTTTATTTTTTGGAAGAGAGTTTGAATACATCTTTCTATATTATTAATATAGTCCTCATTAGATCTATTTTAAAGAAAACTTCATATGAGTTATGGAATTAAAGAAAATAAAAAGTTAATTACTTTAGAGTTCTTGGCTATAAGGTCTTTTTTCTCAACACAAAGGAGAATTTAGAAAAGTTTGTATCCAAAAGTGATGAAGGAATTTTCGATGGATATTAAACATCTAGTAAATCATACAGGATATTCAATAAAAGGACAAAAAAATTGGAATAATATATACATGTCAAATGTTATGAAATAGATCTACATGAGCCTAATACTTATTTAGAAAACCTTGTGGATGATTTTTCAAATTTAAATATCAATGCCTCAATAAAATTCAGTGATAGCTCAGTAAAACCTGTTTTAGAAAAATCATCAAGTTCAGATGAACTGTTTGAGCTAGAACTTGAAGAAGAGAATGGTGTACCCAGTAATTCTATCCCTAGATCCATTAGGACTCATATAGACCATACATTAGATGTTGGTGTAATAGACATAGATAAAGGATATTAAACTAGATATTCTCTTAGAAATTATGATGAACATCAATAATTGTTTTACCCCTTGAACCTTATAACATCACTAAAGTAATTAATGATGAATTTGAGGTAGTGGAAATGCAAGAAGAGATAAACCAGTTTAAAAGGGATTGAGTTTGAGAACTAGTAGAAAGACCTAAGTAGTTATTAACCATTGGAAAAAAGTGGGTGTTTATAAAAAATGTGGATAAATCAGTAAAATAATTATAAATAAAGAAATATTGGTTTCACAAGGATATAATCAAGAGGAAGGTATTGACTATGAGGAAACCTTTTCACCAGTATCTAAAAATAAAGCTATCAGAATATTGCTTTCATATGAATCACATTTTGGATTTCAAAATTATATCAAATGGATGGAAAGGGCGCCTTAATAAATGGTTATATAATTGAGGATGTTTATGTAGAACAATCCATTGGATATTAAAACCCTCATTTTCCAAATCATGTTTTCAAATTTACAAAACCACTATATGGTTTTAAAAAAGCTCCTATATCTTGGGATGATAGACTCATCTATTTTTTATTTATAATGTTTTTACTAAATGAATATATGACCCTACTTTCTTTATTAAAATAATTTCAAAATATATTTTAGTTGTATAAATCTATGTTGATGATATTATTTTTGGATCAACCAAAAATTATTTGTGTACTACATTTTTAAAACTTTTGCAAAATTAATATAAAATAAGTTTTATGGGAGAACTAAAATTATTACTTGGTTTTCAAATTTTACAAAATAAATAAGGGATTATTTTAAACCAAAGCAAGTAAACTCACGATCTTTTAAAATGTTTTGGTTTTGATAGTAAAAAAGGAAGTGATACTCCAATGAGTACCACATGTAAGTTGGATCTTGATGAAACTGGAAAACTAGTTGATAAAATCACTTATAGTGGTATGAATGGGAGGTTACTTTAATTAAATTCTAGTTTGATTGATATTTTGTTTAGTGTGTGTATGTGTTCCTAATTTCAAGCAAACCACAGGGAATCACATTTGACTATTGTCAAAATAATAATTAAATACCTCAAAAGTAAAACCAATTTAGGACTATTTTATTCTAGAAGATAGATATTTGATTTAATTAGTTATTAAAATACCTATTTTAGTGGTTTCAAGTTAGATAGAAAAATCACTTTTGGAACATATCAATTTTAAAGAAAGTTTTTAGTTTCTTAGTGTAGTGAAAAGAATAACTCTATTGCATTATCCACTATTGAAGCTGAGTACATAGCTACATACAGTTGTTGTGTATAGATTCTATGGATGAAACAGACATTTCTAGACTATGTATATCAATTTTTACATGCACCTATAAATTATGATAATATAAGTGTAATAAATATCTCTAATAATCCTGTATCTCATTAAAGAGAAAATCATATTGATATAAGACATCAATTTTTGAGAGAACATTTTCAAAAAAGGTGATATGAATATTGAATTCATTGGTACTAAACATCATCTAGCTGAAATTTTTAAAAATCCATTTATTTTTGAGAGAATGTGTTATATCAAACATAAACATGGATTCATAAATTTTTCTTATCCTTTTATTCTCTAATTTACTTTATTTCAAGTAGAAGTAAATAAAAAATCCTTGCTTCCATGGATTACTACCATAGCTATGATACCTAGATCCTTTGTGATGTGGATAATATTTCATGCACATTTTCCACATCGTTTTTTTCATTTTTAATGTATATTTAATGAAAAAATGGTATTCAGTTGGTTAATCTGCGTTTCATGGATTATTTATTGTTAATTAGTAAATTTTTTATTATTGGGTTAAATTTTTTAAATTAATGTGTATAAGGTATCAAAGTAATGTTAGTGTGTGAATTATTTATTTTATTTGATTTATATGCTTTAAATTTGTTTTTAAATATTAATTTACAGCCTCATAATTTATTCCTTTGATTAATAATTATTATTTTTTATTTTTATTGTTTTTATTAACTTTAAATTTATTAATGATTTGATTTTATTTTAATTTATCCCTTTTACATATTTTATTTCCAAAATCTACATACTTTTTTATTTACTCATCTACCTTTATTGTTTTTAACTTTCATCTTTTGTTTATTTTTTATTTGATATCATTTGAGTAAAAAATAATTTAAGCATCTATGCAAGATAATCTGGATTTGTGGAAAATAATTCTTGTTAGCCGAGAATACTTAAACATAAAATAAATAGAGTAATTCACTAGTGTGTAAATACTACAAAATATAATTTTATATACACATAATATAAATACTTACGCATAAGATAAATCTTAATGTAGTTGGATAAAATCACATTGGATAATTATCTTACATGATTCTTAACTACGGGTTGACAAACCGCATGGAGACCAACCAAACTCTAACCATTGTGTATTGATGTTTACTGAGTTTTGAAGAAGAAAATAATGTTAAGTGAAACATTGTACTGATCTCTTTGATTCTATTTGTGAAGACCAACTAATGTCGAAGATAAAGACACCTGATGGTTGAGCCTTACCAGTGCCGATTTCGGGCTACATTAAGTTGAAGAAGTCGACTTCTCGATCCTATTGAAGGAGGCGAGGATGAGTTATGATCATTGAAATTATATCCATGTTATTTTGTTGTTGATTTCTATAATTATTTTTTGGAGAACACCCTTGATTGAGTTTAATCTCATCAATCCCTTATCGAAGTTGATGAAGAATCTAGGTTTAGATATGATTTCTCGGTAACAAGGGGTTGTTGACCAAACCAAAGGTGGTTATTGGAGATCATTATGATTAAAATGAGTTTATTCATTGAAGTTGAACCATAGATGTGTATTCGTGTTTTTGATCAAATTTTGAGATGTTTAAAGGGATGAAGACTCATCCATTTAAGATCTTTGAGGAAGGAAATGTTGTGTTGAACAGGTAACGGTGGTAGTTAATTTTTAATTTTTTATCTATGTTTCATGTTCAAATCAAATTTGGAAATGTTCAAGATTTCAACCATTAATTTAAAGTCTTATTAAGAGTTAACACCAACTGTTTAAAAAAATTCTTCAATGAAACTCCATCCTTGACCTTTGGATAAGTGTTAAGTTCTGAAATTTTGAAGTCACGAGTTTGTCGTTCTGTAAACCTAATTATGACCTATCAGAACGAGATGGTGAATCATAAACTTAGATTCTTTGAGATGAGTTGAAATGAATGTTATGGTATTGTCTATAGATAGTGAAGCCTTATATAAATATCATTAATAATTATTCCACCTTTTCCCTAAGTATTATCTAGAAGTGTTTCACCAAGAATAGAAAATACTACCATCAGTTGATGAGGAGGTTAAGGAGTTTGAAGCATTACTTAAAATCAAAGATCCTCATACTGAGGACTGTATTATAAGATGGAAGGAGATGGGAGATGATGAAATTATAGAATATGGATAAATTTTTGGGAAAAATTCGTTTTTTGTTTTTTATTATGATGATTTTTACTACACCGACCCATTTGGTAATTTTTCCATGATAGAATAGGTCGAACCAGCTCAAGATTCCATTTCTTATTCCATGAATGAAACCACAAAAGAGGTGTTTTATTTTGAAGAGTAGTTGGAGGAGTTTGACTACCTCTCTCTTGAATTGGAAACACCCACAAGATCACCAACTATTCTTGAAGAAGAGAAAGTTGACTAAATTCAAGGAGTTGTTAACTTTATAGAACAATATTTGCTTTCATTTGATTCTAATTTTATAGAATTAGTTTTTTATAATGATTCTCCCAATGTTGGTTCTGAATAGTCAGCTGAACTTCATGAATTTCTGGAGGGTCTTAAGATGGCTACTACTACACCTGTTGATGAACATGCAAAACTCCCACATCCAATTGTCAACAAAATATTTGGAATGGTTGATGAGTAAGAGGATGTTTATGAGTTGTGAAATAGTGAAAAATTAGATATTGATACAAATTTGGTTTTCAACAATGATTTTTAGAGAACATTGAACCAGAAGAAAAATCACATGCAATAATTGATTTTTTTCAACTCGTGCACACCATTCCTCAAGTTCAAGAATAGGGGAAGTGACCCTATATTTTGTTCCCCTTTCCACTACTCCACAAGCACTACTAAAAAATATGCCTTTAACAACCCTAGAATTGGCCTTTATTAGTGCTAAAAACACTAAATAAAAGAGAATGGTTAAAATCTATTGATATTTAGTTGTGCTAATAAACAGGTCCTTTATCATCACTGATAAAGGACCCCTTTATTAGTGCCTTTAGAAGCACTGATAAAAGACATCATTTATCAGCAATTTTATTCAGTACTGATAAAGGGGAATAATTCAGTGTGCTATTATAGCACACTACAACATAGAAAACAAGGCATACTATAGAGTGCTGTAAGAGCACACTACAGCACCAGAAACAACACTAGAAATTAGAAAAATCAGATACAAATATAGAATTTAAATGAAATAAAATTTAAAAAAACAAATATAAGAAAAAATAATATTATGGAGAAAAATAATGAACCTGTATAAAAAAAACCACCCTAATCATGACAAATAATGAAAATATATTAGAAAAAAATTCTTATGTTAGTAATAATATAAAGAAATAAATTAAACAAAAAGTGTTAATTTTAGAATAATCTTTGAGATACAAGAAGAACACTATATGTCATTTTGAGTTACGGTTGATTCCTTCAAATCACAATATTTATTGTTCATATTCAAGCATTATCTCTCTAAAAATTAACTAAATAAGTATAAGATAAAATTATAAGGAAATTAATTAAGTAATATTAGATATAATGATGATAAAAAAATATAGGCTCATTTTCTCAGTTTTGGCGATGTGATGCATGCTTTAAACAAAAATGACACATATATATATTGAAAAGATGTACTTGGAATCATACTAGTCACACAGTGTGTTAGAATAAGGTGTGGTTAATTTATACACATCAAAAATCACTTATAGATCATTTTCCTAAATTATTGAAACAAACTGAATGTGTTTTACCAGTTTTCAGCACACCACTTGTGTTTTTTATTGAAATGTAATTTTAAACTGGAAAAATTTAATTTGAGTCATATTAGTCACATCATGGGTAAGTTTAATGTGATCATGATTCCTACATGTCACAAATTAATTTTGAATTGTTATCCTAAATTATCAAGACAATCTGAGTGTGTTTTCTCAATTTTTAGTGAGTGGCACTTTTTGTACTAAAATGCCAATTTTAAACCAATAACAGACACTTTCAGTCATACCGAGCACATCGTGTATCAGATTGAGGTATAAATGATTCTTACACATCAAAAATGACTTATAGATATTTAATTTAAATTATAAAAACAATACGAATATGTTTTCTTAGTTTTAAGTGTGTCAGTTGTATTTTTTACTAAAATTAATGTCAATTTTAAATAAAAAGAAACACTCAGATTCATATCACTCACACCGTAAATCATATTAACATGAGGCTGATTTATAAAATTTAAAAATGACTTATGGATTATTTTCATAAATTATCAAAACAGTACAAATGTTTTTATTCTCATTTTTGAATATGCCACGAGTTTTTTCACTAAAATGTTATTTTAAACTAGAAACACACACTTTGAGACATACAGGTCACATCCTATGTGGGTTTCACATGAGACTGATTCCTACACATAACAAATTAATTATGAATTGTTTTCCTAAATTATCAAAAAAATACTACGGTTTTTGTTAATTTTTCAGTGAGTGACACTTTTTGTACTCAAATGTCAATTTTAAACTAATAATAGACACTTTGAGTCATACTAGGAACATCATGTATTAGATTGAGGTGGGTATGATTCTTATATGTCAAAAATGACTTGTGGATCATTTTCCTAAAGTATCAAAACAATAAAAATGTGTCTTTTTGGTTTTGAGTATGTCAGTGGTCTTTTTTACTAAAATTAATGTCAATTTTAAATAAAAAGACACACTTGGAGTCATATGGGTCACAATATTCATTAGATTTAGGTATAGATGATTCCCATACATTTTAAATGAATTATGGATCGTTTTACTAAATTATCAAAAAAATATGAATGTATTTTCTTGGTTTTGAGTATACCACTATTTTTTTTACTAAAGTGACTTTTTAAACTGGAAACACGCACTTTGAGTCATAACGGTCACATCATGTGTGGGTTTGATATGATACCAATTCCTACATGTCACAAATGAATTATGAATAATTGTCCTAAATTATCAAGATAATCTAATCATGTTTTCTTGGTTTTCAAGGAGTGAAACATTTTGTACTAAAATGTCAATTTTAAACTGATAATGAATACTTGGAGTTATATCAGGAACATTGTGTATCATATTTTTAATGACCCGAACATTTTGGACCATTACATAGAAAACAAATATGATAATTTAGGTGTCTGGTGGAAGTTTAAATTGTTTTTGAGACATTTAAATCTTCCCTACAATGAGGCTTTTCAATAGTTTTAAATTCTTCTAGAAATTTCTAATAGTGAGTCTTTCTAATATTGAGACATTCCAACTTTTTTCCATTTTTATAGAAATTTATAATGTTAATCCTTTTCAAATGAGATTCTTTCCAACAATTTGATATTTTTCTAGAAATTTCTAATGTTGAGTCTTTCCAATAGTGATTCTTTCCAAGAATTTTCCATTTTTTCTAGAAATTTCCAATGGAAAGTCATTTCCAACTGTGAATCATTTCCAAGAGTGAGTCATTTCCAATGGTGAGTCATTTCCAAAAGTGAGTTATTTCCAATGGAAAGTCATTTATAGTAGTCAGTCATTTCGAAAGGAGAGTCACTTCTAATGGTGATTCACTTCTAATAGTGAGTATTTCTAATAGTTAGTCTTTTCAATAGATTTACATTTTCCTATAATTTTCCAATTTTTCCAAAAAATTACAAAATATCCATTTTCACATCTTTTATAAGGAAAATGGGTTTAAATGCTTTAATTAAGGGTTTTAAATTTGTTTCAAAAGAGATTAATCAGATCCTTAATTTCTAAAATGTCCAAATACCTTTTAAATGCATAAACCACATAGATTGATGGGGTCTACCTTTAATGGTCAGTTAGAACCGTATCAAATCCCCCTAGAATTGGATCTATTCATTCTAAAGTGGATACCTTTAATTCATTCTTTCAGGGATCTCTTGATATGGGAGGTCTTGAATCCTTCTTCCCTAGGAGTCGTAGAATTGGTTTCTATGGTTTGTTTGTGTTCCCCTTGAAGAATCACCCCCATACATGTACCATTTGTTTTGGTGCAGTGAGTTTGGAAAAATATTCTTTCTTCCATGTAGGTTTTTCTTTATTTCTCCTTATGTATATCATGCAGGATGAGTTTATTATTTATATACCCTGTGGATATGGTTTCATCTTTATTAAGAAAGATAATGAATCAGTTTAAATTGAATTTAAAGGGGAAGATAAATGTGAATTATGATCTTATAGATTTTTATTGATTTGATTTTATTTGTTTTTATATTATGATTTCATGGGCATAATTCCTTAATGTAAATCATGACTCTTGGTGGATTGGTTATGCTGTAGTGACTTTTTCACGTGACCTCTATTTTTCTGATTATATGATATCATCATAAATAACTATTTATCCACATATATTCAGTTAACATAATAGATTCCCTAGGATCCAATGGCTTATGTGATTACACCCTTAAATAAAGAAGTGAAATTGAATAAGTTCCCCTTTTTGCTAAATCTAAAAATGGGTAATATTGTGTCATGTGATGTGATGTGTGTAATGGTTGTGGTTTGCGTGCGTGGGACTGATGTAATGTAATGTAGCTATATTGTGATTTGTGTGGGGGTAGTGGATGAGATTTGGTTATTTAGTGGGTCTGTAATGGTTGTTATGATACAATGGCATAGTGGGGCTATAATGGTGGTTATGGTATGGTTATATAGCAGGGTTGTGAAACTAGATGTGGCTATAAAATGATGCGGATGTGGAAGTTTGGATGTGGTGTCGTGATTGTGTTGTGTGGTTGGTTCTATTATATTTACCCAAGTATTAATGGAACTAAATGCTTGATAATGATTTAAAATGGAAATGTTTAATGAGTAAATTGTTGATGGGATGTGTGGTTTAAATGGATAATGTTTATATACAAAACTAATGGGTTGGAAATATAAAATAAGGTATCTTCTTAAATAAAATGGGATGCTACAGAATTTTGAATACATAAATTAAAGGTGTTATTAAATTGTTAATTTATACTAAAAAAATACTCTTGAAAATGGATTTAAAACTAAAATATGAATCATTGATTGTGTTATTTTGTGTGTTTTTATGAATTTATAGGTGTAAGTTATTTTTTGGATTCTTTGAGATAGTTAGTTCTTTTTTGTAAACCCATTAGATGAGATTTTGTTTTGTAAATCTATATGTATATACACTATCTGTTCTTGTTATTTCTATACGCACCCCACCCCCATTAAGCACTATGTTCCAACACCCACATAGTCACATGGGGGGTGTTTTCCCATTATACTGGTGGGAGGATGGATGGATGGCTACCCAATCTTCCTGCTCCCTCTTTTAGGAGATGAGAAGGACATGCATGTTCTGTGATGGATATAAGTCAAAAGTGCTAATGTCATGTTATGATGTCCTAGGTGCATGCGGGCAGGATGTGATGTGTTGTTATGGCCCAGGTGAGTGCGGACGGGATGTGATGTTATTCAAAAGAGGTGGGAGTGCCATAATGTATGGCGTTGGGGTGTGAGAGTGGCATCCCAGTGGGAAATTTGTGTGGGATACCCTCTCATTGATGTTCTCCATATTATATTATTATACTTTAATGCGTGATTTGGTGAGCAAGCCTTAGGGAGGTTGGGTTTTGGTTAGTATACCTATATAGGTGCTATTTGGTTCTACTGTTTTTCTCATGGGTGCATTAGTATAATCTTTTCACATGTACATGAGAGACTTTGGATTTCTTACTGATTATACCTATATGATCACTCTACGTATATAAAAACTATTTTTTGGTTTTTAAGAGGCCTTTGTGGACCGCACTGGGCATTTCTAGTTCTGACCATTGGAGTTGTTGTTGTGTCTCTACCTGAGATTTTATTCTTTTGGGATTTATTTTGGAGACTTTTATATGTTTCGGTTTCATTTATGCATGTATTGTGGGATGGTTTGGATTTATTTTATAATATTTCATAGAGTTTATTATGGTTGATTCATTCTATCTACGGATCTTGTTTTCTATTAAAGGTCCATGCCTCCCATATTGTGATATTTGTATACCCTCAGTGCTAGTCACCAACTTGGGGTCTACTGGAGGTAGGAATCATGGGTTATTATCTATATCCCCTCATTGTGGTATCTTTGGCAGGAGGTTTTTGTGATATAATGATATGAGAGGTGATGGTTGAGAGATAATATGGAGTTTTAAGTAACGAATTGTGAGGATTTTATGGGTTTGTAAGGTCCCAGATCCATGTGGATTGACCCTTTGTATGTTTTTTGAAGAATAAGGTTCTTGGAGGAGGCTAAGAGGAAGCCCTAAGGGATTTGAAAACTAGATATTGGAAGTAGGGGATGATTTTATGTCATGAGAAGTTACACAATATGAAAGAGGGTTTCATGTCGTGTAATATTTTGGAGTTTTAAAAATGAAATAAAATAAAGAGGTGATGGTTTTTATGGTGGAAACCTACCTCAAGGCATTACACAACATGAAAGGGTATTACACACTATGTAATCCCCCAATGATGCAATGTTTTAAGAATTTTCCAACCACTAAAGTTGTGAAACCCTATGGATGTAGCTTCTCTCTCTATCATCCCAACTGACCCAACAATCCTCTATTTGGCGTTTTGGAGATCCCTTTGATAGGGATCGATCTCGGACTTCTATGTTCGATCCATAGTGACCCAATTTGATCCAAGGTGTGTTTTTTTCCTTCATTTTCCAGCAATTTATCCCGATTTTATCTCAGTTCCTCTTGTATCTTCTCATTGTGCTATGGAGGTTGCTTAACCACAGTTATAATGGGGTTTATATTTGTTGGTGGTGTGGTTGTGCCAAAATGTAATTAGATGGATGCAGTTCTTGTAGGAGGAGTGATCGAAGATCCGTTGTATGGTTTGTTCTCCTGAGAAGAACATCGATGACCTTTTTTAGGTAGGGAATTCATTTCTTATCTATTTATTTTCATGAAATTATAGATTTATCATGATTTATCCCTATGGATCATAATGAAATTGACCTAATAATTACTTGAACTAGATTAATAAATGGGTATTGATCATATATCGATGTTTCTACTTTGTACCATGACAACAGTTTGACTCTTAATTTTCTAGATAGTGTGATATCTATGCCTTCATTTCTTTAACAAGTCGTTCTTGATGAAAATTGGTAAAGAATGTAAAGATGGAATTAATTGATAATTAATTATACAAAATAAATTAAATAGACATGTTTAATGAATCCATTTTTTATTGTTGTAATTTTATGATAATTAAATTGATACAAGTTTTTATGTTTAATTTTGTTAGTTAATGAACCTAAATCATGATGATTCTTATTGATAAAGGAATTAAAGGCATATTAAATTAACTTGTGATAGCTTGAGATAACTTGTTTCTTAGATTTTCTATAGTTGGAACCTATGAATAATGAATTGGTTAATTAAAGATGTAATAATAACCAATTTTGTGACAAAATACAATGCCTTTATAGGGTTGGAGTTGGCCATTTTTTGTAAAGGCCATGTACCCTGTGATATGGAGCTGTGAGTGCTCATTGTGTGCGAAGGCTGGATGCCTTTCTTTAGGGAAAAGAGCCTGGTTGCTATGTTTGTTTCCTTCTTATTGTGATGCGATGTGATCTTGGGATGGCTGAGCATGGAGGTATATTATGGTATGTGGGGTAGGGAGGCCTAGATGTGATGTGAGCCTGGGATGGCTGATCCTAGAGTGATATTATGGTATGTGAGTTAGGGTGTCCCAGATGTGATGTGAGCCTAGGATGGCTGATCTTGAAGGGATATTGTGGTATGAGGGGTAGATAGGTCTAGTTTTTATGGTATTAGTTGACACCTGGAGTGGTGAGATGCATTAGTATATGCATGTGGGTGTTGGGTAGGATACCCGAGAGGGAAAAACAGGTTGAAGCTTGTTTTACTCGTTGTTATGAAAGGTGGGGGCCTATTTGATTTAGTTGCTTAGCCGACAACCATGTTTCTGTTTATCTACTTTCCTTTCCCCAATTCTTGAGGGATATGGTTTTGGTTAATCTCCTTCCAAGATATGTGAAGACGTGTGGGGTATTCCATGTGCTTTCCATGTTATGCTTCTCATGGTTGGATGATTCTACACTCATGTTATAGGCGGTGAAGACTCGACGGGTAGTTTATATACTCACCATATTGAGCACCTTGTGTTTGGTAGATTAGAATTTTTTCTTTGAATACATGATAATATGGAAAGTAATTTTTTTAAAAAAATTAATAAATGTTTAACCCTTGGGGTTGGATCTTGCTGGGATGCAATGCTGAGGTTGTAAATTCTAAGAAGTCACGGACTCAGTTTTCTTATTCCTAGAGGGCACAGATCTTTTTTTGATTCTAATTAAATTTAATGTGGAAATTGTTAATGGTTAATTAATGGTTAAATAATTAATTAACGTAATGTGAAACTGATGAAAAGGGATAGAGTAATTTAATGTTGCTCTTTAAATGGTTTTGTAGTTATAGGATATCTAGTCTTAGTAGTGGTAGTCAGGATTCCAAGAGATGTTAGCAGCAGTTGAGTCTGAGACTAGGATACGCCCACATTGTGGTTGTGAACTATGTTGTATCATGTACTTTTTGTGTTTCTCTATGCTACTCCACCGTGTTAGTTAGGGAAACTAACTAACCACACCCATGTACACCACCAGGATTCTTGGAAAAACAAACCACACCCAAGTACACCACCGGGATTGGTTACCAACCTAGATATATGAGAATTCATTAGAATAAATTTGATCCTAGTTATAGTTATTCCAACTCTATAAAAAGTTCCTATTCTTATAAACCTAACTAAATTTTCATTTATAAGATTTTAAAATCTTTTTATCAGAAACCAGTTAAATAACTCTGGATTCCTAAGGCTTTTATCACTAACATTTCTAGACCCAAGAAATTATGGGTACCAAAATCATTTATGTTTTAATTTTACTGTTGGAAAAATACTTGAAGAGTACTAGTAAGCACTTATGGAATTTGGAAATTGGATGTTCCAAACACCTGATTGAGTTTTATTTAAGCTTTAAGAGCCTTATCAAAGTAGATGGTGGACATGTCACCTTTGGTGACAATGCTAAAGGGAAGATAATAAGAGATGGTCAAATTTGTAAATATAGTACAATCTAAATATTTATTGGTATAATACATAAAATATAATCTACTTAATATCTCATATTTATGTGATGATGGTTACCATGTTAAATTTGGAAAAAATTCTTGGAAATTTTATGATTTTAAGAATTTTTTAGTTTTTACTAACTTGCATAATTATAATGTCTATGCTTTTGATTTAAATGAATTATTTTTTCAAAATATTTCTTATTTATAAATCTTTCACAAATATTCATGGTTTTGGAATAGGGGATAAAAAACTACAACCTTTACTCACTTAGGAAGCTAACTAGGAAAGTTTTAGTTAAGGATCTTCTTAAACTAGAATTCCCAATAGAAAAAGTTTGTAACCCATGTCAAAAGGGGAGAAACATAAGATCTACTTTAAATGAAAGAAATAATTTTAAGTTTATCAACTCCTAAATTTGGTTCAAATGGACTTGTTTAGGCCCTTTATATTTTCTATATTAAATTGTAAGTACTATACTTATGTTATAGTAGATTAATTATCTAGATACACCTAGTTATTCTTTCTATCTCACAAAAGTAAAGCTTGTTATTATTTTTCCAAGAATGAGAAGTCTCTAGAAAACCACAGTAGATATAAAATTATGACCTTAAGAAGGGATCATGGTCGTGATTTTGATAATTAGGACTTTGAATCTGTATTCTCACAATATGGGTAAAATCATAACTTTTCTACTCCTAGGACCCCATAATAGACTGGTGTAAGATAAAGAAGAACCAAAACTATTTTAGGATATTTTCTATAATATGCTTAATAAGTATGAGTTTATTGTTTATTTTTGGGAAGATGGTGTGAATACATCTTGCTATATTATTAATAGAGTCCTCATTAGATCTCTTTTAAAGAAAACTTCATATGAGTTATGGAATTAAAGAAAACAAAAAGTTAATTACTTTAGAGTTTTTAGCTATAAGGTCTTTATTATCAACAAAAATTAGAATTTAGAAAAGTTTGTATCCAAAAGTGATGAAGGAATTTTCCTTGGATATTAAACATCTAGTAAATCATACAGGATATTCAATAAAAGGACAATAATGTAGAAGAATATATACATTTAAAATTTTTTAAAATAGATCTACATGAGCCTAATACTTCTATAGAAAACCTTTTGGATGATTTTTCAAATTTAAATATCAATGCCTAAATAAAATTCAGTGATAGATCAGTAAAACCTGTTGTAGAAAAAACATCCAGTTCAGATGAACTATTTGAGCTAGAACTTAAAGAAGAGAATGGTGTACCCAGTAATTCTATCCCTTGATCCATTAGGAATCATAGAGACCATCCATTAGTTGTATTTGTAATAGACAAAGATAAAGGAAATTAAACTAGAGATTCTCTATGAAATTATGTTGAACATCAAGAATATTTTTACCCCTTGAACCTTATAACATTACTAATGTAAATAATGATGAATTTGGGGTAGTGGAAATGCAAGAAGAGATGAACTAGTTTGAAAGGGATAGAGTCTAAGAACTAGTAGAAAGACCTAAGGAATTATTAACCATTAGAAAAAAGTGGGTGTTTATAAAAAATATGGATAAATTAGTAAAAATAATTATAATTAACGAAATATTGGTTTCACGAGGATATAATTAAGAGGAAGGTATTGACTATGAGGAAACCTTTTCACCAGTATCTAAAAATAAAGATATCAGAATATTTCTATCATATGAATCACATTTTGGATTTCAAATTATATCAAATGGTTGGAAAGCATGCCTTACTAAATGGTTATATAATTGAGGATGTTTTTGTAGAAAAATCCATTGGATTTTAAAACCCTCATTTTCCAAATCATGTTTTAAAATTTACAAAACCACTCTATGGTTTTAAAAAATATCCAATATCTTGGGATGATAGACTCATTTATTTTTTTATTTATAATGTTTTTAATAAATGAATATATGAACCTAATTTATTTATTAAAATAATTTCTAAATGTATTTTAGTTGTATAAATCTATGTTGATGATATTATTTTTGGATCAACCAAAAATTATTTGTGTACTACATTTTCAAAACCTATTCAAAATTAATCTAAAATGAGTTTGATTGGAGAACTAAAATTCATACTTGGTTTTCAAATTTTACAAAATAAAAAAGGGATTATTTTAAACCAAAGAAATTACACTCAAGATCTTTTAAAATGTTTTGGTTTTGATAGTACAAAAAGAAGTGATACTCCAATGAGTACCACATGTAAGTTGGATCTTGATGAAACTGGAAAAATAGTTGATAAAATAACATATTAAGTTATGAATGGGAGGTTACTTTAATTAAATTATAGTTTTATTGATATTATTTTTAGTGTGTGTATGTGTGACTGGTTTCACAAAAACCCCAAAGAATCACATTTGAATGCTGTCAAAATAATGATTAAATACCTCAAAAGTACAACCAATTTAGGAATATTTTATTCTAGAAGATAGATATTTGATTTAATTAGTTATTAAAATACCTATTTTGGTGGTTTCAAGTTAGATAGAAAAATCACTTTTGGAACATATCACTTTTTAGGAAAGTTTTTAGTTTCTTGGTGTAGTGAAAAGCACAACTCTATTGCATTATCCACTATTGAATCTGAGTATATAGCTACAAAAAGTTGATGTGTACAGATTCTGTGGATGAAACAAACATTTTTAAACTATGTATATCAATTTCTACATTCACCTATAAATTGTGATAATGTAAGTGTAATAAATATCTCTAATAATCCAGTATCTCATTCAAGAACAAATCATATTTATATAAGACATCACTTTTTGAGAGAACATTTTCAAAAAAGGTGATATAAATATTGAATTCATTGGTAGTAAACATCATCTAGATGAAATTTTTAAAAAGCCATTTATTTTTTAGAGAATGGGTTATATCAAACATGAACATGGATTGATAAATTTTTCTTATCCTTTTATTCTCTAATTTACTTTATTTCAAGTAGAAGTAAGAAAACAAATCCTTGCTTCCATGTATTACTACTATAGCTATGCTACCGTGAGCCCTTGTGATGTGGATCATATTTCATGCACATTTTCCACATCGTTTTTTTCATTTTTAATGTATATTTAATGAAAAAATGGTATTTAATTGGTTAATATGCGTTTCATGGTTTATTTATTGTTAATTAGTAAATTGTTTATTATTGGGTTAAATTTTTTAAATTAATGTATATAAGGTATCAAAGTAATGTTAGTGTGTGAATTATTTATTTTATTTTATTTTTATGCTTTAAAATATTTTTAAGTATTAATTTATAGCCTCATAATTTATTCCTTTGATTAATAATTTTTATTATTTATTTTTATTGTTTTTATTATCTTTTAATTTATTAATGATTTGATTTGATTTTAATTTTTCTATTTAACATATTTTATTTCCAATATCAACATACATATTTATTTACTTATTACCTATGTTGTTTTTAACTATCATATTTTGTTTATTTGTTATATGATAGCATTTTTGTAGAAAATAATATAAGCATCTATGAGAGAAAATATGGATTTGTGGAAAATAATTCTTCTTAGCCAAGAATACTTAAACCTAAAATAAATATAGGAATTCACTGGTGCGTAAATACTAAAAAATATAATTTAATATACTCATAATATAAATACTTTTGCAAAAGATAAATCTTCATTTAGTTGGATAAAATCACATTAGAGAATTATCCTACGTGATTCTTAACTGCGGGTTGACAAACCGCATGGAGACCAACAAAACTCGAACCATTTTGTATTGATGTTTACTGAGTTTTGAAGAAGAAAATATTGTTAAGTGAAACATTATACTGATCTCTTTGATTCTATTTGTGAAGAGCAACTAATATCCAAGAGGAAGACACCTGATGGTTGAGCCTTACTAGTGCCGATTTCGGGCTAGATTAAGCTGAAGAAGACGAATTCTCAATCCTATGGAAGGAGGCGAGGATGAGTTATGATCATTGAAATTATATCCATGTTCATTTATTGCTGATTTCTATAATTATTTTTTGGAGAACACCCTAGATTGAGTTTAATTTCATCAATCCTCTATCAAAGCTGATGAAGAATCTAGGTTTAGATATGATTTCTCAGTAACAAGGGGTTGCCGACCGAACCAAAGGCATATGTTGGAGCTCATTATGATTCAGATGAGTTTATTCATTGAAGTCAAACCATATATGTGTATTCGTTTTTCCAATCAAATTTTGAGATGTTGAAAGGGATGAGGACTCATCCATTTAGGATATTCGAGGAAGGAAATATAGTGTTGAACTGGTAACGGGGGTAGTTAATTTTTAATTTTTTATCTGTGTTTTATGTTCAAATCAAAATTGGAGATGTTCAAGATTTCAACCATCCATTTAAAGTCTTATTAAGATTCTACACCACCTATTTTACAAAATTCTTCAATTAAACTCCATCCTTTACCTATGGATAAGTGTTAAGTTCTGAAACTCTGAAGACATGAGTTTGTCATTCTGTCAACCTAATTATGACCTATCAAAATGAGATGGTGAATCATAAACTTAGATTCTTTGAGATGAGTTGCAATGAATTTTGGGGTATTATATATAGATAGTTAAGCCTTATATAAAGAACATTAATAATTATCACACATTTTCCCTAAGTATTATCTAGAAGAGGTTCACCAAGAATAGAATATACTGCCATCAGTTGATGAGGAGGTTAAAGAGTTTGAAGTATTACTAAAAATCAAAGATCCTCATACCGAGGACTGTATTATAAGCTGGAAGGAGGTGGGAGATGATGAAATTATAGAATATAGATAACTCTTTGAGAAAAAATCGTTTTTTGTTTTTTATTATGATGGTTTTTACTACACTGACCCATCTTCTAATTTTTCCATGATAGAATAGGTTGAACCAGCTCAAGATACCATTGCTAATTCCATGAATGAAACCACAAAAGAGGTGTTTTATATTGAAGAGTAGTTCGAGGAGGTTGACTACCTCACTCTTGAATTGGAAACACCCACAAGATCACCAACTATTCTTGAAGAAGAGAAATTTGACCAAATTCAAGGAGTTATTAACTTTATAGAACAATATTTACTTTCATTTGATTCTAATTTTATAGAAACTGTTTTTGATAATGCTTCTCCAGTATAGGTTCTGAATAGTCAGCTGAACTTCATGAATTTCTGGAGGGTCTTGAGATGGATACTACTACACCTGTTGATGAAAATTCAAAACTCACACATCCAATTTTCAATACAATATTTGGAATGGTTGATGAGTAAGAGGATTTTTATGAGATGTAAAATAGTGAAAAATTGTATATTGATACATATGTGGTTTTCAACAATGAATTTTTAGAGAATATTGAACCAGAAAAAAATCACATGCAATAATTGATTTTTTTCAACTCGTGCACACCATTCCTCAAGTTCAAGAATAGGGGAAGTGACCCTATATTTTGTTCCCCTTTCCACTACTCCACAAGCACTACTACAAAATATGCCTTTAACAGCACTAGAATTGGCCTTTATTAGTGCTAAAAACACTAAATAAAGGAGAACGGTTAAAATCTATTGATATTTAGTAGTGATGATAAACAGGACCTTTATCAGCACTGATAAAGGACCCCTTTATTGGTGCCATTAGAATTACTGATAAAAGACACCATTTATCAGCAATTTTATTCAGTACTGATAAATAGGCATACTGCAGTGTGCTGTTATAGTACACTACAACATGGGAAACAAGGCATACTATAGTGTGTTGTAACAGCACACTACAGCACCAGAAACAACACAAGAAATTAGAAAAATCAGATATAAATATAAAATTTAAATGAAATAAAATTTAAAAAACAAATATAAGAAAAAATAATGTTATGGAGAAAAAGAATGCACCTGTATAAAATAAAAAAACACCCCTGATCGAGAAAAATATTGAAAATATATAAGAAACAAATTCTTATGTTAGTAATAATATAAAGAAATAAGTTTAAAAAAAGTGTTAATTTTAAAATAATCTTTGAGATATACGAAGAACAGTATATGTCATTTTGAGTTACAGTTGATTCTTTCACATCACACCATTTATTGTTCATATTCAATAATTATATATCTGAAAATTAACTAAATAATTATAAGATAAAATTATAAGGAAATTAATTAAGTAATAGTAGATAGAATTATGGTAAAATATATATAGGCTCATTTGCTCATTTTTGGCGATGCAATGCTTGCTTTAAACAAAAATGACAATTATATATTGAAAAGATGTTCTTGGAATCATAATAGTCACACCATGTGTTAGATTAAGGTGAGGTTAATTTATACACATCGCAAATCACTTATGGATCATTTTCCTAAATTATTAAAACAAACCGAATGTGCTTTATCAGTTTTGAGTATGCCACTTGTGTTTTTTATTGAAATGTCATTTTAAACTGGAATCATGTACTTTGAGTCATATAAGTCACATAATGTGTATGTTTTATGTGAGAATGATTCCTACATGTCACAAATTAATTATGAATTGTTATCCTAAATTATCAAGACAATCTGGGGGTGTTTTCTCAATTTTTAGTGAGTGACACTTTTTGCACTAAAATGCCAATTTTAAACCGATAACAGACACATTCAGTCATACAGGGCACATCGTGTATCAAATTGAGGTACAAATGATTCTTACACATCAAAAATGACTTATAGATATTTATACTAAATTATAAAAACAATATTAATATGTTTTATTAGTTTTAAGTATGTCAGTTGTCTTTTTTACTAAAATTAATGTTAATTTTAAATAAAAAGATACACTCAGATTCATATCTCTCACGCCATACATCATATTAACATGAGGATGATTCATAAAATTTCCAAATGACTTATGGATTATTTTCATAAATTATAAAAACAATACAAATGTTTTCATTCTCATTTTTTAATATGCCACATTTTTTTTTACTAAAATGTTATTTTAAAATGGAAACACACACTTTGAGTCATACAGGTCACATCCTATGTGCGTTTGACATGAGACTGATACCTACACATCACAAATTAATTATGAATTTTTTTCCTAAATTATCAAAAAAAATACTAGTGTGTTTGTTAATTTTTCAGTGAGTGACACTTTTTGTACTCAAATGTCAATTTTAAACTGATAATAGACACTTAGAGTCATACCAGGAACATCGTGTATTATAATGATGTGGGTCTGATTCCTATATGTCAAACATGACTTGGGGATCATTTTCCTAAAGTATCAAAACAATAAAAATGTGTTTTCTTGGTTTTGAATATGTCAGTGGTCTTTTTTACTAAAATTAATTTCAATTTTAAATAAAAAGACAAACTAGGATTCATATAGGTCACACCATTCATTAAATTGAGGTATAGATGATTACCATACATTCTAAATGAATTATGTATTGTTTTACTGAATTACCAAAAAAATATGAATGTATTTTCTGGGTTTTGAGTATACCACTATTGTTTTTACTAAAATGAAATTTTAAACTGGAAACACGCACTTTGAGTCATACTGGTCACATCATGTGTGGGTTTGATATGATACCAATTCCTACATGTCACAAATGAATTATGAATAATTTTCCTAAATTATCAAGATAATGTAATCATGTTTTCTTCGTTTTCATGGAGTGAAACATTTTGTACTAAAATGTCAATTTTAAACTGATAACGAATACTTTGAGTTATATCGGGAACATTGTGTATCATATTTTTAATGACCCAATCCTTCTGGACCATTACTTTGGAAAACAAATATGATAATTCAGGTGTCCGGTGGAAGTTTACAGTGTTTTTTAGACATGTAAATCTTCCCTACAATGAGACTTTCCAATAGTTTCCCATTTTTCTTGAAATTTCCAATAGTGAGTCTTTCTAATATTGAGAATTTCCAACTTTTTCCATTTTTACAGAAATTTATAATGGTGAGTTATTTCAATGGAGAGTCTTTCCAACAATTTGATATTTTTATAGAAATTTCGAATGTTGAGTCTTTCCAATAGTGATTCTTTCCAACAATTTTCCATTTTTTTCTAGAAATTTCCAATGGAAAGTCATTTCCAACTGTGAATCATTTCCAAGAGTGAGTCATTTCAAATAGTGAGTCATTTCCAAAAGTGAGTCATTTCCAATGGAGAGTCATTTCCAGTAGTGAGTCATTTCCAAATGAGAGTCATTTCTAATGGTGCTTCACTTCTAATGGTGAGTCTTTCTAATGGTTAGTCTTTTCAATAGTTTAACATTTTCCTAGAATTTTCCAAATTTTCCAAAAAATTACAAAATATCGATTTGGACATCTTTTATAAAGAAAATGGGTTTAAATGCCTTAATTATGGGTTTTAAATTTGTTTCAAAATCGATTAATCATATCCTTAATTTCTAAAAAGTCCAAATACCTTTTAAATTCATAAAACACATAGATTGATGGGATACACCTTTAATGGTCAGTTAGAACCGTATCCAATCCCCCTAGAATTGGATCTATTCATTCTAATGTAGAGGCCTTAAATTATTTCCTTCAGGGATATCTTGATATGGGAGGTCTTGAATCCTTCTTCCCTAGGAGTCATAGAATCGGTTTCTATGGTTTTTTTGTGTTCCCCCTGAAGATTCCCCCCATACACATACCCTTTATTTTGGTGCAGTGAGTTTGTGAAAATATTATTTCTTCCATGTATGGGTTTCCCCCATTTCTCCTTATGTATATCATGTAGGATGAGTTTATTATTTCTATACCTTGTGAATGTGGTTTCATCTATATTAATAAAGATAATTAATCAGTTTAAATTGAATTTAAAGGGGAAGATAAATGTGAAGTATGATCTTATAGACTTTTATTTATTTGATTTGTTTTGTTTTTATATTATGATTCCATGGGAATAATTCCTTATTGGAAATCGTGTCTCTTGGTGGATTGGTTATGCTGTAGTGAATTTTTCAGGAGACCTCTATTTTTGTGATTATATGATATCATCATAAATAACTATTTAACCACATATATTCAGTTATCATAATTGATTCCCTATGATCCAATGGCATATGTGATAACACCCTTAAATAAAGAAGTGAAATTGAATAAGTTCCCCTTTTTGCTAAATCTAAAAATTGTTTATATTTTGTCATGGGATGTGATGTGTGGAATAGTTGTGATTTGCGTGCGTGGAACTGATGTAATGTATAGTAGCTATATTGTGATTTGTGTGGGGGAAGTGGATGAGATGTGGTTATGTAGTGGGTCTGTAATGGTTTTTATGATATAATGGTGCAGTGGGACTACGATGATGGTTGTGGTATGGTTATACAATAGGGATGTGAAAATGGATGTGGCTATAAAATGATGCGGATGTGGAAGTTGGGATGTGGTGTCGTGATTGTGTTGTGTGGTTTGTTCTATTATATTTACCCAAGTATTAATGGATCTAAATGCATGATAATGATTTAAAATGGAAATATCTAATGAGTAAATTTTTGATGGGATGTGTGGTTTAAATGGATAATGTTTATATACAAAACTAATGGGTTGGAAATATAAAATAAGGTATCTTCTTAAATGAAATGAGATGCTACAGAATTTTGAATACATAAATTAAAGGTGTTATTAAATTGGAGTTCGTTACTAAACAAATACTCCTAAAAATGGATTAAAAACTAAAATATGAATCCTGGATTGTGTTTTTTTGTGTGTTTTTATGAATTTAGATGTGGAAGTTATTGTATGGAATCTATGATATAGTTAGTTCTTTTTGTAAACCCATTAGATGAGCTTGTGTGTTTTAAATCTATATGTATATACACTGTATGTTCTTTTGATTTCTATACACACCCCACCCCCATTAAGCACTATGTTCCAAAGCCCACATAGTCACATGGGGGGTGTTTTCCCAATATCCTGGTGGGGGGATGGATGGATGGCTACCCAATCTTCCCTGCTCCCTCTTTTAGGAGATGAGAAGGACATGCATGGGATGTGATGGATAGAAGTCAAAAGTGCTGATGTCATGTTATGATGTTGTAGGTGTGTGCGGGCAGGATGTGATGTGTTGTTATGGCCCAAGTGAGTGCAGGCAGGATGTGATGTTATTCAAAAGAGGTGGGAATGCCCGAACGTATGGCGTTGGGGTGTGAGAGTGGAATCCTAGAGGGAAATTAGTGTGGGGTACCCTCTCATCTATGTTCTCCATATTATACTATTATACTTGGATGTGTGATTTGGTGAGCAAGCCTTAGGGAGGATGGGTTTTTGTTAGTATACCTATATAGGTGCTATTTGGTTCTACTGTTTTTCTCATGGGTGAATTAGTATAATCTTTTCACATGTACATGATAGTCTTTGGTTTTCTTACTGATTATACCTATATTATCACCCTACGTATATAAAAACTGTTTTTAGGTTTTTAGGAGGACTTTGTGGACCACACTAGGCATTTCTAGTTCCAACCATTGGAGTTGTTGTTGTGTCGCTACCTCAAATTTTATTCTTTTGGGATTTCTTTTGGATAATTTTATATGTATCGATTTAATTTATGCATGTATTGTGGGATGGTTTTGATTTATTTTATATTATTTCATAGAGTTTATTATGGTTGATTCATTCTATCTACCGATCTTGTTTTCTTATAAAGGGTCATGCCTCCCATATTGTGATATTTGTATACCCTTAGTGCTAGTTGCCAACTTGTGGTCTACTGGAGGTAGGAATCAGGGGTTATTATCTCTCTCCCCTCATTGCGGTATCTTTGGCAGGAGGGGTTTTTGACAGAATGATATGAGAGGTGATGGTTGAGAGATAGTATGGAGTTTGAAGTAATGAATTAAGAGGATTTTATGGGTTTGTAAGGTCCTAGATCCATGTGGATTGACCCTTTGTGTGTTTTTGAAGAATAAGGTTCTTGGATGAGGCTTAGAGGAAGCCCAAAGGGATTTGAATACTAGATGTTTGAAGTAGGGTAGGATTTTATGTCATGAGAAGTTACACAATATGAAAGAGGGTTTCATGTCGTGTAATATTTTGGAGTTTTAAAAATAAAATAAAATAAAAAGGTGATGGTTTTTTTGGTGGAAACCTACCTCAATTCATCACACAACATGAAAGGGGATTACACGTTGTGTAATCCCCCGATGATGCAATGTTTTAAGAATTTTTCAGCCACTAAAGTTGTCAAACCCTATGGTTGTAGCTTCTCTCTCTATCATTACAGCTGACCCGAAAATCCTCTATTTGGCGTTTTGGAGATCCCTTTGATAGGAATCAATCTCGGACTTCTATCTTCGATCCGTAGTGACCCAAGTTGATCTAAGGTGTGTTTTTTTCCTTCATTTTCTAGCAATTTCTCTCTGTTTTATCTCAGTTCCTCTTGTATCTTCTCACTGTTCTATAGAGGTTTCTTAACCTCGGTTATAATGGGGTTTATATTTGTTGTTTTTTGTGTGGTTGTGCCACAATTTCATTAGATGGATGCAGTTCTTGCAGGAGGAGTGATCAAAGATCCATTGCATGGACTGTTCTCATGATAAGAACATCGATGACCTTTTTGAGGTAGGGAATTCATTGTTTATCGATTTATTTTCATGAAATCGTAGATTTAGTATGATTTATCCCCATGGATCATAATTAAATTGACCTAATAATTACTTGAACTAGATTAAAGAATTGGTATTGATCATATATCGATGTTTTTACTTTGTACCACGAAAATAGATTGCCTCTTAATTTTCTAGATAGTGTGATATCTATGCCTTCATTTCTTTAACAAGTCATTCTTGATGAAAATTAGTAAAGAATCTAAAGATAGAATTAATTGATAATTAATTATATAATAGAAATTAAAGAGACATGTTTAATGAATCCATTTTTTATTGTTGTAATTTTATGACAATTAAATTGATATAAGTGTGTATGTTTAATTTAATTGGTTAATGAACCTAAATCATGATGATTCTTATTGATAAAGGAATTAAAGGCATGTTAAATTAACTTGTGATAGCTTGAGATAACTTGTTTCTTAGATTTTCTATAGTTGGAACCTATGAATAATGAATTGTTTAATTAAAAATGTAATAATAAAAAAAATTGACAAAATAAAATGCCTTTATATGGTTGGAGTTGAATATTTTTTTGTAAAGGCCATGTGACCTATGATTTAGAGCTGTGAGAGCTCATTGTGTGCGAAGGCTGGATGCCTTGATTTAGGGAAAACAGCCCAGTTGCTATGTCTGTTTCCTTCTTATTGTGATGTGACGTGAGCTTGGGATGGCTGAGCATAGAGGTATATTATGGTATGTTGGGTAGGGGGGCCTAGATTTTATGTGAGCATTGGATGGATGATCCTAGAGGGCTATTGTGGTATGTGGGGTAGGGAGGACCAGATGTGATGTGAGCCTAGGATGACTGATCTTGAAGGGATATTGTGGTATGATGGGTAGAGAGGCCTAGTTAGTGTCGTAGTAGTTGACACTTGGAGTGGTGAGATGCATCAGTATATTCATGTGGGTGTTGGGGAGGATACCCGAGATGGAAAGACATGTTGAATCTTGTCTTACTCGTTGTTATGAAAGGTGGATGCTTGTTTGAAATAGTTGTTGAGCCGACGACCATGTTTCTGTTTATCTACTTTCATTTCCCCACTTCTTGAGGGAGATGGTTTTGGTTAATCTCCTTCCAAGATATGTGAAGACGTATGGGGTATTCCATGTGCTTTCCATGTTTATCTTCTCATGGTTGGATGAGTCTACACTCCTGTTATAGGAGGCGAAGACTCGACGAGTAGTTCATAAACTCACCATGTTTAGCACCTTGTGTTTGGTAGCTTATAATTCTTTCATTGAATACATGATAATATGGAAAGTAATATTTTTAAACAAATTAACAAATTTTTAACCCTTGGGGTTGGATCTTGCTGGGATGCAATGCTAAGGTTGTAAATTCTGAGAATTCGTAGACTCAGTTTTCTTATTCCTAGAGGGAATGGATCTTTTTTGTGATTATAATTAAATTTAATGTTGAAATTGTTAATGGTTAATTAATGGTTAAATAATTAAATAACGTAAAGTGAAACTGATGAAAAGGGACAGAGTAATTTAATGTAGCTCTTTAAATGGTTTTTTACTTATAGGATATCTGGTCTTGGTAGAGGTAGTCAGGATTCCAAGAGACGTTAGTTGTAGTTGAGTCTGAGACTAGGATATTCCCACATTGTGGTTGGGAACTATGTTTTATCATGTACTTTTTGTGTTTCTATATGCTACTCCACCATGTCAGTTAGGAAAACTAACACCCTTGGGATTCTGAGCCCTAGGGGGGTGTTTTCCCCAATATACCAGTGGTAAGATGGATGGATGACTACCCCCTTTGGCTCCAATATCTTCTCTTGGTAGTTACTTATGATGGTATGAATGGTGGTTAGTTTTCCCCATATATATGTGTAGAGGGTTTTAATGTCTTTTGGTTATTTCACACACATGTATTTTGGATATAGTTTCCTAAGGACTACTATATGTATAATGGGTATGGGTCGTGATGGCTTTGGGATCCATAACCGGTGTATGGGATGTAGTGGCTTGAGGTATAGTACCCAACGTATGATACCCATTATGCGAACTATGGTAGATCATGGAAACTACCTAGTTACTTTAGGTTATGTTGACGTGGTGGTTTGTTGCACGAGGTGCATGTTGTGGTGCTTCACTGAGGGGTATGTGGGCTAGCCTTTTTGGAGAGAGATGCACAGGATGATCAATATTGGGGTAGAGCAGCAAACCATCTTGGAAGTAGTAGCAGGGTACCCTTGATATTCTTTATTATATAATATTCTCTTATATGAGATACTTAGTGAGAGTAGCCATGGTGAGGATGAGAACTTAGTATACCAGTTTAGGTGATGAGTTAGTTTCACTTGTTGTTCCATGTTCTTTATCATGATTTCTTTACATTTTGCATAGGAGTCTCCAGGGAGGATCCTAATGAGTATAATATTATACTCACCCTACGTATATATAAACTATTTTTTATGTCACTTGGAGCAGGTTGGAGATCAGGCTAGTTACTACTAGCTTGGGGGTTTTCCTAGATCTATTGGGGCTTCGTGGTCACTTTCATCTTTACTTTCTTTTTGATACCTGTAGTTTTCCCTTTTAGTTGTAGTATTTCTTGACATACATTACATTTTTTTACTAGGGTTTCTTTTATATTGGATTATGAGAAGGAGTTAATTGGTGTTTATCTTATCTCTCTCTTCCACATGTGTTATCTTAGAGGGTAATGCCTCCCATATGCAAGTTAATTATACCCTCGGTGCTAGTCCCCAACCTGGGGCTTACTGGAGGAAGAAATTAGGGGTCACTATCTCTCTTTTCCCATTGCGGGCCCAAGATGGGTACACTTTAGGGGGGTGTTTGATAGAGTGGTATCAGAGGTCTGGTTGAGGGATATGATGAAGTTTGGAGTTTGAAATGGATGAGGTTGCATGGGTTGGTAGGGAAACAATGTTAGATATGTTTAGAAAGCACTGTAAACATGGGATATTGGACAAGACAGTGGTATTTAGGGACCCCTATGATCTAATTCACAAACCTTTAAGCTTACATCACCTACCAAAAAAGTGATACTGGTTGTAGGGTAGAGATCGAGGAAAGGATCATGCGTCATTCTTCTTTGTGTCTATGTTTGAATGGGTAGACCTTGAGATATGTTAACCTAAAATGAATAAAATAAAACAACTAAATAATTTTAAAGTATTCTATATTCTGAGTTAGGGGATCTAACTATTTATTCTTATTCAGTAATAGATCCAGGTCGAAATCCTCATCAGGTTCACATGGAATATGTTCAACAGGTTGCGCCAGCAGATCGCTATAGAGTAGTGGTTGATGACAATGACACTTAGAGGAGGACATTCAGAGAGTTTCAGTGGCAGAGTCTGAAGAGGTTTGATGGATTCGTTTCAGATGCAGTCATAAAATACTATTTTAAAGAGGTTGATATCGCCTTTATTTTGATCCGTGCCTGGATGAAGGGCCGGTTATCATGGGCTTTGACGATGCTACATGGGGTAGTGAGGCAGTGGTTGTTCTTGTTCCTTATAGATCTTAAGGATTTGAAAGTCTCATGGGAGGAGTTCCGAGACTAATTTAGAGTTGAGTTTCTTTCTTTGACCATGAAGGTGGCTAGTCTCCATGATATTCTTAGCCCTCAGTAGGGGAGATCCAGTGTGCAAGAGTTTAGGATCTGTTTCAGGAACATTTTGTGATATTCTTTGGAATTATTGTCAGATGAGGAGGCCAGGGCAAATAATTTCAAGGAATCTTTTCTTCAATAGTTGCAACACCATGTCACCTCATTTATACTGAAGACATATCTCAAGGTGTTGGAGAGAGAAAAGGTCATCTGGAGGACTTTACCCAAAACTAGATCATCATAATAGGGGAGTAACCAGGATTCCTCATGAAGTAGAGTTGTGGTTCGAGATTCCTAGTTTTCAGGACAGAAGATCTTCTGATCAGTTAGGGGAAAGCCCTATCCCTTAAACTCTCATTTCTCTAGGGTTAGTAGATCACAGGACTATTCTAAGGTATCAAACACTTTTTTTATTATGGATTCTGATGTCATTAGTATAGAGAGTGCCTGCAATTTCTGAGTAGTCAATGTGCATTAGTTTTTTCACCTTAGGTTCCTCCACTAAGGTAATTCTAACCGAGATGGTAGCAACATGTTACTCCAGTTTGGGATCAATAGAGAGTAGTTAGGGAAGGTAGAGGGAAACACAAGGATGCTACCTTTCCTCATAGAGTAGAACATGACCATGGAGGTGGTCATCAATAGGTTCAAATAGGTTGTGGATTAGTTCGTGGTTTGCTTCATGCTTTAGCGTTGCAAGCACCTGGCGAGCCAAATGTCGTTTGAGGTACCTTTTTCTTATTTTCTACTTGGGTTTATATCTTTTTTGATCCAGTATCAATGTAATTCTTCATATCATCAACCCTTTTCCATTCCTTTGGACTTGAGATAGAGATAATTCTAGTGGCCTTGTCATTGACTATGCTAGTTAGAGGTCAATCTAATTTTTTTGAATTATGTAGAGAATGTGAGATAGTTCTCGGGTAGCACCTCTCTTGGGGAGATTTCCAATGATTACGGTTATAACCATATCACATCATCATCAGCATGGATTAGTTGTATTTGGTGTAGGCTATCATGGATTTTCTTCAGGAGTTAGGTTGTGTTCTTCAATGTAGATGGAGAGATAGTAGTTGGTGAGTGAGACCCTCAGATGGGTCAGAGGTGTGTTTTGTCCTTGTCATCTTGGATGGATGATATGATGCTGATTTCATCAAAGGTTCAGTAGTAGATGTTTCCTAGGGTCATAGAAGAGTACCCTGATGTCTTTCCAGAAGATATTGTAGCATTACCCCCTCGATGAGATATTGAGTTGGCATCAAACTGCAGTCAGACATGTCTTCTATCTTGTTGTCTCTGTATAGGATGGTGACTTCTGAGTTGTTAGAGCTATGTAAACAACTTGATGATCTATTTTAGTGTGGTTTTGTTCATCCAAGTATGTCACTGTGGGGTGCACTAGTTTTTTTCATGAAGAAATCTGATGTTAGTGTAACACCCCAAGCATCCATGGTACGTTTCTCATTGAATAATACAATAGCTTGCAATGTACGTAGCTTCGAGTTTTAGCACACCACGACCAATCAAATTATACGTTAAAAAAGAATTTATGAATACTAATACCCACCTTTTGAATTTTTTTTTTCAAAATGGAATTCATTTTTGGATTCAGAATATCAAAATTATAATAGGGTGAATTTTTGGTATTTTTTGAAAACGTTCAATTTTTTAGGAATAGTGAAAAACACTACGTTATTTTTTTAAACTGAATTTTTATTTAAATAATAATTATTATTACTATTTAAATTTATTTTAAAGTCAAAAAAGATAAATAATACCAATATTAGTCAAATTTAATTCATTGGAGTCATTTTATAATAATATTAGATATATAAAATTTTATCGAACTTTTTAACGTCTTTTACCCACCTTCTAGAAACATTTTCAAATTTGCATAAAATGTAATTTTACCACTTCTGTGAATTGAATTTCAAAAATATAATAGAACTGGTTGTCATTATCAAGTAAAATGTGGTTCGATAGGGTGAAAATAATTTTTGGTGAATAGTGAGTTTTGAATTTTATTTACCACGGCTAAAAGTAAATAGGGTAATTAAAGGTAAAAGTAATATTATAATAATATAAAATTACACCAACACTAGTCCTAATTCTATTCGATAAATTTATTTCGTACAAAATAAACCTTAGGGAAAAAATATTATTTTTTTGGATCCACTTGGATTAAATTAGGACATTTATTATATTTTATTTAAAGAAGAGTTAAAAGTGTTAAATTCAAATTTTAATAACTAAAGGATTTCTTATATAGGGTTATATATAATATAATTTAGACAATAAATATTAATTATAAATCTAAAAATATTTCCTATGTCTTAGTATTTTATTTATATTTTTTAGACATTAAATAATTAAATTTATTTATGACACAATGATGATGTAATAATAATCTTATTAATGAAAGATTAAAATAATTGATATTATAAATATTAAAATAAATGTAAATTAAAACTTTTTATGTCATACAACAATTTTATATGTGAATATGACATCTTATAGTTTATTCAATGTTTTTTTTCTGGGAATAAAGTTGTAATTACTTAAAAAAACTGAATACTAAATAGTGTCAAAATTGACATAAATGAGTTTTTAAAACAAATACTATTTTATTAAATTATATAATAGTCTTAAAAATATAATATTAATCCAAATTACTTATATAATGTTATATATTTAATTAATTAACCACTTTATGTTCTCTTGGAATTTTATAGTAACTATATTAACTATGTAGTATAAAAATTCAAGAAGACATGGTAACAGTTAAACTATATAACTAAGGGTTAAATCTAAAAGATAAGGTTAATATGGTGACCTAAACATGTATAAAACATATTGGTTGAGAGGATTTAGACCCATACCCATCTTATACTCTAAATAAATCCATTTGGATCTATTATAAACCGAAAATAAATTTTTAATAAATTAATATTTCATGCTTTTCCAAAAGTACCCCTCACCTCTCTTATAAAAGGGTACGTCCCCTTCTCTTAAATTCACACCTCCAAAGCCTTTTGTTTTATCCTAAACCTAACCTAATATCTTCAAAACTAACCTAACATAAACCTAGAGTCCTTAATTTTATCATAAATCCAACCTAAGGAGCGCTTTTGTTCAAATCAAAAGGAAGCACCTGAATAAGAGGTAATTATTTTATCACCTCTTTTAAAGTTAATTTCTTCTTCTACTTCCTCTTTCTTTGTTGTTTCCATAATAAAATAATAACACCAGTAACTTCTGCATAATAAGATGTTTTTATAAATATGGTACAACCATATTCATTATTCAATCCATCCTATGAATGAAAATGTCACCATACGTGCATACGTACGACTTACCGTCTCCACGTCGTGGTGTAATTTGTTATTCAACACTTCATTGTTTGGATGGGTATAATAATGAGTATAATTTCTGTAAATAATAAATATAACATGTTAATTGTTCTATATATTATAAGATACCATCCAATTAAATATGATTTCACCATCAATAGAATGATATTGTCGCTCGTGCGTACGTACGGCTTACCATCTCCACGACGCGATGAGATTTCATTCCCCATCGTAACCATTCAAGAATAATTTCCATTTTATGATTAAAAAATAACATTTAAGAACTTAATATCATTTTGGATATGAATAAAATACATCCTATCTATAATAAACATGACTTACGTAACAAAACATATAAGAGAAAACGAATCAGTTAACACTCAAAACAATGATAATACTAAAATATTATTAACAAATCAATATTAGAGGATCATATATGATATCATATTTATGTATGTGGTTATTGTATAATTTAATAAAAATTATTGAAAAATTATACAGGACGTTAATGTACCCTCAACTAAGGAAAAGTACAAGGTAAGGTTTATTTTTACAGTCTCTTTATTATTCGAGTTTGTTTATACATAAGTTTCTACTGGGACTTCTTTATCATCCACATCCATGTTTCTTAAAAATTTATTTCAAAACATTTTTAATATTTTCTATAGTGTGGGATAAATTAATTTATACCCTTTTTTACTTTTTATAATACGTTTTTAAAGGAATCTTTCTATCATTTTCCAAACAAGGTCGTTTATGGCATTTTTGACAAATTAAGGGAAAATGTTTTTTTAACTTATATAGAGGGTGCGTCTATTTTCTGCAATTATAACACCTTTTAAGCTTTCCCTAAAAGATTATTAGAATATTTTAAAAATAAATGTTTTCTTTTTTAATTATGTGACTTTCAAATGATTTCAACGTAGAAAGAGATATTTCTCTCAAATAGTTTTTGGATTGATTTCATCTATGTCAACATATATTATTGTATTTTATGTTTAATTGAAGTTGTTTTATTATGACACAATATTCCATATTGTATTGATATTTTTATGATATTTTAGATCGTGGATTTTCTATTTTTATGTTATTCATGGTTTATGGTTAAAATATTAACATTTCGCATGCTATTTTAATATGAATGTTTCTGTTCTGTTTCACCCTTTTCATATGAGGAATGCATTGGATGTAGTAAGTGACGAGAGGGGCCCACTATAGCCCCTTGATTCATTGGGAGGTCTCATGAGACAAACTAGTGTCTTGGAACAAGGCCTTGACAATATTTTTATTTTTATTCTTGGCACGAGGCCTTGACTATGTGGTTATGATGTCCGACATTATGCATTACTTCATCATGAGATTAGCTATTGATATTACATGTGATTATTAGACTAGTATAATATCTATGTGAATAATTAAATGGTGTTATTGTATTGATCTTTTCCATATTATACTGAAGTTTATGTTTCAAAGGCTTGTGTTTTTGTCTTATACATTTCCATAAATGTTTATGCTTATTTTTTATAGTTTCTGCTATATTGTTATCCTTACTAAGCATCTGATCTCACCACCTTCTTATGGTTTATTTTTACTAGGATGCGAAGAATTATATTATGTCTAACCTATTGTGATAATTTAAGGTATATGAGTGTGTTCAAAGGAGACACAATGTTGCCTTTTCATTTCATAATGTAATGTAAAACTTATGTATGTATCTAGTACTTCCAAGGCTACTAAACTGATTGGTTTTTTGGGACTTAATCTCTTGTGATCATGCCAATGATATGTAATAATGCACTGACTCTGGGTAATTGGGGTTGGGGTGTTACAGTTGGTATCATAGGAAGTTTAGTACAAAACTTGGAGACTAGATTTAGAAAAACTCTGATTAGAGAACATTACCCTAAGATGGACTTTCAGGATTAGTATAGAAGAACATCAAAAAAAATTTGTAATGTATATATTATGAGGGTTATCCAAGAAATACATCCATGTATGGATACTACAAGTAGACGTGGTCCTGGCACATATGTTCCTAAGAGTGAAAACTCTAACAAGGAGTTTCAGGTTTGACTATCTGGGTACAAGACAACAGGCCTTACTACACACCTGGTTTGAAAATCCTGGGGGATATGCTTAGGATAATTCACATTTTCTTTACAAACCATTATGAAGGATTTGTGAGTAAATAATTCCCCAAATATCTTTTTTATGATTATGGATTATATGTATAAACTGTTCAATTTATGTTAAGTATTTTTCAAGTTTGGAATTATGCATTATGATTCATAAACTAATCTAGTGTATGAAATTTTTTAGAAATGGTTCCTAGTGGAAGGAATGGAAACCGTATCAACACACGTTATCCATGTAGGGATTTCCCTAATATTAAAGATAATTATAGTGGATCTGGTGTTTCTACTGGTGATGAACAACTTATAACCATAATGTGAAAACTCACTGAGGTTATGAATAATAACCATACTCGTATGGAGCACCCCAATCCACAATGCATAGGCTCAATGTTAGACCACATCATGAGGAAACAACCACCAAAATTAAATGGTAATACAAATCTATTTGTAGCTGAGAAATGGATAAGTTCCTTAGATAAAAGTTTTCATGCTTTGGGTAGTAGAGAAATGGAAAAAGTTTTCATGGTAGTTTGTCGCCTCTCAAGAGATGCAGATAAATGGTGGTCATTAATTTAAAACAAAAAGGAGGATAAAAAAGTATCAAATATGCAATAAAGAGAGTTTAAAGAGTATTTATTATAAAAATACTTTCCTCGTGAACATCGAGCAGATATAGAAAGGAAATTTCTGAGACTGAGGCAAAAGGGGGATGAGAATGTCGCAAAGAATGAGGCTAAATTTACAATGTTAGAAAGTAATGATATAGATTATATATGTAACCTAAGAATTAATATTGATTGATTCTATGATGGGTTAAAACCATTTATACGATGAGCATTAGTCTCAAAATACTTCTCATTGTACGAAGATATATTCTCATGTGCTATCAAGACAGGAAATGAATTCTCTAAGTCTTATGACTTTAAAGTGAAAAATTAGAAAAAGAGATCTACTGAACACTCAGGAAAAGGAAATAAGGGGAAGAATAGGAAAGTAGAATTTCCACCCTCTAGTAAATGTGGGAAGAAACACCCTACTACTTTCTTAATGGGAATGAGAGTTTGTTATAAGTGTGGAGAAAAATGCCACCAAGCTCATGTGATCACTACTACTAAGGTTTAAGTACCTTATGATGTGGTGGAAGGTACTTTAATAGTTTCTTCAAAATTATCCAATGCATTATTTGATTATGGATCATCACATTCATTCATATCTTCTCAGTTTTACAAGAAAATTAGATATTTCAAATTTGACTTAACAAGGGAGTCATCAGTCAAAACTCCAAAGGAAAGTATCATTGTAACAAAGTTTTGTCAAGTAGTTACCATTATGGAAAATAAATGTGCTTTATCTACTAATTGTATTTTCATAACCATGATTGAATTTGATATAATCCTCAGTATGAATTGGATTTCAGACCATGACGTGATAATTTATTTTAAGAAGAAGGATGTTAAATTTTTTGATGATGATAATGAATCCCTTATATTTAGATTATAAAATCACCATTTGATTCTCATCTAGATCCACCCCAGTAGCTCTACTAAATTCAATTATTGGGGAGGAAGGGAGTTAAATAACTATGGGTGAGTAAAGGAATGTCCAAATAGATTATGTACCTATTTTTCAATAATAGGTTGATGTGTTTCTAGATGATTTACCTAGACACTCTCCAGAATGGGAAATTGAGTTTTCCATTGACTTAATTCCTGGTTCAAGGCCCATATAAAAGACCCCTTATAGAATGGCCAATGTGGAATTAGTGGAACTAAATAAAAAACTAGTGTAATTGATTAATAGAGGATTTATTTTTCCTAGTGTTTCTCTATGGGGAGCCCCCATTATTTTTGTTAAGAAGAAATATGGATCTATGAGGTTGTGTATTGACTATAGGGAAATCAATTCTATAAAAATAAAGAACAAGTATCACCTTCCTCGCATCGAGGATTTGTTTGATCAGCTTCATGGAGCACAATATTTTTCAAAGATTGAACTTCGATCTGGATATCATTAGTTGTGTGTGAGGAAGGAAGAAATTTGAAAGACAACATTTTGAACCAGGTATGGGAATTACAAATTTACATTAATGCCTTTTCGACTAACTAATGCACCCTCTATTTTCATGTATCTAATGAATAGAGTTTTCATGGAATATCTTGATGACTTTGTAGTTCTATTTATTGATGATATCTTTGTATACTCCAAAGGATAAGAAGATCAAGAAAATCACTTGCGCGCTATTCTAAAGACTCTTAGAAGAAATAAATTATATGAGAAATTTAGAAAGTGTGAATTTTGGCTTCAAGAGACTTATTTTCTTTGCCATATTGTCTCTAAGGATGGAATCTCTATTGATCCTTCAAAGACAAGGGAAATCCAAGAATTCCCAGCACCAATGAGTATAACTGAGGTACGCATTTTTATTGGTTTAGCAAGTTACTATCAGCATTTTTTCTAGAATTTTTCCTGATTGGATAACCCATTAACGAAGCTCACACATAAAGGGGTTAAATTTGTTTGGACACAAGAGTGTGAATAATGTTTTGATGAATTGAATAGAATATTAGTCAATGATTCTATATTGAATCTACCATCAGGGAATGATGGGTTTGTTATTTATAGTGATTCTTCAAAGAAATGACATGGTTTTGTCCTTATAAAGAATTATAGAGTTATTTCCTATGCGTCACAAAAGATAAAAATTCATGAACAAAACTATCCCACTCATGATCTTGAGTTAGCAGCTGTAATATTTGCTCTGAAGATATGGAGACACTATATCTATAGTGAATATGTGAGATATATACAGATCACAAGAGTTTGATATATATTTTCTCACAGAAAAATCTCAACATGAGGCTAAGTAGATGACTTGAAGTACTCAAGGAGTATTATTTCATAATACACTACCACCCAGGGAAGGAAAATAAAGTGGGATATGCTTTGAGCAGAAACGATCATGGAGTTATGAACAAGGTGATTTTAAAGGGATACTATGTTCATGGATCTAGTAAAGATGGATATAGAAATAATCATGGAAGGTGAAACATCAATACTTTTCAAATGGTTTTCAAACCATCTTTACTAGAAAGGATAAAAAGTTCTTAGACTAATTATGAGGAGTTTCAAAATAAAATTAAAGCTTTGAATGATGGGAGATTGATTGACATTGTGTATGAAGGAGGAATTTTGAAATTTGGGTAGATAATTTGTGTTCCTAATATACCTAATCTAAAAAGAGAATTGGTGGATGATTCTCATAGATCCAATTTCTATATACACCCTGATAGCACTAAGATGTATATATATTTGAAGGAACATTTTTGGTGGGACAACATGAAGAGGGAGATTGCTGATTATGTGTCAAGATATATGGTTTGTCAACATGTGAAGGCTGGAAGACAACATCCTAGAGGATTTAGGCTTCCTCTTACCATACTTGAGTGGAAATGGGATGATATTACTATGGAATTTGTCATTGGGCTACCAAAGACTCCTAGAAGGAATGTTGCAATATGGGTCATTATTGATCGTCTTACCAATTCAGCACATTTTCATTATATAAGATAATATTTACCACTTGAACGTTTATAAATACTATATATTAATGAATTTTTAAGACTTCATGGTGAACCCCTATCAATTGTTTATGATCGTGATACCGATTTTACATCAAGATTTTGGAAATTTATTCATAAATCCCTAGATAATGAATTTTGTTTGAGCACTGCCTACCACCCTGAAACTGATGGACAATCAGAATAGACTATTCAAACCTTAAAATACATGTTGAGATCTTTCTCACTCGACTTTCAAATTATGTGGGACCAGCATTTACCTCTGGTAGAGTTTTCCTATAACAATAGCTTCCATTCAAATGTTTAGATGGCACCATATGAAGTGTTATATGGAAAGAGATGTCACACACCTACTTGTTGAGATGATGTTGGTCAAAGAAAACTTGTAGGCCCAAAACTTGTTGAGGAAACAATGGAAAAGATTAATATTTTCCAAATCCACATCAAAGAAGATCAAAGTAGGCAAAAGATCTATGACGATAACGAAAGGATGGACTTGTAATTTCAAGTAGAAGATCATGTTTTCTTGAAGGTATCTCCATGGAAGGGTGTTTTTTATTTTAGTAATAAGGGTAAATTAAGTCTTAGGTACATCAGGCCTCTCGAAATTCTAGAATGAATTGGAGTTGTAGATTACTGTTTGGAAATGCTGCTAAGTCTTTCTAAAGTTCATGATGTGTTCCAAGTATCACTATTGAAAAAATACATGCCAGACCCAACGCGTGTACTCACCTATGAAGAAATAGAATTGGAACCTGATCTATCTCATTGTGAAGAGCCTATCAAGATTCTTGATACTAGAGAACAAGTGTTGAGAAACCAGATTACTCATCTAGTAAAATTTCTTTGGAGAAACCATAAAATAGAAGAGGCAACGTGGGAACCTGAGGAACTTATGATGAAGAACCACCCGAATCTTTTTATGCAATAATATTTTAGAAATTTCATGGATGAAATTATTTTAATTAGGGAAGAATGTAACACCCCAAGCTTCCACAATATGTTTCTATTTGAATAATACAATAGCTTGTGTTGTACGCAGCTTCGAGTTCTAGCACACCATGACCAATCAAACTAGCCGTTGAAAATGAAGTTATGAATAGTAATACCCCCTTTTTGAAATTTTATAAATTTTATTTTTCAAAATGGACTTCATTTTTGCATTTGGAATATCAAAATAAGCTTGAGGTGAATTTTTGGTATTTTTCTAAAAACGTTCAATTTTTGATGAATAGTGAAAAACACTATGTTATTATTTAAAACCAAATTTTTATTTAAATAATTATTATTTTTATTTAAATTTATTTTAAAGTAAAAATAGATAAATAATACCTACATTATTCCAATTTAATTTTTAGATTCGTTTTACAATAAGATTAGATATATAAAATTTTATTAAATCTTTTAACGTCTTTTACCCACTAAATGCGTTGTCATGACACAACAAATTCATAGTGATTTGAAGATGATTTTTTATTATAGGGAAGACCCTAGGTCATCTCTCAAGGAGTGTTGGTGGTTTTATAGTGTGAATTTTTAATAAGAAGAACAAAGGAGGGGGTGGTTTGAAACCAGTTTAAAGAAAATGACTTGATTTAAAGTGTTTAATAGTTGATAAATAAAAGTGGTGTTTTAGAATTATGAGATAATGAGATCACTTCAATTTCACTACACATATTTAATATTTCATTGTTCTGAAAATTTCACATGGTTTTTTTTAATTCTTTGGTTGAGGGTTGTCAAGATCTTGATTCCCCTCTTGCCTCTCAAAACATTTCACAAAGTACCAACCCTTGACACAAAATCATGTTGTTAAGGTTTGTACTTCAAGAATACATTAATGGAAACCAAAGCATAATAATAACTTTTGTATGTGTGAGATAAATGGGATCCTTGTGTTTCCCAATCGGAACAACACAAGTTTCCCACTTGAAATTTCAACCTAATCGGTGTTAAAAAATTGGTTCACTTAATTAAACCCAAGAAATGAATGCAGAGCAGAAAAATGTTTAGATAAAACATAAGTGAAATAATTCACACAAAAATTATACAAAACCATTAGAGTATAAAGTACTGTTACTCCCTCCCAACTATGTGTAGCTCCCTCGAAATGATCATCCACCGTTTAGCTCGCCATCGAGAGGAGGAGAAGTGTTGGGTGTAACTCCTTATTCATTGTTGATCCCCCTATGATGATAGGGGCCTCCTGAACTTCTTATATGAAGTTAAAAATATTTTGGGTCTCCAAAACACCAAATATTTTCCTCCTAGTCTAACTTAAAAATGGGGAGCCCAAGGTGTTGTTTTATAGGAAAATGGGAAGGTGGTTTTGGGCACACAAATTTCTTAAAACCACTTGTCACATGGGTTTCGACCTCCATATAGCTTTATCTCTCTTTGGAGAAAATAAAAAAGTTGTATCCACGCCTCTTTAATTCCTCCAAAGAAAGTTTGGAACAATTTGTACAACTAGATCCCTAGATATGGATATATCACATCACACCACTTTTGACTTTATGCAGATTTGGTGTGCTGGATAGATCAGGTCGGTTGGGATACCAGATATAAGAATGAGTCTTTTTTTTCTTCAGATGAAATGTAGCCCAATGAATTTTTTACCATTCCAAAAAATTTCATCCCATTTTGAATCACGGTTCAGGATCAATGTTTGGATGAGTCCACTAGTGTGTGTGGACCTTGCGCAGTTTGGCCCATTTTTCTTGGACACATTCATGGGCCCTCCAAATCACCTCTTCCTACAATGGAATCATCAAAACAAGTAACATTTACCCTTTTAGCAGTGATAAACACAAAATAAATTATTAAAACATGGAATTCAATTTGTTATTATTTTTATAATTTTCAATATAAAACATGGTTAGCACAGTGTTGTAAGGGTGAAAACGAAATAGTGAATCACGATGCAATCACACCCCCAAACCTACACATTTTCACTCCTTGGAAAATTCATAATTACAAAAATTATGCATGTAGATATTTCCAACTTCATAATTATTTAAAATTCAATGAAAATTTAATTCTTGATAGAAATGCGATCAAAGAAAAAATCACACTGAGGAGTTATTCTCAATGATCATTGAAAAAGACATCTAAAAAATTGTATCAAAATGAAATTCCAAGAGATGCATGATACCAATCAAATAAAATAATTGAAAAGATAATCTTGTCACTAATTCACTATGTGTGTGTGTGTGAAAACCATTTCATGCTATTCCTTACGCTTTTTATCGGGTAAATATAAGTCATTTTAATAATTGTCTACTTACAAGATCCTTTCCACTGAACTTGACCCACATCCTTTGCAATCAAAATTCAAGACCCACTCACTTAAGTATTCTCAGAAGTCAAACCATAAGCTCCTGACCTAGATAGCCCAATATGTTGTACATTTCTTCACTCCCCTAATTTATTAATTTTTCAAAAGTAGCACTTGGAAAAAATCTCACACTCCTCTCCCAACCCATGTTTGATCTCCTCACAACACTAATTGTAATAATTATAACAATATCAAAGGTCAGGGAAGGGTGGTTTTTTACCCACCCATTATACAACCTTTTTTATTTTTTAGGGTGTACAACAGTTAGATAACATGTACACACGCATATGTCAATCTAGTACAGTAATGAAATTGATCAGATAAGGAACGAATGAATGGAAAAATGATTTTTGAAAGTAGATATAACCTAACTTATATTTACCATACATTAAGTAATAAATTTTCACACATCATGGTTGGGTGAAAAAAACGTGTGGAGAGATTAAGTGATACAAATTTCCTTTAAACTATTCACAAAAGGGAACCATTCTTCACAAAGATTTCTAAATAGTACAACCATTTATATCATCGACAAAGAACTAAATTTGAAACGAAAGTCACGCCATAGTATTGAATTCTTACTGGAATGCACATTTCATTAGATTTTTTTACTGTTAAAACAACATGAACTACATACATTCCACATGAATTTTCAATAACTTCCATGACTAAACAATCATCATTTTCCATGATAAATTGGGACTAAAAAAATAATATTCTAGAACAAAGGTGAGTGGGAGAGAAATGGGGGAAAGTAACAATACTATCCATCAAGCTAAAAAGAGAAAAAGAAGAAAGATGATGAAAATTCCTAACTAACACAATAATATATCCATCCCCACACACCTAGAGTGTGCAATGTCCTCATTGTAAAAATATAATGTAGTCAGGAAGGATAAAAACTGGTGGGTTTCATTCATAGAATGCTTCTTGAACTTGGAGTTTTTCCACTGGGAACTCTGGAAGGGTTTCACGGAAGTTCTTTAGTCATCACCGATTAAATGTGAAGGTTTGCTTGGTTTCTTTGTTTTGAACCTAGACAACACCAAATAGAGAGACGTTAGTAACAGTGTATGGTCCAAACTAGCGGTAACTAAGCCTACTTGGATGAAACTTCATCCTTTCATTATAGAGGAGGAACTTCTTCCCAATGTGGAACTAACGATGAAGGATGAGACGGTCGTGGGAAGCCTTAGTTCACTCCTTATAAATCCTAGAGTTCTCATATGCATCTATTCTCATTTCTTCCATCTCCTGAATTTGTAGCTTCCTTTGAGAACCTTCACCTGAAATATTATTGTTTCATTATTTGATGGCCCAGTAGGCCCGATGCTCAATCTCAATAGGCAGGTGACAACTCATTCCAAACACAAGCTAATAGGGTGACATTCCAATGGGAGTTTTGAAAGCAGTAAAATATGCCCATAATGAATCATCAAGTCGAAGACTCCAATCTTTTCTGTTGGGTTGAAACATTTTTTCAAGAATATGTTTTACCTCTCTATTTGACACCTCGACTTGACCATTGGTCTATGGGTGATATGCAGTAGACACTCCATGACTGACCTCATGCTGACACAAGAGTGATTGCATTGTTCGGTTGAAGAAACGAGAACTCTAGTCAATGATGATGAACCTAAGTAAGACAAACCTAAAAAATTTTGGGTTCCCATAAATTCTACAACTTCTTTAAATTAATAAATACTTGTAGCTCGTGCCTCTACCCATTTGGAAACATAATCCACTTCCAATAGAATGTAAAAGTTGCCAAATGAATTGGGAAATTATCCCATAAATTCAATGCCCCAAACATCGAAAGTTTCATGGAAGAGCAAGTGTTTTTGTGTCATCTCATTTATTTTAGATACATTCCCCATTCTTTGACAGCAAGGACAAGATTTACAGAAGTCATGGGAGTCCCGAAACAATGTGGGCCAAAAAAGACCAGAATTGAGGACCTTGTGAGTAGTCCGTTGGGGACCAAAGTGGCCCCCAAAAACAGGAGTGGGGCAGAACCTAAGAACGGACTGAAATTCGCTATCAGGAACACAACGCCTGAGGAATTGATCACTACAGGTTCACCAAAGGTATGGGTCATCCCAAATGTACCAACGAGATTCATTTTTTTGATTCTCAACTTAGTTTTTGTTGAAATTAGTAGGAATGAAAGATGCTACCAAATAATTTACAATTTCAGCATACCAAGGAATAACATCTTGCACTCAGTACAGTTGCTCATCAGGAAATTTATGGGAATACAGGGGGATGAGTCAATGTCTAAGGATGGTTGAATCTTACTGATATGGTCATCCACTACATTCTCTGCTCCTTTTCTATATCTAATTTATAAATTGAATTCCTGAAGGAGGAGCATCTAGCGAATGATATATGGTTTGGCTTCAGGTTTTATAAGGAGATACTGAAGGGCTGCATGGTATGAGAAAAAAATGACTTTGGACCCTATAATATATGACTTGAATTTATCCAAGGCAAACACAATGGAAATAAATTCTTTTTCAGTTACGTTGTAGTTTTCTTGGGTAGCATCCAGTGTATGTGAGGCATAGGCAATGACATGTGGAGCTTGATTGACCCTTTATGATAAGACATCCCCAACTACATAGTTAGAGGCATCACACTGAGCTAAAATGGTAAATCCAACGGAGGTGGTTGGATTACTGGGGTGACGTGAGACTCCATTTTAACTTATTAAAATATTTCTCACATTATTTATCAAAAAAAATTATTTTTCTTTTTAGAGTAACTGGGAGATTGGGAGTGAAATCTTACTAAAGTCACGAATGAAATGATTGTAAAACCTAGAATGACCTAGGAAAGACTGCACATCCTATACATTTTTGGGTAATGGTAAGGAATAAATGGCATCCACTTTTGATTTATCTACTTGGATACCATCCCCAGAAAAGAAATTCCCCAAAACGATTCATTGTCGCACCATGAAATGGAATTTCTCATAATTTAATACAAGATTCTTTTCAATACTACAACATAGGACTAAACCAAGACTACTCAAACATTAATCAAAAGAGGATCCATAAACAATGAAATCATTCATGAAAACGTCCATACAAATCTCTAGGTAATCCAAAAAAATACTAACCATACATCACTGGAAAGTACACGGAGCATTACACAGACCAAACCGAATCCTCCTATATGAAAATGTGCCAAAGGGGAAAGTGAAGGTTGTCTTTTCTTAATCCTTGGGGGAAATATGGATCTGAAAGTATCCAAAATTCCCATCAAGTAAACAGTAGTGGGACTTACCCACTAGCCTCTCTAGAATTTGGTCAATAAATGGAAAAGGGAAATGGTTTTTCCTAGTGTTTTGGTTTAGTCGGTGATAGTCTATACAGACACACCAACTATTATGCACACGAGTTGGAACTAATTCATCGTTTTCATTTTTTATTAAAGTAAGGCCATTTTTTAGGCACTACTTAAATTGGACTGACCCATTGGATGTCATAAATGGGGTAAATGAATCTAGAATCTAATAATTTTGTTACCTCCTTTTTCAAAACATCTAGGAGGTTTGGGTTCAGTCGACGTTGTGCCTACCACACTGGTTTAGCCTCATCATTTAATAAAATATGATGTGTATAAATTTATGGGCTAATAACCGGAATGTCAGCAAGTGTCCATCCCAAAACTTGTTTATACTCCTTTGAATTTTTAAATAGACTCAATTCATGCTCAAGAGGGAGTGAACTAGAAATGATGACAGACAACTTGTTTCTATTCTCAAGATATGAATATTTTAAATCATGAGACAGTTTTTTTAATTCCAATTTAGGGAGATTTTGGATTGATGGAAGTGTGCGTCAAAGTAAGTGGTCACTGATGTCATCTAACTGCTCAATGGTATCATCCTCATATGATGAATGAGCTTTTACAGGCTTAGCAGTATCATCGATGGTCATTGGATCCTTAGTGTTCAAGAAATCATCAATCAATGAACATACATGACAGTTTTCTAGACCACTACAACAATCAATGAAAGATTTATTACCAAGAAATTCAGTCAAGGATGAAAACATATAAAGGGGATTAGGGGAATGAAAAAATTGTTTTCAGAGGAATGGATTATATCAATTGAATTTATAGAGATAGTGGAATTTTCTTCTGAGGGGTTCTTCATAGAATCAAGGATATTTAATTGGACAATGTCACCACCAAACTATGTAGATAATTTACCATTGTGGACATTAATTATTGTTTTGGAGGTTTTCAACAAGGTTATCCCCAATATAATCGGGGCATGTCCATTCATCTTATCATCCTCCATTTTAAGCACATAAAAGTTAACAGGAAAAATTAAATTTTGAACCCTCACAAGAACATCCTCTAACACACCAGAGGGGTGTGAGGTACTCTGGTTAGCCAATTGAACAATAATTCCAATGGGATTTAGTTCCCCAACCTGCAATGTCATGTAAATAGAGTGAGGCATCACATTTATAGAAGTACCTAAATCAAGCATAGCATTAGAAAAATAATACTACCCTATGGTGCATGGAATTGAGAATTTTCTGAGATCATTGCACTTGGTGGGAAGAGATAGCTCTATTAATGATAAAACATTCCTCTACAAGCTCACCTTCTCATCACCTCGAATTTTTCTTTGGTGTGTACACATCTCTTTTAGAAACTTGGAATATCTTGTAATTTGTTTCAGAGCATCAATCATGGGAATGTTTACCTGCAATTTTTTTGAATGTCTCCAAAATCTCCTTATCGAGTTCAGTTTCCTTTTGTTTTCTAGGTTGGGTGGCCCTTTGTGGAAATGGAAAAGGTATTGTTGGTCTAAGTAACTCATCAATAGACACACTATTTCTTTTGGGGGGGATTCTCTTAGGACAAGGTTCTACCTAATTTAGAGCATTTCCAGTAGTTGGGATGGTGTTTTCCTTAGGAGGTGATGACTCTAGTGGAGGGGTCATTGGGATTTTCAGTTTTGTTACACTTTGAAGGGAGATGGAACTGTCATTTCCTTTATCTATAGGGTTAAATACTGGTTGAGAAGGTAGTTTACCCAACCCATGGATCTAGATTTCCCCCACATAGTTGGAAATTTGTCCTAATTGGGTTTTTAGGTCTTGTATGGCAGCTTGGGTTTTTAGGTCTACTAAAGCAATCAAGCAAAGAAAGAAAGTAACAAGGGAAAAACAGGAAACACACAATACCCTGTTCATGGGTATTGGTGGAAATTGCACAAAATATCCATCAACTTTCTACGGAAAGGCACAAACCACATACCTCGATCTGAGGAGATCGATATACGTGAACCTCAGTGACAGATTCCCCATAGAACGACGTAGATCTGAGAAAACGCACAAAACATTCATCCCACGATAACGTGAAAAAAATGAGAAATAAAGAAACAAGGCTCAAGCATAAGGAAGAACTCACCACTGTGCTTCCAATGCAATCGACCATGCTCGAATCGGAGAACAGACAGCGAGGCGGGAGCCTGTCAAAGATCCGGCCGTACGGTCGCTTCTGGACGGTCAAAAACTGAAGAATAAGACGTATTTGGGGGTTAGGCGTGACCTCGGTCCATTTAATGAAAAAAAAAGAAAGTACACGGTGTGTACTTTGAATTTTCCGTACTCAGAAATAACCGGCCTCCACCTCAGCCTTACACACTGTGTGTGTGGCCCGGACATGACCAGCACACGGCTTCGAGCCGGGGAAGATTACATGGCTTTTACTTAGAAATTACATGGCGTGTACTTCTGAAATTTATAGAAAATTCTTTTTTCTCAAAAAAATCCAGAAAAAGGAAAACGTACCTGAAAAGAAGATCCGGGTTCTTACAAACTTTCCCCCTTAAATAAATTCATCCCTGAATTTCCCTAATGAGTCGGAGAAGAAGAAACCCTGAATAGCTCCGGCCACTGCGATTGTACATCGGCCTCCCTCCCCCAAGTCTCGTCTTGTACTCGCCTGTGCTGCCATAGCACTCGTACCAAAGGAACAGACCACCCGCGGAGAACCTTCGTACAATGATCTACAATCCGGATAGGATGCTCCTCGAACGACACATCCACTTCAATCTCGACTTCCTTGGGCTGAAATACGTGAGAAGGTTCTGAAAAGTAACTTCGGAGTTGAGAGACATGGAATACGTCGTGCATGGCCCAATACCTCTGAGGTAGGTGCAACCGATAGGCGACCGGCCCCACTCTCTCCAAGACCTCAAAGGGACCGACGTACTACAGTGAAAGCTTACCCTACCTGCGAATCCTTTTGTGTCCCGAACTCGGTGCGACACGTAGGAAAACCTGGTCCCCAACCTCGTACTCCACAGGTCGCCTCCGCTGATCAGCCTAAGACTTTTTTCGGGACTGCGCTGTTGCCATCCTTTTTTGAATCAGCTCTATCTGCTCTGAAGTCTCCTGAACAAGACGAGGTCCCAGCAAAGCTGTCTCTCCTGCCTCCAGCCAGCATAAGGGTGATCGGCATGGCCTACCGTACAAAGCCTCGTATGGTGCCATTTGAATGGTCGCCTAGAAACTATTGTTGTAGGTGAACTCCACCGGAGGAATATGTTTCTCCCAAGAACCGCCAAAGTCTAGGATGTAAGCTCGGAGCATATCCTCAAGCACTTGGATCGTGCACTTGGACTGGCCATCAGTCTGGGGATCGTATGCCTTACTCAAAATTACCTGTGTACCCAAGGCCTTTCGAAGTCCCTTCCAGAACCGAGAGGTAAAGCGTGCATCTCTGTCTGAAATAATAGAGCATGGAACTCCATGCAGACGCACAATCTCCTTGATGTAAAGTCTTCCCAGATCATCGACACTAAAGTTCTCCTTGATCGGAAAGAAGTGAGAAACCTTCATAAGTCTGTCGACGACAAACCAAACAGCATTGTTCCCTCAAGGTGATCTTGGCAACCCGGTCACGAAGTCCATCGCAACATCGTTCCACTTCCACTCCGGAATGGGTAACTGCTGTAAGTGCCCTGCTGGTCGCTGATGCTCTGTTTTCTCCTACTGACAAGTAGAACATCACAGGAAAAAACCAGCAACATCCTTCTTCATACCTGGCCACCAGTATTGGCGATGAAGGTCCCGATACATCTTGGGGACGCCAGGATGAACTTCCCAAATAGACGAATGGAAATCCCGCATCAGCTCCTCGCGTATGTCTGCTGGCACCCATACGTGTCCTTGGAAACGCAAGATCTCATCATCTCCCACTGTCCATCCAGGAATAGGGTCCCCTCCTAACACACTCTCCAGCAGGACTATGCCTTTCGATTATGATAGCTGCCTCATCCGTACCCGATCAAGTAGCATGGAGGTAACAACTATAGAAGATAGAAAAGTATGTCCCCATCTGTCGTTCACCTCTAGATGCATCTTAGAGAACATAGCCATCATTTTCCACTCACTACTGGCCTCCTGAACTGCCTGAATCTGAGTTCTCCTGCTCAACGCATCTGTCATGGCGTTGCCCTTTCCCGGCGTATAGGCAAGATCGAATCCAAAATACTTTAGATACTCAACCCACCTGCACTGCCTTAGATTCAGATCACGCTGAGTAAAGATATACTTGAGACTCTTATGGTCAGTGAAGACCAAAAAGTGCTCTCCCAGAAGATAGTGTCTCCAACAGCGCAAGGCATGAACAACAGCTGCCAACTCCAGATCGTGTGTAGGTTAGTTCCTCTCATGTGGCCTCAATTGCCGAGACCCATACGCAACAACTCCATCTCCCTGCATAAGCACAGCTCCCTGACTGACACCCGAATCATCATAGTAAACAGTGTAGCTATTTCCTGGCTCTGAAAAGACTAGAATCAGTGCTGAAGTCAACCTCCCTTTTAGCTTTTGAAAGGCTAACTCGCAAGAATCTGACCAGAAGAACTTCGCCCCCTTCTTGGTCAGACCTGTCAAGGGTGCTGCTAAACGGGAAAAATCCCGAATGAAGCGTCTGTAGTATCCAGCCAGCCCTAGGAAGCTCAGTACCTCAAAAACCTTCTTCGGGTGCTCCTAGGAAACTATAGCTCTCACTTTCTCTGGGTCCATAGATACTCATGCCTCTGAGATGACATGACCCAAGAAGTGAATCTGATCCATCCAGAAGTGGAACTTCGAGAGTTTAGCATAAAGTCGATGCTCTCTCAGTGTACTCAGAACGATCTCAAGATGGGTGGAATGGTCGTGTAGAGTGTGTGAGTACACCAAGATATCATCCACGAAGACCACAACGAAGGAATCAAAGTAAGTATGGAACACTCAGTTCATCAGTTCCATAAAAACTGCAGGTGCGTTCGTGAGTCTGAAGGGCATGACTGTATACTCGTAAAGACCGTACCTGCTCCTGAAGGCTGTCAGAGATATATCTAATGGTCTAACGTGCAACTGATGATAATCAGACCTCAAGTCGATCTTCGAGAACACCTGGGCTCCTTGAAGCTGATCGAAAAGGGTCATCAATCCTCGGCAAAGGATATAGGTTCTTGACCATCAACTGGTTCAACTTCCGATAATCCACACAAAGCCGAAGGGTACCGTCTGCCTTCTTCGCAAACAGAATAGGAGAACCCCAAGGAGAATTACTGGTTCGGATGAAACCCTTAGCCTTTAGCTCCTCCAACTGCTTCTTAAGCTCCTGCAACTCAGGTGTAGCCATCCTATAGGGATTAATGGACACCGGTGCCGCTCCTGGAATGAGCTCAATAGAAAAGTCTACCTCACGCTCCGGAGGCAAACCTGAAAAGTCCTCTGGAAAGACATCCCAGAAGCAATCCCCCACTAGAGGAAATTACAACTGTGGAGTCCCCTGATCATCCAGGTAAAGGCTAGAAATCGGGGTCGTCCCTCCTCCTAGACCAAGATGCTCGAGTCCCACCCGACTCGCCCAAACGTCTCATTCGCCTCTATGAAGGAAAGATTCACCCTCTGGTGAAATGAGACTGACTCTGCGACGATAACAGTCAACGACTACCTGGAAGGGAATATACCAGTCCATGCCAAGGATGACAACATAGCCTGTCATCTCTAGGACATAGAGATCCCATAAGAAGTGATACCCTGCAACCTAAAGAGGGCACTCTCTACACTGACGTACACTAGATGTCCTCATTCCCAAAGGTTTGTCTAGTGTCAACAAGTCGACAGAAGAAAAGATGCAGAGTCCAAGGTTCTCCACAATGGCAACTGAGATAAAACTATGCATAGCACCAGTATCGAAAATGGATGAAGATAAAACTAAGGCTACTAAAATCGTACCTCGAACAGTAGATGGGTCGGGATCCTGCTCATGATAAGTCTGCTCCATGATGAAATACTGGCCTGCACCGCGGCCCTGTTCCCCTGACTGACCACTCTGAGATGGACCTCCCTGCTGGTGCTGAGGGACTGGTGGTTGACTGCCACGGCCTCGACCTCCACCTCGGCCCGAACGGCCGGAAGAACTCCAGTTCCCTGACTGGTGAGAGACTGGTGGGTCTGCTCCTGAAGAAGGAGTCATAGAAGAACCCTGGTCACCAGCTGCTTGTGAGAAAACCTAGCAGAAATGCTGAAGGTGACCCATCTTGCCGCAAGATCGGCACTCCACAGGGTCTCTCTAGCACTGCGGCCTCGTGTTCCCTGTCCAGCCACACTGATAGCATGTCACCTGGCTGCCTGATGAGGCATCTCACTTCCTCAAATCACCGCGCGTAGGCTCCCTACGGCGCTTCTTACTGTCATCTGAAGGAAAGATAGCTCTGGAAGCATAACCACCCTGGCTCGTAGCTCTAGAGTCTCTCAGATTGCACTCCGCAATCAGTGCTTGGTTGACGATGGAAGTAATGGAAGTCAGTTGGAAGATGTTCACCTGAGAGCGGATCTCCCATCTGAGTCCATCCTCAAACTTCCTTTCCAATAACTCCCCACTCCCATCCCGAAGGGGTGTAAAATGCTGCAGCTCAGTGAAACGATAGGAATAATCCATGATAGATAGAGTACCCTGCTCTAAGCTCATGAACTCCCGGGCTCGATCGGCCCTCAGGGTCTCCGGGTAGAATTAGTCGTAGAACATGTGCTGGAACTCCTCCCAATCCATATCCTACTGCTGACCCGCCTGTGAGATCACATCCCACCACCTCTTGGCAGAGTCTCGGAGAATGTAGGTGGCGAACTCGACCCACCTCTCTGGAGGCATCTCCATATGCTCGAATATAGTCAGCATGGCTTCTAGCCATGACTCTGCAGCCTGAGGTCCTCCCTCCCTCGAGAACGCGGGAGGATGCTGCTACTGAAAGACCTGCGTCAAGTCTGCCATAGACGAGGCAGGAGGTGGTGCTCCCTGGAAAGCCTGCATCATCCTCATGATACCCTTCCTAAACTATGCATCAGCGCCCGCAACTGGTACAAAAACCGGTGCCATGGCTGGCTCGGCTGGGGAATCGACAGGAAGTCCCTGATCAGCTCTATCTGGCGTCTGATCACTGCCTGACGACAGACGTACGACCGAAGGACGTCTCAAAGGCATATCTCTGAAAGATAAAAAGCACACCTTAGATCAGGAAAATAAGGACAAGGAGCACAAGAGTACAAAAACGGGTACAGGGGAAGAAAAACACACAATATTGTAAAACACTACTACACGGCGTGTATAAAACTACACGGCATGTCTTCTTAAACCACTGGCATGGGCGTGTACTCCTGCCCTACAAGTCGTGTACACTACAAACTGAATGGCGTGTTGACCCCCACACATAGCGTGTACTTGAAAACTATTCACATGCCCGAGTCTCCTTACACGTCTAACCCACAAGGTCCAACTCAACCCGATACTACACGGCGTGTTCGAAACAAACACGGCGGGCACTAGACAAGGCTTCGGTGGTCTGTGTTGTTGAGTACATGGTCGTCTACACGGCTGAACCTTACACGACATGCTCCTAACAAACACAGCGTGTATAGGTGAAGGTGACATTGTCCCGTGTTTCTCGTGACACGGTCGGGTACCTGGTCAAGACTACACGGCGTGTTCTGAACAAACATGGTGTGTGGAAAAGAAGGTCACGCCGGCCCATGTTGTTCGTGACACGGTCGGGCACCTGTACAGGACTATATGGCGTGTTCCTAGCAAACACGGTGTGTGGAAAGGAAGGTAACGCCATCCCGTGTTGTTTGTGATACGGTCGGGTACCTAGACAAGACTACACGGAGTGTTCCCTATGGACACGGTGTGTTCTTACCCGAGCTTCCCCGGCCAGTGTTGTTAGAGACTAAGTCAAGTACACGGCCTCGAACGCACACGGCATGTACCACTAGTACATGGCGTGTTCCCAAAGTTACCCCCACGACACCGTGTTCTACCCACACGGTTAGTGACATGGCCTAAAAACTACACAGCGTGTATCTAAAAAGTACACGCCGTGTATTCTAGGTTTTTCTGGGTAGTAGCTCAGAAACTACGCAGCATTCTAGAAACACTAAAATAAGGGAAAAGGTGCCAAATATTGATCCGTGAGGGCCCATAACACCTCAAGAACCCAAAATTCAGCGTTAATTTTTAAGAAAGGAACAAAACAAAAAGTTTTCTAACTTAACAGCAGAGAATCTATCAAGAATGTATCACAACATCATGCATAATTTACACAAAGCCTATCACAACAGCATGCAATCGCTAATGCACCATAGATGTCATGGAAAGAATGCATGACATGTGATTTCTAAAAGATCCTATATGATTCATGAGATTAAATACCCTCATCTCATCAGGTTGCGACAGAAATAGAACTGAAATATCAAAACAATAACCGCACAAGTCATATGAATCACTCTAGGTGAAAACATACCAACCATAAAATCTCAAAACCAGAAAATATCAATTAACGAGGTAGTATGGCTTTTCCCTGTACATGGGTTAGCTACTCTCAAGAACAGCTTAATGCCAAGTACATAATCTGTCATATCCCTGGATAAGGTATCCAAATAGTAATACAAGAGAAAAGAACCCCTCTGATACAACTTTGTAACGTCCCGAGTCTGGAGCCCCTCCACTGGTGCCCCGTACCCGGTTCGCCACATGACCTCAAGCGCATTTCCCCAAATGCCAGAGGCTACCGACTAGCAGCGAGGGCCTTGGTGAGTCGGTGGGGAAAATATTCCCTCATTCGGTAAGGTATAAAAGTTAAGAAAACTAAAATAAATAGTAGAAGTAGCAACCAACATGCATAACAACAGAAACCAAACAGCGGAAGCAATGCAGATATATAAAAATGATGATAATAGTTCAGCATGTACAAGTATCCATGGAAAGAAGCAAACACAACAACGTGCTGGAATACAACTGAAACCAAGTGCAAAAGAAAAACAAAATAATCACCTCAGCATCGCGAGCCACGGCTCGGTCCCATGCTCCCTAGCTCCTGGAGAAATCAAGATCTTGAAGTAGAAGGGCGCTTGCCCTTGTCTATACCTACAAGAATATAGTCTTCTTGGGCCCAAAAGCATGGCCCAAACTGGGTGTGAGATACAATCCCAGTAGGCAATCATGCAAAGATTTGTGCCTAACAGTCAATGAATACATGGAAGTACAAAAACAAGAAGCAGTAAACAGAAAAGCACAAACAGCTACAATCCACAGTTATAACAAGTATATCACACAAGCAGCCAGCAAAAAACGAGAAAACAGGTAACCCTCTAGGTAGCTCTCACAGTCCAGCCCCTACGGTTCAACCTCTAAGTACTATCAACCCTCCGAGAGGCACACATGGTCTCACCCCTCTGTTTCAGCTATGTAATTAAGCAGAATCTCTAGGGAACCACTCATCGTCAATTCCCGCTATTGTCTCATATCATGCTAAAGGCTCTCTAGGGAAGCACTCAACATCAATTCCCCTTGTGTCCCGTGTCGTAGTTAAAAGACACTCTGGAGAAGCCCTTCCGTCAATTCTCCCCTTGGTCTCGCATCGCAATTAAAAGACACTCTGGAGAAGCCCTTCCGTCAATTCTCCCTTTGGTCTACTACTCTAGTTTCTCACAGTACTAAGTATAACTAAACATGCTCAGTGGGTAAATATATATCGTCCAAGTAAACCTCAAGAACTACTTGGCTATCAACTAAGCCTAAATAGAAAAACAAGGCAACAGTCCACAATCCTACAACTTGGCATGGAAACTGGAAAAAGGCCAAACAGGCAGAACAAGAATGGCAGAAAACTGAGCACAAAAAAATACTCTAATCAAAAGAAATATCCTCTACTAAATAAATCAAGAAAAGCAGGCAAGTAACAAGGGAAAAACAGGAAACACACAATACCCCGTTCAAGGGTATTGGTGGAAATTGCACAAAATATCCATAAAAATCCTACAGAAAGGCACAAACCACCTACCTCGATCTGAGGAGATTGATATATGTCAACCTCGACGACAGATTCCCCTTAGAACGACGTAGATCTTAGAAAACACACAAAACGTTCATACCACGATAACATGAAAACAAAGAGAAATCAAGAAACAAGGCTCAAGAAGAAGGAAGAACTCACCGCTGCGCTTCCAACGCAATCGACCGTGCTGGAATCAAAGAAAGGACGGCGTGGCGGGAGCCTGTCGAAGATCCGGCCGTACGGTCACTTCCGGATGGTCGAAAACTGTAGAAGAAGACGTATTTGGGGGTTAGGCGTGACCACGGTCTGTTTAATGAAAAAAAATAAAGTACACGGCATGTACTTTTTGAGTACACAGTGTGTAATTCGAATTTTCCGTACTCCGAAATAACTGGCCTCCACCTCAGCCTTCCACACCGTGTGTGTGGCCCGGACACGGCCAGCACACAGCTTTGATCCGGGGAAGAGTACACAACATGTACTCAGAAAGTACATGGCGTGTACTTCTGAAATTTCCAGAAAATTCATTTTTCTCAAAAAACTCCAGAAAAAGGAAAACGTACCAGAAAAGAAGATCTGGGTTCTTACATTGGGTGCCTCACCTAGCATTTTAATGTAAGCAGGTTGGATATCAACATCTAGTGAGGTTAATTATTTTAGTTTTCTATTGTTTTCAGACATTTTAAAAACCATGATTTCATGTTCTAATTTGGTTCCAAAAGAATATGGGTTTAGAAAAGTCTCGAGTTGTGGTGTGTCCTCCTTCAAAGGGTTGTCTTGTGAATCTCGGGGTCGCTGACGTAAGATCCTCTCTGGTTTAGGTTCGAAAGGTGGTAATTCTTCTTAAGTAGAATGCATCATGAATAGAACCTATAGAATAAATAAATAATAACACAAACTTATATGAAAATGTAGAAGATAAAACATATAAATATTCACAAAAATTACAAAAATCTTATAAAAAACACGCACTAAAACCAAAGCGATCCCCGAAAATGATTCCAAAATTTGAATGCATTTTTGTGACACGTAAAATTGATTATTATTTATAGAATATTTTGTAGTCTAGGGAAGACCCTAGGTCATCTCCCAAGTATCATTTTTTGTTTTATAGTCTGAATTTTTAATAAGAAGAACAAAAGAGGGGGTGGTTTGGAATAAATTTTAAGAAATTGACTTGATTTAAAGTGTTTATTAGTTGATAAATAAAAGTGGTGTTTATAATTATGAGATAAGGAGATCACTCCAAGTTCACTAAACATATTGGATAGTTCATTATTCTGAAAATTTCACATGGTTTTCTTTAATTCTTTGGTTGAGGGTTGTCAATATCCATATTCCCCTCTTGCCTCTCAAAATGTTGCACAAAGTACCAAACATTGACAGAAAAATCATGGTGTCAAGGTTTGGACTTAAATAATATATTAATGGCTACCAAATCATAATAATATCATTGTGTTTCCCAATCAAAACAACCCAATTTTGCTACTTTAAATTTCAACCCAATCGGTGTTGAAATGAAAAGTGGTTCACTTAATAAAACACAAGAAATGAATTAAGAGGAGAAACATGTTTAGATAAAACATAAGTGGAATAATCCACACACAAATTATAAAAAACCAGTAGAGTATCAAGTTCCAGAACTCCCTCTTATGTTTGTGTAGCTCCCTCAAAATGATCGTCCACTGTTTAGCTCACCATCAAGAGGAGGAGATGGCTTGGGTTGAACTCCTTCTTCATTGTTGACCCCCCCTATGATGATAGGGGCCTCCAAAACTTATTGGATGAGGAGAGGACTCATTTGGGTCTCCAAAATACCAGATATTTTCCTCCTGGTAGAACTTATAAATGGGGAGCCCAAGGATCCATTTTATAGGAAAATGGGAAGGTGGTTTTAAGCACACATATTTCTTAAAACCACTTGTCACATGGGTTTGACGTCCTGAAAACCTTATATCGCTTTTTAGAAAATAAAAAATTTGTACCCACAACTCTTTGATGTATCCACCGAATGTTTGGAACAATTTGGACAACTATATCCCGAGATATGTATTGATCATTTCAAACTACTTTTGACTTCGTGCAAATTCGGTGTGCTGGACAGATCAGATCGGTTGTGCCACCAGATGGATGAATGAGTCTTGGGTTACATCAGATGAAATGTATCCCAATGAATTTTGGACGAGCACATAAAATTTAAGACCATTTGGATTCAAGTTTCAGTATTAGTGTGTGGATGATTCCACTGGTGTGCATGGATCTTGCGCAGTTTGGCCCAATTTTTTGGACATCATCATGGGCCCTCCAAATCACCTCCTCCTGCAATGTAATCATAAAAAAAATTAACATTTCCATTTTTAACCGTGATAAACACAAAATAAATTATTCAAACATGGAATTAAATTTTTTATTATTTTTATAATTTTCAAAATAAAGCAAGTTTAGCATAGTGGTGTAAGGGTGAAAATGAAACAGTGAATCGCGGTGTCATCACCCACCTTCTAGGAGCATTTGAAAATTTGCATAAAATGTATTTTGGTCACTTCATTGAATTGAATTTAAAAAATATGATAGACACTATTTTCATTAGTAATTAAAATTTGGTCCAATAGGATGAAAATAATTTTTTGTGAATAGTAACTTTTTAATTTTATTTACCACAGTTAAAAGTAAATATGGTAATTAAAGGTTAAAATAATATTATAATAATATAAAATTATCCCAACACATGTACTAATTCTATTGGATAAGTTTATTTCAACCAAAATCATTCTTAGGACAAAAATATGATCCTTTTTGATCCACTTGGATTAGATTAAGACATTTGTTATATTTTATTTAAAGAAGAGTTAAAAGTGTTAAATTCACATTTTAATAACTAAACCATTTTTAATATAGGGTTACACATAAGATTAATTAGTCTATAAATATTCATTAGAAATATAAAAATATCTCATACATCATATTATTTTATTTATAATTTTTAGACATTAAATAATTAAATTTATTTATGACACGATGATGATGTAGTAATTACCTTATTAATGAAATGTTAAAATAACTGATATTATAAATATTAAAATAAATGTAAATTGATACTTTTTATTCCATACATGAATTTTCTAGTTAAATATGACATTTTAGGGTTGAATCAATGTATTGTTTTGAGGGAATCAAGTTGTGATGACTGTAACAAAAACCAAATACTAAATAGTGTCAAAATTTACATAAATGATTTTTCTAAACAAATACCATTTTATTAAATTATATAATAGTCCTAAAAATATAATATTCAGAAAAATTACTTATATCATGTTACATATGTAATCAATTAATCACTTGAGGTTATCTTGGCATTTTATATTAACTATATTAACCATGCAGTATAAAAATACATGAAGATATGATAAAAGTTAAACTATTTAACTAAGGGTTAAATCTAAAAGATAAGGTTAATATGGGGACCTAAACATTTCTAAATCCTTTTGGCTGAGATTAGTTCTACCAATACCCATATTATGATCGAAATAAATCCATTTAAATCTTTTATAAATTGAGAATAAGTTTATAATAAATTATTATTTCAAGTTTTTTCTAAAGTGCCCCTCACCTCTCTTATAAAAGGGTACTTCCCCTCCTCTTAAAATGAAACCCCAAAGCCTTTTGGATCAGTAAAAAAACTAATGAAATATCCTCCCAAATACCGTAAATTCAACCTAGAGTCCTTACTTTGATCATAAAGACAACCTAATGAGACCTTTTGTTCAAATAAATTTAAGCGCCCGAAGAAGAGGTAATTATTTTATCACCTCTTTCAAAGTTCTTTTCTTCTTCTACTTCCTATTTCTTTATTTTTTCCATACTAAAATAATAACTATAATAACTTATAAATACTGAGATGTTATTATAAATATGTTACAACTATATTTATTATTCTATCCATCCCATAAATGAAAAATTCTTCATACGTGCGTACGTACGACTTACCGTCTCCAGGTCATGGTGTAGTTTGTTATTCAACACTTAATTATTTTGATGGGTATAATAATGAGTATAATTGATTTAAATAATAAATATAACATATTAATTATTCTTTATATAATAATATACTATCCAATTACATATTATTTCACCATCAATATAATGATATTGTCACTCGTGCGTACGTATGACTTACCATCTCCACGACGCGATGAGATTTCATTCCCCATCGTAAATATTAAAGATTAATTTTTATTTTGTGATTAAAAAATAATGTTTAAGAACTTAATATAATTCTGGATATGAATCAAATACATCCTATCCATAACAAAAATTACTTACGTAACAAAACATATAAACGAAAACGAATCAGTTAACACCTGAAATAATGATGATACAAAAATATTATTAACAAAGCAATATTAGAGGATCATATATGATATCATATTTATGTATTTGGTTCATGTATAATTTAATAAAAATTATTTAGTAATTATATAAGTAGTTAACGTACCCTCGACTAAGAAAAATTACAACGTAAGGGTTAATTTTACAATTTCTTTATTATCCGTGGCTATTTATACGTAAATATCTACTGGGAATTCTTTATCATCCACATCCATGTTCCTTAAAAATGTATTTCAAAACATTGTTACTATTACCTAGGCTATGGTATAAATTCATTTATACCATTTTTTACTTTTTATAAAATGTTTTGAATGGAATCTTTCCCTCGTTTTCCAGACAAGGTCCTTTATGACCTTTTTCCAAAATTAAGGAAAGAATGTTTTTTTAACTTACACGGCGGGTGCGGTTATTTCCCACCATTATAACACCTTCAAAGCTTCCCTTACAAGATTCTAACAATACTTTCAAAATAATGGTTTTATTTTATAATTATGAAACTTTCAAATGATTTCAAAGTAGAAAGATATATTTATATCAAATAGTTTTTGGATTGATTTCATATGTGTCAACATCTATTATTTGATTTTATGTTTAATTGAAGTTAGTTTATTATTATAAAATATTAAATATTGTATTGATTGTTTTATGATATGATTGACTATGGATGTGCTATTTTTTATGTTATTCACGGTTTATGGTTAAATTATTAACATTTCATATTCTATTTTAATACAAATATTTATGTTATGTTTCCCTCTTTTCATACGAGGAATGAATTGGATGTAGTAAGTGATGGGTCGGGCCCCCTATAACCCCTCTATGAATTGGTAGGTCGCATGAGACAAACTAATGTCTTGGAACAAGGTATTGACAATATTTTTATTTTTAGTCTTGGAACGAGGCCTTGACTATCTGGTTATGATGTCGGGCATTATGCATTCCATCATTATGAGATTAGATATTGATATTACATGTGATTATTTGACTTGTATAATATGCATGTGAATAAGTAAATGGAATCATTTGATTGATCTTTTCCATATTATTCTGAATTTTAAGTATAAAATGATTGTATTTTAGTCTTATATATTGGCTTAAATGTGTATGCTTATTTATGATAGTTTCTGCTATATTATTATCCTTACTGAGCATCTGAGCTCACCCCTTTCTTATGTTTTATTTTTCCTAGGATGTGAAATATTATATTATGACTAACCTTCAAGGATATGATAATGTATATGAGTGTGTTAAAAGTAGAAACAATGTTGTGTTTTTATTTAATAATGTAATGTAAAACTTATGTATGTATCTAGTACTTACAAGACTACTAAACTGATCGATCTTTCGGGAATTGATCTCTTGTGATCATGCCAATGTTATATAATAATGCACCAACTCTGGGTAACTGGGATCTGAGCATTATAGTAGTTTGAGGTTGTGTATCGATTATCATCGGTTGAACCAAGTTATAGTGAAGAACCACTACCCTCTTCTATGGATTAATGATTTATTTGATCAATTGATGGGTGAAATTTGGTTCTCAAAGATTGACTTGCGATCAAGATATCATCAGATTTGTGTAAAGGATGAGTATATCCTAAAGAATACTTTTTATTGTTGTCATGGGGATTACAAGTTTGTTTTTATGTCGTTTGGTGTGAAAAATTCTCTAGATATGTTCATGGGGTTTATCAAAGTTGTGTTTTGTGAGTTTTTGGATAAGTTCATGGTGGTTTTCATCAACAACATCCTTGTGTACTCCACGTATGAGGAGGAGCACAAAGAGCATCTGTATGCCATTTTTGGAGTTCTCTATGAGAAGATGTTTGGGAATTTTTTGAAGTGTGAGTTTTGGGGTCAAGAAGTCTGTTTCATTGGGCATGTTTTATCCCAGTAGGGATTAGTTGTGGATCTGTCGAAGATAAAAGCAGTTGTGTATTGGGAAGCTCCCATGACAATGGAGGAGGTGAAAAGTTTCCTCGGTCTTGTAGGCTATTAAAGGATGTTTTTAAAGATTTATCTTAGGATGTGACTCCTCTCACAGTGTTGACTAGAAAGGATTCGGAATTTTTATAGACAGATCAATGTCAGGAAGCTTTTGAGTATCTGAACAAGAAGTTGTTCAGTGATCTAGTTCTTTGTCTTCTAATAGAAGGAGTTCGGTTTGAGGTTTTTTGTGATGCTTTGTATCTTGGGTTGGGCTATGTTCGGATGTAGCATAGATTGGTCATTTCTTATGGGTATCATTAGTTTCTTCCCCATGAGCATAACTATTCCACCCATAATCTTGAGTTGGTGGTGGTAGTGTTTTCTTGGAATTCATGGTGACATTACCTCATCAGGGATCATTTTTTGGTCTTCACCGATCATAAGAGTATGAGGTATGTTTTCTCCTAGTATGACTTCAACTTTCACTGGCATTGGTGGATGTAGTTTTTATAGGATTACATCTTAAATATTTCATATACACTTTTAAATGGGAATTTTGTAGTTGATGTGCTAATTAGGAAATCGTGCAGTGATGAAGTGTGTGAATTAGGTGATTCCTGGAAAGTGGTAGAAGAAATTTTAGTATTACACCTGTATATGGGAGAAGTTGGGGGAAGTGATTTTCTTTTTCAGGTAATGGTGTGGTCATATCTGGTGCAATAGGTAGAGGAATCCCAGTTTTGGAATCTTGAGGTGGAGGTCTGGAGAGATCAAGTTATTTGTGGTGAGGCCCCTAATGGTTGGTATGAGGATGAACAACATATAGTGTTGTTTTAGGGAATGATTTTAATTCCTTTGATGATTTGTGAGATGGTTATTAGAGAGTTATATAGTTTTCCTTTGGTAGTACATACGGGCATAAAAAATATGTATAAATCTTTGATAGGTTAGTTTTAATATCCTAGGTTGAAGCATGTTGTTGTAGTGTTTGTGTCTCTATGTTTAGTCTTCCATAAGGTGATGCCCAAGCACCGTGTTCCTGGTGGTTTTATCTAGTCTTTAGATGTACCTCAGTGGAAGTGGGAGGAAATATTTATGGACTTTGTTACCAGTTTACCTCGATCTCTGGGAGTCTATGATGATATATGGGTGGTAGTGGATAGTTTGATGAAATCTTCCCACTTTATAGTGATCAAGGAGCCGAGATTAGTGGAGGTTTTGTCGAGGAAGTATCTAGAGGAGGTGGTGAGACTCCATGAGGGCACGAGGATGATCATTTCTAAATGATGTCATCATTTTACCTCTAGGGTGTGAAAAGGTCTATCGCATGCTTTTGGTTCTCATATATCCTAAACACTTCTTTTCTCCCAGATACAGACAGTCAGATAGAGCATACCACCCATATTCTTGAAGACATGTTGTGCTCTTATGTCATATATTTTCAAGGTTTTTGGATGAGGAAATTTTCTTTAGCAGAGTTTTCTTGAAAAAATAGTTTTCACTCCACCATCGTCATTATTCAATTTAAAGCCTTGTATAGACAACATTTCAATTCTTTATTGTGCAAGACTAGGGTTAGAGAGTCAGAAATTCTCAGGTTGAAACTGGTACAGAATATGATAGAGATGGTTCATGTGATTCACGATAGGATTAAAGAAACCCAGGATAATCATAAATCCTATGTCGATCATATGAGGAGACCTCTAGAGTTTGATGTTGGGGATCATGTGTTCCTGAAGGTTCCTCCACGTCATGGGTAGCGAAGGTTTGGTCATGGGAGTCATATTTCTACCTAATTTTTTGGGCCTTTCGAGGTGTTGGATCATGTTGGATCCATTGAATATAAGGTAGAACTTCCCTCACTGATGAGTAGGATACATGATGTTTTTCAATGTCTCAACTTCATCGTTATCTTCATGATGACTCGCACGTCATTGATTGGGGTGAGATCAATGTTAACGATGATGTGACCTTTGAGGAGTGACCTATAGAGATCCAAGACCACCAGGAGAAGGTGTTACATGAGCATTATATCCCATTATTTTGTGTGTTATGGTGGAATTATGGCATAGAGGAGAGTACCTAGGAACGTGAGTTGCAGATATGTGATTAGTACCCTGATCTATTTGGTGTTTAGCTTTTCCCTTGTAACGTTGTTTGTTTTGTGGATGTAGGACTTTTCTAGTTTTTGATATGGATTTATTTTGTTAATTATTGTATATTTCTCTTTTTTTAGAGGTATCTACCCTTAGAGAGTGTTTAAGAGGTGGTTTTTGGTTTTTTTGTGGTTTTGCATTGTTCCCCTAGTGTGGTGGTTGGGCTCCTGTGGTGGTAAGAGCATTAAGAGGTATCTAGTGGGGTGGCTGTTCAGATGACCCCTTTATATTTCCTCTATATTTTGGTTTTTGATTATCGAGGATGAGGATTTTTTTAGAGGTATCTAATGTAAGTTCTTAGATATTCATGGATTGAACCATTTCATGTTTCAGAAGACCGAGGTGCTCAGAGGAAGCTTAGAGGGATTCAGATGCAAGATGTTGGATCCAGGGGAGGATATCACATCATGAGAAGTTACATGATGTGAAATAGGGTTTCATGCCATGTAATATTTAAGTGTTTTAAAAATCAAATCAAATCAAAAGGTGACATTTTTTCGGCAGAAACCAACCTCGAGACATTACACGACGTGAAAGGGGATTACACATCATGTAATCCCCCACTCATGTAATTTTTTAAGTGTTTTCAAACTACTTGAGTTGTCAAACACAATGGCTTTAGCTTCACACTCTCTTGTCCTAGGTTACCCATCAACCCCCTCTTCAGAGTTTTGGAGATTCCATCAATGAGAATCGATATCAGGCTTCCATCTTCGATCTGTGGTGACCTGGGTTGATCCAATGTGTGTTTTCCCTTCGTTTTCAATCAGGTTCTCCTCGTTTGATCTCATTTTCCCTTGTATATTCTCTTGGTGCTATGTAAGTTTCTTAACTATGTTTTCAATGATGTTTCTATTGATTTTTTTCTACATTTGTGTCGTGACATCCTCAGATGGATTCAGTTCTTGTGGTAGGAACGATTAGAGATCCATTGCATGGTTTGTTCTCATGTGAAGAACATTGACAACCTTTTTGAGGTAGGGGATTCATTTCATCTCTATTTATTTACATGAAATCGTATATTTAGTATGATTTATACCCTTGTATCACAATGAAAATAACATAATGATTACTTGAATAAGATTAAATAATTCATATCAATCTTATAGTGATGTTTCATCTTTGTACCATGATAACAGTTTTCCTCTTGATTTTATAGATAGTGTGATATCTATGTATTTCTTGGTTTAACATGTCATTTTTAAGGAAATTGTTAAAGAATGTAAAGTTTTAATTAATTTATAATTAATTGGATAAAGTATATTAAAGAGGCATGTTTAATTAATCCAGTTGTTGTTGTTATAATTTGATGATAATAAAATTGATGCAAGTGTGCATGTTTAATTGATTTGTTTAATGAACCTGAATAATGATTATGTATTTTTATAAAGGAATTAAATTCATGTTAAAATAATTAATAAATTAATTTATGATATTTTGAGATAGCATGTTTCTTAGGTTGCCCGTAGTTGGAACCTATGAATAATGAATCAGTTAATTAAAGATGGAATAAGAACCGGTTGTATGATAAAATATAATAATTTTATAGGTCTTGAGTTTCCTATTTGATTATAAAGGCCACATTCCTTGTTATTTGGAGACGTATGAGCTCATTATGTGTGAAGGCTAGATGCCTTTCTTAAGGGTCAAGATCTTGGTTGCTATGTTTGTTTCCTACTACTTGTGATACAATGTGAGCCTGGGATGGTTGATCCTAGAGGGATATTGTGGTAGGTGGTGTAAGGAGGCCCATATGTGATGTGATCTTGGGATGGATGAGTCTGAAGGGCTATTGTGGTGTGTGGGGAAGGGAGGCCTTAATGTGACATGAGCTTGGGATGGCTAAGATTGGAGGGTTGTTGTGGTATGAGGGGAAGGGAGGCATGGTTGTTGTGGCAGAAGTTAACACCTGGAGTGGTGAGATGCATTAGTATATATATGTGGGTGTTGGGAAGAACATCGGGGATGGAATAATGGGTTGAATATGGGCTTACTCATTATTATGAAAGTTGGATGCTTGTTTGAATGAGTTTCTTGGTCGACGACCATATTGTTTTTTATCTTCATTCCATTCCTCAATGCTTGAGGTAGATGGTTTTTGCTAATCTCCTTCCAAGAGTGGTGAATACCCATGGGGTATACCATGTGATTTCTATGTTTAGATTCTCATTATTGGGTGATTCTATGCTCCTGCTATAGGTGGAAAAGACTCAGAAGGTAGTTCGTCTACTCATCGTGTTGAGCCCCTTTGTGTTTGGTAGATTAGAATGTTTTCCTAGAATACCTGGTAATATAGAAAGTAATGTTGTTAAATAAATGAATAAATTTTTAACCCATGGGATTGGAGCTTGATGGGAGGCAATTCCGAGGTTGTAAATTCCGAGAAGCTGTGGACTTGGTATGCTTATTCCTGGAGGGGATGGGTGATTGTTGTGATTCTAATTAAATGTAATGTGGAAATTTTTAATGGTTAATTAATGGTTAAATAATTAATTAACATAATGTGAAAATGATGAAAAGGGATAAAGTAATTTAATGTAAATCATTAAATGGTTGTGTTATTATAGGATATCTTTTCTTAGTAGTGGTAGTTGGGAGTCTGAGAGACATTAGATGTAGTTGAGACTAAGACTAGGATATGCCCATAGCATGGTTGTGAGTTATGTGGCATCATGTACTTTTTGTGTTTCCATATTCTACTCCACCCCGCTGGTTAAAAAAATTGATGCCCTGGGGATTCTGAGCCCTGAGGGGGGTGGGGGGGGGTTCCCCAACATCCTAGTGGGAGGATAGATGGTCGAGTACCCCCTTGGTCCCCACTATATTCTCTTAGTAGTTACTTGTCCTAGTATGTAAAGTGGTTAGTTTTCCCCATATATGTGTATATATGGATATAATGGATTGTGGTTATTTCACACACATGTATTCTAGATATAGTTTTCTAAGAACTACTATAGGTATGATGTTTATAGGTTATGATGGCTTGAGGATCCTTAATCGGTGTATGGGATGTGATGGCTTGAGTTATAATACCGGACGCATGATACCCATTATGTGATATTTGGTGGCTCCTAGAAACTACCTGGTTACTTTTGGTATTGTAGATGTGGTGGTGTGTTTCATGAGGTTCATGTTGTGGTGCTTCACCCAGGTATCTGTGGGATAACCTTTTTGGAGATATATTCTTAGTACGTGCAGCATTGGGGTAGAGCAGAAAACCAGTGGGGAAATGGTTTTGGGGTACCCTTGATATTCTTTATTTTATAATATTATCTTGTATGTGATACTTCATGAGAGTATCCATAGTGAGGTTGTGAAATTAGTATACCTGTTTATGTGATGAGTTAGTTTCACCTGTTGTTCACTGTGCTTTAGCATGCTTCCTTTACCTTTTACACAAGAGGCTCTGGGGAGGATCCTACTGAGTATACTATTATACTTGCCGTATGTATATATAAATTGTTTTTAGGTCACTTGGATAATGTTGGATATCAAGATAGTTACTACTATCTTGGTGGTTTTGTAGGAGTTTTTGGGGCTTCATTATCATTGTCATCTCTAATTTCATTTGGTACTTGCTGTTTTCCCTTTCAGTTCAAGTAGTTCTTGAAAGACATTACATTTGTATACTTGGATTTTCTTTTATATTAGAGCATGAGTATAAGTTTTTTAATTATTTATCTTATATCTCTCTTCCGCATGTGTTCTCTTAGAGGGTAATGCCTCCCATATACATGTTTATTATACAGTCGGTTCTAATCGCCAACCCAGGGCGTACAAGAGGTAGGACTTGGGGGTCCCTATCTCTCTTCTCCCATTGTCAGCCTAGGAGGGGTACACTTTGTGGGGATGGGGTCATGACAAGGTTGGTAGGGAAACAATGTTAGATGATATTGGTGTGTGACGTAGTTAAAAGAATATTGACTAGGATATAGAATTTTTGCCCCCCCCTGTGATCCGATGCATGGAATCTGAGCCTACCGAACAACCAAGTGGGGTGGCACTGCATGTAGTGTAAAGACCTAGGAGAGGTACATGCATCATAATGGCTGGTGTTATTATTTGAATTTTTTTGATCTTGTGAAGTTAAAATGAATTAAATAAATCATAAAATGTTATTTGTGTTTGTTTGAATTCTCCCCTTTTATTATTTCAAATAAATGTTTATATATTTTTGAATTATTCATATAACCAAAAGGAAAGAGTAAAATGTTATTTAAGTAGACTGAGCTATTTTTTTGAAACTTTCATGGGGTTTGAATTTGTTGTTTCCTTGCCTATTTAAGCAGACTGAGCTATTTTTTAAACTTTCCATAGTCTCAATTGGAAATATTCTTCCACAGATGAGGTCTTAGTCCACCAAAGAATCTATCGAACTTCCCACTATAATCCATGACAAAGCTTGAGGTATAACGGGAAAGTCTAGTGAAGTTCATCTCATAACTTGCCACAGATTCATTCTCCTTCTACTTTAGCTTGAGAAACTACTTCTCCATTCTTGTTCTCATGGAACAAGGGAAATACTTACTAAAGAAGATACCTATGAACTCTTCCCACTCCATATATTCAACCTCCACTCTTGGCCTTGTGTTTTTTATCATCTCCCACCACCGATCAACTTCACCCTCTAAGCGGTAAACAGCCACGGTGACCTTCTCATGTTCCAAACAGCGGAGCATAGAAAATATCTTCTTGATAGTACTGATCCACTATTCAGTAATCAATGGGTCGAGAGATCCACTAAAGTTTGGTGGTCAATATCGCATAAAGGAATCAACAAAATTTTGTTCCCTTCATGGTGAGATCATTCTCTCAGCTTGATTCATATTATTTCTCATAACTTGAGTTAGTTGGTTCATCATTCTAACCAAAAGTTTCCATTAAAACATCCATCAGAGCTTCATTAATGAGGATTTTGGAATGAATTAAATGAGGGAATGGCTTGGTATTTATAGAAAAAGTGAGGGAATATTTTATTAATTTCCAAGGGACACCTCATTTGTGGTATTTGCAAAACCATGGGCTTTCCCATGGTATTTTCCAATGTTATTGGCCACTTGGGACACCTAATAGAATATATTACTATTTATAAGTTGACCAGAATTATTACATCATTATTACTTCATTAATGATGTCATTAAATGCCTGAAACTCAAAACTGTATTTTCACTATTCACCGAAAAACAAAACATTTTATAAAAATATCATAAATTCACCCTAACCTAATATTGATGCTCTGAATTCAAAAATGAACTTCATTATATGAAAATAATTTTCTAAATATTTTTAATTTAATTTTTAAATAAAATCCTTATTTCTCCCAAATAAACAACTTTAAATCTATAACTCATTTTGTAACACATTGAAAAAGTAATCAAGGTCCCATAAAATTATCCTACAATCATAAGAAAATTAAGTAACCATTTATGATTAAATTTTATGAAAATACATTTCCATTTTTAATTATTAAATTAATTATAAAATATTTATAACTTTTGTCTTTGCAGGGTCAACTGTGATTCCTTCATTGGTAAAAATGTGCCCTAAGAAAGAAACTTGTTGTAACCAGAATTTATATTTTCTGAACTTCCCAGAAAGCATATCCTTTTGTAGAGTTTAAAAAATAACCCTTACATGATACTCATGCTCCTCGCAACTTTTGGAATATATCAGAATATCATCAATAAAAACTACCACAAAGTTACCAAGGTAGTACTTAAAAAATATATTCATCAAATCGATAAAAATAAAAGGTGCATTAGTCAGTCCGAAGGGCATAACAACAAACTCATAATGACCATATCTTGATCAAAATTCAGTTTTTGGAATATCTTATTTCTTCACCCTCAATTGATGATAACCAGATCGAAGATCAATCTTAGAGAAGAATTGAGCCCCACAAAGTTAGTCAAATAAGGCATCAATTCTTGGAAGAGGTTATCTATTTTTCAATGTGATCCCATCCATTTCTATATAATCGATTCATAGCCGCACTGATCTATCCTTCTTCTTCACAAAGAGAATATGTGCTCCCCAAGGAGACACACTTGTTCAGATAAAACCCTTCTCCAAAATATCTTAGAGTCATTTATTTAACTCCTCCATCTCGACATTTTCCACCCTATATGGGGTCTTTGATATCGGATGGGATCCAGGTATGAGTTCAATGGAGAACTCTAACTCTCTTTATGGGGGAGGTCTGGGTAGCTCCTCAGAAAATATGTCAACGTATTCCTAGATTATTGGGACATTTTCTATCCTCAAAATCTCATTTCCTTCTTCTTCATCACCGATCAACTCCATAAAGAACGATATAGGAGGTTCTTCAAGAAAAATATCAGGTTGAGATATCTCTCCTTAGAAGATAACTCTAGGTTTTCCATTCAAGACTACTGATATTTACTTGCTTCAACATTTTATCTTAGCGTTATATTTTTAGAGCTAGTCTACACCTAGTATAATGTCGAATTCCATCATGGGAATGACTACTAGATTTGCGATAATATTGTGCTCACTAAAGTAAAAAATAGAGTTTCCAAACACTTATTATGCTTGGATAATCACACAAGGAGTCTTGAATAATAATTATACTTTTAGAAAATCGGGGGTTGATTCTAAATTCTTTGAAAACTTAGAGGAAATAAAGGAATGTATAGAACTAGAATCAAACAAATTACTTTCTATCTTTGAGATAAAAACAAGAGTACCTGCCACCACATCATTTGGAACTTCAAATTCATCTGTAGTGACTGAAAAAGTATGACCTTGTCCCCTTGGTCATTGTTGAGGCTGATGGTCATTCCCCTCTACTGCCCTCTAATTTGGATAGTGATTGGTAAAGTGACCAATTTGTCCACACTTATAGTATTGGACACCAGGTAGGGCCTGCACCATCTTCCCCTTGTCATTAGTGTTGGGAAGTTTTGTCTTCACCTCACTATGACACTTCCTCAAAATGTGGTCATCTCTACCACACTTGTAGCACTTCCCACTCCTGAGTAGGTAGTTCCCTGAATGCTTCTTCCCACATTTATTACATGTGGGATGTTAAATTCATTCTCCTTCTACTTCATCATGATAAACTCCATCTCCATTCTTGTTCACATCGATCAAGGGAAATACTTGTTGAAGAATATCCCTCCGAACTCTTCCCACTCCATAGCTTCAACTTACACTCTTAACCATGTGTTTTTAATCAGTTCTCACCACTGATCAACTTCTACTTATAAGTGATAAACAACCATGGTAACCTTCTCTTGTTTAGAACAGAAGAACTTAAAAAAGATCTTCTTGATAGAGCTAATCCATTGTTAAGCTATCAATGGGTTGGTAGATCCACTGAAGGTTGCTGGTCATTGATGCATAAAAGATTCAACATAAAGTTGTAACCTTTGTGGTGAGATCAGTATCTCATCTTGATTCAAGTTATTTACCTTAACTTGAGTCATTTGGTTCATCATTCACATGAAATTTTCCATTTCGGCTTCCATAGGAGGTTCGTCAGCACATGGTCCATTATGGTCACCATTTGCACAGTTCCTCCTATTGCCTTCCATTTTCTAATACTAGACGTATGATACACATTATGTGAGATTTGGTGGCTCCTAGAAACTACCTAGTTACTTTTGGTTATGTAGATGTGGTGGTGTGTTTAATGAGGTTCATGTTGTGGTGCTTCACCTAGGTCTCTGTGGTATATCCTTTTTGGAGAGATATTCGTAGGACGTGAAACATTGGTGTAGAGCAGAAAACCAGTGGGGAAATGGTATTGGGGTACCCTTGATATTATTTATTTTATAATATTATCTTGTATGTGATACTTCGTGAGAGTATCCATAGTGAGGTTGTGAAATTAGTATACATGTTTATGTGATGAGTTAGTTTCGCTTATTTTTCATTGTGCTTTAGCATGCTTTATTTACCTTTTACACGAGAGGCTCTGGGGAGGATCCTACCGAGTATACTATTATACATTCCGTATGTATATATAAATTTTTTTTAGGACACTTGGATAATGTTGGAGATCAGTCTAGTTACTACTATCTTGGGGGTTTTGTAGGAGTTGTTGGGGATTCAATATAATTGTCATTATTACTTTCTTTTGGTACTTTTTGTTTTCCCTTTCAGTTATAGTAGTTCTTGAAAGACATTACATTTGTGTACTTGGATTTTCTTTTATATTAGATCATGAGTATGAGTTTTTTAGTATTTATCTTATCTCTCTCTTCCGCATGTATTCTCTTAGAGGGTAATGCCTCTCGTCTACATGTTTATTATACCATCGGTTCTAATCGCCAACCCAGGGCCTACAAGAGGCAGGACTTGGGGGTCACTATCTCTCTTCTCCCATTTTCAGCCTAGGAGGGGTACACTTTGCGGTGATGGGGTCATGACAAGGTTGGTAGGGAAACAATGTCAGATGATCTTGGTGTGTGACGTAGTTAAGGGAATATTGACTAGGATATAGGATTTTAGGCCCCACTGTGATCTGATTCAAGGAATCTGAGCCTACCGAACAACCAAGTGGGGTGGCACTGCTTGTAGGGTAAAGACCTTTGAGAGGTACATGCATCATAATGACTGGTGTTATTATTTGAATTTTTTTGATCTTTTGAAGTTAAAATGAATTAAATAAATCATAAAATATTATTTGTGTTTGTTTGAATTCTCCCCTTCTATTATTTAAAATAAATTTTTATATATTTTTGAATTATTCATATAACCAAAAGGAAAGAGTAAAATGATATTTAAGCAGATTGAGCTATTTTTTGAAACATTCTTGAGGTTTGAATGTGTTGTTTTCATGCCTATTTAAGCCAATTGAGCTATTTTTGAAACTTTCCATAGTCTCAATTGGCTATATTCTTCAATATATGAGGTCTTAGTCCACCAAATAATCTATCATCCTTCCCACTATAATCCATGATAGAGCTTGAGGTATAATGGGAAAGTCTAGTGAAGTTCATCTCGTAGCTTCCCAAAAATTCATTCTCCTTATACTTTAGCTCGATAAACTCCTTCTCCATTCTTGTTCTCAAGGAACAAGGGAAATAATTACTAAAGAAGATCCTATGAAATCTTCCCACTCCATATATTCAACCTTCACTCTTGGCCTTGTGTTTTTTATCAGCTCCCACCACCGATCAACTTCACCCTCTAAGCGGTAAACAGCCAAGGTGAACTTCTCATATTCCAAACAGCGGAGCATAGAAAATATCTTCTCGATAGTACTGATCCACTATTTAGTAATCAATGGGTCGATAGATCCACTAAAGGTTGGTGTTCAATATCTCATAAAAGAATCAACAAAATTTTGTTCCCTTCATGGTGAGATCGGTCTCTCAGCTTGATTCATATTATTTCTCATAACTTGAGTTAGTTGGTTCATCATTCTAACCAAAAGTTTCCATTACTAATTCCATAAGAGCTTAGTTTATGATGATTTTTGAATGAATTAAATGAGGGAAAGTCTTGGTATTTATAGCAAAAGTGAGGGAATATTTTATTAATTTTCAAGGGACACCTCATCGGTTGTATTTGAAAACCCATCGGCTTTCCCATGGTATTTTCCCATGTAATTGGCCACTTGGGACACCTCATAGAATATATTAATATTAAAAAGTTGACCAGAATGATTACATCATTATTACATCATTAATGATGTCATTAAATGCCTAAAACACAAAACTGTATTTTCACTATTCACTGAAAAACAAAACATTTTATAAAAATATCATAAATTCACCCTAACCTAATATTGAGTCTCTGAATACAAAAATGAACTTCATTATATGAAAACACTTTTCTAAATATTTTTAATTTAATTTTTAAATAAAATCATTATTTATTCCAAATAAACAACTTTAAATATATAACTCATTTTGTAACACCTTGAAAAAGTAATCAAGGTCCCATAAAATTATCCTACAACCATAAGAATATAAAGTTAACATTTATGATTAAATTTCATAAAAATAAATTTCCATTTTAAATAATTAAATTAATTATAAAATTCTAAATAAAATATTTATGACATAAAAAAATACCAAAACTTATACTATGATCATTTTTTTACTTTTAAGATGTCTAAATTGTATTTATACATTCATGGGTTAAGTTTCTATTTTTTGGATGATTTACTATTCATTACTATTCATAAGGTTATGTTAGTATTCATACTTTAATATTCACTAAAAAATAAGTTGATCTTATTATACTCTAAATTTCTTACTGGTCACAACTGTAGGAGATCATTTTTTGAAAATCATTTTACATTATTAATTATTTGAAGTTTACATAAATATTTTAGAATGCCCTTTTTTCAAAAATTCATTAGTAATATGGAACTATAAATTCATCCTACATTTATCAGGATATTTGAAATTCACCAACTTTTCCATAATAAGAAATAAAAATTTATTTATACCAAAGGTTTACACAAGTAACTAAGGTCACATTACATATCCCCTTATAACACCTACATAAGACCTAAGTGTAAGGTGTGCTATGGTGATAGAATCTTGGGGTGACTCATACAACATTTCTTGAGTGGTGATTTATATCAGCTTGAACTTCTCTCATAGGCGATTTTGTTCAGGCTTCACATGTTGGAGTTCGGCTTGGGCTTGGTCCAGAGCAAAGCCTAGTGATGCAACCTCCTTCTCAAGCTCTGACAGATGGGCTTCGTATGGCCCGAGTCAACTAGATGAGTCCATCAACTGTTATTTATGTATAAATTAACCAATATCGCTTGTATTTATATACAATAGTTGTAACGTTAAGAGTTTAGTTCTCAATGGTCATATTGACCAACAGTCATATAACAGTTGAAACCCAACGATCTCATTTAATTATACATACTTCATTAATTAAAGGATATAATTTTTTTGAGTATAAAATAACACACAAATTTAGGAAGTAAATATTATTAAAAAGGTTGGGTCGTTACACTTAGCATATAGATCTTCATAGGGTGCCATTGGAATTATCGATTGGAAGCTATTGTTGTAAAAGAACTCAACTAAAGGGAGATGTTGATCCCCTAAACCTTTAAATTCCATTGAGAAAGTTCTCGACATATCCTCAAGTGTTTGAATAGTCCTTTCAAATTGGCCATCAGTTTGGGGGTGATAGGTCATACTAAAATTCAATTTAGTACTCTGAGCAAGTTGAATACTTCTCCAAAAAATTTATGTAAACCTTTGATCATGATTAGATATAATCTCACTTTTTGTATTATCCCACCAATAATGATCATGAAGGTCCCTATACATTTTCTTACTTCCAGGATGTATAGAGAAAGTAGAGCTATGATCTTCATCAATCATCTCCTTATTTATTTCTAGAATAAATTGAATACATAGTATTGTACAAAATTTTAGTACACCTTCTTGATCACTATTGAACTCAGAAAACTTCCCGTCCTTCACAACAACAAACTTATTCTATAAAAAGGATCATATTTTTTAGCTTTCTTGATCTTCTCTAGTAATGACGGTTGATAAATCATTTGGGTTAGGTTTGATGATATACCTTCCCTTATAATTACCATGTCCAGCTTTACTAGGTCATTGATCAAAGGATCTCCTTGAATCCTCATCATGGAAAGAACAACTGGGTTTTTCCTGCCTAATGCTTCAGCAACTCTATTTTCTCTTCCGGGATGATAATGAATTGAAAAATCATAGTCTTTGAGAGGTTCCAACCATCTCCTCTACATCATGTTCAATTCCTTTTGTGTGAAAATATACTTCAAACTTTGATGTTCTGTGTATATATCACATTTCTTTCCATAAATATAGGTCCTCCATATCTTCATAGAAAAAACGACTGCAACCATCTCTAGATCATGTGTAGGGTAGTTCTCCTCATGAGTCTTGAACTGTCGAAATGAAAAAGCAATGAACTTGTCATCTTCAATGAGGACTCACCCAATACCTTTCAAAGATGCATCACGTAAAATAATGAATCCTTCTCCAATTGAAGGAAAATTTAACACATGTGCAGTAACCAATCTCTTCTTCAGCTCTTGAGAACTTTTCTCACACCCATTTTTCAAGATGAACTTGACCCCTTTTCGAGTTAACATGGTTAATGGATTAGAAAGTCATGATTTTTTTTTCACAAACCTCTTATAATATCCTGCTAATCCAAGGAAGTTATGAATATCCGTTATTTTTGATGGCTGAGGCCACTCCTCTACAACTTTTGTCTTTTTAGGGTCAACTATGATTCCTTCATTGGTAACAATGTGCCCCAAGAAAGCAACTTGTTGTAACTAGAATTTATATTTTCTGAACTTCCCAAAAAGTCTCTCATTCCGTAGAGTTTGAAAAATAACACTTAAATGATCCTCATGCTCCTCACAAATTTTGGAATATACAGAATACCATCAATAAAATCTACCATAATGTTACAAAGGTAGTACTTACAGATTTATTCATGAAATCCATAAAAATAGAAGGTTCATTAGTCAGTCCGAAGGGCATAACAACAAACTAATAATGACCATATCTTGATCCTAAGTCAGTGTTTGGAATATCTTCTTTCTTCACCCTCAATTGATGATAACTCGATCGAAGATCAATCCTAGAGAAGAATTGAGCCCCACAAAGCTAGTCAAATAAGTCATCAATTCTTGGAAGAGGTTATTTGTTCTTCACTATGATCCTGTCCAGTTCAATATAATCAATGAATATCCGCATTGGTCTATCCTTCTTCTTCACAAAGAGAATATGTGCTCCCTAAAGAGACACACTTGGTCAGATAAAACCCTTCTCCAAAAGATCTTAGAGTCATTTATTTAACTCCATCTCCATATTTTCCATCCTATATGTAGTCTTTGATATCGGATGGGATCTAGGTATGAGTTCAATGGAGAACTCTACCTCTCTTTATGGGGGAGGTCTGAGTAACTCCTCAGAAAATATGTCAACGTATTCCTAGATTATGGGGACATTTTCTATCCTCAAACTCTCATTTCATTCTTCTTCTTCACTGATCAAATCCATAAAGAAGGATATAGGAGGTTCTTCTAGACAAATATCAGGTTGAGATATCTCTCCTTAGAAGATAACTCTAGGTTTTCCATTCAATACTACTGAGATTTACTTTCTTCTACATTTGATCTTAGCATTATACTTTGAGAACCAGTCTATACCCAGTATAATGTCGAATTCCAGGATGGGAATGACTACTAGATTTGCGATAAGATTGTGCTCACAAATGTAAATACTAGAGTTTCTAAGCAATTATTATGCTTGGATAATCCCACAAAGAGACTTCAATAATAATTCAACTTGTAGAAAATTGGGGGTTGATTCTAAATTCTTGGTAAACTTGGAGGAAATAAAGGAATGTGTAGAACTAGAATCAAAAAAATTACTTTCTATCTTTGAGAGAAAAACAAGAGTACCTAACACTACATCATTTGGCACTTAAACTTCATCTGTGGTGATTGAAAAAGTATGACCTTGTTCCCTTGTTCGTTGTTGAGGCTGATGGTGATTCCCCTCTACTGCCCTCTAATTTGGACAGTGATTGGTAAAGTGCCCAATTTGTCCACACTAATAGAATTGGACACCAGGGAGGGCCTGCACCATCTTCCCCTTATCGTTACTGTTGGGAAGTTGTGTCTTCAACTCACTATGAAAATTCCCCACAATGTGGTCATCTCTACCACACTTGTATCACTTCCCACTCCTGAGCAGGTAGTTCCCCAAATGCTTCTTCCCAGATTTATTACATGTGGGATGTTGTAATTTCCTGCCTCCTCAACCGTGATCAAAGCACCTCCCTAATCTTGTATCCATCGATATTTTCTTATCATTGGATTTATGAGACCATTACATCTCACCAAACTCCGGTTCGACTTTCATCACATTTCGCACGATCTCCTCATAGCTATCATAATCTTGGTTGGCTAGATTCTTCCACAGATGAGGTCTTAGTCCACCAAAGAATATATCAACCATACCATTTGGATCCATGACAAAGCTAGAGGTGTAACGTGAAGTCCTTGTAAAATTTATCTCATAGATTCCCACAAATTCATTCTCCTTCTGCTTCAGCTTGAGAAACTCCTTCTCCATTCTTGTTCACACCGATTGAGGGAAATACTTGTTGTAGAATATCCCTCTGAACTCTTCCCACTCCATAGCTTCAACTTACACTCTTATCCATGTGTTTTTAATTAGTTCTCACCACTGATAAACTTTTAACTATAAGTGATAAACAACCAAGGTAACCTTCTCTTGTTCAGAACAACAGAGCCTAAAAAAGATCTTCTTGATAGAGCTGATCCACTGTTCAGCTATCAATGGGTCTGTAGATCCACTGAAGGTTGGTGGTCATTGATGCATAAAGGATTAATCATAGAGTTGTTACCTTTGTGGTGAGATTGGTCTCTCATCTTGATTCAAGTTATTTCCCATAACTTGAGTCATTTGTTCATCATTCGCATGAAATTTTCCATTTCATCTTCCATAGGAGGGTCGTCAGCACATGGTCCATTGCGGTCACCATTTTCACAGTTCCTCCTATTTTTACGGGACCTTGATTAATTTTTTAAGGTGTTACAAAATGAGTTATAGATTTAAAGTTGTTTATTTGGAATAAATAATGATATTATTTAAAAATTAAATTAAAATTATTTAAAAAAATATTTTCATATAATGAAGTTCATTTTTGAATTCAGATCATCAATATTAGGTTAGTGTGAATTTATGATATTTTTATAAAATGTTTTGTTTTTCGGTGAATATTGAAAATATAGTTTTGAGTTTAAGGCATTTAATTACATCATTAATGATATAATAATGTTGTAATCATTATGGTCAACTTTTTAATATTAATATATTATATGAGGTGTCCCAAGTGGCCAATACCATGGGAAAATACCATGGGAAAGCCCATGGTTTTTCAAATACCACCGATGAGGTGTCCCTTGGAAATTAATAAAATATTCCCTCACTTTTTCTATAAATACCAAGTCATTCCCTCATTTAATTCATTCCAAAATACCATGGATGTATTTTCTTGATAAACGACTTACTCAATACTCACCAAAATAACATGAAGTATTCCTATATTTAAACTTTTTTATAGGTTTCTTCCTAAATTTTTCATAGCCTAATTTCCATAAATATCTAAACTTTCCTTTGATACCAACTATGGAATCCCACCTTTTTAACATAACTTTTCATTACATTCAAAAAACAAAGGATCATTAAAGTCTAGTGTCTTGGAAACCAGGAACAATGAAACATGAAAACTTAAAACACTCTTTTAAATCCCATTTAAAAGCTTCTTGAAAATTTCATCCTATGTACAATTACTACATCTCAGAACCTGGAGACATAGATCAAAGGAAAGGGTGAGTTGAAGGCTGTAACACCCCAGGATTTCATAGTGTGTTATTTCTTAAAAATAATTCAATAACTTGCACTACACGCAACACCGGGTTCAATCACACCATGACGTACAAAAAAAAAGCCATTAAAAGAGGTCATGAATAGTATTAACAACATTTTGAACTTTATATAATCCTTATAATTTTAGAATCCCTATTATGAGTTTCTTAGTCATAATGCAAGAACAGATTCATTTTCAGTATTGCACTTTTATCTACTTTAATAGTGAAACGTTTTTAAATAAAATATTTTAAACTATCTGAATAAATTGGTACATCAAAAAAAAAATTAAAATGAAACATCCCAATCTTCCACGGTACGCTTTCCTTTGAATAAAATAGTAGCGTGTGTTGTACGCAACCTCGAGTTCTAACACACACCACAACTAATTAAACTAGCCGTTGTGAATAGTAATACCTACTTTTTGAAATCATATATATTTTATATTTCAAATTGGACTTCATTTTTGGATTCGGAATATTGAAATTAGCCTAGGGTGAAATTTTGGTACTTTTCGGATAACTTTTATATTTTGATGAATAGTGAAAATTACTAAATTTTAATTAAAAACAACTTTTTTAATCAAAATAATTAATAGTGATAAATTATGAATTTTAGTGGTTTTAAAGTATATTTAGAATATATTTTTACAATTTAATATAATTTTGGTCATTAGACATAATTTTACAATTAAACCGAACATAAACAAGTGTCAATCTTTTGATAGTTATTATCTCTTAAAAACACGCTTTTTGTTTTGACAGCGGGAATTAATTTTAAATTAATTTCTGCCACTTCTGTGTTTTGAATTTAGAAAAATGGATTCCATATTTGGAATCAGGATTTTCAAATTGTGTAAATAGGTAACTTTTACTTTTAGACATTTTGAATAGTTACTGTGGTAAATATTTTATTTACCATGGTTAAAGGGTAAATCCGGTAAATAAGGGTTAAACAAATAATATTATAATAATACTAAATTACCCTAAAACGTGTCTTAACCCTATTGGTTGATACATGGTCGACCATGGTCATCTTTGGGTCTGTTTTGGGACCCCATGGATCCATTTGTAAGTGATAATGACACTTTATTTTAATTTAGTTAAAATGAATACAAAAATGACACAAGCAAATATCTTTTAGAACAACAATTTTTACATAGGGTTATATATGTTGGATTTTAGATTATAAATATTCATTAGAAATATAAAAAGATTTCCTACATAATGATATTTTATTTATAATTTTTAGACATTAAATAATTTATTTTATTTATGACACAATGATGATGCAGTAATTACTATAATAGTGAAAAATTAAAATAATTGATATTATAAATACCCAAATAAATATAATATGAAACTTTTAATGAATTAAACTAATTTTATAGGATAATATGATATATTAGGATTGATTTAATTGACTTTTTTCGAAGTAATCAATCTGTTATGAGTTTCATAAAAATCAACTATTGAATAGTGTCAAAATTGACATAAAAGAGTTCTTAAAACAAATATTATATTATTAATTGATATTAAATTACTAAAAATCTAAGGTTCGGCCAAGAGACTTATATTATGATAGGTTAATCATTAATGGACCACTTGGGGGTCGCTTGGATGTATATAGTAGGTTTATTAACCATATTATATAAAAATACAAAGAGACATTGTAAAAGTGAAACTAATTAACTTAGAGTTAATACTTAAAGATAAGGTTAATATAAGTACCCAAACCTGTCTAAATTCTATTGGTTGAGTGGTTTTCGACCTATCCCCACCTTAACCTTTGAATAATAAGCTTTGGAGCCATTAGAAACCGAATATGAATTTATTATAAATTAATATTTCTAGCTTTTCCAAAGGTGCCCCTCACCCCTCTTATAAAAGGGCACTCCTCCTTCTCATTTCTTCACACCTTCAAAGCCTTTTGGTTCGGCCAAAATCTGCCCAAATACTCTCCCAACATCCCTCACTACAACCTAGAGGCCTTAGTTTGATCAGAAAGCCAACCTAAGGAGCCCTTTTGATCAAATCAAAAGGAAGAACCCGAAGAAGAGGTAATGATTTCACCACCCTTCTCCAAGTTCATTTCTTCTTCCACTTCTTCTTCCTTTGTTCTTACCATTCTGAAATAATAACTCCAGTATCTCACATATACTGTGATGTTATTATAAATATGGTACAATCATATTCAGTATTCTATCCACCCTTTGAATAACATGTCACCATACGTGCGTACGTACGGCTTACCGTCTCCACGTCGTGGTGTAATTGTTATTCAATATAATATTATTTGGATGGGTATAATAATGATGTGTAACTCATGTAAATAATAAATATAACATGTTAATGATTCTTTATATATGATATACCATCCATTTATATATTATTTTAATATCAAAAGAATGATATTGTCGCTCGTGCGTACGTACGGACTACCGTCTCCACGAACGCGATGAGATTCATTCTCCATCGTAACCATTAAAGTATAATTATCATTTGATGATTTAAAAATGATGTTTAAGGACTTGATATCATTCTGGATATGAATAATATACAACCTATCCTTTACAAACATGTCTTACGTAACAAAACATATGAAAGAAAACAAGTAAGTTAACACCCGAAACAACGATAATACTAAGATACCAATATTAAAAGATCATATATGATATCATATTAATGTATATGATTCTTGTATAATTTAATAACAATTATTTCACCATTATACAGGAGGTTAACCTACCCCAACAAAGGAAAAGTACAAGGTAAGGGTTATTTCACAATCTCTTTATTATCCGAGATTGTTTATACGTAATAATCTACTGGGATCTCTTTATCATCCACATCCATGTTTTCTTAAAAATGTATTTCAAAATATTTTTACTATTTACAAGAATATGGGTTAAAGTCATTTATACCCTTGTTTGACTTTTTATAAGAGGTTTATAAAGGAATCTTTCCGTCGTTTTCAAAACAAGGTCCTTTTTAACCTTTTCGACAAAATTGAGGTAAGAATGTTTTTTTTAACTTATACGGCGGGTGCGGTTATTTTCCGCCGTTATAAATCATCGAAGCTTTCCTTACAAGCTTATAAGAATATTTTCAAAGAAAATTTCTTATTTTATATGGATCTTAAATGATTTCAAAATTAAAGGTGATATTTCTTTAAAAAGAATTTTGATTTCATCTATGTCAACATCCTTTGATGGATTTTAAGATTATTTGAAGTTGATTTATTATGATACAAAACTTTTATATTGTATTGAAGGTTTTGTGATATGTTTGACTGTGGATGTGCTATTTTTATACCATTCATAGTTTATGGTGAAATTATTGACATTTCGTATGCTAGTTTTAATACGAATGTTTATGTTATGTTTAAACCTTTTTCATATGGGAATGCATTGGACTTATTAAGTGACGGGTGGAGCCCGCTATAGCTCCTCGATGCATCGGTAGGTCTCATGAGGCAAACTAGTGTCTTGGCACAAGGCCTTGACAAAATTTTATTTGTAGTCTTGGCACGAGGCCTTGGCTATGTGGTTATGATAGTCTGGCATTATGCATTCCATAATTATGAAAGTGGTTATTGATATTGCATGTGATTATTCGATTAGTAGAATATCCATGTGAACAAGTAAATGGCATTATTTCATTTTACTTTTGCCATACTATGTTGAAGTTCAATTTTAAAAGGCTTTTGTTTTAGTAATTCATTGCCTTAAATGTTTACACTTATTTTGAATGTTCCGCTATATTGTTATCCTTACTGGGCATTTGAGCTCACCCCTTTTCTATGTTTTATTTTTCCCAGGTAGTGAAGAAGTAAATTATGAATGACTTGCAGGGATATTATGAGGGGTTAATAGTGTGGATATGAAGACTTTTTTTTGTAGTAGTTTTTCACTTTGAAATGTAATGTAAAACTTTATGATTATATCTAGTGTTTCCAAGGCTACTAAACCAATCGGTCTTTCGGGATTTGATCTTTCTTGTGATCATGCCAATGTTATGTAATTAATGCACCGACTCTGGGTAACTGGGGTCGGGGCGTTACAGTTGGTATCAGAGGAAGTTTAGTACAAACCTTGGAAGCTAGATTTAGATAAACTCTGATTAGAGCACGTAGACCTAAGATGAACTTTGAGGATTAGTATAGAAGAACTTCCTAGAATTTTGGTATTGTAGAGATTTTGTGAGTTTTCCGAGCAATACATCCCTGTCTGGATACGAGCAGGTAGAGGCGGCTCTGGCACAGATGTACCTAGGGGTAAAACCTGAAAACACCGCTTTGAGCTAGACTCGAACGGGAACTGGTGCACGACAACGGGCCTTGCTGCACTCTTGGTTACGACACTCCCGGGGGATATGCTTAGGATAACTCTCATTTTCTTTACAAATCATTTTGAAGGGATTATGAGTATAAACTTACTCAAAGAAAACATTTTTATGATTATGGATTATATCCATAAATAGTTCAATTTATGTTAAGTGTTTCATAAGTATGGGATTATGAATTTTGATTCATAAACTGATCTAGTTTATGCCATTGTTTAGAAATGGCGCCTAGTGGAAGAAATGGAAACCGTATCAATGCACGCACTCCATGTAGGGATTGCCCTCCTGCTCAAGATAATTATAGTGGGGCTGGTGATGCAACTGGTGCTGATCAGCTAATCACCGTACTGGGACAACTTACTCAGGTTATGAATAATAACCTTACCCGTATGGAGCACCCTGATCCGCAGCGTGGAGGATCAATGTTAGATCGATTCATGAGGCAACAACCACCAACGTTCAATGGGAGTACAAATCCCTTAGTAGCTGAGCAATGGATATTTTTCCTAGAGAAAATATTTCAGGCTTTGGGGAGCAGTGAAAGAGAAAAAGTTATCATGGCAGTTTACCGCCTCACTGGAGATTCTGATCAATGGTGGTCATTGATTCAAAATACGAAGGAAGATGATGAAGTATCAAATATGGAATGGAGGGAGTTCAAAGATCTGTTTTTAGAAAAATACTTCCCTCGCGACCATCGAGCGGATATGGAAAGGCAATTTTTGAGTCTGAGACAAAATGAGGATGAGAATGTCACAAAGTATGAGGCTAACTTTACAAGGTTAGCGAGGTATGCTGGAGATTATATTCGCAACCCAAGAAGTAAGATTGATCGTTTCTTTGATGGGTTAAAACCATTTCTCCGTCGAGCATTAGTCTCACAATCCTTTTCATCGTACGAAGACATTGTCTCATGTGCTATCAAGACCGAAAAGGAATTCTCTAAGTCTTATGACTTTAAAGCAAAGCAAGAGAAGAAAAGGATGGAAGAGAGAAAAATGGATAAAGGGAAGAGGGAAAAGAAGAATTTTCCCATATGTGGTAACTGTGGGAAGAAACACCCTGGAACTTGCCTGAAAGGAATGGGAGTTTGTTATAAGTGTGGAGGAAAAGGGCACAAAGTACGTGACTGCAAGGGTGAGAAAATGGTTTCAAATGTACAATGCTTCATTTGCAAGGAGTTTGGACACTACGCGAACCTATGCCCCAGTCATCAGACTATGCCGCAAATGATGCTATTGGATAATAATCAAGTTATGATACTACCACAGATGAAGAGGGATGATTAGAGTTCTTATGTTGATTATGTCAACTGAGTGTTGTATCAACAATGTACTTGTTACAATAATCATGGAGTATATAAGGATTTTACTGCAGTACTATTTCATTAAGGACTTGAGATTGTGTGGAACAAAGAAAAGTGACTCAATAGCAGGATAAATTTTTGGAAAATATATGGTTGAGAGAATGATAAATCATAATATAGTTCTGATACTGAGGTAGTGATTTTGGAATAATATGTGATTGTTTTGGATAAATTATATTGGATATTCTTGACTACCTTGGAACTGATTAATGATTTGTATATTCCATCATTGTTGGGGTTTAAAACATTTTTGGATTAATGAAGTATATCCAGCATTCTATATGGAATAAGGGAGCATGAATGTAATCAATAAGGAATATGGTAATACATGATGAAGGTATTCATATTCTATTACAGGGTAAAAAGGATCTATATTATGTTTACCTTACTTATAAATGTTGGACTGTGAGTTTAGACAGAAGTATTTAGGATAGTTCTAGTTTGGATTATTTTGGATTGCCATAAAAGGACAACCCGGAGGTCGGGCGGCAACCCGTCGTGTCCGGCAAGGCTGCGAGACTTGAACCCACAACCGAAGGGCGACAAGGGTGTATCACCTACCACTGTTCCACGAGATGTCCTGAATTAAATAATGTAGTTTTTTTTAAAAGATCTGGTAGATGAATTATAATTCATTTATTTTGGAACCCTGTACGAATAGTATAAATAGAAAAAAATTTACATTCTATTATCTTTTAGAATGAAAGATGAGTTTGTGGTAGAAATTTATTAATGGGTAAAATTCTAATTATAAAGTAAGTATATCTCCTTATTATCTTATCCAATGTCATAAATAAATTCCTCAACATTAATAATAGAAACTTAGAACAAAAATGTTGTCCTAGATGGTACCTTAAATCATCACAAATTTATGGCTTTGGGATTGTTGGCCTTTTCATAGCCATGTTCTCTACCACTCTCCATCAGATAATTGATGGTTAGATTTCTCTTCCATATCCATATTTTCCTACATGGAACCCTAGTATGTGTTATTTTCGGTAATCTTCATACTTTCCACTCTTTATTTTAAATAGAGGCCTCATTAATTCATTTTTCGATGTGGGATTTCAACTAAGATATTTTGAAATGTCAAAAATGTGTTGTCCCAATACCATATATTTTGTTGAACCGATGGTACTTCAAATCATCATGGATTGATGAGTTTAAGGACCTCAATTTTATACTTGTTTGTGATTGATGACCTCAATCACTACCTATAAATATTTACGTTTTTCCTCCAATTATATGTCTCTAATTGCCACCAATGTTCTCCTAATCGAGATCATAATTTGGTGGTGACCCTTTAATTTCTCTTTTCCTCATATTAAGACTAAATTTTAGTAACCCAATTTCCAATGTGGGTTTTCCCACAAATATATTTTCTACTTTCAACCTTTTATTTTTGAAGAACAATTTCAAATTGCGAGGACGCAATTTATTGAAGGAGGGGAGAATGTAACACCCCAGGATTTCATAGTGTGTTATTTCTTAAAAATAATTCAATAACTTGCACTACACGCAACACCGGCTTCAATCACACCATGACGTACAAAAAAAAGCCATTAAAAGAGGTCATGAATAGTATTAACAACATTTTGAACTTTATATAATCCTTATAATTTTAGAATCCCTATTATGAGTTTCTTAGTCATAATGCAAGAACAGATTCATTTTCAGTATTGCACTTTTATCAACTTTAATAGTGAAACGTTTTTAAATAAAATATTTTAAACTATCTGAATAAATTGGGACATCAAAAAAAAATTAAAATGAAACATCCCAAGCTTCCACGGTACGCTTTCCTTTGAATAAAATAGTAGCGTGTGTTGTACGCAACCTCGAGTTCTAACACACACAACAACTAATTAAACTAGCCGTTGTGAATAGTAATACCTACTTTTTGAAATCATATATATTTTATATTTCAAATTGGACTTCATTTTTGGATTCGGAATATTGAAATTAGCCTAGGGTGAAATTTTGGTACTTTTCGGATAACTTTTATATTTTGATGAATAGTGAAAATTACTAAATTTTAATTAAAAACAACTTTTTTAATCAAAATAATTAATAGTGATAAATTATGAATTTGAGTGGTTTTAAAGTATATTTAGAATATATTTTGACAATTTAATATAATTTTGGTCATTAGACATAATTTTACAATTAAACCGAACATAAACAAGTGTCAATCTTTTGATAGTTATTATCTCTTAAAAACACGCTTTTTGTTTTGACAGCGGGAATTAATTTTAAATTAATTTCTGCCACTTCTGTGTTTTGAATTTAGAAAAATGGATTCCATATTTGGAATCAGGATTTTCAAATTGTGTAAATAGGTAACTTTTACTTTTAGACATTTTGAATAGTTACTGTGGTAAATATTTTATTTACCATGGTTAAAGGGTAAATCCGGTAAATAAGGGTTAAAAAAATAATATTATAATAATACTAAATTACCCTAAAACGTGTCTTAACCCTATTGGTTGATACATGGTCTACCATGGGCATCTTTGGGTCTGTTTTGGGACCCCATGGATCCACTTGTAAGTGATAATGACACTTTATTTTAATTTAGTTAAAATGAATACAAAAATGACACAAGCAAATATCTTTTAGAACAACAATTTTTACATAGGGTTATATATGTTGGATTTTAGATTATAAATATTCATTAGAAAGCTAAAACGATTTCCTACATAATGATATTTTATTTATAATTTTTAGACATTAAATAATTTATTTTATTTATGACACAATGATGATGCAGTAATTACTATAATAGTGAAAAATTAAAATAATTGATATTATAAATACCCAAATAAATATAATATGAAACTTTTAATGAATTAAACTAATTTTCTAGGATAATATGATATATTAGGATTGATTTAATTGACTTTGTTCGAAGTAATCAATCTGTTATGAGTTTCATAAAAATCAACTATTGAATAGTGTCAAAATTGACATAAAAGAGTTCTTAAAACAAATATTATATTATTAATTGATATTAAATTACTAAAAATCTAAGGTTCGGCCAAGAGACTTATATTATGATAGGTTAATCATTAATGGACCACTTGGGGGTCTCTTGGATGTATATAGTAGGTTTATTAACCATATTATATAAAAATACAAAGAGACATTGTAAAAGTGAAACTAATTAACTTAGAGTTAATACTTAAAGATAAGGTTAATATAAGTACCCAAACCTGTCTAAATTCTATTGGTTGAGTGGTTTTCGACCTATCCCCACCTTAAACTTTGAATAATAAGCTTTGGAGCCATTAGAAACCGAATATGAATTTATTATAAATTAATATTTCTAGCTTTTCCAAAGGTGCCCCTCACCCCTCTTATAAAAGGGCACTCCTCCTTCTCATTTCTTAACACCTTCAAAGCCTTTTGGTTCGGCCAAACTCTGCCCAAATACTCTCCCAACATCCCTCACTACAACCTAGAGGCCTTAGTTTGATCAGAAAGCCAACCTAAGGAGCCCTTTTGATCAAATCAAAAGGAAGAACCCGAAGAAGAGGTAATGATTTCACCACCCTTCTCCAAGTTCATTTCTTCTTCCACTTCTTCTTCCTTTGTTCTTACCATTCTGAAATAATAACTCCAGTATCTCACATATACTGTGATGTTATTATAAATATGGTACAATCATATTCAGTATTCTATCCACCCTTTGAATAACATGTCACCATACGTGCGTACGTACGGCTTACCGTCTCCACGTCGTGGTGTAATTGTTATTCAATATAATATTATTTGGATGGGTATAATAATGATGTGTAACTCATGTAAATAATAAATATAAAATGTTAATGATTCTTTATATATGATATACCATCCATTTATATATTATTTTAATATCAAAAGAATGATATTGTCGCTCGTGCGTACGTACGGACTACCGTCTCCACGAACGCGATGAGATTCATTCTCCATCGTAACCATTAAAGTATAATTATCATTTGATGATTTAAAAATGATGTTTAAGGACTTGATATCATTCTGGATATGAATAATATACAACCTATCCTTTACAAACATGTCTTACGTAACAAAACATATGAAAGAAAACAAGTAAGTTAACACCCGAAACAACGATAATACTAAGATACCAATATTAAAAGATCATATATGATATCATATTAATGTATATGATTCTTGTATAATTTAATAACAATTATTTCACCATTATACAGGAGGTTAACCTACCTCAACAAAGGAAAAGTACAAGGTAAGGGTTATTTCACAATCTCTTTATTATCCGAGATTGTTTATACGTAATAATCTACTGGGATCTCTTTATCATCCACATCCATGTTTTCTTAAAAATGTATTTCAAAATATTTTTACTATTTACAAGAATATGGGTTAAAGTCATTTATACCCTTGTTTGACTTTTTATAAGAGGTTTATAAAGGAATCTTTCCGTCGTTTTCAAAACAAGGTCCTTTTTAACCTTTTCGACAAAATTGAGGTAAGAATGTTGTTTTTAACTTATACGGCGGGTGCGGTTATTTTCCGCCGTTATAAATCATCGAAGCTTTCCTTACAAGCTTATAAGAATATTTTCAAAGAAAATTTCTTATTTTATATGGATCTTAAATGATTTCAAAATTAAAGGAGATATTTCTTTAAAAAGAATTTTGATTTCATCTATGTCAACATCCTTTGATGGATTTTAAGATTATTTGAAGTTGATTTATTATGATACAAAACTTTTATATTGTATTGAAGGTTTTGTGATATGTTTGACTGTGGATGTGCTATTTTTATACCATTCATAGTTTATGGTGAAATTATTGACATTTCGTATTCTAGTTTTAATACGAATGTTTATGTTATGTTTAAACCTTTTTCATATGGGAATGCATTGGACTTATTAAGTGACGGGTGGAGCCCGCTATAGCTCCTCGATGCATCGGTAGGTCTCATGAGGCAAACTAGTGTCTTGGCACAAGGCCTTGACAAAATTTTATTTGTAGTCTTGGCACGAGGCCTTGGCTATGTGGTTATGATAGTCTGGCATTATGCATTCCATAATTATGAAAGTGGTTATTGATATTGCATGTGATTATTCGATTAGTAGAATATCCATGTGAACAAGTAAATGGCATTATTTCATTTTACTTTTGCCATACTATGTTGAAGATCAATTTTAAAAGGCTTTTGTTTTAGTAATTCATTGCCTTAAATGTTTACACTTATTTTGAATGTTCCGCTATATTTTATCCTTACTGGGCATTTGAGCTCACCCCTTTTCTATGTTTTATTTTTCCCAGGTAGTGAAGAAGTAAATTATGAATGACTTCCAGGGATATTATGAGGGGTTAATAGTGTGGATATGAAGACTTTTTTTTTGTAGTAGTTTTTCACTTTGAAATGTAATGTAAAACTTTATGATTATATCTAGTGTTTCCAAGGCTACTAAACCAATCGGTCTTTCGGGATTTGATCTTTCTTGTGATCATGCCAATGTTATGTAATTAATGCAACGACTCTGGGTAACTGGGGTCGGGGCGTTACAAAGGCCCAGTAAGGGTAAACAAGGGAATCCGTTCACCTGTGATATTAATAAGAACTTGATAAAAAACATAAAGACATGATTAATGGAAAAAAGAGGGATATTATAATAAAAAGAACATTAATCATAACTTGAATATATGGCTAAACCATTTCATTTATACCCTTGGATCACAATGAAATTAACATAATAATTACTTGAATAGGATTAAATAATTCGTATTAATCGCATAGTGATGTTGCTTCTTTGTACCATGATAACAGTTTTCCTCTTGATTTTATAGATAGTGTGATATCTATGCATTTCTTGGTTTAACATGTCATTTTTTATGGAAATTGGTAAAGAATGTAAAGTTAGAATTAATTGATAATTAATTGGATAAAGTAGATTAAAGAGGCATGTTTAATTAATCCAGTTGTTGTTGTTATAATTTGATGATAATAAAATTGATTCAAGTGTGCGTGTTTAATTGATTTGTTTAATGAACCTGAATAATGATGATTTCTTTTGATAAAGGAATTAAATTAATGTTAAAATAATTAATAATTAATTTATGATAGTTTGATATAGCTTGATTCCTAGGTTGCTCGTCGTTGGAACCTATGAATAATGAATCGGTTAATTAAGGATGGAATAAGAACCAGTTGTATGATAAAATTTAATACCTTAATAGGTCCTGAGTTTCCTATTTTCTTATAAAGTCCAGATTCCTTGTTATTTGGAGATGTGAGAGCTCATTATGTGTGAAGGCTAGATGCCTTGCTTTAGGGCCAAGATCCAGGTTGCTATGTTTGTTTCCTACTACTTATGATGCAATTTGAGCCTGGGATGGTTGATCCTAGAGGGATATTGTGGTATGTGGTGTAAGGAGGCCCATATGTGATGTGATCTTGTGATGGATGAGTCTAGAGGGCTATTGTGGTATGTGGGGAAGGGAGGCCCGAATGTGACATGAGCCTAGGATGGCTAAGATTGGAGGGATATTGTGGTATGAGGTGAAGGGAGGCCTGGCTGTTGTGGTAGAAGTTAACACCTGGAGTGGTGATATGCATCAGTATATGTATATGGTTGTTGGGAAGAACACTAGGGATGGAATAATGGGTTGAATATGGGATTACTCATTATTATGAAAGCTGGATGCTTGTTTAAATGAGTTTCTTGGTCGACGACCATATTGTTGTTTATCTTCATTCCATTCATCATTGCTTGAGGTAGATGGTTTTGGTTAATCTACTTCCATGAGTGTTGAATACACGTGTGGTATACCATGTGATTTACATGTTTATATTCCCATGATTTGGTGATTCTATGCTCCTGCTATAGGTGGAAAAGACTCAAAAGGTAGTTAGTCTACTCATCGTGTTGAGCCCCTTGTGTTTGGTAGATTAGAATGTTTTCCTATATTACCTGGTAATATAGAAAGTAATGTTGTTAAATAAATGAATAAATTTTTAACCCATGGGGTTGGAGCTTGTTGGGATGCAATGTCGAGGTTGTAAATTCTGAAAAGCTGTGGACTTGGTTAGCTTATTCCGGGAAGGAATGGGTGTTTGTTGTGATGCTAATTAAATTTAATGTGGAAATTGTTAATGGTTAATTAATGGTTAAATAATTAATTAACATAATGTGAAAATTATGAAAAGGTATAAATTAATTTAATGTAACTCATTAAATGGTTGTGTTATTATAGGAAATCTAGTCTTAGCAGTGGTAGTTGGGAGTCCATGAGACGTTAGTTGTAGTTGAGACTAAGACTAGGATACTTCTTATGAAAATTGATGCCCTAGGGATTCTAAGCCCTGGGGGGGTTCCCCAACATCCTAGTGGGAGGATAGATGGTCGAGTACCCCCTTTGTCCCCACTATATTCTCTTAGTAGTTACTTGTCCTCATATGTATAGTGGTTAGGTTTCCCCATATATGTGTATATATGGATATAATGGATTGTGGTTATTTCACACACATGTATTCTAGATATAGTTTTCTAAGGACTACTATAAGTATGATGTGTATAGGCTATGATGGCTTGAGGATCCTTAATCGGTGTATGGGCTGTGATTGCTTGAGGTATAATACCCAACATATGATATACATTTTGTGAGATTTTGTGGCTCCTAGAAACTACCTGGTTACTTTTGGTTATGTAGATGTGGTGGTGTGTTTCATGAGGTTCATGTTGTGGTGTTTCACCCAGGTATCTGTGGGATAACCTTTTTGGAGAGATATTCTTTGGATGTGCAACATTGGGTTAGATCGGAAAACCAGTGGGGAAATGGTATTGAGGTACCCTTGATATTATTTATTTTATAATATTATCTTGTATGTGATACTTCGTGATAGTATCCATAGTGAGGTTCTGAAATTAGTATACATGTTTATGTGATGAGTTAGTTTCACTTGTTTTTCACTGTGCTTTAGAATTATTTCTTTACCTTTTACACGAGAGGCTCTGGGGAGGATCCTACTGAGTATACTATTTTACTTTCCATATGTATACATAAATTGTTTTTAGGTCACTTGGAGAATATTGGCGATCAGGCTAGTTACTACTATCTTGGGGGTTTTGTAGGAGTTGTTGGGGCTTCATTATCATTGTCATCTTTACTTTCTTTTGGTACTTTCTGTTTTCCCTTTCAGTTGTAGTAGTTCTTGAAAGACATTACATTTTTGTACTTGGATTGTTTTATATTAGAGAATGAGTATGAGTTTTTTAGTATTTATCTAATCTATCTCTTCCGCATGTGTTCTCTTATAGGGTAATGCCTCCCATCTACATGTTTATTATACCGTTGATTCTAATCGCCAACCCAGGGCCTACAAGAGGCAGGAGTTGGTGGTCACTGTCTCTCTTCTCCCATTGTCGGCCTAGGAGGGGTACACTATGTGGGGATGGGGTCATGACAAGGTTGGTAGGGAAACAATGTCAGATGATCTTGTTGTGTGACGTAGTTAAGGGAATATTGACTAGGCTATAGGATTTTAGGCCCCCCTGTGATCGGATGCAAGTAATCTGAGCCTACCGAACAACCGAGTGTGGTGGCACTGCTTTCCGGGTAAAGACATAGGAGAGGTACATGCATCATAAAGACTTGTGTTATTATTTGAAATTTTTTGATCTTGAGAAGTTAAAATGAATTAAATAAATCATAAAATATTATTTGTGTTTGTTTGAATTCTACCCTTCTTTTATTTCAAATAAATTTTTATATATTTTTGAATTATTCATATAACCAAAAGGAAAGAGTAAAATGATATTTAAGCAGACTGAGCTTTTTTTTGAAACTTTCATGATGTTTGAATGTGCTGTTTCCTTTCCTGTTTAAGTAGACTAATATATTTTTTAAACTTTCCATAGTCTCAATTGGATATATTCTTCCACAGATGAGGTCTCAGTCCACCAAATAATCTATCAACCTTCCCACTATAATCCATGACAAAGCTTGAGGTATAACGGGAAAGTCTAGTGAAGTTCATCTTGTAGCTTCCCACAGATTCATTCTCCTTCTACTTTAGCTCGAGAAACCCCTTCGCCATTCTTGTTCTCAAGGAACAAGGGAAATAATTACTAAAGAAGATACCTATGAACTCTTCCCACTCCATAGATTCATCCTCCACTCTTTGTCATGACCTATCCTCGGGGCCCGTACTATGACTACCCCAAGCCCGCCTTCCATAGGCCAGGGGCTGGCGACTAGCACCAAGGCGTAATTCCCAATAAAAAGGGAAGGTGTTGCCTTTGTAAAGTAAACAAACGCCTCAGAGTAAGAAAGTAGAAGTAGACACTAAGTAAAACTGGGTAGAAAAGTAAGTGCGGAAAAGTAAGTGGGATAGAATAAAAACCCAAACTGAAAGTAAAGTACAGCTGAAAAAGGGAGTACAACAACTGAAAAGTAAATCTGAAATGTCGAGCCGTCCACTGGAAGTCCCACATGAAGGGTGGGTACAGATAGCCTCCACAGCTCCTCGAGTCCAACCGTCCACTCTGAGTACGTCCCGCCCAGTGGTCCACCTCCAGGTACCAACCTGCTCCGCAAGCCTCAACCACGATCAGCGTTGTCCATCGTCTGCAACCAATACAATGTAGTGCGGGCATAGCCCTTGTTGGGGTGAGTATACGCTACTCAGTAGGGACCCCGAGACCCCTGAAGGTCTCCCAGAATTCCCAATGTATAATCCAAAAGTAAAGATACAATCACGAAGTAACATTCAGCACTACTTAGGTATATTCCCATACATATACCTAAGTCATCAATTCTCGTTCGGCTCCAACATCCGAGCCCAAGTCCGATCACATCCACACAGGATAGCACAACACAATCCACATAGGAAAGCAAGTCAATCATATTGAAGATAAAGATTGAAAGTCAAGATTTAGCTCACACAGGTATATTTCTTCGTAATACGATAGAGACGATCAGACGTATCCACTGATTCATCTAAGCCGTCGGACCCACATAGGATCGATAGGTACTAACCCCCGCAATGACCCACAATGGATCGATAGGTAACAAACCCCCGTAATAACCCACACAGGATCGGACCCACACAGGATCTGTAGGTGCTGGCCCACACAGGACCGCTGAGCACTGACCCACACAGGATCTGACCCACACAGGATCGGTAGCACTGATCCACGTAGGATCACTGAGTGTTGTAGTCATCGCCGTCGAATCCATGGAGGATTTATGTACAGTCATCATCGTCGTCATAGTCGCAGCCAGCTCTAGGGTTCCCGCACACAACAAGATCGTTCGGGAGGGTCCGCTCCACGAGCCGAGGGGCTGATACATCAACTGACACATAGTTCAGAGTTTATTTATCCAAAAGTTCTGTATTGTCAACAGGAACTCAACGCGACAGATGGCCCGTTGATCGGACGCCCGGTCTGAGAGTTATTGGCTTTTTCATCCTAGGGGCCCGGTTGGTTTTTAAGTCAAAACCAAACCGACCATACTCCAACTACATCCAAACCTCGAGTGGAGTAAGCCAAAAAGTCTGTCTCACTAAGATGAATCCAACAAATTCGATGGCACGTCATTCGGACGTCCGGAGCTCAAGTTATAAGCGTTTCCCCTCCGAGGGCCTGGTTGGTTTTGTGTTCGAACCAACCTGGCCGAACCGAAAGTACTTTGAAACCTTGAGTGTGATATATCAAAATGACCATCTCGATCCAAGGATCTCATCGCAAATGACGGTGTGTCGATCGGAGGTCCGTAGCCCATGTTATGGGAAAAATACCGAAAGGGGTCCGGAAGTGGGGGTTTCGGGCCCGGACCGACCCGGCCCGAGACCCCCTGGGTCGGCCCGATCAGGGTCGACCCGACACGGGTCCGGGTCTGGTCGGCTTGGGCGCGGCCCGGTGGCCAGGTGGCTCGGCCGAAACGGCCCAGCGTTTGGGGTGCGGGGGGGGGGGGGGGGGGGGGGGGGTGGGGGGGGGGGGGCGCGTTGCCCCTCGCCTGTTCGTAATTGTGGCCCCCATGTGGGGGGCCGCTCTTGTCTGGCCAATCGGGGGTCGTAACCCCCGGCTCCTCCTCTGACCGTCCGGCCCGCTCCGGATGGCCGGCTGCTGCCGCCACGGGACGGGCATGGGTCGGTTCCCCTGCTCCGACGCCGGCGGCCCGGAACCGGCCACTGGTCCCTGCTCCTCCGCGGCCTAAGCCGCGACCTTGGTCCGTCCGGCATGGTGCGACGGCGCCGCGCCCCTCCGCCGCAGCCCCGCTCTGGCCGCGGTGTCATTGAGGTTCCTTCGTGGTTCTCCGGCATGGCATGACGGCGCTACGCACCCTTGCCATACGATCCTGCGCGGTGTCGTTGCACCACGCCGCTTTCCTTCGAACCGCATCAACACATCTTACAAGGAATGAGGATCGGTCGTGTTTGTGCGGTCCGGCCCCCACCCATTAATCGATAGCAAGTGGAAAAGTTTCACGAAGAACGGAAATGGAAGTATTCACGAACAAAAACAAAATCCCCTACCTCGTCGAATTTGTTGAGCGAGGGTTCGTCGCGGAATTTATTGTCACAGAAAAGGTGTCATGGAAGGAGAGGGTCGTTGGCATCGCGGTACATGGCGTTGCGTAGTCTATCTCCGAGGATTCAGCGTTCATCATCAGAGATCGGTGTGTTCTTCGTGTTCTTCGCATTCTTCGATGAAGAAGATGAAGATCTTTAAGCCTCACCTTTTCTCCCAATCCCCTCTCAACACAACTAGTCCAACCAAAAATAAAATAAGTGCTTCACTTATTTTATTATCATGACTTAAGTTTTAAAAATTCAAAAATTGAATTTAAACCACTTAATTAAATGTTGTCATTAAAAAAAGGTTAAGGGGGTTAGGGAAAATGAAGGGGTGGTGTTCAAGTGGGCCCAACCTCCCTCATAACCTCTCTTGGGTGGTTACCTAACTTCCACCCAAAGGTTAAACACTTAGTAAAAATAAAAAATGTAGCTCAATTTTTATTTTTAACTTCCACAATTTTTAACAACTCCTCCCGTGTAAACACAACTCCGAAAAAGGTGTTCCTAAGAAATTACCGGCGCTTCGAATTCATCGGTTCCCTCAGAATTCGATTCCGAGCACTGGTTCAAAAGTTAGGAAAATCCGCTCGTTCGTTCACTGAACGTACCCGATCTAAATTTCGGATATAAATTCTGGGCACACCAGGCCTCAGAATCAAGTGCCATCAGAAACCGCGTTCTTGTAAAATCCCAGAAAAAATTAAGAAAAAATTTCCATTGAATTTTACAGGTCTTTAAATTACTCCCACCTCAGGGATTTATGTCCCAGTAAAGATACATCATAAACTAGGGGAACAAATGTGGGTAATGTTCATGCATTTGAGACTCCCGTTCCCAAGTGCTCTCTTGAAGGTTCTCGTGCTGCCATCTGATGCACACTAGAGGAATCGACCGTCCACGTAGGACCCGCTCCTGTCGATCCTCGATCTCCACTGGGACCTCTAAAAAAGTATCCCCATCATCAATGTCCAGCACCCCATGGTCAATGATATGCGTCGGGTCATGCACGTATCTCCTCAGCTGGGATACATGGAAAATGTCGTGCACTCGGTGTAACTGAGGTGGTAGAGCCAGGAGATAAGACACCTCGCCAAACCTGCTGAGGACCTGGAATGGTCCGATGAAGCGTGGAGACAACTTTTCGCCTCGTCCAAATCTTCGTAATCCATGTCGAGGTGAGACCCGCAAGAAGACGTGGTTTCCATCCTCGAACTCTAGTGGCCTCCACCTCCTCTCAGCATAAGACTTATGCCGGCTCTGAGCTGTCCTCATCTGCTCCTCGATGACCTGGACCTTCTCTGTCTTGGCCTGGACCATCTCCAGTCCCACAAGTGCTGACTCCCCAGGGTCTGTCCAGCACAGAGGAGATCTTCAAGGTCGGCCGTACAACGCCTCGTATGGTGACATCCCGATGGTGGAGTGGTATCTGTTGTTATATGAGAACTCCACCAAGGGTAGTTGGTCCTCCCAGCTACGACCAAAGTCGAGGACACATGCGCAGAGCATGTCCTCGAGAGTCTGAATGGTCCTCTCCGTCTGGCCATCTGTCTGAGGGTGAAAGGTGATGCTCAGACGTAGCTGCGTCCCGAATGCCTCCTTCAACCCCTTCCAAAGCCGAGAAGTAATGTGAGCATATCGATCGGAGATGATAGATGATGGAACACCATGAAGCCGTACAATCTCCTGAACATAGAGGCTTCCCAATCTCTCCACTGAGCCCTACTCTCTGATGGGTAAGAAGTGAGCCGATTTGGTGAGTCGGTCGACAATCACCCAAATGGAGTCGTGACCTCTAGAAGTGCATGGAAGTCTAATCACGAAGTCCATAGATATCCCATCCCACTTCCACTTAGGGACCTCTAAGGGATGCACCAATCCTGCTGGTACCTGGTGCTCTGCCTTCACCTGCTGGTAGGTGAGGCATCGAGAAACGAACTCTGCCATAGCCTTCTTCATACCCGGCCACCAGTGCTATCGTCTGAGGTCTTGGTACATCTTCGCCACTTCTGGATGTACCGCTAAAGGGGAAGTGTGAAACTCTCTCAGCACCTCCTCCCGTAAAGCAACTGGTACCAAGGTACGTCCTCTGAAAAGGACGTCGTGCTCTCCTCCTAAAGAGAAACCATCAGGTGCCTATCCTGAGGATATTGGCGCATTCCGCATCTCACAGTCGGCATCCCCACGTTGTGCCTCCCGGACCCGCTGCAGCAGTGGATGAGTGACTGTGAGTGACTGAAGAAAGGCTGCTCCATCACTATCCATGAAGGATATTTGCAAAGTGGCTAGCTGCTCTGTTTCCTCCCCAAGTATTTGAATTCCCATCCTCCTATTGAGAACATCGGATACTACCTTCCCTTTTCCAGGAGTATATACTATCTCAAAGTAATAGTCCTAGAAGAACTCGAGCCATCGCCGCTGTCTCAGGTTCAGGTCCTTCTGCGAGAAGATATACCCGAGACTCTGATGGTCAGAATATACTGTAAAGCACTCACCCATCAGATAGTGTCACCACATCTTCAGAGCGAGGACCACTACTGCTAACTCCAGGTCAGGGGTAGCGTAGTTCTGCTCATGCCGCCTCAACTGACGTGATCCAAAGGCGATCACTTCCCACTCCTGCATCAGGACACATCTGAGTCTGGTCCCTGATGCATCATAGTAAAATACGTACCCAACTCCCTACTCCAGTAGCCTCAATATAGGCACGCTGTTCAATCTCTGTCTCAGCTCCTGGAAGCTCTGCTGACACTTGTCTGACCACACAAAGGGTTTCCCATTCTTCTTCAAAGCTGAGAGTGGTTCCACAACTCTGGAGAAGTGTGGCACAAATCTCTGGTAGTACCCAGCTAGACCCAAGAAACTTCGCATCTCTGTCACGCTCATTGGTGGCTCCCAAGCAAGCACTGCCTCGATCTTCGAAGGATCCACCGCAACTCCCTCCTTAGAGATGACGTGTCCCAAGAAGTGGATCTCACGTAACCAGAACTGAAACTTCGAGAGATTTCCATAAATCCGGTGCTCTCGGAGTATGTCCAGTACAACCTGAAAGTGGTAAACGTGCTCCTCCTCAGATGTCGAGTAAATAAAAATGTCGTCGATGAAGACGATGACAAATCGATCGAGGTATGGCTGAAAGATCCTGTTTATGAAGGCCATGAACACTGCTGGAGCAATGGTTATGCCGAATTTCATAACCAAGAACTCATAGTGGTCATACCGACACCTGATGGCCGTCTTCTGCATGTCCTTATCCCGAACTTTGAGCTGGTGATAGCCTGACCTAAGGTCTATCTTCGAAAACCACCGTGTTCCCTTGAGTTGATCGAAGAGTTCGTCAATCCTCGGTAGCGGATACTTGTTCCTCATGGTCACCTGGTTCAGGTGACGATAGTCGACACACAGTCACAAGCTTTCGTCCGCCTTCTTGGAGAGCAATATCGGGGAAGATGAGGGTGAAACACTGGGTTGGATGAATCCCTTATCCTGTAAGTCCTCCAACTGTACCCTTAGTTCATGAAGCTCGGTGGGAGCCATCCGATATGCTGGGGTAGATATCGGGGTTGTCCCGGGGTATAGATCAATATAAAATTCAACCTCTCTGCGAGAAGGTAGTCCTGGAACTTCGTTGGGGAAAACATTCGCATACTGATCCACCACTGCAAGAAAACCAGGACTCTGCACGTCAACTGCTCCGAGGATTAGGCTAGCCAACTGATGAGTGATGGGTTGTCCTCTCCTCTGCGAGAGTCCATCCTATGCTGCGAAGGCTCCCTTATCGCCGGTGAAGGTGAACCTACTTCCGTCGGTGTGTACACACCGCACCTTGCGCCTAATACAGTAAATCTGAGCATGGACTGTAGATAACCAATCCATGCCCAAGATGATGTCGTAAGGCCTCGACGCCGCTACAATAATATCCCAGCTGAAGCTCTCGTCTCCTAGAGTAAGCTCACACTACCGGCACCAGTGCGTAATCTTCGAGTCTACTCTCGTAGGAGTCTCTAGCCGTAAGGATCGATCCAACTGCTCTGTCGGAGTCTTCGAGCTCCGAACAAGGGCAGCGGATATGAAAGAATGACTCACTCTTGTGTCTATAAGAACTGCAGCAAGGGTGGAGTAGACACAGATCATACCTCGAATCATCTCGGTCAGGCCATGGTCGTAGGCCTCTGCTGCCTGAAGCTGTGCTTGCCTCTGCCCGTCAGCTCCCTGTGGTCGGGGTGGACCTCCTGGTGGTGGTGGTGGTAGAGCCTCAAAGCATCGCCCACCACCTGCTGCTCGACCAGCTCCTCTTCCTCGTCCGCCTGCTCCCTGCGGACTACCACGGTCGACCCTCTGCCTCTGCCTAGGTGGTCCCTCAACCATCTGTTGCTCCTCTGCTCGGCGGGTCAGGCAGTCACGATCCATGTGGCCCTACCCGCCGCATGCGTAGCACTGTCTGCCTCTCAAAAGACTAGATCTGCACTGAGTGCCCCGCACCTCTAAGTCAGTGTCCTGAGGTCATCTTCTTGAGGTTTTGGTCTTCCTGGACCCATGTGTCATCCGTCGAGTGCCTGCTGTAGAAGACTCTGCTACGTGCCGCCCTACGGTAGGTCTCGCTGCTGATGTAGGCTCACCAAGGAAGCTCTCGATGATAATGGCTCTCTCCAGTACCCCTTCCTGTGTCGGAATGCTCAGGGATATCAGCGATGCCCTGATCTCATGCCTCAGTCCCTGCTCGAAGGTCTGGGCCCGGAAGAATGGGTCTCGTACCATGTCCGTCGAATAGTGCGAGAGGTCTGTAAATCTTACTGAGTATTGGGCGACCATCAAGCTGCCCTGCCGCAGCTGTAGAAGCTCTTGGATGCACACCACACGGAGGGTGACCGGGACGAACTCCGAGCGGAAGAGGCTCTCAAAGTCTGTCCAGAGGAGAGATGCCGCGTCGTGAACCTGGAGCATCAAGCTCCCCCATCTGCCTGCTGCTGCATGCATGAGACTCGCTGCAAGGATCACCATGTGTTCTGTTGGTGTCCCTACCAAACAGAAAACTCATACAACAGCCTCCAGCCAATCCTCGGCTACCTGGGGGTCTGTCTCCCTGCAAAACCTGGGCGGTCGCTAACACTGGAACTCGTGCACTGCACTAAGGCTTTGTACACTCTCAGCGGCTGGGGCTGGTGGCATCGGTGGCTCAGCAGGTAGTGGTATCGTCGGTGCCTCCGCGGTAATAGGGCCCTACACCGAGGCCTCATCGCTCGGTGGGCTGTAGTCATGCACGAAACTCAGAACCCTAGTTGGCTGCCATCGTGGGGCCATCCTGAAAAGAAATAGATGCTCCATGGTTAAACAGTATACCTTGTGAGCTGACACATATTAATCACAAAGAAAACTTGAAACACACATGCAATCAATGTTTTCATGCATTGAGTTGAAAATCATAAGTCAGGGTCTTGGTGTATGGATACGTCGGCCGCCGCACCAACACTGGACTCCATGGACTGATAACCACACTCAATAATCTTATCACTGTTGATTCACATAGAAAAAGATGAGAGTCCTGAGTTCTACGGTAGAACTGAACTCCTCTGATACCAATTTGTCACGACCCGTCCTCGGGGCCCGTGCCATGACTACCCCAAGCATGCCATCCATAGGCCAGGGGTTGGAGACTACCACCAAGGCGTAATTCCTGATAAAAAGAGAAGGCATTGCCTTTTTAAAGTAAACAAACACCTCAGAGTAAGCAAGCAGAAGTAAACACTAAGTAAAACTGGGTACAAAAGTAAGTGCGGAAATGTAAGTGGGCCAGCATACAAACCCAAACTGAAAGTAAAGTACAACTGAAAAAGGGAGTACAGCAACTAAAAAGTAAAGTCGCAATGTCGATCCGTCCACTGGAAGTCCCACCTTAAAGGTGGGTACAGATAGCCTCCACATCTCCTCAAGTCCAGTCGTTCGCTCTGAGTACGTCCCACCCAGTGGTCCACCTCCAGGTACCGACCTGCTTCGCAAGCCTCAACCACGATCAGCACTGTCCGTCGTCTGCAACCAACACAACGTAGGGAGAGCATAGCCCATGCAGGGGTGAGTATACTCTACTCAGTAGGGACCCCGAGACCCCTGATGGTCTCCCAGAATCCACAAAGGATAATCCACAAGGAATGATACAATCACGAAGTAACATCCGGCACTACTTAGGTATATTCCCATACATATACCTAAGTCATCAATTATCGTTCAGCTCCAACATCTGATCCCAAGTCCGATCACATCCACACAGGATAGCACAACATAATCCACATAGGAAAGCAAGTCAATCATATCGAAGATAAAGATTGAAAGTCAAGATTCATCTCACACGGGTATATTTCTTCGTAAGATGATAGAGATGATCAGACGTAGCCACTGATTCATCTACGCCATCGGAACCGCACATGATCGATAGGTACTAACCCCTGTAATGAACCACAAAGGATCGATAGGTAACTAACCCCTGCAATGACCCACACATAATCGGACCCACACAGGATCTGTAGGCGCTGGCCCACACAAGACCGCTGAGCGCTGACCCACACAGGATCTGACCCACACAGGATCGGTAGCACTGATCCATGTGGGATTGTTGAGTGTTGTAGTCATCGTCGTCGAATCCATGGAGGATTTCTATATATTCGTCATCGTGGGTCAAGCCTGAAAATCCTTGTCGGAGTTTTCACTCCTAGGTAAATTTGTGCGAGAGCCGCCTTTACCTGCTCTTATCCAGACAGAGATATATTTGTTTGATAAACCACTTACTCAATACTCACAAAAATACCAAGAAGTTTTCCTATATTTAAACTTTTATATAGAGTTCATCCTAAAGTTTTAATATCCTAATTTCCATAAATAACTAAACTATCCTTTGATACCAACTATGTAATCCTGCATTTTTATTATATAACTTCTCATTGCATTTTACAAATAAAGGATCTTTAAAGTCTAGTGTCTTGAAAATCAGGAACAATAAAACATGAAAACCTAAAACATGATTTTAAATCCTCATAAAAATATTCTTGAAAAGTTCATCCTATGTAAAATTACTTAATCTCATAACCTAGAGACATACATCAAAGGAAAGGGTGAGTTTAAGGCCCAGTAAGGGTAAACAAGGGAATCAGTTTACTTGATATCAATAAGAACTTGATAAAAAAACATAAAGAAATGAACAATAGAAAAAGAGTCATATAATAATAAAAAAACATGTATCATAACTTGAATATGTGGCTACAAAATTTAATTTATATATTCTGGAACAAATCACCAAGGTTCATCCCCAAGGGTTCATAAAAAAATTACCAAGTTTGTTCACCAAGGTATCATGAAACTTGTCATCTCTAGAGATTAAATTCTTTACCCAAAGCATTGGAGAACTATCAAGGTGCACCATTAATATGTATTTATTTTTATTTGATCCACATATATCATTATCAACCATTTCATAAATAACCCATAGAGAATAAAAAAATGGGTTTCATTTCAAAATCGCGACTTTTTAAAATTTCTTTAAAACTTGATCATTATGTCATTTATAACACATGGAAAGGGAGTGAGGGTTATATGTATGTCAATTAAAGAATAAAATATATCATTTTTTTATGAACACCAATAGAAACATAATAGGTATGGTTATTCACATAAACAAAACAAGATAATTTATTAAGAGAAAGAGAGAGAAAGTTTGAGATGAAATTTCTGCAGTATAACGGCTATATAACATGGTTTTAGAAAACAATAAAAAGAGAGGGGAAAAGAATCACCCATAAATAAATGAAACATTTTATAGTATATTTACTTAATAAAAATAAATAAGATCGTGGTGTGTAATGATATACCCCATGAAAAGGAAACTTGAAAGAAAAGTGAAAATGTGATTTCTTTTACGAAAATTCAACAGCCTAACGACGTCACTTAAAAAGTCATAAAATAAACTAATGAGATAATAAAGGGTGTATAATCATTTGGAAACGAAATTTACCATAATAATAATATATAATAACAAACCCCCACATAAGAATATGGAAATTAGAAGACATAACTTAAATGAAATCATGAATAAAAGAGGAGGGTGGAAGGTTCTCTTACCTTGAAGAGTGACTTCGAAAGCACGATGGTTGCGACCTTGGGGGATTGAGGGAACCTTTTTAGGAATACTTGGGAGGTAAAAAGACCTGATATTCGTTGATTAGGATTTTGGAATGAATTAAATGAGGTAATGGCTTGGTATTTATAGCAAAAGTAAGGGAATATTTTATTAATTTCCAAGGGACACCTCATATGCGGTATTTGCAAAACCATGGGCTTTCCCATGGTATTTTCCCATGTTATTGGCCACTTGGGACACCTCATAGAATATATTACTATTAAAAAGTTGACTAGAATGATTACATCATTAATGATGTCATTAAATGCCTGAAACTCAAAACTGTATTTTCACTATTCACCGAAAAACAAAACATTTTATAAAAATATCATAAATTCACCCTAACCTAATATTGATGCTCTGAATTAAAAAATGAACTTCATTATATGAAAATATTTTTCTAAATATTTTTAATTTAATTTCTAAATAAAATCATTATTTATTCCAAATAAGCAACTTTAAATCTATAACTCATTTTGTAACACCTTGAAAAAGTAATCAAGGTCCCATAAAATTATCCTACCACCATAATAAAATAAAGTAACCATTTATGATTAGATTTTATGAAAATAAATTTTCATTTTAAATTATTAAATTAATTATAAATTTCTAAATAAAATATTTATGACATACAAAAATACCAAAACTTATACTATGATCGATTTTTTTACTGTTAAGATGTCTAAATTGTATTTATAAATTCATGGGTGAAGTTTATATTTTTTTGGCTGATTTACTATTCACTAATATTCATAAGGTTATGTTAGTATTCATACTTTACTATTAACTAAAAAATAATTTGATCTTATTATACTCTAAATTTCATACTGGTCACAACTGTAGAAGACCATTTTTTGAAAATCATTTTACTTTATTAATTATTTAATGTTTACATAAAAATTTTAAAATTCCCTTTTTTTCAAAATTCATTAGTAATATGGAACTATAAATTCATCCTATATTTATCAGGATATTTTAAATTTACCAACTTTTCCATAACAAGAAATAAAATTTTATTTATACAAAAGGTTTACACAAGTAACTAAGGTTACATTACATATCCCCTTATAACACCTACATAAGACCTAAGTGTAAGGTGTGCTATGGTGATATAATCTTGGGGCGACTCAGACAACATTTCTTGAGTGGTGATTTCTACCAGCTTGAACTTCTCTCGTAGGCGATTCTATTCAAGCTTCACATGTTGGAGTTCGACTTGGGCTTGGTCCAGAGCAAAGCCTAGTGATGCAACCTCCTTCCCAAGCTCTGACAGATGGGCTTCGTATGGCCCAAGTCAACTATATGAGTCCATCGACTCTTATTTATGTATTAATTAACCAAGATCTCTTGTATTTATATACAATAGTTGTAACGTTAGGAGTTTAGTTTTCAACGGTCATATTGACCAATGGTCATATTGACCAACGGTCATATTGACCAACGGTCATATTGACCAACAGTCATATAACAGTTGAAACCCAACGATCTCATTTAATTATACTTAATTCATTATTTAAAGGATATACTTTGTTTGAGTATAAAATAACACACAAATTTAGGAAATAAATATTATTAAAAAGGTTGGGTCGTTCCACTAACCAGATAGAGCTTTATAGGGTGCCATTGGAATTCTCGATTGGAAGCTAATGTTGTAAAAGAACTCAACTAAATGAATATGTTGATCCCCTACACCTTTAAATACCGTTGATAAAGGTCTCAACATATCCTCGAGTGTTTGAATAGTCCTTTCAAATTGGCCATCAGTTTGGGGGTGATAGGTCATACTAAAATTCAATTTAGTAATCAGAGCATGTTGAAGACTTCTCCAAAAAATTTATGTGAACCTTGGATCACGATTAGATACAATAGAAAGTGGAACTCCATGTAGCCTTACCACTTTTGTCACGTAAATCCTGGCAAGTTTATCAAGAGGTAAATCTTCCCAAACCGTGATAAGATGGGCAGTCTTGGTGAGATAGTCCACAATAACCCATATCTCATTATTTCCATTGGATGTTCTTGGGAGACTAGTGACGAAGTCCATAGTGATATTGTCCCACTTCCATGTTGGTATCGTTAGTCATTGCAATACCCATTTAGGAAGTTTTCACTCTGACTTCACCTACTGACATACCGGCACCTTGAAGTGTAGTCAACAATCTCCCTTTTTGTATTATCCCACCAATAATAATCATGAAGGTCCCTATACATTTTCATAATTCCAAGATCTATAGAGAAAGTAGAGATATGATCTTCATCCATCATCTCCTTCTTTATTTCTGGAATAGATGGAAGACATAGTCTTGTAAGAAATTTTAGTACACCTTCTTGATCACTATTGAACTCAGGAAACTTCCCATCCTTCACAGCCTCAAACTTCTTCTATAATAAAGGATAATATTTTTGAGCATTCTTGATCTTCTCTAGTAATGATGGTTGAGAAATCATTTGGGTTAGGGTTGATGATGTACCTTCCCTTATAATTACCATGTCCAGCTTTACTAGGTCATTGATCAAAGGATCACCTTGAATCATCATCATGGAAAGAACAACTGGGTCTTTCCTGCTTAATGCATCAGCGACTTTGTTTTCTCTTCCGGGATGATATTGAATTGAACCATCATAGTCTTTGTGAAGTTACAACCATATCCTCTACCTCATGTTCAATTCCTTTTGTGTGAAAATGTACTTCAAACTTTGATGGTCTGTGTATATATCACATTTCTCCCCATAAATATAGTGCCTCCATATCTTCAAGAAAAAATGACTGAAACCATCTCTAGATCATGTGTAGGATAGTTCTCCTCATGATTCTTGAACTGTCGAGATACATAAGCAATGACCTTGTCATTTTTCATGATTACTCACCCAATACCTTTCAAAGATGCATCTCTCAAAATAATGAATCCTTCTCCAGTTGAGGGAAAAGTTAACACGGGTGAAGTAACCCATCTCTTCTTCAGATCTTGAAAACTTTTCTCACACTCCTTTTTCAAGATGAACTTGACCCCGTTTCAAGTTAACTTGGTTAATGGATTAGAAAGTCATGATTTTTTTTCACAAACCTCCTATAATATCCCGCCAATCCAAGGAAACTATGAATATCAGTTATTGTTGTAGGATAATGCCACTCCTCGACAACTTTTGTCTTTGCAGGGTCAACTGTGATTCCTTCATTGGTAACAATGTTCCCCAAGAAAGCAACTTGTTGTAACCAGAATTTATATTTTCTGAACTTCCCATAAAGCCTCTCCATCCGTAGAGTTTGAAAAATAACCCTTAAATGATCCTCATGCACCTCACAAATTTTGGAATATATCATAATATCATCAATAAAAACTACCACAAAATTACCAAGGTAGTACTTAAAGACTATATCATCAAATCCATAAAAATAGAAGGTGCATTAGTCAGTCCGAAGGGAATAACAACAAACTCAAAATGACCATATCTTGATCAAAATTCATTTTATAGAATATCTTCTTTATTCACCCTCAATTGATGATAACCAGATCGAAGATCAATCTTATAGAAGAATTGAGCCCCACAAAGTTATTCAAATAAGTCATCAATTCTTGGAAGAGGTTATTTGTTCTTCCCTATGATCCTGTCCATTTCTATATAATCGATGCATAGCCGCATTGATCTATCCTTCTTCTTCATAAAGAGAATATGTGCTCCCTAAGGAGACACACTTGGTCGGAAAAAACCCTTATCCAAAAGATCTTAGAGTCATTTATTTAACTCCTCCATCTCCACATTTTCCATCCTATATGGGGTCTTTGATATCGGATGGGATCCAGGTATGAGTTCAATGGAGAACTCTACCTCTCTTTCTGGGGGAGGTCTGGGTAACTCCTCAAAAAATATGTCAACATATTCTTAGATTATGGGGACATTTTCTATCCTCAAACTCTCATTTCCTTCTTCTTCTTCACCAATCAACTCCATAAAGAAGTATATAGGAGGTTCTTCTAGACAAATATCAGGTTGATATATCTCTCCATAAAAAATAACACTAGGTTTTCCATTCCAGACTACTGAGATTTACTTGCTTCTTCATTTGATCTTAGAATTATACTTTGAGAGCCAGTCTATACCTAGTATAATGTCGAATTCCAGCATGGTAATGACTACTCGATTTGCGATAAGATTGTGCTCACTAAAGTAAATTCTAGAGTTTCTAAACACTTATTATTCTTGGATAATCCCACAAGGAGTCTTGAATAATAATTTTACTTTTAGAAAATTGGGGGTTGATTCTAAATTCTTGGAAAACTTAGAGGAAATAAAGTAATGTGAAGAACAAGAATCAAACAAATTACTTTCTAACTTTGAGAGAAAAACAAGATTACCTGCCACCACATCATTTGGCACTTCAACTTCATTTGTAGTGATTGAAGAAGTATGACCTTGTTCCCTTGGTCGTTGTTGAGGCTGATGGTGATTCCCCTCTACTGCCCTCTAATTTGGATAGTGATTGGTAAGGTGCCCAATTTGTCCACACTTATAGCATTGGACACCGGGTAGGGCCTGAACCATCTTCCCCTTGTCGTTAGTGTTGGGAAGTTGTGTCTTCACCTCACTATGATAATTCCTCACAATGTTTTCACCTCTAAAACACTTGTAGCACATCCCACTATTGAGAAGGTAGTTCCTCGAATGCTTCTTCCCACATTAATTACATGTGGGATGTTATACTTTCTTGCCTCCTCAACCTTGATCGAAGCTCCTCCCTAAGCTTGTCTCCATCAATATTTTCTTTTCATTGGATTTATGAGACCATTACGTCTCACCAAACTCTAGTTCGACTTTCATCAAACTTCGCATGATATCCTCATAGCTATCATAATCTTGGTTGGCTAGATTCTTACACAGATGAGGTATCAGTCCACCAAAGAATATAACAACAATACCATTTGGATCCCTGACAAAGCTAGAGGTTTAACATGAAGTCCTTGTGAAATTTATCTCATAGCTTCCCACAAATTCATTCTCCTTCTACTTCAACATGAGAAACTCCTTCTCTATTCTTGTTCACATCGATCGAGGGAAATAATTGTTGAATAATATCCCTCTGAAATCTTCTGACTCCATAGCTTCAACTTACACTCTTAGCCCTGTGTTTTTAATCAGTTCTCACCACTGATCAACTTCTACCTATAAGTGATAAACAACCAAGGTAACCTTCTCTTGTTCAGAACAGAAGAGCCTAAAAAATATCTTCTTGATAGAGATGATACACTGTTCAGCTATCAATGGGTCGGTAGATCCACTGAAGGTTGGTGGTCATTGATTCATAAAGGATTCACCAAAAAGTTGGTACCTTTGTGGTGAGATCGGTCTCTCATCTTGATTCAAGTTATTTCCCATAACTTGAGTCAGTTGGTTCATCATTCGCATGAAATTTTCCATTCCGGCTTCCATAGGAGGGTCGTCAACACATGGTCTATTGTGGTCACCATTTGCACAGTTCCTCCTATTTCCCGCCATTTTCTAAAAGAATAAAATCTTAGTGAGAAGATTATTTCATTTATGAATCTTTTAACTATAAAGGATTTTATGTCTTAAAACTTCATGCTTTAAACAATTACATTTCTCTATAAATCCTTCATAATGATTCATAAAAATCTTCTGATTAACCAAACATATCCCTTGGGAGTGTCATAAGAAACAGTGCAGCAAGGCCTGTTATCATGTACCAGGATATTGCGGGTCATGCCCGAAACTCCTTGTCGGAGTTTTCACTCCTAGGTACATCTGTGCAAGAGCCACCTCTACCAGCTCGTATCCAGACCGGGATTTATTTGCTTGATAAATGACTTACTCAATAATCACCAAAATTACATGAAGTATTCCTATATTTAAACTTTTATATAGGTTTATTCCTTAAGTTTTCATAGCCAAATTTCCATAAATATATAAACTTTCCTTTGATACAAACTATGGAATCCCACCTTTTTAACATAACTTTTCATTACATTCAACAAACAGAGGATCTTTAAAGTCTAGTGTCTTGGAAACCAGGAACAATAAAACATGAAAACCTAAAACACTCTTTTAAATACCATTGAGATGCTTCTTGAAAATTTCATCCAATGTACAATTACTACATCTCAAAACCTGGAGACATAGATCAAAGGTAAGGGTGAGTTGAAGGCCCAGTAAGGGTAAACAAGGGAATCTATTCACTTGTGATATTAATAAGAACTTGATAAAAAACATAAAGACATGATCAATGGAAAAAAGAGGAATAGAATAATGAAAAAGACATTAATCATAACTTGAATATGTGGCTACAACATTTCAATTATACATTCATGAACATATCACCAAGGTTCATCCCCAAGGTTTCATAAAAATTTTACTATTGTTATTCACCAAGGTATTGTGAAACTTGTCATCTCTAGAGATTAAATTATTTACCCAATACATTGGAGCACTATTAAGGCGCACCCTTAATATTTATTTATTTTTATGTGATCCACATATATCCTAATCAATCATTTTATAAATGACCCAAAGAGAATAAAATAAATGGGTTTCATTTCAAAATTGTGATGTTTTAAAAGTTCTTAAAAATAAGATCATTATGTCATTTATAACTCATGTAAAGGGAGTGAGGGTTATATGTATGTAAATTATAGAATAAAATAGATCAATTTTATGTATTTATGAATACACATGAAAATGAAAATATATTTGGGTATTCACATAAATAATACAAGATAATTTCTTAAGAAATAAAGGGAGAATTTGTAATGAAAATTCTGCAGCATAGTGCCTATATAACATGGTTTTAGAAAAAAATGAAAAGAGAGGGGACAAAAGTCACCTACTCGTAAATAAATCATAATATAGTATGGGTATAGAATAAAAAGAAATAAGATCATGGTATGTATATTTGAAGGAAATACCATATGAAAACGAAACTCAAAGGAAAAGAGAATATGTGATTTCTTTTACGAAAATTTGGCAGTCTAACGGTGTCACTTAAAAATTTAGAAAATAAGTTGATTAGAGTGGAAAGGGTATTACATCAATTGAACATGAAATGTAAAGTAATAATGATATATAATAACATACCCTCACATAATAAAATGGAAACTAGAATACATTACATAAAGGAAATCATGACTTAAAAGAGGAGGGTGAAAGGTTCCCTTTCCTTGAAGAGTAACTTCAAAAGCTTGAAGGTTGGGACCTTGGGGGAATGAGGGCACCTTGGGAGGACATCTTCTGAGGTAAAAATACCAGATATTTGGTGAGGATGACTTTGGAATGAATGAAATCATGGAATGTCTTGGTATTTATAGAAAATGTGAGAGAATATTTTATTAATTTCCAAGGGACACCTCATCGGTGGTATTTGCAAAACCATGGGCTTGCCCATGGTATTGTCCACTTGGGAAACCTCATAGAATATCTTACTATTCACAAGTCAACCAGAATTATTACATCAATATTACATCATTAATGATGTCATTAAACTCCCGAAACTCAAAACTGTATTTTCACTATTCACTGAAAAACAAAACATTTTATAAAAATCTCATTAATTCACTCTAACCTAATATCGATGCTCTGAATTCAAAAATGAACTCCATTTTATGAAGAGAGTTTTCTAAATAATTTTAATTTAAATTTTAAATAAAATCAATATTTATTAAAAAAATAACTCTAAAACTATAACTTATTTTGTAACACCTTGAAAAAGTAATCAAGGTCCCATAAAATTTTCGTAAAACCATAAGAAAATAAATTTACCATTGAAAATTACATTTTATGAAAATAAATTTTCATTTTAAATTATTAAATTAATTTTAAAATTGTAAATAAAATATTTATGACTGAAAAAAATAACAAAACTTATACTATGATCATTTTTCACTTTTAATATGTCTAAATTGTATTCATACATTCATGGGTGAAGTTTCTTTTTTTTGGCTGATTTATGATTCATTACTATTCATTAATATTCATAAGGTTATGTTAATATTCATACTTTATTATTCACCAAAAAAAGTTGATCTTATTAGACTCTAAATTTTTTAATGATAACAATTGTAGAAGACCATTTTTTAAAAATCATTTCACATTATTAATTATTTAAAGTTTAAATGAATATTTTAAAATACCCCTTTTCCAAAATTCATCAATAATATTCATCCTATATTTATTCAGACTTTTTCAAAACACAAATGTTTCAATAATAATAAATAAAAATTTTATTTATACCAACAGATTACAAAACGTATCTAAGGCCTCGTTACATAGCTCCTTATAAAAACTACATAGGACCTAAGTGTAAGAAGTGCTATGGTGATAGAATATTGGGGCATCTCGGACAACATTTCTCAAGTGGTGATTTCTATCATCTTGAACTTCTCCCTTAGGTGATTCCGTTCAAGCTTTACATGTTGAAGCTCAACTTGGGCTTGGTTTAGAGAAAAACCCAGAGATGCTACCTCCTTGCCAAGCTCTGACAGATGGGCTTCGTATGGCCCGAGTCTATTGGATGAGGCCATCGAATCTTCTTTCTGTATTAATTAACCAAGATCACTTATATTTATAAATAATCATTGTAACTTTTAAGAGTTTATTTTTCAATGGTCATATTGACCAACAATCATATAATAGTCGAAACCCAACGATATCACTTCATTAATTAAAGGATTTGAAATAACACACAAATTTAGGAAACCAATATTATTCAAAAGTTTGGGTCGTTACACTTGGGGGATTCGTTAATAGACTTAATGAGAGACTAAGATAGGGTGGGACATTAATATGAGATTGGTAGTGAATGAAATGGAGTGGAGGGGTAGGAATTTATAGCAAAATGAGGATAATTGTTTATTAATTTCTAAATATAGACCTTGGAAATCTTGGTTGTGGGAAATGAAAAACTATTGGATTACCCATGGTTTTAGTTCATGATTTTTGGAAATTTAAGAAGGTTTTTTGACTTTTATTTATGAGAGAACTAAAATATAATTTTTAACATTACTTTGGGTATGGGAAAGTAATTTTTTAAAAAAAATTTAAAAAACATTAATTTCTGTTTTAAACATTGGAAGGTTATTTATAGGTTTAGAAAATCATTTAATTCATTAAAATGCGTTATATTAATAAAATAGCTTATATTTTTGTCTTTTATTCACTTATATTGATTATTAAATTGCTATTACATATTTATGAAGTCATAAAACATACTCAAAAATGAAAAACTATAATTTGTATTGATTGAAAACTCAAATATTTTAGAAAATTCTCAAAATTTCACCCTAAATTAATTTCAATGTGATGATTTAAAATATGGTTGGATTTCACTTTGATAAGGACCATCCATGATGAAGAATTATTTAGTGCATTCCTTGAGCGAGAGTAGAGAAAATGAGCAGGATTCTAGAAATTTATCACTTTATGTGAATATAAAATCTATATTATTTAAGAGAAAGATGAGAATGAGGTATGAAAATCAATTTCCCTTCCTGATTGAGATTTAATCAATTATAATTATTAAGGGGAGAGTTTTTTAATTTGGAAGATAACTTGAATGGGGAAAATTCTTGTGCAAGAATGTTTCGGATGTGTTTGATGAGATTAGTGTGAGTCATTAATTTCCTGAAAATCTAATTTTAAATCCCCTGGAAAGAGAAAATTGAGTTGGTATCACATGTTAGATAGTTTTACAGACAATGTTGATCTTTAGGCTAATCTCTCTTGTTTTCTATAGAGTAGATCTTGCACGTTGAGGAGGAAGAAGAAGAAAATGATGAGGGGAAGTAGGAGCGAAGTCCTATCCTGTGATATCTCTCTATCATGGAAGAAGAGTAAGAAGAAAAGAGTAGAGCAAGGATGAAACTGGTGCTACCCTATCCATGATATGAGTGTCGATGATCTTGAATAGGAATGAGGAAGAAGACAATAGGAAAATACTTGGTGTCCATACATGTTATTCATTCAATATCATAAAAAAAATTCACAATCGAAGACCTCTACCTGAGGAAGAATAATTCATCTTGTTGTCTCTTGCTTATTTATTACATTACATGTGGTGTTGTGGGTTTGGAATTCATAATGAGTTATATATATCTTAACTCAAACAAATGTTTTAATATCAAAATGGGATAATTAAAAGAGTATAATTCAATAAAAAGTTCACACTGATTCACCCCCACCCCCCTCAGAGTGACTAAATGATCTAATGGGCACTTGAATGTTTATATTTTTCTATGCATAAAGCCTAATGGATAACTACAAGGTCCTCTCAAAGGATACATGCAATTACTCATTCTTTATTCATGTTATTTATTAGTATTTTTATGGTATGAATTTTCAAAGAAAAAAAGAAAGGGAGATGGTATGGGGGCTGGTTTGTGATTGATTCATGAAAAATTAAAAAATAAATTAAGTATAATTAAATGAAAATGTCAGCATGAAAGGTGTTAATCCTTAGAAAAAATTTAACGACTCCCTTAATTTTTAACATTTATTTATTTTATCTTTATTCAAAGATTGAATTAAAAAACTAATCATTTGATCATCTTCAACTATTTTAATGTTTGAGGGATTAGTATGCTCAAAGTACCCTAAAAGCACACCAATCGCTTACTCTTCCATGGTGAATGAGTAAGAAAACTCCTAAACCAAGAGCATGAAACTAATCAATTATTTGACTCCATAATATGTCATTAATCTCCCATCTCACTCAACTCTGTTGTATGTTGAGAGAGCCAAGAGAAGGAAGTAAAAATGATTTAAACAGTGAAAGTAGAAAATTTTTGAGTAAAATAAGAAGCGAATAGAAACAATTACTAATTCAATTCTCCAATCTACTCACTTCCTTACTCAAAAATAAAACAAGAAAATGAAAAATATTGATAAAATAAAACATGAGAAGCACATACCTGTTGGAGTTGGTGGTGAAGAACCAACTAATTTTTAATTTATGATAAATTTTTATTCATTGATTTGAATATTAATAAATACCTTATCATATCTTGATTATTATTCTGCATGACAATACATGTGATAATGTCCTAAGGATAGTTGTTTCACTAAAGGGTCATAACAGATCCCTGCTATGATGAGAATCTTGAAGTGTCATAACACTATTCTTGAATATATGTTCTATGACCAGGTTATGTTATTTGAGGGACACAAATAACACAGGTTATTAGGGGTGAGGACTCATAAAACATTGAGGCACCTTCTCATGGTGTGCTCCCTTGGTAATATCTTGGATGATATCATGATAATGAGACCCGCCCGTAGGAAATCCACATTTCCTAGAGTCATTGGATGTTCCTATTTGTAGACCTGTGTATTGGTCCTTAGTTTTTATGATTATTATTAATGGATATTACAACTTTTTCACTTAGATGTATTGATGAAAACTGTGATGACACACTATTCGTAGCAAGGTAGGATATGTTGGTTGTGTCACGAGTAATATTATATTAATAGATAATGTGAGAAAGGATTTGTCATTTATATTCCATGACGGAAGTTGATATCTCAAGCCCTTTTATGGAATTGATATAGCCTAAATAAATCCATGTCCATGGTGAGGAATGGGAGAGTTCAATTCTGGGAGGTCAAGAAAGAATAATTGATCGCATGGGTTGATGGAACTAGCATGAAACCCACTTGGTTCAAGATATCGAGACAAAGGGATTACATTACACGGTAAGCGTTCATAGGAGGTAAAATCATTACGTTGTTAACTTCTTCTTCTATTGGGGTATTGGGGTGTTTCTAGATGCTAACCTTGGACTTTCGGTAGGCTCCTCCTAATGTTACTGAGAAAGAGGCCTAGAGGTTCACACACTAAGTGTGTCCAACTATCCCAGTTAAATATTCATTTAACAAGCTGAATAAAGATTATTCCTGATTGTGGTTTAATAATTATTTAAGAATTCCTGATCACATTTATTTTGACACTAGTTATTTGAGAGAATATATTGTGGGTGAAATAATATATTTATTAGAAAGTAGTGTAGTGATATTTATTTAAGAAATAAATAGTCATTATTCAAGGTCTAATAAATGTGGCGGAGGAAATAAAGAAAAAGAAAAAAAAGTACACGCTGTGTATATTAATATACATTCCATGTAGTTTTTATGGGGATTTGTGAGAAATAATAATATTTATTTAATTAAATAATATTATGTTTAATTCGTTGGGCACATGTCAAGCGATAATAATAATAGTAAAAAAAAATATTAGACATGGGGTATTACTAAGAATTAAATGAAATGAATAAATGTATTTGAGTAATTAATTCATTTTATTATTCTAAATAATATAAATCCCAATTACACTTTTCTTATTTAGATCTATCCATTCTGTATGGTTGTGCACAATGGATCTAAAGAAACCTCTCAAGACAAGAGAGAATTCCTTTCCTCCTAGAACACTCTCAAGTTAGAAGAGAGATCCTCCTCCACCAGATCAAGGACAGTGATTTGGAAGTGGGTTTCAAGGCGATTGAAGGAGAACATCACAAGAAAAGGATCTTATGTGCTATCACATAGAGATCCATTCTATGACGTCTAGAGATACATGGATCATGTGTGCATCACCGATAGAGGAATCCTACTCTTGTCTTCTATGATGCAACGACGGATCACATTGGATCGTGAAAAAAACATCAACGGAAAGAGAATTCCATCAAGGTAATTCTTGTCTTTTAATTAAATTAATTATAACCAACATATGATGATCCTCAACATGGTTATGTGACTTCCCTATCTCCTTTTCTTTCTTAGTTATATTATAAAGATTCGGCATTTTATCATCATGATGAATATTAGATTATCGTTGTTAATAGTAAAATTAAAGTTGTGTGCACTCATCCACATGCTTCTGTTATGCCCAGAACCTACAATACCTGCACCCTTTGGATCAACCGTGAGGTTAGATCTATATATCCATGGAGAGAGAGAGTATGGGGGGAGAAGCACTAGAACAATAGAAACTCAGAGAGAAAACTAAGGAAAAATTGGTAAAATAATGAAATATAAAATGAAACAACAGTCCCAAGGTTCAGGTTTCCTATCTATAGTTCCTTCATTCCCTATTTATAAGCAGACCCATCAGCTCAATTCCCTCTCGAAACCAGGGAATAAATTTACAAGAAAATTTGTGTATGTACCATCTTACATGAATGAATCCACCTCTACTTGATCATCCCTCACTACAACATTTTCCTCCATGTGGAGGTTCGAATTCAACCCCTAAAGAAAATCCTCCATATTGTGTGTACTTCCCTTGGTCAAGCTCCGCCTAACATATTGTACAATCTATGGTTGAGACTTAGAGAATAAAAAATTGATATCCTTACATCCCTACCTCATAGATCAGTGGAAATCAGTGCAAGGGTTTTCTTGAACTTACTGCATTCCTGATAGATTTGTAGAGCTTAGCTTCACAATTAGGCTGGATCACAGGTATTTCATTATACCTGGGATTAGGCCAACTATTGCGATTTTCTCTGGATATGGAAGAGATCTGAGAAATTGTGGTCTTCATGTCTAGACTCAGGTGAATCTGGCTATGTATCGGGTCTTCTGCTCGAGCTACGGTCACTGCTTTGGGTAAAGGGGTTATTGTGAACACCTGGTGGGCAGCTAATCTGGTGACAGATAGCTGAAGGAACAAAATACAATGGATTTCTTGGAATTCACTTTGTACCCATAAAATATGTGGCGAAATGGGATTTTGGGACCTCCATCTCTTTAATGACGCCCATTTTTCCAAACAGGGGTGGTGCCTCATGTTTTATCCATCTTCTCTCTATGTGCAGATTCTTCATGAAACATATTTCTTCCACTCGGATTTATAGAAATCCTCTCTTGGACCTCGCCCTAGATTTCTATATAGAAGTATTTGGGGATCACAAAACTTACTTAATAAAGGGTTGGGTTGGAGGATTGGGGATGGTCTGAAAGTTAAAATTTGGACTGATCCCTGGTTAATTGATAAAGATTGTATGCGGGCTATTTCCCCAGCCTTCCCTGGATATGAGAATGCCATTGTTCGCTGCTTATTTGATGATCATGGGACTGGGTGGTGTATGGATAAAATCAATTCCTGATTCAATGAAAGGGATAAAATGATTATTCTTAGCATCCCCTACATGATGGATGCAGGGAAAGACTATTTCTTTTAGAGCAACGACATTTCTGGATCCTATACGGTGAAGTCAGGATATAGGATCTCTCTTGATGCTCAGGTTGAGGAAAGGGAGGTGCTTTGGAAAACTCTGTGGAAATATAATGTCCCCCTGAAAATATGCTATTTCTGGTGGTAGGTTTGTACTGGTATCCTTCCCACCATGGAATTACTCACCTTCCTCCATGTTACGAGTGATAAGCATTGTCCCCTTTTCTCGGGTGTTCTATAAATCCTCTACATGCAATCATCCAGTGCCCAGGGGAGGAGGAGATCTAGATTTCTTAGGGCTCTGTTACGGATCTTAGGCTGGATATGACACTAGAACTTCCAATGTTTTTGATGTCGTGGTCTTCTTATTTCACTACTGATAAAGTTTCATCATTGTGTATCGTGGATTGGATCATCTGGGATCAACGAAATGAGTTCATCTTTAATCACACAGCAAAGCCGTCCGAGTTCTGAATTGAACGGGCTACCTCCTGGATTAAGGGGTAGAATCGAGACTCTGATCAGAATGGTCTCATTGGAACTCACACAATTGTTTCATGATGGTGCCCTCCCCTAGAAGGGATCTTTAAGATTAATGTTGATGCGTCTCTCTCCAAGGATAGATTTTTTGGAATTGGAATTTTGTCTCGGGACCATCATGGACAAATTATTGCTACCAAACATGAATCGCACCACGCTCTCTGGGAGCCTGTTGTTGCTGAAACCTTCATTGTCCTTGTCAGGCTGACTTTTGCAAAAGATTTTGGATGTAAATCTATCCACATTAAAGTGGATTGTCTCACCATCATCAATGATATCAGGATTAATGATGGCCTTCAATATTTTGGATCCCTCATTAGAAAAATCCAGTCTCTTTGTAAAAGCTTCATAGAATGCTCCTTCTTTTTCATCAAAAGGTAAGGAAATGAAGCAGCCCATCATCTATATTCTTTTGGCCTTTTAGGCACGAATCATCTCTGGATTGATCATTTTCCATCATGGTTGTATGATTTTGTTTCTATTGATCTCTAAGATTAATATATCATCTTCCTTTTTCATAAAAAGCTCGGTAATGCTTGATGAAATCTACTTCAGGTGGGATCTAGTATTAGGGTAGCTACAACGTGCTATGTAAGGGTGTAATTTAGGCCCGACTTAGACCGGGTGGGGCCAGGCCGGAATGAGCCTCCAGAAAACCAAGGCACGAATCACTATTTGTGTCGGGTTGGATCGGGCTGCATCGGGATTTTCGGGTCGGGTCATGAGCCGGCCCTTGAGAGATAGCTTTTATGATATTTTATTATTTTTAAAATAAAATATATAAAAAATTAAAAATGTTTTTATGTTATTTTAACACTTTTTAATTTTTTTTCTAAACATTAGTTTTTAAAAAATTATTTTAAAACGTTTTTTAATGATTTTTTAAAACGAATTTTTTTCATGTTTTTTAAAACATTTTATTTAAAACACTTTTTAACCTAATTTTTTAACATCTTTTTTAATGTTTTTTAAAATTTCATTTAAAATATTTTTTAAAACATTTTAAACATATTTTAGTTTTTTTAAACGTTTAACATTTGTTTTAAAAACTTTTATTTTATTTTTTATCAAAATATTCATTTTACAACTGAAACATTTTTAATTTAACTTCCAATGATATGATATATTTTAAATTTGTCACTTCATGCATTTCACAAAACTCCTCAACCCCAACATCACATGACTATTATAATTGTAACATTTTCGTTAATTTAATAAAAATCTAAAATATAGACATGTTCATAAAATAATTGAAGTATGAATAATTTATTTGAAAACGTTCGATTAAAAAAATGAATTTATAGAGATTTTCATGTTTAAATAAATATCATTCATCATCGTAAAAAAATATTCGTAATAATATGTGTAAGTTACAAAAAAAAATTAATGAGAGGTTGGGGGATGTGTTTATTTTTTTCTAAATAGATTTATATATGTGAATATATATATATATATGTACAAATTGAAAAAAAAAATCTAACGAGGGGTTCAGGGTGCACAATAGTAAGTGGGTGTGTTAATTTATTTTTTCTAAATAAATTTATGTTTTTTAAATATTTTTTTAAATCATTTTTTTTTCTAAACATTAATTTTTAAAAGTTTATATTGAACTTTTATTTTAATTTTTTTAACTTTTTTTAAAACGTTTTTTTTATGTTTTAATTTTTTAAAATAGATTTATATATGTTAATATATATATATATATATAATGTGCAAGTTATAAAAAAATTAACGAGTGGTTGAGGGTTTGCAACACTGGGTGGGTGTGCTAATTTTTTTTTCTAAATAGGTTGATGCTTTTGTAAATTTTTTTTAAATCAATTTTTTCTAAACATTAAATTTTAAAATGTTATTTTAAAATTTTATTTTAATTTTATTTTAAAAATTTTTTAGACAATTTTTTTGAAAACAATTCTAATATTTTAATTTTTTTAAAAGATATTTATTTTTGTTAATATATATATATAATAAGTTAAAGTTATAAAAATATAAAATATAGACCAATTCAGAAAATAATTAAATTATAAATAATTTATTTTAAAACGTTCAATTAAAAAAAATGAATATGCACCAATTTTCATATTTAAATAAATATCATTCATCATAATAAAAAATATTCATAATAATATGTGCAAGTTGTAAAAATAAAATTAAGGAGTGGTTGGAGAGTGTGTGAATTTTTTTCTAAATAGATTTATATTTGTCTGTGTGTGTGTGTGTGTAATATGTGAAAGGTGTAAAAAAATTAACACGGGGTGGGTAGTGCACAACAGTAGTGCATGTGCTATTTATTTTCCTAAAATAGATTTATGTTTTGGTAAATGTTTTTTAAAATCATTTTTTTTACATTAGTTTTTAAAAGTTTATATTAAACATTTATTTCAAAATGATTTTAAACATTTTTTTAATGTTTTAATTTTTTTAAAATAGATTTATATATGTTAATATATATATATATATAATATGTGAAAATTATAAAAAAAATTAATAAGGGATTATGGGTGCGCACAAGTGGGCGAGTGTGTTAATTTTTTTCTAAATAGATTGATGTTTTTGTAAATGTTTTTTTAAATCCTTTATTTCAAGAAATTAATTTTTAAATGTCTATTTTAAAATGTTTTTTAACCTTTTTTAAACATTTTTTTAATGTTTTAATTTTTTAAAATAGATATATATATATGTTCATATATATATATAATATGTGCAAGTAACAAAAAAACGAGGGGTTGGGGGTGCACAACAGTGTGTGGGTGTGTTAATTTTTTTTCTAAATAGATTTATACATTTAAATATATATATAATGTGTGCAAGTTGTAAAACAATTAATGAGAGGTATGCAGAAGTAAGTGAGTTAATTTTTTTTCTAAATTTATTTATATATGTATATATAATATATATAATATATGCAAGTTCCAACATACATAAAAAATAATAATGTGGGTGGGGGTGTGTGCAAACATCAGTGGTTGAGTGTGTTTCTTTAGTTAATACATAATGAGTTATTATATATATATTATGTTATATCATTTATTTTAAAAGGTTTTATTTAAAAAAAAGAAATATATGTATATATATATATATAATATGTGTATGTTGTAAAAAAACTAAATGAGGGGTGCACAACAGTGAGTGTATGTGTTAATGTTTCTTCAATAGATTTATACATGTGAATATATATATAATATGTGCAATTTGTAAAATAAAATTATTGAGGAGTGCATAAAAGTGTTCGAGTTAATTTTTTTTCTAAATAGATTTATATATGTATATATATAATATATGAAAGTTTCAACATAATTAAAAAAATAAGGTGGTAGGAAGGCGTGCGCGAACATTAGTGGGTGAGTGTTTTTTTATCAATATATAATGAGTTAGTATATATATATATATATATATATTATCTTAAATTATTGATATATAATTATAATTATATATATAGTCTAGTAAATTTAAACTAGGTGTACCGCCTGAACTAGTTGATCTAGGCACAAACTTGGAAACATGTGGTAGGGGGTTCGAGTCTCCCTACTAGTCGTTTCTCATTATTTTTTTAGAGCGGGAGGGATTTTATGAGTCATAATTCATAGAGGCCTACATGATATCCTCTTTTAGCCTGTCCTGGCCCATACCGTAGGCCTGCTTGCATTGGCCCTGCCCGACGGAACATCGGCCTTAGCCTGACTCGGTTCAGGCTTTTCTAAGTCAGGTCGCTCAGGCTTTCGGCCTGGGCCAGTAGGGATTTCGGTCTGCTGGTCAAGAATTACACCCTTAGTTCTATTCTTCACTACATTTATGTAGTGGTCAAATCGGTGCTACCAAGAGGTCTTGTTTGCAATTGAGGATGTCTGGCTTAGATTGCGCCATGTGTTGGGAAGGTATATAAAATTTGGGTCTTCTAATTGGGGACTTTTGTGGTAGTCAATGGATCATTGCATAAAGAGTGAGGGGTTAGCATTGCATTTGTTGGATCTTTGGTGCTTGATGTTGGGATTCATCACATTTATTGATGAGAGAGAAAATTATTATTGGAAATAATTATCTCTACATTAATCGGGGATTTTATCCCAACATTAATGGAGAGTTATTCTCAATATTAATAGATGGAAAAAAGGATGTTGGCTGCATTAATTGGTTATTATGGACATGGTGTCTATATAAGAGTATGTGATAACATATTTTGAAAGTGTCTACATGATGTAACCTGCAAAAGAGAACTGGGAAGGGGTTGCTGAGTTTGTGGTGGCCTGTGTGAAACAACAATGACAACACAATTAACTTGTACGCATAGAGAAGTTATTGACAAGATGTTTGAGATTTCGTCCACCAAGAGAAAGAAGGGGGATACCACATCAGCGGTAGCATGTGCGGTGCGTCAACTTTTAATAGGTGCAGAGCAGCAGTGACACAATCGATGACTGAAGCCATGTATCAAAAGTCTTCCTTATAGCGGTGATCAGGTGTCGTGTCCTAGTTAATGATTGGCAGTATATCATGATGGTGAGATCATGAGAGAGAAATCATTCAGGTGTTGCAAGGTTGATTCATGTTTAGATGAAGATCTCTAAGGTAGTGATGTTTTGTCATAGATTGATCTTTCGATACATTGCGTTGTTGAGATGTTTTTTAGAGAGAAGGTGAAGGTGTATGAGGGTGTGGTTTTCACCCAATTTTTCTATGCTCTCTCATTTTTAATTCATGTTTGGAAATTACTTGGATTCTTTGTATTCTATGATTCATAGTATATATTTTCAGAATTGCCTAGTGGTTTTTTAATCCTCCGTATGGGATTGTTTTTCCATGTTAAAAAATCTTGTGTGCTAATTTATTTATTTTTCATATATCGCTTCAATATTTCATCGGGTTTTTCACAATATTTTGGCAAGAAATTTTTGCCCCGAAATTTGGATTCTCCCCAAAAAGTGGTATCAAGGATGAAGGTTTGTGATTGCAATTTATCATGAGAATTATGGACATTTTTGAAAGGACCACTAATGCGTGTGCAGAGTAGAATAAGGTTTGGATATTAAAGTAGGTTGAGCGAGGTGATACACATGTCTGCTCATGGGATGTTGAGCAGAGGGAGAAGTTTATTTTGGAAGGTGTTCTGAATTATGTGGTAATCACTATTTTTGGGGATCCATATGTTTTCGGTTCCAGTCTTGTTCAATGGGACAATTCATATACAGATATGATGAAGATTTCAGTGTTTGGTTTCCTTTTTTGCAGGGGGAGCAGAAAATATTTTTGTTAAAAGTGAAAAGGACGTCATAATATTTTCTACAGATGATGATGGTTGGTGTGGTACTGACCTATTTTTTCCAATTGGGTTTTTTGGATGTTTTCATTCTTTAATATGGTGAATGGGGAGATATTTTGGATTCATCACATTTATTGATGAGAGAGAAAATTATTAATGAAGTGATTTCTCTCAACATTAATTAGAGATTTTATCCCAACATCAATGGAGAGTTATTATCAATATTAATTGATGGAAAAGGGATGTTGACTACTTTAATTGGTTATTATGGACTTGGTGTCTATATAAGAGGATACACTAACATATTTTGAAAGGGTTCCAGCATGAGATAACTGACAAGAGAGAACCGGGAATGGGTTGCCGAGTTTGTGGTGGCCCATGTGACATGACGATGACGACACAATAATCTTGTACATGTGGAGAGGTTCTGGACAAGATGTTCAATATTTTGTCCACCGAGAGGAATAATGGGGATATCACATTGGTGGTAGCATGTGCATCTCGTCAGCGTTTAACAGGTGTGGAGCAACAACAACACAATCGATGATCAAGACCATGTATCAAAATTATTCTTGATAATAGTGATCAGGTGGCGTGTCCTGGTTAATGATCGGTGGTACATCATGATGGAGAGACCATGAGAGAGAAATCATTCGGGTGTTGCAAGATGGTGTGAGGTTGACACATGTTCAGATGAATATCTCTGAGGTAGTGACATTTCATCAACAAAAGGGTGATGTTTTATCACAGATTGATCTTTCGATACATGGCACTGGTGAGATGATTTTCAGATAGAAGGCGATGTTATATTAGTGTGTGGTTTTCACATAGGTTTTCCATTCTCTCTCATTTTTAATTCAAGTTTGGGCATTACTTGGATTCTATATATTCTCTAATTCATTGTGGATATTTTTGGAATTGCCCTGTGGTTTTTTAATCCTCCGCATGGGAGGGTTTTTCCACATTAAAAAATCTCGCGTGCTGATTTATTCTGGATGTAATCTACTTCATGTGGGATTTAGTAATACGGTAGTTACAACATGTTAGGCTTCACTTCATTGATATAGTGGCAGAACCGGTGCTGTGAAGAGGGCATATTTTCTACTAAGGATGATTGGATTAGATTACACCATGTGTTGGGAAGCTATAGAAAATTTGGGTCTACTAATTGGGTACTTTTTTATTGGATGATGGATTATTTCAATGATAGGTCTGGGTTTGTGGTGAATTTTTTGGATCTTTGGTGCTGAGAAAGTGCAACAAGAGCTAATGAGGTTTTCTTTTCGGTGCCACAAATGTGTTGGGAAGATGTTTTCAGACCGTAATTGGGTTTGGTGGGCATGCATGATGGAAGGAATGGGTGTTGAATATGGATTAATATTGTATCATATCGGAGTCCAAACATGAGATTCCAACCTCATTTTTGCACGAAAATTCTCTTGCATGTGTCTGTTATTATTATTTTTCATTTTTTATATGATTATGAACACCTATGATATATCCATATATTGTTGAAGACTTAAAAAATTTGTTGTCAATTTTAATTTTTTGAAAAGGGGTGGGTTTACTTTTTTAATTTACCCTATTTAATTTGGTAAAAAGAAAATGAATCCCCCTTTAAATAGGTTTATTTAATTTAGTCGATAAAGAGTCGGGGCAAGGGGTGAAGGTTATCTATAAAAGTAGACTATTCCTTATTCGAAAATCATCACCCTCAACATTCACCATCTCCAAATTACATTTAAAAAATAATGTTATTTGTTGGATGTTTCTTAATTTATTCAAAAGTGAATATTTTGGGTGCTTTCTTCTTATAATATTTAGTATCATCCCATTTTTACCCATAAAAATCCTTCTCTCTGTAGATGGTTTTTTTTACCCCTTTTCATTTGAAGGGTTTTTCATGTTACATCCGATATTAATTTATTTGTTCATTTTTTTTTTTACATTATTAGTATCTTTCATTTATTAGAAGACTTAAGGGATAATTATTTTTATCCCAATAGGTGGTATCAATGGGAAATTCTAGGTTGATAACATGTTCACATGGCGGTGAAATATGAGATCAAAAATTTCCAATGGAATACTTTTCTATTGTGAAAAAATGAAGATGAAAGCAATGATGTGGAAAAACAATTGCCCACTGAAAATTGAAAAAAATAGTAGGTGTGACCAAGGGGAAATTGAATGATATAGATGGAAATGTTATTTCCAATATCTATTTGGTTTTATCAGACTAGGTATTGTCAAAAAATTTGGAGAAAAATATAATGAATGAAATTTTGGATACTCCTACGAGATAGTGTGAGGCCAAGTCACTACACAACAAAATCTTCTCAAAGAAAATTATAATCTCTTCGAATATCAGAGTCATCATTGGTGACTGGCCACATCAACACCTTCAATACCCTATTCACTCAACTTATGGCATTGGGATAAAAAATTATAAATTTTGAACATGCAGAGATTCGACTCTAGAGTTTTTCCATATTCGTATGATAACTCATTATCAACCTCATCAATAATATCTTAATTGATATATTTATATTCAACGACATTGCAGCTTCTTTTCTTGAAGAGGAAAGTTAGTGTAAGAATAAGGAAGATATACTAACAACATACCATCAACCAAAGACCCTGTCATTGAAAAGAGTAATAATGATGGAGCACAGTTCCAATGAGAGTCGGGATCGTGTCATCTCCAAATCAAAGAACAAGAAGAAAAATATCAAATGTAAAAAATATGGAAAAAGGGGTCATGTCGTGAAATACTATTGGTAAACAAAGGGTGATGGGAAGAACTCTTAAAAAATGTAGTGAGTACTTTTGGAAATGGATATATACTAGTTAGTGAAGTGATGATGACTACTGAAGGTAGATGACAACTCAATGAAGCATGAATAACTGACTTAGAGGAAACATGAGACATGAAATATATAAAGGAATGGTTGGATCAATATGAACTTATCTGGAAAATAATTATGTTTGGGGGGAATGATCTATAGGTTCGGGGAACAGTGGAAGCATGCGATGGGTAGTGCCCAACTTTAATTTTTTCCCAAATCAATGATCAATCTGAGATCTATACGAAGATGAACTCTTTGATCCATAGAATTGAGTCAAAGAAATATACAAAGAATAATTTCACTGGAACTGAGAGAGAGGAGATCAACACATATTTTTTATAATTAATTTAATTAGATTAGGAATTAATTCTAAGGAATTATTTCTTCATTGATGTGTTTGGCGACATATCTGAAGTGCACCATCATTGAGTTATAGAAATCAAGAATAGATTTCCTCTAGCGGTGATCCACATGTGTTCCAAGAATCTCCAAACATCGCTGAAGGAGTCTCCATGTACAATCATGGAAGATACTTGCGCTTGTGTCATCGGCCTTTGATTACCTTGAGAACAGCTTCCAAAGCGTTCTCCTTGATCTAGTGGATGAGGATTTCTTTTCATCCTTGAGAGAGTTCTTGGAGAATAGAGCTCTCTAGGATTGAGAGGTTTTCTCCAAATCTGATGTTCACAACTGGATAGGCTAATGATAAAAGAACATAATTGGGTATTTGTATTGCTAAGGATAAAATAACATAAGTGCCAAAATTCCCTTAATTATTATTTCATCCTAGAAAAACCCCATGTCAAATAATAATTGTAATATTATTATTTCTCGACATGTGCTTAACTTATGAATTATAATTAAATATTATTTAATAAAATAATATTCAATATTATTATTTCTCACGGGACTATCAAACATAGTCCGCCATTCTTCCATAATATTTTTCAAGACTTGAATAATGTCTATTTATTTATTAAATAAATATCACTTCATTATTTACCAATAAATAAATAAATATTATATTTACTATACAGAAAATAAATATTTATTAAATATTCCACTGAAAATATATTCTCTCGAACAACTAGTGAATAAATAAATGCGATCAAGAATATATGAATAATTATTAAACCATGTACGAGAATAATATTTATTCAACCTATTAAATAATAAAAAATAATTTATTATTTAACTGAGATTCTGGATACACTTAGTGTGTGAACCTCTAGGCCTCTTTCTTGGTGGCATTAGGCGAAGCAACCTAAAGTCCAAGGTTAGAGTTTAGCAACATGATAAGGAACCCATAAAGAAAGAAATTGATGTTGTAATGACATGTGACCTCATATAGATGCTTACCATTTAATATAATCCATTTATCAAAATATCTCTAATCGAGTAGGTTTCAAGCCAGTGCCATCAACCTATGTACTTGATATCTCTTTCTTTGACTTACCAGAAATAGAACTTGTATATAGAAAACCATGTCCATGGATTTATTTGGGATGTATCATTTCCAAAAAAGGGACTAAGATATTAACTTATTTTATTTAACAAATGGGATAAATCTTTTCTCACATTATTCATTAATGCAATATTACTCAGGATGCACCCAACATATCCTACTTCATTGAAAACATCCATTATCACTATTTTCATCAATACATATAAGTGTGTGACACATAATACTCATTAATAATAATATTAAAGTATAAGGACCAATACAAATGTACGTAGATAGGAATATCCAATGACACATAGAAATGTGAATTTTCTTTTGGCGGATCTCTTTCTCATAATATCCTACAGAATATTACAACGGGTGTACACCATGAGAAGGTGCCTCAAAATCATATGAGTCTCCACCCTTGTTATGTTGTATCATTTATGTCCCTTGAATGATATCATCCGGGTATAGAACATATATTTAAGAATAGTGTCATACCACTTCCAGGTTCTCAGATAGTGTGGAACTGCTATGACAGTTTAGTGAAACAACTAATCTTAAGACATTATCACCTACTATGTCATAGAAAAGAACAATCATGATGTGATAAGTAGTTTATTAATATTAAAAAAACATGAAAATAAGTTATCATAAAGTATAAAGAAGTTATTTCTAAGGCACCAACTCCAACAGACTTCCACTTGCACTAGAGCCAGATGATAACAACCTTTAGTCTGTAAGCTCTCACATGATACTCATTGTAATGTCCCGGCCTGACTCACCCTCGAACAGTTGGTTGGACTGGTTACCACATGACCTCAAGTGCGTCTCCCCATATTCCAGAGGCTGCCGACTAGTAGTGAGGGTCTAAGGATAGTTAGTGGGGAGACTATACCCTCATTTTAGTGTTCAAAAATATACAAAGGAAATAAATAGAGGAAATGGTATAATAAATGATAAAGCAGCAGAAAACTGATTTTATAAATCTTGTACAAAACAAATGGTCAAAGCCAAATTATACAGCAGATGCATTCATGGCATGCTAATGATACAATAGTAGAAAACAGTAAAAAAATAGAATGATTTACATTCCAATGCAGAAATAAATAAATAATGACTCAAATCCCCAAGGGTGATCTCCTCAAGCATCCTAATCCTCTACTCGGTCCTCTGCTCCTAACTCCCAAGTAAATACAAACAGCATAGTCCTGCAACCAAATAGAATCTACTCGGGTACCCAATGCAATGGAAGCTCGAGTAGGGTGTGAGATATAAATATCAGTAGGTCGGGACCACCAGTGTCTACCCCAAATCCATAAATTTTATAAATAACTTAAAACACATGAAGGCATGCATAAAATAAAGTAATCAGTACAAGAAACTATAAACCCAAGTACCTGCTTCATCCCCCAGCTAGTGTCTGAACGTGCATTATACACTTTTCATGCATACTCAACAATAATTACATAATCATTTATCAATTATTCAAATCTTATTAAATTAATAAAGTCTTTATATTCGGCCTACGCCTGAAATCATCTGAAAAATTCACTCACCACAGATGTCTCTAAAGACTATCTAAGTAATCAAGTAAAGACTGAATCCAAGCTTGTGTTTTGGCTTTCATAACGCGTCATAAGTTATTCAATTTAATCTTTCATATACAAAGTCTAAGCCCATCCACTAAAAGTGGTTCACCCAATTCATAAATAAGCCTGCACCCTTTCTCATAATCAATTCACAAATAATCATGTCAAAACAGCATTCATTAACCATTAAACTCATTTCATGCACAAACAATTGGACCCATAGTCCAATGTTAATTAATGGTTGTAGAACATCATGTCTAGCACCCTCATGATTATTTGGAGCATCAGTCCTTGTCTCACAACCCATGGGTATTTGGAGCCTCAGTCCCAGTCCCATAAAAGAATATTCTCTTGCAAGCTGGGAGTAGAATGCCATGCCTAGCACCCCGTGAGTATTTGGAGCACTAGTCCCTGTCTAACAACCCATCTATAAATCATATATATACATATATCATTGGTGTAGAACTCCATTTCTAACACCCTGTCAGTATTTAAAGCCTCAGTCTATGTCTCACAACCCATTCATCAATCATACATATATATTTATCATTGGTGTAGAATACCATGTCTAACACCACAAAACTAATCCGTTAATTAATTCTTCAATTAATTAACAACACAAATCGATCTTTAGATAAGTCAACACTTAATTATCCATTCAAAATCTCATTAATTAATAGTTAATTAACAATTAATTATTCTTAGTAGTCCAACTGAATAATTAACTCAACATTTAATTATCCAAATTCTTTAACAAGTCTAAACCCATCCACTAAAACAATGGTTCGTCCATGACTTTAACAATCTACAAGCACACCATAATTATCTCAAAACATGCTGAACAAAGCCAAGATATTTAGTGACCATATCAGACAACCTATCATATCTCTAAAAAACTCGATCCAAGACAACTTAAGGCATGGAAAACTAATACGCATCAAAAGGTACTCCTGGACAACATTTTTAACAAACTATCAATTCACAATCTTAATTTAATGAGGAAAAATTAATTAATTCATAAATTAATTAATTCAACCTTATCTATTTAACAAATCATCAATTATTTAACCATTTACCATTTAACATGTAATAATTAATCCATCCATTAATTATTACCAGTTTCCAAAGTATATTCTGAACATGTCAAATATTCAATATTCCCAGTAATTAGTAAAAGCCACAATCTCATTCCAAATCATGATTTGATAAATAATTCTACAATTAATTATCCTATTACTCATTCTTCCCATTCAAATCATTCAATTGTTTAATCATATCACTTTAACTACAATAGAAATCCATGCTTAAAATCAACACATGTTCAAGTCCTCATTTATCTCATGTGGGTGGTATTACTTAATAACATTAAAAGTGTCATGAATTGACATATCATAATAAAGGAAACTCACATTCTCAATATATTTAAATAATCTATAATTCTTAAATAAATTGTTAAATATTTGGTACCCTACCTCGCGGTTTTTTCTGAAACCATAACGAACGAAGAAACCTCAAGAGAAACGGGTTGATTCCTCAAGAACCCACCTTAGATCACTTCTGCTAGAAAGAACAAGACCAAAACATATAATACATCTCATCCACACACTTAGATTTACCCATAACGGGTGTAGATCTATGAAATTGAGAGAAGAGGAGATGTAGATCTCAGTAGATCTAAGAAATGGAACAAGAACGAAGAAGAACATCTACCAACCTCAAGAATTCAGCGTCGATTCACTAAGAGAAGCCTTCATATCACCTCCAAAACGCTTGGGAGAGGTTTTCCAACCTTCAAGGGAGAGTAATCCAGAGTTATGGCCGCTTAAAAGTGTAAACAATCCATCTAAAGGAAAAAATGAGTGAGATCCACAATTTAAGGATCTCATTAAAGTGTCTGCACGGTTTTATTACATAGTTAGAAAAAATCGTGCACTAACCGTGTGTTAGATACTATCTTAGAAGAAACTCCTCGCATGGTTTGGTCGCACAGTTAGACAAATCGTGTGCTAACCGTGTGTTAGCCACTGCCTCAAAACTTCAACTATGCACGGTTTGGACGCACGGTTAGAAAAAACTGTACACCGCCCATGTGACTTCCCCTTTGCCTAAAAACTTCTATCAAAGTTCTAAAAACAACATCTTTAGGTGTTCCAACACTTGTAATAAAATTTTAGAGCTCGGTTTAAAAATAATGAGCAGTTGATAAACTGAAAAAGAAATTCATAAACATTCTTAATTTTAACCCGGTTCAAAAACACGGGATTCTAAATTATACCCACCTTAAAAACTTCTCATCCCCAAGAAGCCATCGGGAACCACTTTTAAATCAACCAACCTACCAAGGTAATTTAATCTTGTTATAAGAGACGTGTTGTGTTCCCAATTCCAAACACACCTTTAACCCTTATCAAACCTGATGGATAAGCCTTTTTAACTAGATCCAAAGAGTACTCTAAAGCTTAAACATCAAAATAGACCTTATATATTAGGTCATTAGAAGGACCTTGTCAACGTAAAAGTTTGAACCTCGATCAAAAAATGGAATAGGTTTAATATGATTCCCTCAAAAGACGTCACAGATCCAAAATCCACTTCTGCTCTTTATCTGATGACGTGCCTTTAAAACTATCCAAAACCATCCTCCAGTATAACAAAGTACTTACCCAACATCTAGTAAATTTTCCAATTCAAGCCATTGCAAGGCTATTTTGAAAAAAACCGTGCCCCAACACAAATAAAGAAGTAGACCAAAGGAACCACGCATCCCGTATACTCCCCAGATATGAAATGATCCTTAATCCCAACAACATTTAAAATGTAGCGTGGCGTAAGACCAACACTATCTTAGTGTCTCCATGATGAGGTCAAGATAGGGGAAATTCTCTTCGTGCCCAGAAGAGCACACTAAGAGAAAACTGAGGTCATGGAGAAGATTAGTCAAACCATTACTAGAAAACTTTGTTCTTAAAGCTTGACATCACCTGCCAACACATTCATAGAGAACAAAGTGACAATACCCACCTTAGGATTTCCCATGATGTCTCAAGAAAATATCAGCTGCTCACCAGCACACTTGATTAACAACAAGATTAGCATGTCAAAACACCCGGGTCTTTCAAAAACCATTCCATAAATTGAAATGAAACTGATTCTTTAATGCTCAAGTTACTCTACATGGAGTTGACCTGAGATGGTACTCAACAGTACAAAAAGACTTATTACAGAGTCATATTTCCTCATACGACCATTTTCATGGACAATTCCATAACCAGTCATCCATTACTAAGAAGAAAGGGTCAAACGACCAACAAAGCATCCGACCATGCCCGAGGCACATCTAACCAGCTGACAAAGAGCACTACTTGATGCTCAATCACACAACAATGTCAAGAAACACATCACCACCCATTCGAACAAGGGTTTCATTGGAAACTGGAAGTCTTACCTGGGACAACGGCACCCAACAACTCCAAAAGAGTGAGAAAATACATAGTCCTAGAAAGGAAATTAGGTTCTGAGGGCGCTACTAACCACTAGTCATCCCCTTATGAAGAAAAAGTGTCAACCCTAAACTGGGTCACTTCAAACAAGTCACTAGGCTCAAAATCTGAACATAATTCCATTTCATAGGAGAAGAACGTCTACGGAAAGTACTCATGCTTCTCTTATAAGGAAAATCAAGAGAAGTCCGAACTACCCTTTACATGAGGGTTTTAAACAGTGGACACCACAATAGGTTCCATTTCCAAGCCTCTTATAATTAATCACTTTTAATCTTTAATCATTAATAGATTTAATCAAAACATCAAAGTACCATTTTCAAAATGCCCCAAGTCAGAATAGGAAAGTTTCATAAAACTCCCTTTTTAAAACATTTATGTTATTTGACATCTCGTCATTTTCAAGAAACTTATCAAAATAAGTTCCTTTTAAGAAGATAAGGCGACCTATGAGGATCCCATTTTAACAAACCTAGGTTCTCTATAAAGCAACCCAATATAAAATGCATAGGTATTAAAATTTTAAACACCCAAACAGGTTATCCCATAAAAACACTCCCCAACTGACCTACTTGGGTCCTATTGCATTTTGGAAACTAGCCATTTGATTTTAGATCAACATCAAACATCGTTCACATTTATAAGCATTTCTCAAGGCATCATGTCATCACATTTAATATGAGTCATCATTTACCAATTCATAAAGCGCCCATACACTCCATGGATTGAAAATTGGATCTCATTAATCGATACCAATGTCAATTCAGAAATTAACACGATCAACCTAACGGTCCAAATTATATGGTTGGCCACCTACCAATCGATAAGACGCTCATACACCTTATCACTAGATTTTGGCTCCCATTTAACACAATCAACATCCATTTATCTTTTTAACTTTATCAGCCCTTTCACATATCAAAACATAATTAACATGTGAGCATAAGCAGTAACACAACAACATGTTATAACACAGAAGCATGTCACAACCACAAAACATGCTAATAACTAAGACAGTACGGTATATAATCCCCCAATCATGTTAAATCTATCACCATAACATGCTATCTAGAGGGGCATTCTAAAACAGATCAAACACGAAATTGCACCCAAGTAACACAATCCAAATTAACAGGCATCCTACTAATGCAACTACATGGCATGTTATATTCATGACATGTGAATCTCTAAGCGACTAAGATGATGCATGTATGAAATTACCTTGCCATATCAGGCCAAGAAAATTATTCTGTTCAAAATTCTCAAAACCAATAAATAGTAGAAAATACACAAGTCACTCAAGGTGAAATCATATCCACTGTAACATCTAATAGTACAAACATAAATTCCCATCCCTGGACACTTGGTCATTTCCCGTACATGAGGTGATCAGTCCCATGCACAGCTATTAACCCAAGCACCGACACATTCCTACCCTCCAGTCTACCAACCCCAAAATAGTAAGACAAAGGAAAAGAAAGGAAACCTAAACCTCTGATACCACTTTGTAACGTCCCGACCCAGCTCACCCCTGAACCGGTGGCTGGACCAGTCACCACATGACCTCAAGCGCGTCTCCCTGTACGCCATAGGCTGCCGACTAGCAGTGAGGGTCTAAGGATAGTTAGTGGGGAGACTATACCATCATTTTAGTGTTCAAAAATATACAAAGGCAATAAATAGAGGAAATGGTATAATAAATGATAAAGTAGTAGAAATCAGATTTTATAAATCTTGTACAAAACAAATGGTCAATGGAAAATTATACAGCAGATGCATGCAAGACATGATAATGATAAAATAGTAGAAAACAGTTAAAAAATATAATTATTTACATTCTAATGTAGAAATAAATAAATAATGACTCAAAGACCCAAGGGAGATCTCATCGAGCATCCCGAGCCTCCGCTCGGACCTCTGCTCCTAACTCTCAAGTAAATTCAAACAACATAGTCCTGAAACCAAATAGAATCTACTCGAGTACCCAGTGCAATGGCGGCCCGAGTAGGGTGTGAGATATAAATCTCAGTAGGCTGGGACCACTGGTGTCTACCCCAAATCCATATATTTAATAAATAACTTAAAACACGTGAAGACATGCATAAAATAAAGTAAGCAGTATAAGTAACTATAAACCCAAGTACCCGCTTCAGCCCCCAGCTGGTGTCTGAATGTGAATTATAAATTTGTCATGCGTACTCAATAATCATTACATAATCATTTATCAATTATTCAAATCTTATTAAATTAATAAAGTCTTGAGATTCGCCCTGCGCCCGACATCTTCTGAATAAGTCACTCACCACAGATGTCTCTAAAGACCATCTATGTAATCAAGTAAAGACAGAATCCAAGCTTGTGCTTTGTCTTGGATAACGCATCATAAGTTATTCAATTTAATCTTTCATATACTAAGTCTGAGCCCATACACTAAAAGTGGTTCACCCAATTCATAAATAAGTCTGAAACTTTTGTCAAAATCAATTCACAAATCATCATGTGACAACATCCTTCATTAACCATTAAACTCATTTCATGCCCGAACAATTGGACCCATAGTCCAATGTTAATTAATGGATATAGAACATCATTTCTAGAACCATCGTGAGTATTTAGAGCCTTAGTCCTTGTCTTACAACCCATGGGTATTTGGAGCATTAGTCCCTGTCCCATAAAAGAATATTCTCTTGCAAGCTGGGTGTAGAACGCCATGTCTAGCACCCCGTGAGTATTTGGAGCATCAGTCCCTATCTCACAACCCATATATCAATAATACATATACATCTATCATTGGTGTAGAACGCCATGTCTAACACTCTATGAGTATTTGGACCCTCAGTCTTTGTATCACAACCCATTCATCAATCATACATATATATTTATCATTGGTGTAGAATACCATGTCTAACACCACAAAACCAATCTGTTAATTAATTAAACAATTAATTAACAACACAAATCGCTCTTCAGATAATTAAACACTTAATTTTCCATTAAAAATCTCATTAATTAATAATTAATTGACAATTAATTATTCTTAGTAGGCCAACTGAATAATTAACTCAACATTTAATTATCCAAATTCTTTAACAAGTCTGAAACCATCCACTCAAACAATGGTTCATCCAAGACTTTAACAATCTACAAGCACACCATAATTGTCTCAAAACATGCTGAAAAAAGCCAATATATTTAGTGACCATCTCACACAACATATCATATCTCTAAACAACTCCATCCAAGACAACTTAAGGTATGGAAAACTAATACACATCAAAAGGTACTCATGGCCAACATTCGTAACAAACTACCAATTCACAATCTTAATTTAATGCATGAAAATTATTTAATTCAACAATTAATTAATTAAACCTTATCTCTTTAACCAATCACTAATTAGTTAAGAATTTACCATTTAACAAGTAATAATTAATACATCCATTAATTATTACCAGTTTCCAAATTATATTCCGAACATGTCAAATATTCAATATTCCCAATAATCAGTAAAAGCCAAAATCTCATTCCAAATAATGAATTTATAAATAATTCTAAAATTAATTATCCTATTACTCATTATTCCCATTCAAATCATTCAATTGTTTAATCATATCACTTTTACTACAATAGCAATCCATTCTTAAAATCAACACATGTTCAAGTCCTCATTTATCTCATGTGGGTGGAATTACTTAATAACATTAAAAGTGTCATGCATCCACATATCATAATCAATGAAACTCACATTCTCAATCTATTTAAAGAATCTAAAATTCTTGAATAAATTGTTAAATATTTGGGACCCTACCTCAGGGTTTTTTCGGAATCCATAACGAACGAATAACCCTCAAGAGAAACGGGTTGATTCCTCAAGAACCCGCCTTAGATCACCTCTCCTAGAATGACCAAGATCAAAACATATCATACATTTCATCTACATGATTATATTTACACATAATGGGCGTAGATCTATGAAACTGAGAGAAGAGGAGATATATATCAAAGTAGATCTAAGAAACCGAACAAGAACGAAGAAGAACATCTACCTACCTCAATAATTCGGCTTCGATTCGCCAAGAGAAGCCTTCAGATCACCTCCAAAATGCTTGGGAGAGGTATTCCAACCTTCAAGGGAGAGTAATCCCAAGGTATGGCCACTTAGGAGCTTAAACAATCCATCTAAAGGAAAAATGAGTGACATCCGCAAATTAAGGATCTCATTTAAGTGCATGCACGGTTTGCTCGCACAGTTAGACAAACCGTGCGCTAACCATGTGTTAGCTACTATCTCGTTAAACAGTCCTCACATGGTTCGGCTGCATGGTTAGAAAAACCGTGTGCTAACTGTGTGTTAACCACTACCTCAAAACATCAACTACACACGATTTGGCCACATGGTTATACAAACTATGTGTCGCCCATGCAACTTCCCCTTTACCTCAAAACTTATATCAAAGTTAAAAAAATGAAATCTTTAGGTGTTCTAACACTCAGAATAAAATTCTAGATCTCAGTTTAAAAAGAATGACCCATTGATAAACTGAAAAAGAATTTCAGAAACATTCGTAATTTTTACCCGGTTCAAAAACACGGGATTCTACACTCATGCTTTTACTGAGATAGGAATTTAGTCAAGGTGTCTACCACATTATCTATTTTGGGTACTCTAGTCACTAAAAATTCACCCCACTAATATAAATACCTCAAGAGGTGATACATTCAGAGTGTATTCTTTATCTGTTGGTGTGACTTTGTCTCTTTTTCCAGAGCCACCACTATAGTATTATCACAATACAATGTTATAGGGTATTTACTACTAGGTACTACATCAAACTCCTCGACAAAGTTTCAAATCGAAATGGCTTCCTTGGCTGCATCAGAATCTACTATATACTCGGACTCCAGTATAGAATCGGCATTTATTGGATGCTTTGAACTCTTCCAGCTCATAGATCCTCCGTTGTGACAGAATATATATCATGATTATGACTTCATATAATTTTGATCTATCTAAAAAACTTCATCCGTATAACCCTTGATGACTAGCTCCTCATCTCCTCCATAAACCAAAAACATATCCTTATTTCTTCTTAGATACTTAAGGATAACCTTAATAGTAATCTAATGATTTTCTCCTAGATCTAATTGATATCTGCCTACCATGATTAGTGAATAGTAAACATCATGTCTAGTACATAACATGAAATACATGATTGATCCTATCACTAAAGCGTATGGGATCTTACTCATTTTTTCTTTCTATTATTGTGTATGGGGACACATTTTCTTAGAAATATGTAAACCATGTGACACTAGAACCAATACCCTCTTAGATTGTTCCACTCTAAATATCTTTAGTATCTGGTCAATATATATACTTTGACATAGTCCAAGCAAACACTTGGATCTATCATGAATGATCTTGATCCCTATAATGTAGGATGATTCGCCTAATTCTTTCATGGAGAAACACTTGTTCAACCAGTCCGTAATAGATTTTAAGACCAGTATGTCTTTTCCAATAAGTAATACGTCATCAACATATACTACTAGGATAATTACCTCATTCTCATTAAAAATTTTGTAAACACACATATCATATTCGTTTTTAATGAAACTAAATTATTTTATGGCTTCATAAAATAAAATATTTCATGACCTCAATAATTGCTTCAATCCATAAATGGATCTCTAAAACTTGAAAATATTTTTGGCATCACCTGGAGTCACAAACCCTTCTGGTTGTGTCATATAGACATCTTCCTAAAGGTTTCTGTTAAGGAATGCAGTTTTGACATCTGTCTTCCAAATATCATAGTCATGGTAATATGTTATAGAAATTATGATTCTAATGGATTTAAACATGGAAACTGGAAAAAAAATTCATTGTAGTCATTGACTTTACATTGTTTAAACCCTTTATCCACAAGCCTTACTTTATAGGTACTAAATTTACCTTCCATGTTCAGTTTTCTCTTGAATACTCATTTTAATCCAACAGTATTTACATCAAATGACACATTTTCTAGAACCCAAACCTGGTTCTTATACATGGAATACATCTCAAAATTCATAGCTTCTAGCCATCTTGTAGTTTCTGAGATCTCTACTGCCTCATTTTAGGATAAAGGTTCGTCATTATCAACCAATAATGAGTCACCATAATTGGTGAATAGAAAACCTTATCTCTCTGGTTCTCTTACCTATCATACACTCCTACATAGGGTCAGAGTTGGTGTCCTAGAACCAACTTTTTTTACATTGATTATATGAATATTTAATGTATTTAAATATTAACCATATTATTACATATTTTTCATTGTTCTGCATGACTATAATGTAATAATGTCAAAGCGTATTTTTTACATCAATAAGGTCATAGTAGTTCCCTACTATGATGAGAACCTTGAAGTGTAATGAAAATATTATTAAATATAGTTTTTTTATTGGATAACATACTATGATGGGAGACATAGTATACATACCATCAGGTATGATTACTTGTAAGCAGATGAGACTTATTCTCATAAAGTTCTCACTTGATAATCTCTAATAAGTGAGGTTATGAGAATAGACCCGCTTGTATAAATTCTGCATGTTTTGGTGTCATCGAATATTACTATCTGTGAGCCCATATAATGGTTTTTAGACATTAATATTATCATTAATATGTGTCATGACTCGCGCACTTAGATTTTCTGATGAAAACCGTCATACCATATGTTGGCGGGAAGTAGGGTACATTGGGTGCATCATAAGTGACATGTTATTAATGGATAAGTTGAGGAAGGGTTTGTACCTTCCATTTATGAAGGTTGATATCTTGAATCTTTGAATGAGATAGAACCATCACCCTAAATTCCATGGCCATGGTGTAACGATGAGTTTATTTTAGGTAGTCAAAGAATGTTGTATCAAGCATATAGGTTGATGACACTATCATGAAACTTTCTTGATGAGTTATTATGTTAAAGAGATTATATTACATAGTGAGCGTTCATGTCTAGATTTCTTCATTATGAATTTAAGTTCTTTCTCTTGGGTGCATTGAACCGTTTCTAGATAGTAATCTTGGATTTTAGGCCAGACTGCCTAATGCCAATGAGAAAGAATCCTATAGGGTCCCATACTAAGTGTTTATGGTGGTCTCAATTAAATTCTATTTGAATTTAATTAATGAAATAAATATTTCAAGATCTAGGAAAAAATTATTCATGTTAAAATGATCACATAAATTAAATAAATATTTATTCACCAGATTGTGATTAAAATATAGTTATTTATTTTATTGAACATTTAATAAATATTTATTTACTATTTTGTAAATAAAAAATATTTATTTAAGAGAATAAAATATTTTATTTGGGTGTTCAATAAATGTAATAGGAGCTAAAATAGACCAAGACCATGTCCGTTGATAAATTAATTATTTAAAAGTCAGCAAATAATATTTATCTAGTTGGCACAAAATATAATAATAATATCATTATCATTATGTGGCATGATATTTCATTTATGGTTCTGTTTTGTACAAATTAGTGCACCAAAAATAATGGTACTGTTATTGTTATTATGTGGCATGGGTTTTTTCTAATAGTTATAATTGCATTTAATTATTTTTTCACAATTAAATATTGTAATTGAAACCTCGTGTAAATTAATAGGTAGGTAATTTTATAATGCAAAACCCTAGAGAATTGAGAATTGTTGAGACAAATATTTTCTATCTCAACTCATCTAATATCTCCCTATTAAGAATGAGATAATTTCTTCAATACCGAAGAATGAGAAATCAAGAACAATCGATGCAAGACATCCGTTATATCGTGCTAGCACCTGGAGAATGAGTGACATTGATCGGAGACCATTAGAGCATGTGTGTATCACCGCTAGAATGATTATACATTGGATCCTCGCAAGCACAATGAAGGAAATCCAGAAGGGTCATTCAGGATGATCAACAATCATCAACGAATAAAATACCGAAGACCAAGGTATTTAATTTATTCAAGAATTATTAAATTAATTGCAAATATGATATGCAAGATCCTCTTTCATGTATCCAATGATATTCTTCACTTGTTCTAAATCTTTTATTTCAATCTGTGAACACTGGTTTTCATCATCGTATTGATCCTGAATTTTTAATCGATTACAGAAAAATAAAAGTTGGGACCTCCCAACGGTCATGCTTTCACTACGTCCAGAACCTTCAAGTGGTATTAGATGGGGATCATAATTAATTATAATTATTTCAATATTTTTTTGATGATTTATGATTTAAGGATTTATTTTTTCAATTAAAGGTTAACCATTCTTATAATCTGGATTTCAAGATATGATCTTCCTCTTTGGATTCTCACAGAACTAATAGAAATGAATAATTTTTTGATTAAAATTAAATTGATGATCTCATCAGTAGGCATCAATGATTCTTACCTGGTAACATGATGGTACTATCCATGTATTTGGATTTACATTCCATGTAATTTTCTTTACATGCCATGTAATCCGGATTACACACCGTGTAGTTGTGTTTGGTGCAGCGGGAGTAATTCAGAAATTACTCAATCCATGTGCATTAATGGAACATGGTGTAGTTAATTCTTACACCACTTGTTGACCAAGACAGACTAGTGCACAGTCATCTAGATTACATGTTGTGTGTCCCACTGTATATGAAATGTAGTACCTTAGGGTCAAGGGAAAAACCATGTATCCCATACATGGCTAAGCTGACCGGTAACTATGTAACCTAGAGACAACATGATTTGTGGCCCACTGGACACACCGTGTACTCCAAGATTTCTGAAAAACGCCTCACACACCGAGTCCCTAGGCATGTACTTCAGATAAGACGATGAAGGTAGTACACACCATGTAGTTGTCACTACACACCATGTACTTTACCAAATTACAAAGAATTAAAACTTTAATGTTTGTGTAATATTTAAAATTACATAATATGTAGATTAGAATGGGTGTTCACCATGTTACCTCCAAGGTTATGGATGAGAATCTCAGGAAAAATTAGAAAAGGATTAAGATAAAGGGATTTATTAATTAAATATAATAATTAATCAATTAAAACACTATTTATCTTAATAAGAACTATTAAATAATTTAATGCTATTTTTATTAAATTTGTAATTCATTGCATGTATGTGGATGATCATGAGCTATACTAGACCTTCATACGTGATTGGTTTCCTTTTAATTTACTTTAAATTAATTGTTGAGCTGGGTGCCATCTCTTCTCATTAATATGTAGGTCTTATATTACCATGGTTTAGTTCATGTAAACCCACTTTTATACCCCTCACCTGCATGTGCGTAAAATAACATATGTAATGGATATAGCTCGAAAGATAGTGGAGTTGGTTCAAGATGGAGATGAGATGAAACCAATTATAGGAGATACAAAGGAGGACATGTGGAAAGCTATAAACCTGCACACAAAAGGTTAAAGGTGTTTCTCCCCTAATCCAAGGTTATTTTATCAACCTCTAGATAAACTAACCATTATAAAATATCATGATCATGCCCTTTATTTTATTTTTGTCAGTTTCATGGTTTATCATTATGGATGTATTGTCGCAATCACATAATTAATGAATTAAACAAGCATATAAGATGAAACTAAAATAAACCAGGCTTATGAATAAATATTATCAAGACATGGTTAATCACTAAATGAAGTTACACTTAATATTAACAATAATGTGATAAAGATAATAATCAATTTACACATAATAGATAAAAATCCCTAAATAAAATATAAAGTTAGACCAAGCCTTATGTTACTTGATTAAGGGAAAGAATCAATAAAACTATGTGTTTGACCAACCCTTGTTGAGACACTTACTTTTATACAGGAATACCTTATGAATGTTTCAGGTTGACTTAACCATATTACATCAAGAGGAGTAACCCTTGCTAGACTTAGTGTAATATTGGAGGCAAGTGTTGAGGAAATTCATGTCAAGATTTCAAGATTGGGGAGTCCACTCAATAGATCAAGGAGCTACAAGAACACAGTTGGAAAAGACCTACCTACCTAAATAACTTCAAATATCTTAACCAACCCTTGTTGGGGTTATGAGAAGGGTAATATGGATCCTTTCCACTTTAATTTCCAAGCAACTAGATATTCTGAGTTCAATGGTGAGGGATATTGGGACTTGATAAAATATTGGGAGACTTAATAAAATTAATTTATTATTTCTCATAAAATGTAATCAAGAAAGTACTAACTATATTCTCTTTTAAATATCTAATAAAAATGAAAAAAATTTCAACCACTCTATCCCTGCAATCAATACTGGATAAAGACAATATCCTCACCGACAGTAACTTCCAGAAATGGTTTAGATGCCTTCCAATCATTCTATTCCATGAACATAAATCTTACATACTGGATTCCTCATCACCTAATCCATCTTCCCAAGTGGTGAGTGATGAAGAGTTCCTAGTCTACAAAAAACTTATGAACGATGCAGTCGATGTTCAATGTTTGATGTTATCATCATTATTTAGTGAACTCATGAATTCTCATAAAAACATGGATTCCTATAGCATGCTTGAGCACCTCTTAGGTCTCTACTAGGAGAGAGTATGACAGGAATGGTTTGATATCTCCAAATAACTCTTTCAAAGTAATCTTGGAGAGGGTTCCCCATATTGGCCTCATGTAATCAAGATCATTTTCGATATTGAGAATCTGGAGGTTTTAGGGTTTAAACTCTCTAAAGAACTGGGCACTGATCTCATTCTCACATCATTCCCTCGGAGATTCTCTAGTTTTGTTTTGAATTTTAATATGAACGACATTGAGAAGTCTCTACCAGATCTTCTTATCCTCCTTCACCAAGCGGACAAAACATGAAGCGCAAAAATACTTATGTACTTATGATGAATAGGAGGAAAGGGAATGAGGAGAGATTTAATCATAAAGCTTATTCACACCCTTCCAAGAAAAGTAAGATCAAGGGGGGTGGAAGAGAATATGAAGCTGTCTGTTTCGCATGTGGTAAGAAGGGCCACTGGAAGAAAAACTACACCCAGCTAAAGAAGAAAGGGGAAGATTCATGTGTGTTTTTTATCAAGTGAAATTTATATAATTATAAAAATTGGGTATTAGATACAACCTGTGGTGATCAAATATGTATCCAAATATAGGAACCATGTAGATTCAAGAAAATTGATCAAGGGGAGTTAGATCTATGAGAATCCAACGGAGCAAGACTTACTGTTGTATTTGTCGAGGACTATAACCTCATGTTGCTGACTGGGATGATCTGGGTATTAAAAGGATGTTATTATGTTCCTTCTATAACCAAAAAAAAATTATTTTTGTATCCAGACAAGATACAAATGGATTTATTTTCATGTTCGGAAATGAATGTTTCATATTTTATAAATATAGATTTTTTGGTAAGGCACATTTATATAATGGTCTTTGCATGTTAGATTACAGAAACCAAGTAATAGAAATCGATAACAAAGATAATTCACATGACTCATACCACACCCAACGTTGGAATAACTGGCTAGGTCACGCAAATGAGAAAGACTTGAAAAAGTTACATCAAGATGAATATTTAGAATCTTTCAAACTAAAACTACTTGGTGTATGTCACACATGTTTACAAGGAAAAATGACCAAAACCCATTTAGTGGGAAAGGTGAAAGAGCCAAAGAGCTTCTTGAATTTGTTCATACTGATGTGTGTGGACCATTTTTAGTTGAAGCAATGGGTGGGTACTCATACTTCATAAATTTTACTCATGATTTTAGTAGATATGAATATATCAACTTAATGAGGTATAAGTCAGATTCTTTTGATAAGTTCAAGGAATACAAGAATGAAGTTGAGAACCATATTGGTAAGAAGATTAAGAAACTCCACTCAGAACGAGGTGGATATTATCTTAATAAAGACTTCATCGATTACTTACAGGACTTTTCAATCCTATACCAACTCACTCCTCCTTACACACCCCTTTGGAATGGTGTAATCCAATGGAAGAACCAAACCTTGTTAGACATGGTGAGATCAATGATGACTCATGCAAGTATTCTATTATCCTTTTGGGGATATGCATTACAAACAGCGACACACATACTAAACCAAGAACCATCTAAATCGATAAATGGTATTCCATAAAATAGTTGGAGTGGAACAAAAGCCATGTTATCAAGTTTACATGTGTGGGGAAGCAAAGCGTTTGTTAAAGCCTCTTTAGGTAACAAACTCTTACCCTAGTTCACAAAGTGTACCTTTATAGGATACCCCAAGGAAACAAGGGGATATTACTTATAAGACCCCCCAGAAAAAAAATTTATAGTGGCAAGACACAACATATTACTTGAGAGGGATCACATCTCTAAAAGAGATAGTGGGAGAGATATAAACTTTGATTAATTCAAGGATCAAGGTATATAATAGTTGGTACATGAGTAGATTCCACAAATCATTATGGAAGAATGATCTATTCCAGAGACACAAGTACTGCATAGGAGTACAAGAGAGGTTAGAGAACTGAAATTGTATGGTTTTCTAGTTACCGAGGATGGTGACTCATTAATATTTGATAATAACGACCCTCTAACCTACAAGGAAATAGTAAGTTTCATAAAAGTTTCCAATTTGTAATAAACCATGAATTTTAAAATGGATTACATGTACTAAAACCAAGTCTAGATTTGCATAGATCTTTCAGTTGATGTAAAATATGTTGGTTGCAAATGGGTATTCAAGAAGATACTAGACATAAAAGGATAATTTAGTACATATAAGGTGCGACTGGTTGCAAAAGGGTTCAAATAACATTAAGGCATTGAATACGAAAAAACCTTTTCACCAGTTGTGATGCTAAAATCCATCAGAATTCTGTTGACCATTGCTGCTTACCATGACTATGAGATTTCAAAAAATGGTTGTCAAAATAGCCTTCCTTAACTAAAACCTTTAGGAATATGTCTATATGACACAACTTGAAGGGTTTGTGACTCCAAAGGATGACAATAAGATATGTAAGTTGAAAAAAATCATTTGTGGATTAAAGCATGAATCTAGGTAATGGAACATTTGTTTTGATGAAACCATAATGGAATTTGATTTTATAAAGAAGGAATGTGAGCCTTGTGTCTAAAAATGGTTTAGTGGGAGTGTATTTATTTTCCTAATAGTATATGTTAATGAAATATTACTTATTGGAAATGAAATACTAGTCTTACAGTCTGTTAAGTCATGGTTGAATAAATGATTCTCTATGAAGGAATTGGGTGAGGAAGCATATATTATTGGTATCAAGGTCCATCTTGATAGATCTAAGATAATATTGGGCCTAAGGTAAAGTACATACATTGACAAGATAATGAAGATATTTCGTATGGAACAATCTACGAGGGGATTTTTTCTAGAGTCACATGACATTCGTCTTTATAAGAAAATGTGTCCTCATATTCATGAGGAAAGAAAGAGAATGAAAAGGATTCTATACTCATCAGTGATTGGGTCAGTCATGTATGTTATGCTATGTACTAGGCTAGATGTCTCCTATGAATTGAGTGTGGTAGGAAGATATCAAGCTGATCTAGGTGACCTCTATTGGATGGAAGTTAAGACTATCCTTAAGTATATAAGGCATACTAAGGATATGTTCTTTGTTCATGGAGGATATGAGGAACTAATTATCAGATGATATGTAGATGCTAGTTTCCAGACTGATCAAGATGACATGAAGTCGCAAACGGGATACATCTTCACTTTGAATGGAGGCATTGTGTGCTGGAAGAGCTCAAAGAAAGGTGTGGTCACAGATTCTATAGTAGAGTATGAGTATATCATAGCTTCTGAGGCAGCTAAAGAAGTATTTTGGATGTGGATATTCATCTAAGAGCTAGATTTGGTACCCAGAAGTAAATATCCCATCACACTTTATTGTGATAATACTACAATGGTGGATCTCACAAAAGACCCAAGGTCACATCAGTGGAAGAAGCACATACTACAAAAGTATCTTCTCTTGAGGTATATTTCTTAGAAAGGTGAAGTTTTAGTGAGAATTATTTCCATGGAAGACAATATAGAGGACCCCTTGACTAAATCCTTGACTCATCAGAAACATGTTTTTCATCTTAGGTCTAGTGTAATGAAAGTCATAGGTAGTTGTCTCTAGTCCAAGTGGGAGTTTTTTGGAGTTGGTGTCCTAGAACCAATTGTTTGTACATTGATTTCATGAATATTTAATTTATTTAAATATTAAACATCCTATTACATATTGTTCATTGCTCTGCATGACTATAATGTAATAATGTACTAGAGTATTTTCCACATTAATAAGGTCATAGTAGTTCCATGCTATGACGATAACCTTGAAGTTCTATGACAATATTCTAAAATATAGTTTTGTGGTTGGATGACATACTATGATGGAACACATAGTATACTGACCGTTAGGTGCAAGTACTCGTAAGAATATGAGACTTATTCTCATGAAATTCGCACTTGGTAATCTCTAAGACAGGAGATTATGAGAACAAACCCACTATTAGGAATTCCACATGTTTTGGTGTCATCGGATATTCCTATCTGCGAGCATGTGTAATGGTCCTTAGACTTTAATATTATCATTAATATGTTTCATAACGAGTGCACTTAGATTTTCTGAGAAAAACCATCACGCCATATGTTGGCGGGAACTAGGGTATGTTGGGTGCATCACAAATGACATGTTATTAATGGATAAGTCGAGGAATTATTTATCCCATACCTTTATGGAAGTTGATATCTTAAAACTTTTATTGAAATAGAATCGTCACCATAAATTCCATGGCCATGGTGTAATAATGAGTTTGTCTCAAGTAGTCAAAGAATAACGTACCAAGCATATAGGTTGATGACACTATCATGAAAGCTACTTGATGAGATATTGTAACAAAGGGATTATATTACACAGTGTGTGTTTTTATGTGGATGTCATCATTGCGACTTTATGTTCTTTCTCTTGGTTGCCTTGACCCATTTCTAGATAGTAATCTTGGAATTTAGGCAAGCCCTCTTAATTCCAAAGAGAAGGAATCCTATAGGGTCACTCACTAAGTGTTTCGGGTTGTCTCTATTAAATTCTATTTGAATTTAATTAATGCAATAAATATTATTCTCAAAACTGAGGAATAATTTTATTCAAGTTAAAATGATCACATAAATTAAATAAATATTTATTCACCTGATTTTGAATAAAATATATTTATTTATTTTTTTGAACATTTAATAAATATTTATTTAATAGTTTGTAAATAAAAAAATTATTTAAGAGAATAAAATATTTTATTCGGGTGTTCAATAAATGGAATAGGAGTTTGAATGGACTTAGACCGTGTTCATTGATAAATTAATTATTTACAAGTCAGTAAATAAAGTTTATCCAGTTAATAACAATATTGTTATCATTATGTGGATGAGATTTCATTTATGGTTCTGTTTAGAGCAAGGTGGGGAACCACAAATAATGGTGCTGTTATTTTTATTATGTTTCATGGTTTTTCTCTAATAGTTATAATTGCATTTAATTACTCTTTCACAATTAAATATTTAACTGAAACCTCATGTTGATCAATAGGCAGGTACATATATTATGCCAAACCCCAGAGAATTGAGAATTTTTGAGCCAAAAATTTTATTTCTTGACTCCTCTCATCTCTCCCTCTCAAGAACAAGATAAGTTATTCAAGGATGAATAATGAGTGATCAAGAGTGATTGACACAAGACATTCATTCAATCACACTAGCACTTGGAGAACGAATGTCATTGATCAGTGACCATTTAAGCACATGTGGATCACTGCTAAAGGGATTCTACTTTGGATCCTCGAAAGCACAACAAATTCAATCCAGAAGGGTCATTATGGATGATCAAGGATCATCAACAAAGAATGTATCGAAGACCCAAGTATTTAATTTCTTAAAAAATTGTTAAATTAATTATAAAAATGATGTGAATGATCCTCTTTCATGGATCTGGTTTTATTCTTCTCTTTGTCTAAATATTTTATTTCAATCTATGGATACTGGTGTTTATCGGCGTATTGATCCTGGATTGGTCATCGATTATAGAAAAATCAATGTTGGGCCCTCCCTGCAATCACACTTCTGTAGCATCCAGAACCTTCATGCAATACTTGTGTTTCATGAACTACTTTTTCCATGTGGACTTGTGGAATTTGTTCCTATACCAACTCCAGTGTATCTTGAGCATCAACTTCATCAAATTCAATCTTGACCCCACTATCATTCTTGAGGATTTGTTCCCTCTCAAGAAAGATGGCTTTCCTGGCGACAATCACTTTCTTGTCTGAGGGGTTTTATAAGTAATTTTTTGTTTCCTTAGGTTAACTTATAAAGATACACCTCATTCCATGGTGTGCTAGTTTGTTTTCTGAGAAGGCCTTAACAAATGCCTCATAACCCCATACATGTGTATGCAATAAAATAGGTTTCTTTCCACTCCATTACTCAAATGGAATTCCATTTTCCACTTTAGTCGTTACTTAGTTTAACACATATTGCATAGTTTATAATTCATACCCCCAAAAGGATAGTGGAATATCTACATGACTCATCATCGAACATACCTTGTCTAATAAGGCATGGTTCCTCCTTTCACTAACAATATTCCATTGTTTTTTATAAAGTGGAGTGAGTTGAGATAGAATCTCAGACTCATGTAGAAAGTTGATGAACTCTTGGTTAAGATATTCACCACCTCGATCCTATCAATGCTTCTTTATCTTCATACCAAGATGATTCTCTACTTCATTCTTGAATTTCTTGAATTTATCAAAGGAATCATACTTATACCTCATCAAGTAGATATAGACAAATATACTAAAGTCATCAGTAAATGTTATGAATTAAGAATATACAACTGTATCTTTTACTAGAAATGGTCTACACACATTAGTGTGTACTAATCCTAGAATCTCTGTGGTCTTTCCAATCTATCTACTAAATGGTGGTTTGGTCATTTTTCCTTGTAAACAATCATGAAATCTATCAAGTGGTTTTAGCTCAGAATATTCTCAATAACCATCTTTATAGAGCTTTTTCAAATGCTTCTTATTTACATGACCTAGATAGTGATGCCATAACTGGGTGTTATATGAGTCTTGTTAACATGATTCTTTATCAATTTCCAACACTTTTTTTCATAATTTAATACATAAAGACCATTATTTAAATTATCTATACCATAACATATGTTTTCCTTATAAAAGAAACAAATTTTATTTCCAAAATTGAAAATCAACCCATCTGCATCTAAACATGACACAAAAATTATGTTTTTAGTAACTATAGGTACATGATAAAAATCTCTTAAAACAAAAATCATTCCCATTGAAAATGAAAGGTGGTAGTTGCCAATAGCCAGATCTGTCATCCTCGCACCATTGGAAGCTCACAGATCTACCTCTCCTCTAGAGATCTTACAAAATCTACTTGGTTTATACATTTGGATACAGATGTGAGCATCACAAGCTGTATCTAATACCCAATGTGTAGATATGGAAAGATTTCACTCGATAACAAACACACCTTTAGCTTCCCTATGATTTTGGGTGTAATTCTTCTTCCAGTGGCCTGACTTTCCACATAAAAAATATACTTCCTACTTTTCCTTTCCCTACCTCTAGATATTTCCCTTCTTAAAAGGATGGTTCTTGAGAGATTTAGACTATTTATAGGTATTGTTCCCCTTTTCCTTGTTCTTCCTTTTCTTTTTCACCAAAAGTACCATGAGTTTGTCATGCCCCATGTCCTTATCCACTTGGTGAATCAAGGTCTTAAAGAATATTCTCATTATTGCTCATATTATAATTCATAATAAAGATAGATAATGTCTTGGGAAGTGATAAAATTATGAGATCTATACGCACCTCATTTGGGAATTTAATCCCTATGATGTCCAAGCACTCAATGTATCCAATAAGCTTGACTACATGAGGCCTAACTGACACATAATCTCCATAATTAGTTGTGAAAAAAGCATTAGAGATCTCATACCTCTATTTTTTCCTTCTCTGGATAGAGATACCGAAGGTAAGACATGATACTATAGGCATCCATATCCTTATATTTCTTTAAAAGATCATTGGAAATGGATGATAGCATGAAGCACTGAACATATGTAGCATCATTCAGACGTTTCTCATAGATAGAAAGTTCTTCATCACATGCCTTATTTCTAGGAACAACTAGTAAAGGTTCTTCCAGCACATAAAATTTCATTTCATGGAGAAGGATGACCCATAGGTGCCTTTTCCATTCCCAGAAATTAGTGCTGGTGAGAAGGTTTTCCTTCATAATTATGGATGACAATGATATGTTTGATGTAATTTTGATTGGTGTTTCTATGAAATAGGATAAGCATAATTTATTTACTTTATCTTAAAATTTTAGACCAATAAATAAATATTATATTTATTAGTCTCCCACTATTTTATCGAAACCCATTAATCCTCACCATTGGATTTCGAATATCCTATTTCTCATATATTCTAGTGGAAAGGATCCATATTCTCCTTCTCATTACACCAACATTGGTGGGTCAATAAACTCAAATGGTTTTAGGTAGGAATTCAAAATTCCAACTACATTAACTCATAGTTTCTTGATCCATTGAGTGGACTCCTAAATGCTAAAATCCTTAATTTTAGATTTACTCAACCATTTCCTCTCACATACACCAATTCCTACTTTGGTATTGAACCCTTGTTGTGAACCAAGTTATGTAAACCCAAAACCTCATGTTAGAATTCCTCGATAATTGAAAGCACCCCAAATTTGGTTGGTCAAGAACTTTGAACTATGGTTTGATTCTGACCAAAGCAATGGAAGACTACACCAAAATAATATTTTATTAATATATTTTATCATTTATGCATAATTTTCCAATTATTATCTTTATTTCATGTTTTTATATTAAGTGGTATTAATTAAGTGATCAGCCATGTCTTAAATAACATTTACGAAAAAGTTAGTTTATTTTAGTTCCATCTTGCATGCTTGATAATTCATTAATTATGTGATCACGACAATATATCCATAATGAAATAACCATGAAAATGACATAAATAAAATAAATGGTATGATCATGAGATTGCACCAATGGTTAGTTTATCTAGTGGTTGATAAACTAACTACTGACCAAGTGGAGAAACACCTTGAACCAGTTGAGGTTTGTGTTTAGAGCTTTCCACCTGTCCACATTTATATCTCCTTGGATTGGTTTCCCCTTAGATCCTAATTTGATTTGCCTCCACTATATTGGGAGCTCCATCCATTACATGTGCCTTTTACTAACACGCAGGTGAGGGGGGAAAGGGGTTTACATAAAAGAAACCATGGGCATGAAGACCCTACATAATAATGAGGAGAGAAGGCATATAGACCAAAAATTTAATTTAATAATAAATTAAATGAAACCAATCACATAAAAAAGGTCTATTCTATCTCATGATTATCCACATGCATGCAACATATTACGCATTTAATAAAACTAACATTCCATTCCTTAATCATTCTTATTTAAGATAAATCATACTCAAATCAATCAGTTATTATATTTATTTAATAAATACTTTTATCTTAATTATTATGTGAATTTTCTTGAGATTTTCATCCTTATGATTTGAAAATAAATAAATAAACCCATTTAAACATAACTATGCACATAACTTGTACCCTGGAGGAAACACAGTGAATACCTGTCCAAATCTACACAATATGTATTATACTCATATACTTGTTTATTATTTGTGACATATAGAATACACAACTTACCACATACTTTCATGATGTGTACTTCATATATGATTATATGAATTACATGATTTTTCGGTCACGTGTTATGGTTAAATTCACGTAGATTAACAACTAGTAATAAGACTCATACATGATATTCAGATCTGAACATTATGCAACTATTAATTAAACATTTAAATATTTATGTATATTAAAACCTATCACATGGAATTTCCTATCTTTATTACCACACAGAAGTACATGTCTCAAGGTTTTCATAGTAAAATTAATATATATAAATATATATTTTAATCTGTGTAATTTGGTAAACATACCTAGTGAGTAGATTCAATCTACATGGCGCGTAAACCCTTCACTGTCTATCCAAGGTACATGCCTAGGGACTCAACATGTAAAATATACCTTATAAAATTTAGAGTACATAGAATTTCCAATGGGATACATGCCTTGTTGATTCTGTGTTACACGGTCACTGGTTGAGTAGGCTATGTATGGAATACATAGCCCATTTCTGACCCAAAGGGACTACATGTCGTATCCATTGGGCCACATGATGTGGTCTAGCTAACCATGCGTTATTTTATCTCAGTCAACATGCAGGGTAAGAATTAACTAAATCGCGTGTCATTAATGCACATAGATTGAGTAATTACCAAATTAACTCATAATGTGTTGAACATAACTACACATGGTATAAATCCGGTTACACAGTATGTACTTATGTGTTATCCAGTCAGAATACTTTGATCCTATGGACGAGTTCCCCAATTTTATTTTAATCAAAAAAATAAATAAATCGATTATATCTATAAGAAACGAATGGGGAAGAAGTAGATCTATCAATTTAGATTAAAAGAACGATTAAAGTTGAACTGAAAAGCTAAATTTAAAATTAGTAAATCACCAACAATTTTTAAAAAATTATAAACAATAATGTGTCCCCTGTGATACCACTTTTAGGTTCCGAGTGCAGTAGAAGCAAGCGATGGGTGGTGCACAACATTAATTTTTTCCATAATCAATGATCAATTTGAGATCTATACGATGATGAATTCCAAAATCCATAAAATTAAGTCAAAGAAATAGATAAATAAGAATTGTTCCAAAACCGTGATAGAGTAGATCAACACATATTATTTATAATTAATTTAATAACATTAAGAATTAACTCTAAGGAATTATTTATTTTTTGATGTGTATGATGAAAGATCTGTAGTGCATCATTGTTGCATTGTAGAAACCAAGTGTAAATTTACTCTAGCGGTAATCCACACATGTTCCATGAATCTCCAGACATCGATGAAGGAGTCTCTGGGTGCTAGCATAGAAGATCCTTACACTTGTGCCGTCTACCTTTGATCACCTCAAGAATTGCTTCCAAAGTGTTCTCCTTGATCTGTTGGAGGAGAATTTCTCTCCATTCTTAAGAGCCTTCTTGGAGAATAGATCTCTCTATGTTTGAGAGGTTTTCTCCAAATTCATTATGCACAATAGAATAAGCTAATGAGAAAATGACATAATTGGGTATTTGTATTGCAAGGGTTAAAATAATATAATTGAAAAAATTCCCTTAATTATTATTTAATTCGAGAAAACCCACATGGAAAATAATATTTGTAATATTATTATTTCTTGATAGGTTCTTAACTTGCGAATTACAATTAAATATTAATTAATAAAATAATATTAAATATTATTATTTCTCACCGGACCATTAAACTCGGTCCGCCATTCCTCCATAATATATATCAGGCCTCGAATAATGTATATTTATTTATTAAATAAATATTACTTTATTATTCACCAATAAATAAATAAACATTAAATTCACTAAATAGAAAATAAATATATATTAAATATTACACTTATAATATATTTTCTCAAATAATTAGTGACAAAATAAATGCGATCAAGCATATATGAATAATAATTAAACCAAATATGGGAATAATATTTATTAAACCTATTAAATAATAAATAATAATATATTATTTGACTGAGATTCTGGATATACTTAGTGTGTGACCCTCTAGGTCTCTTTCTTAGTGGCATTGGGTGAAGAAGCCTAAAGTCCAATTTAGCGTCTAACAATACGTCAAGGCACCCATATTGAAAGAAGATAATGCCACAATGACATGTCACATAATACAGATTCTTACCATGTAATATAATCTCTTTATCACAATATCTCTAATCTAGTAGGTTTCAAGCTAGTGTCATCAACCTATGTACTTGATATCTCTTTCTTTGACTTTCCAGAAATATAACTTGCCTATAGAACAACGTGGCCTTGGATTTATTTAGAATTTATCATTTCAGTCAAAGGGCCTAAAATATTAACTTCTATTAATTAACATAAAGGATAAATCATTTACAACATTATTCATTAATTCAATATTACTCGTGATTCCACTACTACAAAAACGGGCTTTATCAGTGCTCAAAACAGGCTTTAACAGCGCTCCAAAAGAATTGTAAAGCTCAACACTGATAAAGGGGGGAGGGTTCCCCTTTATCAGTACTTTTTTAGCACTAATAAATACTCTGACTGCTATAACATGAAATTCTATAGCATCACACCCAAACAAGACCTGCAAAAAAATCAACAAATCAAACAAGCAGTTCACACAGATAAAATATATAGTGGTAGTCAACCTGGGATTAAACGATGGTAAAATATCCATACTTAATGTGATATACTAATTATTCATTATGATTATCAAAAGGTACAATTAAATATTATCTCCTCCAAATGATATCCTACATTACATCCGATAAAATATAGAGAGAGAGTTCAATGTCAGAACCTTAAGAAAAATTATATTAAGGCCTGCATGCAAGTTATTCTTCATGTTTTTTGTGGTTAAGATTCATGTCAAGATTGAATATGGAATTTTTTATAGATTTTGAGTTCCTTTTTGGATATGTTTTCTTAGGACTTAGAGAGTTTCCCCAGTAGATTCCCCATGGTAGATGGATTTGGGTGATTCTTGGGATACTTAAAGAAATGTGTTCTTGTGGTTGATGCCTTTATCTTATGGTGTGTTGTCATCTTTTCATTCCATATATAGAATTTATAAATGGTGGGGAGATATATGATTATTATTTTCCTGTCATGGACTCTTGATTATTATTCATGTAGTGCTTTTATTGGGGGACACAATTTAGAAGAACCCATGTGGTTATACATTCATGGGGAAGTTTCATATTCATTTTGAACTTTTACTATTTTACATACATAGGAAAAGGATGGGTTGTATTACTCCAAGTAAAAACCATGCAACTTACCTTTTTGAGGGAGTTGTTAGGAACATGGTTTGATCATGGTTAGGATAAACCATGTGGTATGGATCTATAGTTTAACTAATTCATTTTTAATGATTGGAACAAGATTAGTTAACTATTCGTCAAAACTATATAGAAGAGGGTTTCTTATCCAATGGATCCCAAAAATTTGGTTAATAGTTTGGAAAACTACCCAACTAAACCATGAAAGTTTCCAATGATATGGCATAATTTAAGGTATTTCAACCTATTTTTTCCTGCCCCCTTCCCAAAACATAGTCTAAGAGCCCTTTATCTTGAAAATTTGTCCAATTTAAATCTTCTGTTCTTTTTTATTTCCCTTTAGTTCTTCTCCCTCTCCCTTTCCTATTTTTTTCATCCCTCACCATTAACTCTAGGGATAAAGGTTTATATTTAGGGTTTGTGATGAATTATTAATGAGGTTTTATTGTCTAAGGACTACTTAGGACTCTATGAGGCTTTTATAAGTGTCTTATTTCATAGGTAATGAATTTTGGATTGTTTTACGTATGAAAATTGTTGTTTTCACTTAAACATTATGTCCCTTTTAAACAAAAGAGAGACACTTTGAGTGATATTGGTTACACCATGCCTTAGATTGAGTCGGGGTTGACTCATACACATCACAAATGACCCATGGATCGTTCTCCTAATGTATCAACACAATCCAAATGCTTTTGGTCGGTTTTTTGTATGTTAGTTGTTGTTTTCACTTAAAATTTTGTCCATTTTAAACAAAATAGAGACACTTTGAGTGATATAGGACACATCGTGTCTCGGATTGAGGTGGGGTTGACTCATACACATCACGCTATGACCCTTTTTCCCACAGATATAACATCTTCCCCTCCATTTTAGATATTCATCAAGGTTCTTCTTTCCTTCCTCTTGACATGTAGGAAGCTGAATCTTCTTTCCCCTATGCTTCTTCAAATTTGAACATTTATAAATGTTCATCTTCCTCTTACGCAATGTGTTAGTAATGTTATAAAATATCACATTGTTAATCATATATCTTGATAACTGATTTGGCATAATCACAATATCTTTCTCTCTAGTCATTATCCAATTTTGTTGCTCAAAATCACCAGATTTTCCAACAAACTCAATGTTAATCCAATTACTTCTTGTTTCATCCATTAAATAAGACCCAAAATCATGAGGTGAAAAGGAAGTACCATTAATGAAAACAACATAATCAAGGTAAGTTTCTTTCAAACTATAACATCTTAGGTTTAATCCTAGGTTATCGATGATCATTACCAAACTTCCAGGGGGTTCTTCTATATTTCCCCTCAAAGTCTATCTTAGGGTTTTGATCTCTGATATATGTTTTCTAAATCTATTTTCAAGGTTGTTGCTAAAAATCCTTTGATACCAACTGTAATTCCCCAACCCCAGTTACCCAAATCCTATGCATTATTTTAATACATTGGCATGATTACAAGGAATCAAGTCCTGAAGGAATGATTTGTTTAGCAGCATTGAAAGATAGATTACATACATAAACATTACATTACAATTTCTAACATAAAAAACATATATAATCCTTTGATAATGCCATTAATATCTAAGATTTACCCTTAATATCAATCATAATACACTTCTTCGAATCCTGGGAAAACAAAACATAAAAAAGGGGTGAGCTCAGATGCTTAGTAAGAGTAAATAATTTAGCGGAAGCTATAAATATTAAGGTAGGATGTGTAATAAAAACAACAACCTTTAAAAAATAAACTTGAACATAATATGGAAAAAATAATTCAAATTTTACCATATAAACATGCACATGGATATTCTACTAGTCAAATAATCACATGTAATAACTAATTTCATAATGAGGGAATGTATAATACCGGACATCATAACCACATAGTCAAGGCCTTATGCTAAGACTAAAAATAATTTTTTTTCAAAGCCTTATTCCAAGACACTAATTTGTATCATGTGACCTATTGATGCATCGAGGGGATATAGCGGACCACACCCATCACTCACTAAGTCCAATCCATTCCTCATAAGAAAAGATTGAAACATTACATATACATTTATATTAAAACTAGTATACTAAATGTCAATACTTCAACCGTAAACCATGAATGGTATAAAAACATCACATCCATAGTTAAACATATCATAATTCATTCAATAAAATATATAACATTGTATTATAATAAATAAACCTCAATCATGAATAATATCCAGTAAATTATTTTGACATAGTTGAAAATGGTCAGTAAAACTCTTTGATAGAAATATCCCTTTTTCATGAAATCATTTAAAAGTCACACAATTTAGAAAGGAAGACATTTAAAATAAATTTTTGAGTCAAAGTTTCCCATACCAATTTGAAACTTTTTAAAGGAATCAACATTTTAAAACATTCATTTCCATATAAATCAATCCTTAAAACCATTTTGAAAACAATAACATTAATGAGAATGATTTAGAATAATATATATTTAAACCATTTAAAATGATGTTTTAGTTAAATAGTCCCTTAAAATAATCCTTTTTAAAACTCTTTTATGAAATATGGACATGGATAATAAATATGTCTTAGTAAAAACTTACACATTAACAATCTCGGATAATAATGAGATTGAGGAATTAACCCTTACCTTGTAATTTTCTTTGGTTGAGGGTACATTTAACCTTCTATATAATGACCATAGTATGTTATTAAATTATAACAGAACCATATTCATATTTATGATATCATACTTGACTCATTTATGACTTTATACTACCCATTTAATAATAATTTACATTTTAAAATAACATTTAGGGTAATAATCGCTTTCTTTATCGTACGTGTTTTAACTTGTTATTCTTGATTGTATCATTTATCATGATTTAATTAATTCTAGAATATAAAAAATTATTTATTTATCATATTTATAAAGAATATAAATATGTATAATAGATAGATATATGAAATGGAAAACACCATTTTTGGAGATGGTAGGCCATACATACGCATAAATGTTGTTTCCGTTTTCATATCATATTGAACGGAAGTAAGTGAATGAGATATATGTAAACACACACGCACACACACAGATATATATATATATATATATATATTTCCAGTATAATTATTATTTCATATATTACATACTTATTAATAATATATATTTTTATAATCATCGTTGAATGGTAAATGTGGAAATGAATCTCATCGTATCGTGGAGACGGTATGTTGTACGTACGCACGAGTAAAAATATCATTCTATTAATGGTGAAATTGTACGTAATTGGATGTTATATTATATATAAATAATCATTTACATGTTATATTTATTATTTAAATCAATTATACACATTATTATACCCTTCCAAATAATTAAGTGTTGAATAACAAACTACACCATGATGTGGAGACGGTAAGCCATACGTACACACGTATGGTAACTTTTACATTCATAGGATGGATAGAATAATGAATATGGTTGTACCATATTTATAACATTATCTCAGTATTTATAAGGTACTATAGTTATTATTTTGGTATTTAAAATACAAATGAAGAGGAAGTGGAAGAATAAAAGATCTTTGAAAGAGGTGATGAAGTAATTACCTATTTTTTAGGTTCTTCCTTTTGATTTGAACAAAAGGGCTCTTTAAGATGGATATCTGATCAAAGTAATGCCTCTAGGTTAATTTGAGGGTAGTTGGGAGGATATTAGATCAGGGGTTGTCTGAGCCAAATGTCTTCGGAGGTGTGAATGTTTAAGAGAAGGGAAAGTACCCTTTTATAAGGGAGGTGAGGGGAACTTTAGGAAAAGTTTGAAATATTAATTTATTATAAAATACTTTTTGTTTTATAATAGCTAAAAATGGATTTATTTAGAGAAAAATGTGGTTATGGGTTGAAATACTCTCAACCAATAGATTTTAGATAAGTTTAGGTCACCATATTAACCTTATCTTTTATATTTGACTCTTAGTTAAATAGTTTAACATTTACCATGAATTCTTGTATTTTTATATAAAATGGTTAATAAACATACTATAAAATGAAAATATAATTTCAAGTGATTAATTAATAACATATCTAACCATATCTAATTCCTTTTTCTGAATATTATATTTTTAGGAGTATTTAATCATTTAATAAAATAGTATCTGTTTTAAAAACTCATTTATGTCAATTTTAAAACTATTTAGTTTTTGGTTTTTTTGAAATTCATAAAGTATTTATTAATTCTAAAAAAATAAATTTAATCAACCCTAACATGTCATATTCACCTAAAAAATTCTTTTATGGTACATTAACTTTCAAATTATATTTATTTAAATATTTATAATATCCTTTATTTGATTCTTTCATTAATAGGGAAAATACTGCATCATTATTCTGCCATAAATAAATATATTTATTTTATGTCTAAAAATTATAAATAAAATAACATGATGTATGAAATCTTTTTATATTTCTAATTAATATTTATCATCGAAAATATCTCTTATATAACCCCATATAAAAATTATTTTACTAAAAGATATATATTTATGTTACATTTTCCTTAACTTTAAATTAATTTTAATAAAGTGTCATTTTCACTTAAAAGTGGCTTTATGGGGTTCCAAAATTTACTAAAGGATTCTTGTGGTAGAACATATATCAGCTAATAGGGTTATAACACATGTTATGGTAATTTAATTTTATTATAATATTATTTTTACCCTTATTTACTGGATTTACCCTTTAACCATGCTAAATAAAATAATTACTGAAGTAACTATTCCTATTGTCTAAAAATAAAAGTTACATATTTAATAAATTTGGACCTTCTGATTCCAAATATGGAATCCATTTTTTTCAAATTTAAAATATAGAAGTTTCAGAAATTAATTTAAAATTAATTCCCGCAGTCAAAACCAAAAAACGGGTTTTTAAGAAGTAAAAATTATCAAAATATTGACATGTGTTTATGTAAAATTTAAATGTGAAATTGCATACAATGGCCTAAATTATATTAAATAATAAAAATATAACTTAATTATACTTTAAAACCAATCAAATGTATAATTTAACACTATAAATTATTTCAATTAAAAAATTTGTTTTTAATTAAAATTTAGTATTTTTCACTATTCATCAAAATATGAAAGTTATCATAAAAGTACCATATATTTATCAAAAATAAATTTTTATGTACCTATTATAAATATTAATTTAATTTCATTAAATTTAATATATAAAAGTGTCAAATATTGGATTTAAAAAGAGTTCGCCATTAAAAAGCGGAAAAACTATATTTTTGAAAAATACTTCTTTTATATGAAAAATTGAATTTGTCCTTATATTATGTCTAAGAAACAAAAAATATGAATGTTAAAATTATATAGGAAATATATAAAATTCAAAATGTGTTTAATAATATTCATAACTACTTTTTAAATGGCTAGTTTGATAGATCATGAAGCGCTTGAACTCAGTGTTGCATGTAGCGCAAGATATTGAATTACTTTAAAGAGATAATGTACTATGAAATCTTGGGCTTTTATATAATTATATATATTTGCCGCTATTTTTTACTAACTACCGTTAATTATTAATAATTACCACTAATTTTTACCAGTTAGCACTAATTTTTACTAATTACTTATAATTATTACTAATTACCACTAATTATTACTAATTACTGCTAATTAGCACTTATTATCAATATTTTTTATTAATTTATAATAATTGTTTAACTAATTATTACTAATTACCACTAATTATCAGTAATTACCACTAATTTCCTCTAATTTTTACTAATTACAACTAATTATATGGAAATTATTACTAGGTATTTCTAATCATTACTAATTACCACTAATTATTACTAATTACCACTAATTACCACTAATTACCACTAATTGTTTCTAATTAGCACTAATTACCACTAATTTTTACTAATTACCACTAATTATCACAAATTTTTACTATTTACCAGAAATTACCACTAATTCTTACTAATTATTTCTAATTATGACTAATTACAAGTACTTACTACTAATTATTACTAATCATTACTAATCATTACTAATTATTACTAATTGCAATTAATTATTACAAATTCTTACTAACTATCACTAATTTTTACTAATTAGTACTAATTATCACTAATTATAAATAATTATTACTAATTGTTTCTAATTACCACTAATTATTACTAATTATTATTAATTAATACTAATTATTAATAATTATTACTAATTATTACTAATTATTACTAATTATTACTAATTATTACTAATTATTAGTAATTATTACTATTATTACTAATTAAAACTAATTATTACTAATTATTACTAATTATTACTAATTACCTCTAATTATTACCAATTACCTCTAATTATTTCTAATTACCTCTAATTATTACTAATTATTTTTAATGACTACTATTTTTTACTAATTTTCACTATTTACCCCTAGTTTTTACTAATTTTCACTAATTTTTACTAATTATCACTAATTATTACTAATTATGACTAATTATTACTAATAATCACTAAGTATTACTAATTGTCACTAATTATTACTAATTATCACGAATTATTACTAATTACCACTAATTACCATTAATTACCACTAATTATTACTAATTATTACTCATTATCACGAATCATTACTAATTTCCACTAATTACCACAAATTTTTACTTATTATCACTAATTACCACCATTTTTCACAAATTATCACTAATTACCACGAATGTTTACTAATTATCACTAATTATTATCAATTATTACTAATTACCACTAATTACCACTAATTATTGCTAATTATTACCAATCCACATTAATTAATACCAATTTGCGCTATTTTTAACTAATTATCATTAATTTTTACTAATTACCGTTAATTTTTACTAATTACCACTAATTTTAACTAATTACTGCTAATTTTTACTAATCACTTCCAATTTTTACTAATTACTACTAAATATCACTTATTATTACTAATTTTTATTAGTTTATAATAATTGTTTTACTAATTACTGTTAATTATCACTTACTATTACTAATTTTTATTAATTTATAACAATTTTCTACTAATTACTACTAATTATTACTAATTATCACTAATTTTTACTAATTAACACTAAGTTATAATATTTATATTGATTTATCACTATTTTTTACTAATTACAGCTAATTAATACTATTTTCCTCTATTTTTTACTAATTACCATAAATTATTAATAATGACCGCTAATTTTTAGTAATTAGTGCTAATTTTTACTTATTACTGGTAATTATTACTAGTTAACACTAATTATTACTAATTACTTCTAATTACCCCTTATTATTACTATTTTTTTATTAATTTATAACAATTGTTTTACTAATTAACGCTAATTTTTAATAATTATTTTGATTTATCACTAATTTTTACTAATTATTCACTAATGAAAACTAATTACCGTTTTTTACTCATTACCGTTAATTATTACTATTTACTGCTAATTATACCTATTTACCGCTAATTAAAACTAATTAATGAAAATAAAAACTATTTACTTTTTAGTTACAAACATTACAACCAATTAAAAATAAATATTAATAATTAAAAATAATTACTTCTAAATTTAAATAATTACTTCTAATTAGAAATAATTACTTATAATTTTAAATAATTACTTCTAATTGACTCTAATTACAACTAATTAATAATATTAAAATATAATAAAAAATAAAATAAATAAAATTAAACATTAGACATTACATAAATACCTCAAAAATGAAGCTTCTATGGGCTACATACTTCAAAAATTTCCTCCCCTGTAAAAATGTATACTTCTACTTTAAGGAGGCAAAAAATAAAGAAAGGAAAGGTGAAGTGGTGAATGGAAAGAAAAAATTCAATCATAAAAAATAGTATTATTTGTAACGAGACCCATCACAAATAGTTCCCACAATAAATGTTTCAGGCAGTGGTTAAAAAACTAATTGTGATGGGTCCCGTTGCAAATACTCACCTGCCGATAAAGTATTTGGTTAGATGGGGTATTTGGAGAGGTTTTGCAAGAAGCCTTCTCGGATAGCTGAGAGCTACGGACCATGCCAGATTCAAGGGATTTGAGGTAGGACCGTGAGCATGAAGGATCCGGATGCAGCGAAAGCTTGATGGTTGGGTGGGGCCCAACTTTTCTTTTTCCATAACCGATGACCAATCTGGGATCAATACGATGATAAACGCCAGTATCCATGGATTTAAATCAATGATTTAGACAAAGAGAAGAAAGGCACCAGATTCGAGAAAGAGGATCTTGCACATCATGTTTATAATTAATTTAATTTAGATCTGAAGAAATTAAATACCCGGGTCTTCGGTACTTTCTTCATTGATGATCGTTGATCATCTGAAATGATCCTTCCTGATTGCCATCATTGCGCTTGTAAGGATCCAATGTAGAATCCCTATAGCGGTGATCCACATGTGCTCCAATGGTCACTGATCAACGCCACTCATTCTCCGGGTGCTAGCACGGTGAAGCGAATTCCTTGTATCGATCATTCTTGATCGCTCATTATTCATTCTTGAAGAACTTATCTTGTTGAGAGGGAGAGAGGAGAGGAGTCGAGAGAGAAAATGTTTGGTCCAACAATTCTCTAGCACCAACGGTGATTGGCAGAATAGAAATACCCATCTATTAATCGAGATGAGGTTTTAGTTACAATATTTTATTGTGTAACAATGATTAAAAACAATTATAACTATTAGAGCAAATCCATGCCACATAATAACAATAACAACACCATTATTAGTGGTGTTCCAACTTTCACAAAACAGAACCATAAATGAAGTCTCGTGCCACATAATGATAACAATATTATTATTAATTTTGCGCTACATGGATAAATAATATTTACTGACTTGTAAATAATTAATTTATCATCAGACACAGTCTTGGTCCGGTCTAACTCCTCTTGCATTTATTGAACACCTGAATAAAATATTTTATTCTCTTAAATGAATATTTTATTTAAAAATAGTACATAAATATTTATTAAATGTACAATAAAATAAATAAATATATTTTATTCACAATCTGACAAATAAATATTTATTTAATTTATGCGATCATTTTAAGTTGAATAAAATTATTCCTCGGTCTTGAGAATAATATTTTTTCCATTAATTAAATTCAAATAGACTTTTATAAAGACCACAAAAAACACTTAGCGTGTGACCCTCTAGGATTCTTTCTCATTGGTATTAGGCCGGTTTTCCTAAAGTCCAAGATTACTATCTAAGAACACGTCAAGGAACCCGAGATAAAGAACTTAAAGTCACAATGATGACATCCACATACGAATGCTCATTGTGTAACATAATCCCTTTGTCACAACATCTCATCAAGAAGGTTTCATGATAGTGTCATCAACCTATATGCTTGATACGTCATTCTTTGACTACCTGAAATAAACTCATCATTACACAATGGACATGAAATTTAGGGCGATGATTCTATTTCAATCAAAGGTATGAGATATCAACTTCCATAAATGGAAGGGACAAATCATTCTTCGAATTATCCATTAATAACATATCATTCAAGATGCACCCAACATTCCATACTTCCCGTCAACATATGGCATGACCATTTTCATCACTAAATCTAAGTGCACGAGTCGTAACACAAATTAATGATAATATTAAAGTCTAAGGACTATTACATAGGCTCTTATATATGAATATCCAATGAAACCAAAACTTGTGGAATTCCTATAGGCGGATCTGTTCTTACAATCTCTCATCTAAGAGATTACCATGTGAGAAATTCCTGAGAATAAGTCTCATATTCTTATGAGTACTCACACCTAACGGTCTGTATACTATGTATCCCATCATAGTATGTCATCCAACCATAGAACTATATTTAAGAATACTATCATAGCACTTCAAGGTTCTCATCATAGTGGGTAACTCCTATAACCTTATTAATGTGAGAAATACTCTAGAACATTATTACATCATAGTCATGTAGAACATTGAACAATATATAATAATATGTTTAATATTTAAATACATTAAATGTTTTTGTAATCAAAGTACAAATAGTTGGTTATAGGACACCAACTCTAACAAACTCACACTTTCACTAGAGCCAACTTCCTACAAATTTTAGTCCACTAGACCTCACATGATGATCATGTTTCTAATGAGTTAAGGATTCAGTAAAGGGGTCCACCAAGGTGTCTTCCTTGAAAATGATGCTCCCTACAACTTCACCTCTCTGAGAAAAATCCCTTAAGAGATGATACTTATGAAGTATGTTCTTTGTCTTCTTATGTGACCTTGGCTCTTTTATGAGAGCCACCACTACAGTATTATCACAATAAAGTGTGATGAGATCTTTACAACTAGGTATCACATCCAACTCTTGGACAATGCTTCACATCCAAACTGCTTCTTTATCTGCCTCAAAAGCTATGATATACTTGGACTTTGCTATAGAATCTAGGACCACACCTTACTTTGAGATCTTCTAGCTCATACCACCTCCATTAAAAGTGAATATGTATCCCATTTGTGAATTTATGTTATCTTGATCAGTCTGGAAACTAGCATCTTCATATCCTATGATTAATAATTTCTCATCTCCTCCAAAAACTAGGAACACATCCTTAGTACACCTTAGTTACTTAAGGATAGTCTTGACTGTCATCCAATCTATTTCACCTATATCATCTTGATATCTTCCTACCGTACTCAATTCGTAGGTGAGATCTACCCTAGTAAATAACATAACACACATGTCTGACCCAATCATTGATTCATATGGAATCCTTTCCATTCTCTTTCTTTCCTCATGCGTCTAAGGACACATTTTCTTGGAAATACAAATGCCATGTGATGTTGGAAACAACCTCCTCTTGGATTTTTCCATACTAAATCTCTTCAGTATCTTTTCAATGTATGTACTTTGACATAGGCCTAGAAATATCTTGGATCTATCATGATGGATCTTAATCCCAAGAATATATATTGTCTCACCCAAGCCCTTTATGGGGAAAAATTTATTCAACCATGTATTAATAGACTGTAAGACTGGTATTTTGTTTCCAATAAGTAATATGTTATCAACATATACTATTCGGAAGACAAAGCCACTCCCACTAAACCATTTATAGACATAAGGATGAAATTAATTCATTATAAAACCAAATTCGGTTATGGATTCATAAAAAATAATATTCCATGATAAGGATGTTTTCTTTAATCAATGAATGGATTTTTTTTTCAACTTGCATATCTCATTACCATCCTTTGGAGTCACAAACCCTTTAGGTTGTGTCATTTAGATATCTTCATGAAGTTTCCTGTTAATAAAGGCTATTTTGACATCCATTTTTTAAATCTTGTATTCATGGAAAGAGGCAATGGATAATATAATTTTTATATATTTTAGAATTGAAACTATTGAAAAGGGTTCTCTGTAGTCAATGCCTTGATGTTGTTTAAACCCTTTTGTAACCAGTCATTCCTTATAGGTACTGACTTGTCCTTCCATGTCTAGTTTCTTCTTAAATAACCATTTACAACCAACAGGCTTTACAAATACTAGAGGATCTACTAAAATCCAGACTTGGTTTTGGTATATGGAATCCATTTTAGAATTCATGGCTTCTTTCCACTTGGCAACGTTTGTGCCACTTACTACTTCTTTGTAGCTTATAGGATCATTATTATCAACTAATAATGATTCAACATCCTCATTAACGAGAAAATCATATCATTTCGGTTCTCTAACTTCTCTTGTACTCCAATGCATTACTTATTTCTTTGGAATAAAACTTTATTCCATGGGGATTTTTGGAATCTTCTCTTGTACCAACTCTTGTGTACCTTAATCCTCAACTTCATCGAAGTCTATCTCACCCCCACTATCTCTTTTGGATTTTTTCTCCCTCTCAAGGAATATGGCATGTCTTACCACTATAAACTTTTTGTATGAGGGTTCGTATAGGTAATATCCCCTTGTTTCCTTGGGGTATCATATAAAGGTAAAATTTGTGCTTTAAGGTGCGAGTTTGTTACCTGAAGAGGCCTTAAAAAATACTTCGCTTCCCCACACATGTAAATTTGATAACATGGATTTTCTTCCAATCCAAAGCTCATATGGAATACCATTTATTAATTTAGTTGGTACGTGGTTTAGTATGTGTTCCTCTATTTGTAATGCATATCCCCAAAAGGATAATGGAAGACTTTCATAACTCATCATTGATCTCACCATGTCCAACAAGGTGTGATTCCTCCATTAGTTATCACCATTCCACTAGGGCGTGTAAGGAGGAGTGATTTGGGATAGGATCCCAAACTCAAGTAAGTAATCAATGAAGTCTTGATTAAGATATTATCCACCACGTTCTGAGCAGATTTTCTTAATCTTCTTACCAAGTTGGTTCTCAACTTGATTATTGTATTCCTTGAACTTATAAAAATAATCCGACTTATACATCATTAAGTAGATATATTCATATCTACTAAAATCATCAGTAAAAGTTATGAAGTGTGATTACCCACCCCTTTATTAAACTAGAAATTGTCCACACAAATTGTTATGAAGTAATTCAATAAGATCTGTGGCCCTTTCACCTTTCCCACTAAATGGGGATTTTGTCTTTTTCCTTGTAAACATGTGTGAAAAACACCAACTGGTTTAAGTTTGAAAGAATCTAAATATTCATCTTAATGTATCTTTGTAAAGAATTTCCCATTTACATGACCTATCCAATGATTCCAAAGTTATGTGTGGTATGAGTCATGTGAAGTATCTTCGTTATAGATTTACATTACATGGTTTGTGTGATCCAACACGTAAAGATAGTTATATAAATGTGCCTTAACAAAACAAATGTTATCTTTATAAAAAATCATCATTCATTTATGAATGTGAAAATTAATCCATATGTATCTAGTCTAGATACATAAATAATTTTTTTTGGTTACCATAGGCACATAATAAAAACCTTTTTAACACCAAGATCATCTCAGTCGGAAACGTGAGGTGGTAGTCCTCAAAAGCTATAACAGCAATTCTAGCTCTATTGGATGCTCGTAGATCTACCTCCCCTCATTAAATGTTTTGAATCTACTTGGTTCCTATATTTGGATACATATATGAGAACCACAAGCTATATTTAATACCCAATTTTTAGAAATAGATAAATTTCAGTCGATAACAAATGCACCGGAAGATTCCCCTTACTTCATTAGCTGGGAGTAGTTTTTCTTCCAGGTGCCATTTTTTCCACATGAAAAACAAACAACTTCCTATTCCATTCCCTCCCCCTTGATTTTCCTTTTCTTGGAATATAAAGGAGAAGATTTGGTCTTAAATCTCTTCTCCTTCCCTTTCCTCTTATTCACCATAAGCATAGAAGGATTTTCACACATCATATCTTTGTCCACTTGGTGAAGGAGGATAATAAAATTTGGTAGAGACTTCTCAATGTTGTTCATATTGAAATTCACAACAAAACTTGAGAAACTCTAAGGTAGTGATGTGATAATGAGATTAGTACCCAGTTCTTCGGGGAGATTAAACCCTTTAACCTTTAGGTGCTCAATGTAGCTAATGCACTTGACTACGTGAGGCCTATCTAGGGAACCCTCTACAAGATTACTCTTAAAAAGTGCCTTGGATATCTCAAATTGTTCCTATCTTTCTCTTTCCTATTAAAGACCATATAGGTTCTCAAACATGCTATAGGCATCCATGTTTTCATGAGACTTTATGAGTTCACTAGACATTGATGATAACATTAAACATTGAAATTCGACCACATCATTCATATGTTTCTCGTAGACCAAGAACTCATCATCACTTTCCAATTGGGTAGGAAGATCATGTAATTAGGAATCTAGCATGTAATATTTTTATTCATGCAATAGAAGGACCTGAAGGAATCTAAACCATTCCTGGAAGTTACTTCCGGTGAGGATGTTGTATTTATCTAGTATTGATTGCATGGATAGTCTAGTTGAAGAGATTGTCATTTTTATTCTACAATTAAAAGAGCAGATAATTAGTACTTGATTAAATTTTATGAAAAATAATAAATTAATTTTATTAAGTCTCCCACTATTTTATCAACTCATAATGGACATCACCATTGAACTCGGAATGTCTAGTTTCTAGGACATTCTAGTGGAAAGGAACCATATTCCCCTTCGCATAACCCCAAAAAGGGTTGGTCATTCTATTTTAAGGTATTTAGGTAGACAAGTATTTTCCAACTGTAGGCTTGAAGCTCCTTGATTCGTTGAGTAGGCTCCCCAATCCTAAAATAATGACTTGGATTTCCTCAACACTTGCCTCAAAATTTACACCAAGTCTATCAAGTGTTACTCCTCTTTATGTAAAATGGTTAATTCAACCCTAAAATTTCATAAGAGCTTCCTGTATAAAATTAAGTGTCCCAAAAAGGGTTGGTCAAACACATAGTTTTTTTGAGTCTTTCTCTTAATCAAGTAAATAAAGGATTAGTCTGACTTAATATGTTATTAAGTGGTTTTTTATCTTTTATTCATAAATTAACTTATTATATTTATCACATTCTTGATAATATTATGTGAAACTTACATAAGTTATTATCCATATCTTGATAATATTTACACATAATCCTAGTTTATTTTAGTTCCATATTGCATGCTTGTTAATTCATTAATTATGTAGTCACAATAATACATCCATAATGAAAAACCATGAAACTAGTATAAATAAAAAAAAGGGAGTTATCATGAGCTCTACTAATGGTTAGTTTATCTAGAGGTTGATAAAATAACTTTTGACCTATGGGAGAAACACCTTGAACTATTTATGGTTAGTGTCTATAGATTTCCACCTGTCTACCTTTGTATCTCCTTGGATTTGTTTCACCTCAACTCCTTACTTGAACCACCTTTACATGATTAGAAGCTCCATCCATTAGATATGATTTTTAAATCACACATAGGTGAGGTGAAAAAAGGGGTTTTACATAAAAGAAACCATGGTCACGTAGGACCTACATATTAATGAGGAGAGATGGCACACATGCCAACAATTTAATTTAAAATAAATTAAAAGGAAACCAATCACATACAAAGATCTGGTCTAACTCATGATCATATACATATACGTAATGAATTATGCATTTAATAAAACTAACATTCAACTATTTAATCATTATTATTAATATAAATCGTTCTTGAATCAATTAGTTATTATCTTTAATTAATCAATCCTATTATCTTAATCCTGTTATGAATTTTCTTAAGATTCTCATCCATAACCTTGGAGGTAACACGGTGAACACCCATTCAAATCTACATTATATATAATTATGAGCATTACAAAAACATTAATGTTTTAATAATGTACATGACGTGTAGTTGAGACTACTCAGTGTGTACTACCTTTATCGTCTTATCTGAAGTACACGCCTAGGGACTCATCATGTAAGGCATACTTTAGAAATCATAGAGTGCACAACGTGTCTAGTGGGCCAAATGTCATGTTGTCTTTGTGTTACACAGCTACCAATCATCTTATCCATGTATGGGACACATGGTTTATCCCCTGACCCGAAGGGACTACATGCCATGTCCAGTGGGCCACATGATGTGTAATCTGGTAACCATGTGCCTATCTATCATGGTCAACAAACGGTGTAATAATTAACTGCGCCGTGTGTAATGAATGAACAAATCTTAAGTAATTTATGAGTTTCTCCTGATGTTCTAAACACAACTACATAGTGTGTAATCTGGATTACACGGTGTGTAATCGAGATTACACAGAGTTTAATCTGGATTACACAGTGTGTATGGTAGATTACACGACGTAAAATTATGAATACACATAATTTACTATTGTGTTACTTGGACAGAATATTTGGTTCCTCCTGATGAGATCATAAATTTAATTTTAATAAAAAAATTATTCGTTTCTGTTAGATCTACAAGAAAATAAAATAGGAAGAACATATCTCGAAATTCAGATTACAATAATGATTAAACATAAATTGACAAAATAAATTATTAAAGTGTAAATCATCAATGAATTTTTTAAATAATTATAAATGATGATGATCCCCCTCTGATTCCACTTGAAGGATCCAGACTTAGTGGAAGCATAGTGGTTGGGTGGGTCCCAACTTTACTTTTTCCATAATCGATGACCAATCCAGGATCAATATGATGATGAACGCCAGTATCCACAAATTTTAATCAAATATTTATAAAAATAGAATAAAGTCACCATATCTGAGAAAGAAGATCTTGTAAATTATGTTTATAATTAATTTAATTTAGATCTAAAGAAATTAAATACCTAGGTCTTCGTTACTTTCTTATTTGATGTTTTTTGATCATCTGGAATGACCCTTATGGATTGCCTATATTGCACTTGCAAGGATCCAAAGAAGAATTTCTCTAGAGGTGATCCACATGTGCTCCAATGGTCTCTGATCAATGCCACTCGTTCTTTAGGTTCTAGCGCAATGAAGCAAATTTCTTGTGTCTATCATTATTGATTGATCGTTCTTCGGTCTTGAAGAACTTCTCTCGTTCTTGAGAGGGAGAGAGGAGAGGAGTCAAGAGAGAAAATTTTTGCCTCATAAATTCTATAGAATCACTGATGTTTGACACAATAGACATACCTATCTATTAATTTATATTGTGTTTTAGTTACAATATTTAATTAGGTAACAATTATTAAATACAATTATAATTATTAGAGAAAACAGATGCCACATAAAAACAATAACAACAACATTATTTGTGGTGCACCAACTTGCACAAAATAGAACCATAAATGAAATCCCATGCCACATAATGATAACTATATTATTATTATTTTTTCACCGTCTGGAAAAATATTATTTACCAACTTATAAGTAATTAATTTATCACTAGACACGGTCTTGGTCCATTCCAACTCATGCATTTATTGAACACCTGAATAAAATATTTTATTCTCTTAAATAAATATTTTATTTACAAACTAGTAAATAAATATTTATTAAATGCTCAACAAAATAAATAAATATATTTTATTCGCAATCCGACGAGTAAATGTTTATTTAATTTATGTGATCATTTTTACTTGAATAAAATAATTCCTTAGTCTTGATAATAATATTTATTCCATTAATTAAATTCAAATAGAATTTAATCGAGACCACCAAAAACACATAGTGTGTGACCCTCTAGGATTATTTCTCATTGGCCTTAGGTGGTCTTGCCTAAAGTCCAAGATTACTATCTAGAAACGAGTTAACGAACCCAAGAGAAAGAACATGAAGTCACAATGACGACATCCACATACAAATTCTCATTGTGTAACATAATCCATTTATCACAATATCTCATCAAGTAGGTTTCACGATAGTGTCATCAACCTATATGCTTGATACATCATTCTTTAACTAACTGGAATAAACTCATCATTACACCATAGACATGAAATTTAAAGAAATTATTCCATTTAAATCAAAGGGATGAGATATCAACTTCCATAAATGTAAAGGACAAATCCTTTCTCGACTTACCCATTAATAACATGTCATTCATGACGCACCCAACATACACTACTTCCCGCCAATATATGGCATGATGGTCTTTATCAGTAAATCAAAGTGCATGAGTCATGAAACACATTATTGATACTCTTAAAGTCTAAGGATCATTACACTTGCTTACAGATAATAATATATGATGACACCGAAACATGTGGAATTCCTACTGGTGGGTTTATTATCATAATCTATCATATTAGAGATTACCAAGTATGAACTTCATGAGAAGAAGTATCATCTACTTATAAGTACTCACACTTGACGGTCTGTATACTATGAGTTCCATCATAGTATATCATCCAACTGCATAACTATATTTAAGAATACTATCATAGAACTTCAAGTATCTCATCATAGCGGGGAACTAATATGACCTTATAAATGCGACAAATACTATAGGAAATTATTACATCATGGTCATACAGAACAATGAAAAATATGTAATAAGATGTTTAATATTTAAATACATTAAATATTCACATAATCAATGTAAAAATAGTTGGTTCTAGGACACCATCTCCAGCAGAGCGGTACTAGAGGACCGAAAGGATAATTTTGTGACCTTTATGATTTAAGGATCTGTTGGATGATGGTGTTACAACATAATTTAGGCTGCTATATGTGAAGGGATAGCATGGGTGACCTTCAAGGATCTATTCTTAGAGGAGTTCCTTCCAAATGCACTAAAGTTGGACTATTCTCAATAGTTCATGGAGCTCGAGAAGGGGATGGTGATAATGTCTCTCTACCCAACATGTTTCACCAAGATAATCCACATTGCTCCTATTATAATGGGGAACAAGGCACAAAAGGCCAAAAAGTTCAAGATTGGTCTTCAATCAGTGATAAAATGATAGGTCGGGAACATTTATCTGACAACCTCTGTGGTAGTGCTTCATAAGGTGTTGATGATAGAGAAAGGCATAGAAGAAGACAAAGTGGAGGTTCTTCTTCCTACTGTCAGTGGATCAACTTGTACTTTATCCAATGCAGCCTTAGTTGCTTATTCTGGGAATAAGAAGAGGAAGTTAGAGGATGGACACCAGGGCGGTGGTCAACAGTAAGAGAAAATAAGGGAAGACCCCATAAGGGTCGGTGAATCAGGTGACTTATGACCCTCAGGGGTGTCATGGAGTAGTTTTAGGTAGGGCTTATGCGGTTGATCAGGCTTCTGATGATGGTGGAGAGGGATCCTCCAAAATGTGAGGTGTGATCATTATTTATTCTACAATATCTTATAGCTTTGTTTAATATGAGAGAATCTCATTCATTCATATCTTCTCATGTATTTGTTGGGCTGGACTTACCGATTAAGAACTATTATGAGTTGATTTCTATTAATACACCTCTGGGGAAGAAGGTGAATCATCTTTATATTTGTATAGAATAATTGATGGTGGTTATATTCTTTGAGCATGTGTGGAGCTTCACAATTCTGGAGATGAAAAGTTTTGATGTGATCCTTGACATAGATTGGTTGACCACCTACTGGGTACACATTGATTGTTATTGGAGACATGTGACTTTCATGACACCTAAAGGGGAAAATATTGTGTTGAGAGACGAATGAGATGTCGAGGAAAGTGGGGTGGGACTAGATCCTAATCAAATAGAATCCTTTTCAATGTAGGTGGCTAGCATGATCCTTGTAGTGGACCAGACTGTATCTCCCTCCTATTTTCCTCCTATGATGTTCATGTATTGAGCTTGTTCTCAGTGCATGACCTATCTCAATTCCACTGTATTTCATGGAAATAGTTGAATTGAAAAAGCTCAAGGTTCATCTTGATAATCTCGAGGCTAAAGGATTCATCGAACCAAGCACTTCCCCTTGGGATGCTCCTATGTTGTTTGTTAAGAAGTTAGACAGCAGTCTTCATCTTTCTATGGAATGCCAAAAGTCGAACCAAACCATTATGAAGAGTTGGAACCTATTTCCAAGAGTGGACCACTTGTTTGATCAATTAAGGGGAACCCAATGGTTTTTAAATATGGATCTATATTATGGATACCTGCGGCTTTGGTTCAATAAGGAAGAAATATCAAAGACAATATTTAGGTGTAGGTATGGATTGTATGAGTATCTTGTTATGCTATTTAGACTAATGAATGCTCCATAAGTGTTAATGGTCCTCATGAACAATATCTTTCACCCATACATGGATTCCTTCATCACTGTGTTTTTTTATGACCTACTGATATATTCTAAGATGTCATAATCACATGTTAGGCACCTATATATCGTATTGAGTATGCTTCAAGACCATTGTGAAGAGAAAGTACTAATTTCCAAGAGTAGATCACTTGTTTGATCAATTAAGGGTAACCTAGTGGTTTTCAAATATTGATATATGTTATGGATACCATCATCTTCAGGTCAAGAAGGAATACATACCAAAGAAAATGTTTAAGAGCAGGTATGTATTGTATGAGTATCTTGTTATGATCTTTATACTAATGAATGCTATGAAAGTGTTCATGATCCTCATTAACAAGATATTTCAACCATAGATGTATTTCTTCATCATTGTGTTTTTTATGATATCTTGATATATTCCAAGACATCATAATCACATTCTAGATACCTACATATCATATTGAGCATGCTTCGAGCACATCGGCTTTGTGCCAAGCACTCAAAGTGACACTTTTGGATATAGGTGGCACGCTTTCTTAGGAATGTGGTCTCTCAAGAAGGAATATTTTTTAGTATAGATAAATTTTATGCAGTTAGGTCATGGACATGGTAAAGGAATGTGTTCAGGATACATAGTTTTCTCGAGTTGGATCGGTACTACAATAGGTCCATTCAGGACTTTTCTCACCCGACAACGCCCATGATCATTCTTACCAATAAGGGGGATAAGTTTTAATGGATAAACCAGTGTGGATCGGCTTTCTTAGGTTTGAAAATGGGTTTTATGTAAGAGATATATTTTTCATGTATACAGACCACCAGATTATGCAGTATATCTTCTCTCAACATGACCTAAATCTTCAATAGAGGAATTGGGAAGAATACTTGTATATGTTTGACTTTGATATGAAGTATGATCCTAGTAAAGGAAATATCATTACAGATTCACTTAGTATAAATACACAGGAAGTGGGTGAGAGAACATCATAGACTGGTTAGAAACTCATGGCTTTGTTAGCAAACTCATAGGTGGGAATAACTAAGGATTTAGGGGTGGCGGTTTGATTACCCTTAGTAATCACATCCTCATTAGTTGAGTGAGTGAATTCTAGTCATGAGCTTGATCCAAAGTGTATCACGGTGTGTGACAGTAAATGGTTTTGTTTCATAGTGGGCTTTAGAGGGACATGGTATACTTTTGGTTTATGGTTGGGTGATGGTTTCATCTTCCATGAGAGAGGAGTTGATGAGAGCCTCTCATTCTTTGTAATGGGTAGTGCACCCAAGATCGAACAAGATTTATCATGATGTTAGGTGACAATTCTGGTGTCTTAACATGAAAAGAGGCATTGTAAGGTTTGTTTATCATTTCTTAACTTGTCAAACAATCAAGGTCAAGCATCGCAGACCTAGATAGTTTCTCCAACCACTTCTAGTGCTACAATGGAAGTGGGATGAGGTGAGGACAACCTTCGTGATAGGGTTACCTAGGACCCCAAGAGGTCAAGAAACCATTTTGGTTATAGTATATTAGTTGACCTAGGTGGATCATTTCATGTCAATCTATGGGACCAAATTAGTTAATGAGAAAGGTAAGCTCTATGCTTGAGAGATCGTGTGACTTCACGAGGTGCCTTTGAGAATGGCATCTTACAAAGACACCCGATTCGCATCATGATTTAGAAAAGGCTTGAAAAAGGTGATGAGAACTCAGTTGAAACTTAGTATAAATTTTCATCCTCAGACTGATAGGAAATAATAGATAACTTCCAAACCTTAGAGGATATGTTTTGAGTGTGTATTCTAGATTTTAAAGGATCTTGGAATGATCACATGGATCTAGCAGAGTTCACCTATAACAACACCTTTAATTCATCGATTTATATGTCTTTGTTTGAGGTTCTTTATGGGAGGAATTATCATTCACCTCTTTGCTAACATGATGTAGGTGAATCTTAAATTGTTGGGCTGAGTATGGTACATGAGACCTTGAAGTGGGTGCAGTTGGTTTGGAAGCAGCTGGTTATAGTTCAGAACATGCAGTGGTCTTTTGTCAACCAAATGAGATGGATATTTAAGTTAACTGTGGCCAACAAAGTTTTCTTTTGGGTGTCCCCTCGGTTAGGGCATAGGATTTTAAGGAGGCAAGGGAATTTGGCACCATGGTATGTTGGGTCATTCGAGATCATCGATTGCATCATGATTATAGCCTATCAGTTGGAACTTCCTCTATGGTACCAAGGTATAGACAATGTGTTCCACATGTCTCACCTTTGGAAGTATAAGCCTAATCCTACGAATGTGCTCAAATGAAAGGATGTCGAGCTGGTACTACATGAATTTTTTGGAGTGGCTTATTTGAATAGTGGATTGAAGTGAAAAGGTGTTATGAGGAAAGATCATTCCTCTTGTACGAGTTCTATGGCACCACGATTGTATTTAAGAAGAGACTTGGGAGAAGTAAATAAACATTCATGCACAGTGGAATGAGTTGTTTGATCAGACCTCTGGGGATACTTCTTGAGGATGAGAAGTCATAAGAAGGTGTGAATTATGACATTTATACTTTAAGGCGCACCTCTCCCCAACTTATTAATATATTTTTAGAACATTTTTAAGTGTTTTGTGGTTTTTTAGAGGTGTTTGGGAGGTTATAAATGATAAAAATCACGGAATGTGGACACGTTGTAGCCTTTTAAGATACAACAGTCCCATTGACTAGCTGATGAGGCTCCTGGGTAGAGTCAATTATGCCCAGAAGTCGCTAGCCTTCTAGTGGTGTCAGTTGGATCCTAGAGAGGACACCAAGTCTTAAGAATTATCTTAAACTGATCAAAAATAATTTTTTCTCATTCTATCTCTTTCCTAAACTTACAACACCCTATGATCCCTCTCTAATTATTTTGGACTCTCCTCTCCCCTTATGTCTCCTTCATTAGACGCCCAAACAACAGATCAATCATGCATTTCCAATTCGGTGAGTTATTTATTCTGGATCAATTATCTTCTATTATCCTTGATAAAAAACAATTATATCCTTGATTTCTTGATCATATTTAAGGGTTTTGATATGGTCTAACAAGGTATTCATTGATCATTGATAGAATCGACACCCGAATTCAAGGAATTATAGTCTGTGCAACATTAGGACCAAGATTGTTTTCAGCGGCGGATCTTATTGGGTATGTTCTATCATGACCTACCTTTTTGATGTGGTTTCTACTCAACCTTGATATTAGTTTTCAAAATTGTGTCGAATTGGGTCTGAAACTAGGATTTAGTGGTGTAGTTGGACTCAGATGACAGCCTTATCCATCGATCATTGTTGCATCTAAGGTAGGAAACTCTTGAATTTAGAACATGTTTATACAGGTTATTGACATTATTGTTGGTATGTGTAGACCTGTGTGACCTATGTTTGATGATTTATCATATGAGGTGTGTGTCTGTGTGCATCCTTGAGACTAGTGATTCGGTTTCTTTCATGTGGATTGTGATGATTATGATACTTGCTTGATTTGACATGATGTTTGATCGGCCACTTGTATCATGAATCGCATGTGTTGTTCTTATATCTTTTGTAACTAAGTGTACAGGTGGAGCTTAATGGACTATCTCCTAAAAGGGATGTGTCAGATGAAAGGTTGAAATGAATTTTGATTATCCTATAAAGAAGTATGTGTCACCCATTTATTTGGACTATATCGTCGAGGGAGATGTGTCAAGCAGCTGATCGATGTTCCTTTTGGCATAGAACCAAAGTAGGCAGAGCTGGTATTTGAGTAAAAAGCTTGTATATTTGCACTTGTGTGATATATTATTTCTTATCTATACAATGTTTACTTTTATGACATGTACCAATATATCTTATGAACTTATGGTAAGGGTTGTTGGGGATTTCTTGCTGAGTCTTGTACGCACACCCTACTCAAACATTTTGCTGCACTTGTAGATTTTATGACTAGGGATCCAGTGAATGGTAAGGCCCCTGTGGTGGATGGTTGAGAAAGTTTAGAAAAAGGATGTGGTTGTTTCTGGATGAAATTTGGGATGGATGTTTGATGCTGCTATTTTCTAGTGGCTTTACCTCATACATTGGATCATTTATTTTATTTTTTGTTTTTGTATCCAACATTCTATATTAATACTGCATGGGTTGGTATTTTTTTCATGTATGCTGCTACTCTGATGTTTATTAAATATTTGTTATCTCTTCCATTATTTTACTCTAATGTTTACCTGATACTGAGGGCATAGTATCCCCAGATTATTTTTTATCCATCATTGCTAATCAGAAACCTCTTATGTACAGGGATGTGTGCATGATGTCGTGTGGCATTATAACTCAAACCTGGTGGTTCAGGTTGGGGTGTTACATAATTCATATAAAATTTCAAACTCCATGAAAAATAACTCACTTGAATTCCCTAAAAAATATAACACCCAACAATCCATTTCTTTTATTTTTGGTTCAAAAGTCAATGCAATGAAATCAATGAACAAAACTCCCCATATCAGTTCTCCAATCATTTTTAACCCTTTTTTATATACATTTTTTTTACATTTTTTAATATACATTTTTTCAATTTGATTTTCTTTAGTATAATAAGAGGCACATGGGAAATACAATGAGATGTGACTTTGAACCATTATATTCCCAAAATAAAAATTTAAACCTTCACACTCTTCCATACACATAATACATATCCAAAAGAAACTCATAAAACAATGTTTCCTCCACACATATATCATGTAAAACACTAAGAATTTGTACTTGTAACACAACTTAACCTATAAAGAATTTCATGGATTCTATTGGGTTAAGAAATAAAAATGAAAAGGTAGGTATCAAGTGGATATAATGGGGATCGATTCATAAAAAATACCTCAATCATATTATATCTATTAAATGCAATCAAAGTGACTTAAAAAATAAGAAAAACAAGTTATATCTTGAAATAAATAACTCAAGAGTCTCTTAAGAAAAGGACAGTAGAGTAAAGAATATAATTAAGGGTCTCATAATACCTCTAAAGATTATAGAATGATATTGGACAATCACTCCATGGAAAAAGACTTCCATAATCATTTTAAAATCATAAAAATGATTGCAAATCCAACTTAAAGGAATGAAAAACATATTATAAATCATATGATATTAGAGTTGAAAAAATAGGACCAGCTTTCTTATAAAAGACTCAGATTTCAAATTTGATTCTGATTATTTATTTCTATTCAAGAAAATATTTGAAAAATGAAAAAAAATTAAAATGGAAATATATTTCTATAAAAAAGTGAAAGTTTTTTTATTTTTAACACAATAATAAATAGAATATTAAACAAAAGAAAAAAAAGGAAATTGGATAGAACAATAATTAATCCCTCCCCAACACAAAAAATTTATACGTCTTAAATAAAAATAAACTATTATCATTAAAATTTGAGTTGAAAATCATACGATACTAGAATAATTATTGTGTGTAAAAGAAAGAGACTGACCAGATGGTTTTATTACAATATGGATTGTTGGAGTATATGTCCCACATCAGACTTGGTTGTTTTTCTTCTTTATATTTCCCTATAAATAAAATCAAAGGCTTCTCTTAAGAGGCATCTTGGGTATTGGGGTCACCACTCTTCCATTCCTATATGGTATCATAGGGGGTTCTCTAACCCAATCCCATACTCCTATTTTTCACCTCTAGCAATAGGTTTTCCTAGGGATTTCCCCCCACTAGGGTGTGGCAGCACATAACCTTAGGCCATCATCACAGTCGGCCTACGCCTCAAAAACCTCCTTCACATCACCCTCTATCAAATGGCCTTATGCGCAATGACCCTCATCAGTGCTCTATTAAACGACCCTCTAACTCCATGCATGCGACACCCGATGAACCTCTAAGACCCTGCGCACGACACCAGCCCACCCAATTGAAATCCACTACCTCCCATTGTCAACCCCTTCTACGCAGAATCCCCGCATCCCCTCGCTAGCCCCTCCCAATGGGCTTCTCCACCCTCCTGCTGTGCGCTAGGGCCCTCTGCGGCCTTACCTCTCTACATGCAATGACCATCATTAGCCCCTCCTGAATGACCCACTACTTGAAACTTGACTCCCATCCCTCCCACATGGTTATTCCATGGTAACATGCCACTCCATCACCGGCTATCATGATGCCCCATCATCATCCCTACCGACAAACCTATGTGGCCCCACCTCCCTACACACGAAAACCCTCCCCTTATAGCCTACATAGACCATGATGCTGACAGATCTTCCACACTGAATTCCCTATGAGAAATCTCCTCCATATATTCCTCCCCACCTACTCGATGGCTTGACAATGGTTCACTTTGCGATGGCACACCTCCAGTGTGACCACCCTCATCTCCCTGTGCAACAACGCACCTCTAGTGTGACCAACCTCCTTTTCTTGTGTGATGTCCCTCCCACATGACTTGCCTCACCACTATGTAGACCTTCCCTTTTATATGAGCCAGATCTTGGCGAGACATCGTCATTCCACATGGGTCTCCATCATCAAATTTCCTCTGGTAACCCTGCTCCACCATCCACTGCTCCCTCCTATTCGACCAGATCTGGTGGGTCATTCCTGACATTCCGTTTCTCAGTGCTCCATCAACCGGCCCTACTTATGCATCTTTTTTTGTGCTATATCGACTGAACCCACCAATGCAGCTTTCCCATTATTACATCGATAGGCCCCACCAGTGCAGTTTTCTCGGTGCTCTATCGACTGGCCCCACCTATGCGGGTTTCTCAGAACCTCATTGACCGACCCGCCTATGCGGTTTTCCCGACGCCTTGTTGGTGCATCTTTTTCACTGACATATTTCACCATCCATCATTTTTATCCTAAGGGGGGACTGTGATCACATATGATTTTTCTTTTTATCATCTTGTTTTGTAATCAAGCTAGATATGTCCAGCTTGAGGGGGAGTGTTTGCTGTGTTTATTATTTTTCTTGTTTGATTTTTTACTTTCATTATGTATCCAAGAGGGAGTAGGAATCCTGTTCAACTGGTGAGGGGTCGCTACCCAGGAGGATCTCCATGCAGGGTTTCCACATACGAGGGCCTGATGAATTGGGATGTGGGAAAGAAAGGGTATAAGAGGGAATATGCATCATGTTCAATGATGTTCTTGTAGACTAATGGGAATGAAAGGGTATAAGAGGCCTTCTGTATTTTATCTTTTCCACTATCCATGTAATATTTATGAAACTGCATAAGGTTCACTTAATTAACTTTCTCCATAGGTGTTTCCTCCTTTAAAATTATCAACTCCTTAGTTGTTTCTTTAACTTATTCATATTTATAATCCAAAAATTAAAGTAACAAGATAGTTTAATCTATACTGTAAAAATAAAATAAAATTGAATTTCAATTCAATTTGTATAAATTCATAACAAAATGTTATCAAAGTTAAGTAATCTCACTCAAAATCCTCAATCTGTATTTCATTTTCTTCAGGCAAATCCCATGGGAAACAACTTATCATAAAATTAAATAAGTACTCTTGTTCTAATATCTCTTCAAATTATACCACATTTTGGGTGGTTTATCCTCCTTTATCCATATCTTAAAAAAATAATTCTAAATTTGTAGTATTAAAATTGTGAATTTTAATAGGAAATTCAATTTGAAAAAAATAAAACAAAATTTAATCCAAGGTTTTCTCAAATCACATTAACTTTTTAGTTTTTATCTTTTGTTATTCATACAATAACTTTAGAAGAAGACTCGATGTAATATCATGAACAAAAGGATATTTAATTTTTTCTTCAATCTCATGTATATCTTAAAATTATAATAAGTCGGGGGTGGCGGTACAAAGGAAACAAACAACATATACGAAGGCACAAAACCATGACCTCCTCTATTTCACTTTGTTGTTCCTTAATTTTTTTTTCTAAGTATCCCAACACTAGTGTATATTGTTTTTACCTCCACTATTTTCATTTCATTGTATTCTTCGTGTATTTTTTAATATGATTTCCATTTCTTACTTGTATCGTGTTATTATTTTTCATGTATCTATAAATAATAGTATTGGTTCATGAATTGATTCATTTACATTTGTATGGCCATGAAAGTAAGATCATCAATAAATTTTAAAAGTGTTTCATTATAATGAACCATTATATAGTAAATAAGTTACTCAATTTTCTTATACTAGTTTTGGAGAAATAATAAGTAATAAAACAAAAAATGTGATAATTAAAGAATTTAAAAATGGATAAGAAAAGACTAAGAAAAAGTGATTGGAAGTCACTAATAACATTTCCAAGTTTTGACCATGAGCTGTCATGGGCTTTTAAAAATAATATTTGAAGATCTCAATTTATTATGATGATTTTATTGGTTGTAAATGAGTTATGTGGGTGTAAATATGTGTTGGGTGATGTAGAAATAGCCCAATGAATAAAGAAATTTAATTGTGAGATATAACATATAGTTACTATATATCCTATGTATTGATTTTTTCATCCATTATACATGTAACATCCTGATTTTTTAAAAGGAAACATTTTTTATTATAGTGTACATGATACAATACATCAACCTTAAACGGACAACTAAATATTATTATTTAAATATGGTAGTTATTACACAGTTGTTAGAATGAAAATAATGAATATCAATAACTGAATTAAAAAAATATTGTTTACACATGTATATATAATTAATTATTTTGTGGATAATTAATTATAAATGAATATAAAACCTATTTTAAAATAAAAGGAAATGTTTTTCTGAAAAACTATTTAAATATGCACAAGTGTGTTTCATACCTATAAATTAATAAATCACTCTTAATTGATTGTATTAATGATATATATATATAATATTTAATTTAATTTTTAACATTCATCATATGTGTTTTCTTAATAAAATATAAGAACTAGTCAAATTTTATACATAAAATATGTATTTTTTTTAAAAGGCGGTTTTATCGCCTTTCGATGGTGCACCTATTTTAAATCTAGTTTTTAAAACTTTTATAAGTTCCATTTTAAAAAATAAACTTCTTATCTAAAAGAGTATTATCAAAATTTACTTTGTTTTATTTTTTGGTATTTTTTGGATTAGATTCATCTTTTGATGAATAGTGAAAAAATACTGCATTTTAATTGAAAACTAGTTTTTTATCATATATAATTGTTGTGTTAAATCATATATTTTAATGGTTTAAAAGTATAATTACATAATTTGTTTATCATTTAATCCAACTTAGGTCATTTAAATCAATTTCACATTGATATTGGATATAAAAACTTTGTGAAATTTTTAATGTTTTTACGTTAAAAGCTTGTTTTCTCTATCCGTCAACGGGATCAATTTTAAATTTACTTTATCCACTTATGTGTTTTGAATTTATAAAAATATACATAAAAGGTTTTAATGATAATTATATTTATGATCTAATATTATAGACTTAATTTTTTAAAAATATGAATTGTAACTTTAGTAATTATTTTTATTACCACAGTTAAGGGTAAATCAGATAATTAAGGGTAAAATTAATATTATAAATTACCCTAAAAATTATCCTAATTTAATTTTATGAGTTTGTTTTGTCATAAATTAATCTTTGGACTTAAATATAACCTTTTGAAGCCACATGTTTGACTTTCAATCAATTATAATATTATATTCAAAGAAAAGACAATTTTGCCACACTCTTATTTTTAACAAGTAAAATATTTTTAATATGGGGTTATATAAGGGATATTTCTAACTATAAAAAGTCTTTATAAATATAATTTTTTACCTAAATCATGGTAATTTATTTATAATTTTTAGGAAATAAGTAATTAAATTAAATGGTGACACAATGATTATGCAGTAATTGCTTCATTAGTGTAAGAATTAAATAAATGATATTAAAAATATTAAAATAAGTATATTTTGATATAATTTATGTCAGAAAATTTCTTTTGGGATGACATTGAAATATTAGGGATAATTTAATATAGTTTTCTAGAATATATATAGTTTTTATGATATTTTTAAAAAGTCAAGTAATGAATAGTGTCAAAATTGAAATAATTGGTATCTTAAAATATATAATATTTTAATAAATGATATAAAATTTATAAAAATAAAATATTCAGCCAGACAATTTTTATAAGTCCTAAAATTTCATAAATGACTCATTTATTGGTTTTTTGTATGTTATAGTAATTATATTAACCCTCAATGTGTAAATTACATGATATCACGGTAATAGTTAAAAGGGGTTAAAATAAAAAGATAAGGATTAAAAAATAGAAAAAACTTATATAATTTTAATTTTATTAATATATTTTGACTTAATATAATTATATTTTCTAAATAAATCACTTTTTACCCATTTTTAATATAAAATTAATTTATATTAATTTTATACCTTGAGGAATTCCAAGAGTGACCCTCCCCTCTCCTATAAAAGGAAACTCCTTCCTCTCTATTCTTCACACCTAAAAACCTATTTTATTAAGAAACTATATACCTAAAAAACTTAATAGAATCCTTCCCCACATTCTATAGTCCTTATTTTAGGTATAACACTCTATTTAGAGGTGTTAATGTGTTAATAAAAGGTGATCGTCCGAAGAAGAGGTAATGTTTTTAATTAAGTGTTCCTATTTTATTTCTTCTTCCACTTCCTTAAAATATTCTAAAAATATGATGTGATAATAAATTAAATATCATAAATATACTTAGATGTTATTATATTAATATACTCACCTAAAATCATCTTTTATTTCATCAAATGGGAGATTAATTAATCATTTGTGCGTACGTGTGAATTATCACCTCCACAAACCGATATAATTCATTTTCTATTACCGACTGTCAAGAGTAGTTATAATGATGAAATTAAGGTTTATATATGATATTAATGACATATTTATCATTATAATATAATAATATATCAATTAAATTCTTAACTTTCCATGCACATAAAAATTATAATGTTGTTTCTGCCTACGTGTGAACTATCACCTCCATAAAGCGATGTGATTCGTTTTTCTTCACCACATCACACAGATGATATATATAAATATATTTAAATAATTAATATTATATTAATGATATTTTGATAATTATATAATGATAAAATTATAATTACCTTATTTCTAAAATGATCATTGAAAAATGGAAATGTTACTCATGCGTACGTACGTCTTACCGTCTCTATGATTATAACGCCGTTCATTTTTCATAACCATACTTAATGGTTTGATTTAAAAGTATAATTTATTTATAAAAATTATAATCATGTCATGAATATTATTATAGATATAATGAACTTATGACCCCTTTGAATATTGACATTATACCAAATTCATTTTGGACTCAAGTATCGAATATCGACAAAACATCCAACATGAAATTAAATAATTAAGTAATTTTTATGAAAAGATAATAAGTGATATAAAAAGAATAATAAAACATAAAATGGTTCTAAAGTATGTAAATAATTTACCTAAGTATATTATTCATGAATATAAATATTATACATGACGATTCGAACTCAAGGTAAGGGACTTTCTTCAAAAAACCTCTTTAAAAGTTACTCTTTAAACTATTTTTACAAAAGCTAAAAAGAATTTTTTAACTTATGTGACATGAATGGATTTTCCTGATTTTATGTCACTTTAATTTTTTTATCCTTACCTTACAAGTTTACACTTTCATTTTCAAATAAATCATTTTCATTTTTGAATACACGGCTTTGTAAAAATTATTTCAAAGTGGAAATGTTATTTTTTCTTTATGCTTGTTTTATGTATTATGATTATGTTATGGTTCTTGGACATTGTTTATGAATAAGGGTGGTTCCACGATAAACCAAGGGTGGGTGAGACTATGATTTCTCTCCAATGCATTGGGTAATGGGACAGAGTTAATTGGTAAAGTTTCTCCTAAGAGATTAAGGTAATATACTATGGTGGGTATTCCAAATGTAACCATGAAGGTTACTCCCTATGTAGCCATGAAAGCTACTATAAGAGTGAAATGGAATTGATTCCACATGTTACCTTTATGATTTATGATTTATATAGATTTTTACAAGAATATTATGATTTCATGAGTTAAGATAAAGATCTCATGTTTTATGGGTGAAAAGTATAACTTTGTGAAAATGTTTTCATGGGTTTAAAGTATTCATGGACTAATGATTTATTTCTTTATTTTTATGTCCCTTACTAAGCTTTTTGTTCTCATACCAATTTTTAAAATGTTTTTCATAGGGTATAATGATGTGTAATAGAAATAAGGATGTCATGTTGAGAGTTATGATGATTTTTCATGAAAAATAATTCATGTTTTATTTTAAAAGTTTTATATTGTGAAATTAATAGATATTCTTTTAGAAGTATCCTATTTGTATTAAAGTGGGATGTTATGTATGAAGTATGACCTAATTATCTAAAAATATAAACCTGAAAAGATCTTCAATAGGAAAGAAAGTATTTCTTGACTAAAACTCGAGATTATGTAATGTTTAATACTGGGTCCGTATATTTGGTATTAAAGGAAAGGTTTAGACAACTTTACGGATTAAGTGTTTTGGTTAAATATATTTTAAGTTTCTATATCTATTCTTTTAGTTAAATACTTGTTCTATAACATTTTCATATCGAGGAAAGTTAGTTACAAATGAAAGGAGGAGTATCTCCAACAACATTCAAATCCCTTCATAATGACTTGATTGCAATAATTATTGCAAAGTCTTGCCTGGATGATTCTGAAACTTTTTCTTACATACAACCCTCTTACAAATAGTTGTATGAGATATCAAACACCTCCTATATACCTCGATACCCCTATGGTTCATGGGTTGTTTTTAATCAAAACATATTTTCATAATATTCTTATGTTTTATAAAAAGTTAAATATTATCATGGAATTTTCAGATATTTTACTTTATCACAAGATTTTGAAGCATATTATGATTTTGATAAAGATATTAAAGAAGGAGACCCTTGCATGACATATTTATATTTTTCTTTTAACTTATATTCTTCGAACACATAATTATGGTATTCTAAAAGGATCGTTGATTGAAATTTTCAAATCAAACTCGGTCCGAATGTTTAATAAAAATCAAGTTTTATCAAATGTTTTGAAATTATATGTCATACAAGATTATTTTACAAACAAAATTCTCTATGAACATCCATATGACCGAAGTTGTACCTGATGTGTTTGGATAAAGGAAGAAAGTGATTTTCAAGAGTCTCTAAATCATTTTTGCAATGCATGGATTTTTTATCTACGTGAACAAAATGACGATAAAACTAGGTGGACACCATAATCAACGTACAAAATTCTTTCTTTTTGGAAAAGTTTTATTAAATCATAGGGAGATGAAATAAAAAAAGTCAATATATAAAATAATTCATGAATTAAGATATTTATGTAATTATGGGTTGGGATACAAATAAGAGGTATAAGATAACCATTGAAGTTAAATCTTTCTAGTAAAGGATGAAACTCTATTTTTCAAGTAAGTATACTTCCTTATGTTCTTAGTCCAAACAGTAAAGGAATTCCCCAAATTTATGAAAATTATTTTGAAGTAAAAATGTCATTCATTTACTTTTCCTGCTAAGAAATCAAGGACCTTCTAACCAATCACAAATTTATAGTTTGGTGATTGTTAATTTTCTCTTGACCATGTTTTCTATCACTCTTTATCAAAACATGATAGTTATTTTTTCTTCAATATCCATTTTTTCCAATATAGAACCCCAGCATGAGTTATCTTAGGTGACCTTAGTACTTCCTTTTCTTTCTTTTAAAGTGAAAGTTTTATTAATCCTTTTTTCAATGTGGGATTTAAATAAAAGGTGATTTTAATAGTCAAACCCTAGTTACCAAGACTGAGTTCAAATTGTGAGGAAATAATTTATTAAAGTTTGTAGAATGTAACATCTTGTGTTTTTAAAAGGAAACACTATGTACGACAGTGTACATGATATGCCACATCGAGTTTAAACAAGCAACTAAATATTATTATTTAAATATGGTAGTTATCGCATAATCATTAGAATGGAAACAATGAAGAGGATTAACTGAATTAAAAAAAATATGGTTTACACATGTATGTATAATTAATTATTTTAGGATCAATTAATTATAAATTAATGTAAAACCTTTTTTAAAACAAAAGGAAATGTTTTTCTGAAAAACTATTTAAATGTGCACAAGTGTGTTTTATTCCGAAAAAATTAATAAATCAATCTTGTTTGATTATATTAATGAAATATATATATATAATATTTAATTTTATTTTTAACATTCATCATATGTGTTTTCTATAAAAAAAATATAAGAATAAGTCCAATTTTATACATAAAACAAGTATTTCTTTAAAAAAGGCAGTTTTGCCACCTTTTGATAGGGAACGTATTTTAAATATAGTTTTTGAAACTTTTATAAGTTCCATTTAAAAATTAAACTTCTTATTTGAAATCAAAATATCAAAATTTAATTTTCTTTAATTTTTGGTATTTTTAGGATAAGATTCATTTTTTGATGAATAGTGAAAAAATACTGCATTTTAATTGATAACTAATTTTTATCAAATTTATTTATAGTGTTAAATTATATGTTTGAATGGTTTTAAAGTATAATTAAATATTGGTTTTATCACTTAATCCAATTTATGTCATTGGAATCAATTTCACATTGAAATTGGATATAAAAACATTGTGAACTTTTGAATATTTTTACTTTAAAAACTCGTTTTCTCGATCCGTCAATGAGATTAATTTTAAATTAATTTTATCCACTTATGTGTTTTGAATATTTTAAAAAAGACATGAATTGTTGTAATCAGAATTATATTTATTATCTAATAGGATCTAATTTATTTTTTAAAAATATAAATAGTAACTTTAATAATTATTTTTATCACCACGGTTAAGGATAAATCGGATAATTAAGGGTAAAATTAATATTTTAAATTATGATAACACTTTTCCTAATTTTATCTTATGATTTTGTTTCATCTTAAAAGAATCATCGGTCTGAAATATAATATTTTGAAGACACTTGGATGACTTTAAGACATTTATAATATTATATTCAAAGAAGAAACTATTTTGTCACACTCCTGTTTTTAAAAATTAAAATATTTTTAATATCGGGTTTTATAAAGGATATGTTAGACTATAAATAATCTTAAGAAGTATAAAATATTTAGGTATATAGTTTTAATTTATTTATAATTTTTAGGAAATAAATAATTAAATTAAATGGTGACATAATGATGATGCAGTAATTGTTTCATTAGTGGAAGAATTAAATAATGATATTACAAATATTAAAATAAATATAATCTGGTATAATTTATATCATAAATGATTTTTATGAATTAATTTTACATGTTATACATGATTTAATATTTTTTTCTAGGATATCAAGCTGTTATGATATTTTTAAAAATTCCAGTAATGAATAGTGTCAAAATTGACATAATTGATATCTTAAAATAAATAATATTTTAATAAAATTTATAAAATTTATAAAAATACAAGATTATAAAAAATAATTGGTATTAGTCCTAAAATTTCATAAATGACTCATTTATTGATCTTTTTACATGTTATTTTAATTATATTAGCCCTTAAAGTGTAAATTACATGATATCACGGTAATACTTAAAAGAGGTTAAAACAAAAATATAAGGATTAAAAAATAGACAAAACTTATCTAATTTTCATTTTATAAATTAATTTAGACTCATTATCATCATATATTATAAATAAATCACTTTTTACCCATTTGTAATAGAAAATTAATTTATATTAATCTAATACTTTGAATAATTCCAAGAGTGACCCTCCCCTCTCCTATAAAAGGGAACCAATTATTATATATTATTCAAACCTAAAAACCTATTTAGTTAGGCCAATATCTACCAAAATCACTTCATATAATCCCTATAAACATTCTAGAGGTCTTATTTTAGGTATTACACTCTAATTAGTGGTTTTAAGGTGTTAATCATAGGTGATCGTCTGAAGAAGAAGTATCATTTTTATTTAAGTGTTTATGTTTTATTTCTTCTTCCACTTCTTTTAAATTATCTCAAAACATGATGATATAATAAATCTAGTATCATAAATATACTTACATTTTATTTTGTTAATATCATCATATAAATTCATCGTTGATTCCATCAAATGGGAAATGAATTAATCGTTTGTGCGTACATGTGAACTATCACCTCCATGAACTGATATAATTTCTTTTCCATTACCATCTCTCAAGACTAGTTATAATGATGGAATTAATATTTATATATGATATTCATGATATATTTATCATTATAAGATAATAATTTATCAATTACTTTCTTACCTTTCCATGCACATAAACATGATAACATCGTTCATGCATACGGGTGAACTATCACCTCCACGAAGTAATGTGATTCATTTTTCTTTACCAAATCACATGGATGATATATATAAGTATATTTAAATGATTAATATTATATTTATTATATTGTTATCATTATGTAATTATAAAATTAAAATTAGCTTTTTTCATAATGATCATTGAAAAATGGAAACATTACTAATGCGTACGTACGACTTACCGTCTCCATGATTATAAAGTGGTTCATTTTTCATAACCATAATTATTGGATGGATTTAAAAGTATAATTGATGCATAAAAATGACAATAATGTCATGAATATTATTTTTTATATTATTTCCTTATAACCACTTTGACTATTGACATCATACCAAATTCATTTTGGACTCAAGTATCGAATATCGACAAAATGTCCAATATGAACTTAAATAATTAAGTAATTTTTATAACAAGATAATAAGTGATATAAAAGGAATAATAAACCATAAAATGGTTCTAAAGTATGTAAAAAAATTAACCTATGTTTATTATTTAGGAATATAAAAATTATACGTGATGGGTCAGACTCAAGGAAAGGGACTTTCTTTAAAAAAAACATCTTTAAAAGTTACTATTTCAACTATTTTTACAAAAGAAAAAAGAATGTTATTTTAACTTATATAGAAGGAATGAATTTTCCCAATTTTAAGTTGATTTAATTTTTTTATTATTTCTTCACAATTTTATACTTTTATTTTCAAATAAAGCGTTTTCATTTTTGAATGCGCAAATTTGTAAAAATGATTTCAAAGTGGAAATGTTATTTTTCCTTTATGTTTATTTTATGTGTTATGATTATGTTATGGTTCTTGGGAATTATTTATGAATATGGTTGGGTACATGATAAATTGAGGACAGGTGATCCTGTGATAACTCTCCAATGCATTGGGTAAGGAGACAAAGTTAATCAGTAGGGTTTATCCTAAGAGATTAATGGAATATACTGCGGTGAGTATTCCAAATGTAACCATGAAGATTACTCCCTATGTAGCCATGAAATAAATTATAAGAGTGAAATGTAATTGATTCCACAAGTTACTTTTATGATTTATATTTTGTATTGAGTTTTACAAGAATCTAATGATTTCATGAGGTAAGCTAAAGAACTTATGCTTTATGCGTGAAAAGTATAACTTTGTGAAAAAAATTTCATGGGTTTAAAGTATCCATAGACTAATGGTTTCTTTATTTCTTTTTTATGTCCCTTACTAAGTTTTTTGTGTTCAAACCATGTTTGAAATTTTTTTTCACAGGGTATAAGGATGGGTAAGAGAAAGGACAAAGTCATGTTGAGAGTTATGATGATTTTTCATGTAAAATAATTCATGTTTTTTTAAAAAAATTATATTATGAAGGAAATGGATACTATTTTAAAAGTATAGAATTTGTATTAAATTGGGATGATATGTATTAATTATGACCTAATTATCTAAAAATTTAAACCTAAAATGATCTTCAATGTGAAATAAAGTAATTTCTTGACTAAAAATAAATATTATGTAATGTTTAAGGTCGGGTGCTTATAGTAAATGTTAATGGAGATCCATTATTATGTTGGAAAAAAATTGAGATATTGATTGGTGTTTTGAAAGCATCCTTGACATTTGTTGATTATAGAGATGATCATGATGAGTATCAAATGAAAATGGGGATGAAAGGTGGAAGCACTGTCTACAAAATGTTCCTTATGAAGTTGAGAAGATGGATATTGAAAACCTTGAGGAGATGTGATTGAAGAAGGAAAAATGCTAGCTATAAGAGTGTGAATCCATCCCTAGATTATCAAACATGAAGGTTGTTGTGATAACTACAGTGTATCCATTGTATGATGGATTGGAGAATGCTGGTGTTAGAAGTTAAGAAGTGTTAAGGCAGTGGAAATCCATTAAAACACTAAAAGTTGAGTACTTATATGCTGTAAGATGCTTTGGGAATTGGGATGAAGTTTTTTGGGAAGATTTTTTATATTCCCGAAGTTACTTTAGTTGTTTTGAGATTAAATGGAGTGATTGGAGATGATCAGAGAAGGTTTGAAGAAGTTCTAAGTAGTTTTAAAGAAGTTTTGGATAAATTCTAGAGTTATAGTTTTTAAAGAATTTGACAAAGGTCTCTAAATGTAAGTGTCACTCAGAACTTACTCTTGATATGTAAGGGTAGTACAAAACTAACTGACTGGAAAATTGGAAGTGTTGGAAGATACCTAGACACGCAAGAGTCACTACAAGGTTCTGAAGTATACGAAATAGTACCACTGAAGTTACTTTGAATATGTAAGGGTTATCCAGAACATGCAGACTAAAAAGATGTCCAAGGGAAATATGTAAGGCTTTCACAGACCTTGAAGATTGTAAATTGGCTAAGTCTTGAGTCACCTTGTTATATATAAGAGTAAGTTTCTTGATACGTAAAGGTTATAATAGGGATACGTAAATGTATTCAGTGGAATAAGATTTGGAAAATTACTCAAGAACACACTATGATATGTAAAGGTTAGATTCTTAATATGTAATGGTACTCATGGGAGGATATGAAAGGGTACTTATAGGACAATGATAATTAGAAAAGTACCAAGTCACATTTCAATATGTCAAGGTACTTTTCATAATAGTAAAGGTACTGAGAAGGATATATAAAGGTTTTCCAGAGCCTCAATGTGATACGTAAGAGTCATTTTCTCATATATAAGCGTCGATATGAGTTACATATTGAAGATTTGGGAAATTATTGAGCGGCGCTGTGATATGTAAGAGTACATCCAAACATCTACTTCATACATAAGGGTTAACATGAGCATACATAAGAGTCACTTAATGATTCCATAGAATATGTCAGGGTCACATGGAGATTACAAATGACACGTAAGGGTCTTTAATACAATACATAATAGTTGCTAAGATCTCAGTGTTGGGACCTTAAATGATTGGTCCACCAGTGCAGTGATAATTACAAGATAAAATAAAGTGAAAAATGCAGAAAAAAGGGACACCTGATGTAATGTGGAAAAAATCAAAAATAGAAGGGGTAAAAAACCACAGGTAAATAGAAGGATCGCTATGGGGTAAAATTGGGTACACATTACCTCACTATTAAATGGAAAAAAAATATTTGTAAAATCTATCTTGAATAATCATGGAAAGAAACCTTACAAAAATTGCTCAAATATTGATCATGGGTGATGAGATGATGAATCTGCATGTTATGAGAGATTTGCTGGGAGAGAGCCCCATTTATAGGATACCTCTCCCCTTAATACTACTTTCTCTTGCTTGTTGATTGGGTGGGGTTGGCCACCCACCATCTACCCCACTGCCAGCCCCCTTGGACAAAGCGGGGGGGGGTGTCATCCTGGAAAAACAATGTTGCCGACACATCTCCCACTTAAAGATTTTATTGAGAACCAATCACATCTCCACACATCCTTTATATCTACCAAACATGTTACTCACGTGTCTGCAAGGATGTTCAAGGATCTGCACCATCTGAACTTATCAGATTCAACCGCCTTCATCAAGAAATCTGCAAGATTTTCTTTAGTGTGAATCTTCAACATGTCCACACTTCCTTCCTCCACCACATCTTGGAAAAAGTGATACTACACCCCAATTTTCTTTATCTTGGAATGAAAAGATGGATTCCTTGCAATGTGAAAGGTGCTCTAACTTTCACAAAACAATTTAATATTCTTTTTTCTGTTCCCAAGATCCTCCAACAACCTTCTCATCCAAATCACCTCTTTGCAAGCCTGTGTAGCTGCCATGTACTATGCCTCTGTTGTGGATAAAGAGAAAACTAACTTTAACTTTGAAATCCAGCTCACAGCTCCTCCTGCAGGAGTAAACACATAACGAGTAGTGGATTTACTCTAGTTATAATCACCTGCAAAATCTGAATCAACATAGCCTCTGATAGTGAAATATGATCCTCTATAACATAGTACAACATTTGGGGTCTCCTTGATGTATCTTGGGATCCTCTTCATTGTGTTCCTACAATGACCCAATGTTTTCAATAGAAATTTTCTTCTTATAATTATGTCATATAATCACATGAAGTCACAACAAAATTAACTAATAAGTATTATGTGACCTTTAAATATAATTTTTTCACTTCTGTGTTTTGAATTTTGAAAATTTGACATTCACAGTCACAATTAGTAAGATGTTTGGAGTCCGATAAGGAAAAATTATTTCTTTGGTGAATAGTAACATACCCTTATGAATAGTAATGTTTCCCTTATGAATAGTGACATAACCTAATGAATATTAACCTTTCCTATGATAGTATATAAATAAGATTTAATTGAAAGTATGATGTACCTATATCTTGGAATAAGAAAATAAATGTCTTAAGATTGTTATTTTTCGAGTAAATTGTGATTTTAATTAAATATTAAATTAATAAAATTTAGAATATTATTTTTGGAAAATGAATTTCATTTTTGAATTCTACACATCAAAAAATGGTTAGGGTGATTTTTTGAGATTTTTATAAAATACTTGAATTTTTTATGAATAGTAAAATACAATAATTTACTGTATATATACATTATAAGTTAAATATACTATTCCTTGCTCCATGGATGATGTCACCACGCTTGGTTCAAATTCACATGACCCATTTAATATTTTTGGTCATGGAATCATCACTATTTATTATCTTGAGGGAAATTAATAAACTAATGATTATAATATTATGAAAACCCACCTCTCATCTAGTATAAATACCACTCATCCTTACCTCTTCTCTTCACTCCTATAAAGCCTTGTTCGTAGCCAATATTCTACCCAAATATCTCCTCAAGCTCCTCCCCCATTTCCAACAGCCCTTTGTCTCCTAAAAAGACCAAATCTTCTCCCCTTAAGAGGCTCTCAAGGAAGTTTGAATCAAGAGGTAAATTCCTCTTTTCTTTTCTTTCTTTTTCTTTTCAATTTCATTTGTTTTATTTTTTATCCTTACCTGTCCTCATTCAAATGTTATAAAAACTCAAGTAACTTACATTTACTATAATTTTGTTATGATAATGGAATAAGGTATTATCATCTCTCATTTGCTCTTCTTCTATTTTAGTAGTAAAGACACCATCCAAGATGTGTTAATTTACCACATTCAAGGATGATGGGTTTTAAATTTCTATTACGGTCTTTTATTCTAGTCATGAAACCATTTTATTGGTTGAAACTGACCATTATATATTTATTATGCCTTATCTATGGTTCTGGAATCTTTTTATACACATGGTTTTGGTTTAAAAACAAAATATGTTCTCTGTGGTCAAAAACCGCCAATTAACCCAAAAGGTTGTCACTAAAGTCTTATTTAATGATCTGACTTCACTCCAAGTAACCAAATTAAAATTTCAACCATGTAATATTATGTATGTTAAATAATAAAATGTAAACTCGATTCTAGACAACCACCTTCATCATACATTTTTATTCAAACATGAACTGATCATTAAAACGAAGGAAGTAAACAGACTCGAACAATGAAATTGAACCTTATAACCAATAAAAAAGGTCCTAAATGAACTTAAAAAGGTTATACTAAATCAATTACATATATAAGAGGTTATTTAATTATTAATTAATAAATATAATTTGTTTATTCAGGTAATTAATAACAAGTGGGGAACACCATCAGGTTTAAGGTAAGAGATCCTCCCTATTTCACTTTTATTCAAGATTGTCCTCTATACTATGACATTTTATTGGTAATCTATAATGATGGGGAATGATTTCACACCTCCCCATACTTCCCTCATGTTTTAAAAGTGATGATAAACCCCATTATCTCTCATTAAACCTTATTAAGTACACTTGATATCATGCTGATAATCCGTAATGAATTCTTCCCGAACCACCTTTATTCTTTCGGGCTACTCTATCTTTCTTATTACCCAAATGAAATTGTATTTTTTTTATTTAAAAATTCTAAATATAGTTTATATTCTACAATATCATGTTTCAAGATCCATCCCTCATTATCTTTTAGTGATATACATTATTTTAAGTGATTCCCTCCTTGATACTTCCCAATAAGCAAACCCATTTTAAGGGAAATTCCCAAATTTTTACCCAATTTCAAGTGCACTATATCCTCTATTTTGAGCCACCATTCTCTTTATAAAATCATTCAATTTATTATGAAAACCTTCTTGGTTCACTTCGTGTTTTATATAAAATATTTTTCTTTTTTCTATTTTAAAAGATCTTTAGTGTTTTCCTTAAAACTGGACTAAAATGTTTTAATGCTAAATATTTCCTAAATAATATTATTACATATTGTCACTTCTATTTTACATAACTTACCGTACTATATTCCTATTTTATCTTATTAATTATCATATATTTTTTAATTCCTGTCTCTCATGGACACATTTATGATACACCCATTAAATATGCTTTATGTCATGAATGTGATACCCATTTCTCTACATGGGTTCCCTTACGTTTATGTATAATTGATTATGTGTGATTATTTATGTGGAAAGCATATTCATGAACAAGTTAAGATGGGTGCACCCAGATAGCACTCCAATGCATTGGGTAAAGTTAATTCTCATGAGATGTTATGTGTGACAGTATTGGCGGTTAGCCTTGGCTTGTGCTACTATAAGAAATGATCTTGGCGGTTAGACTTGACTCGTACTAAAGTCATGTTTTTAGTTGTTTCCACGTTTATATGATTCCATGTTTATATGAATCCATGTTTATATGTTATAATTCCATATGTTACATTCCTTTTTATTTCTTTATGTCATGTTTTTAACCCATGTGCTAAGGATTCATTCTTATTCTTATTCCCTTAATGGGATTTTAGGTCATCCCTTTGTTCATGTTATCCTCAGGTTATCCTATAAATATATATAAGAACAATGGAAGTTAAGGGATCTTAATGAATACTAAATAAATAAATGTTATATTTAGATCCATGTTTTTCAGTTTTATGTTCCTAGTTTTCCAAGACACTAGACTTCACAATCCTTGGCTTGTACTCTGATGTATAATTATGCTTAAAATCATGTAATGTTATATATAAAAGGATAAGGTTGATATAGTTCCAATGCTCTCATCTTGGATTTTCCATGTATTGACTAACCGCTCACACTGCATGTCTAATTTCTAGTCTAGTACAAATCACATCGAACATTATAATTCCCACTGTTGATGCATACGGTACTCGAGACATCCCATTACACTCTGCTTCCAGCTAGGACTCATCATTGAGGATAACTTGAAATTAGTAGGAAGAGGGGTAGAGATTCGATTACAGTCTTGCACGTTGAAGCATTTCAAGACTCTCCATAAGTAATTCTTCTATGATAGCCAAATATTCCCACTATTTCTGTCTTGGTAAATCTGCATCCCAAGAATCTTGTTTGATGGTCCCAAGTCATTCATATCAAACTCCCTTTCCAATTGAGCCTTTTTCTCATGGATCTAATCTTTATTGGGGCTTGAAACCAACATGTCATCCACATACAATTGAAGAATGATGAAATCATTAACATTCAAACCCCTAAAATATGCACAAGGATCTGAATGAAGTATGTTGTATCCAAGGCTCATGATATAGGAACCAAATCTCTTGTATCAACGCCTCAGCGCCTGTTTGAGACCGTATAGATATTTTTTGAACCTGCAAAATAAATTTCACTTTTTCTTATTTTGAAAAACCTTCCGGCTAGAGAATATAGATATCTTCATTAATATCACCATGGAGAAAAGAAGTATTCACATCGAGTTGCTCTAGATGTAAGCTATATGTTGAACAGATCCCCAGAACTAACTGAACAGTCATCAGTCTAACAACAAGAGAAAATATTTCGTTGAAATAAATACCTTCCTTCTGAGCATATCCTTTGACCACCAATTGTGCACGACATCTTTCCGCATGGTACTTTCCATCCGGCTTGATCTTAAAATCCCATTTTTTTCTGATAGACTTCCTTACATGAGGTAATGGAAGAAGATCCCAAGTCTTGTTCTTGTGCAGGGATTCAAGTTCCTCCTGCATCGTCACTATCCATGAGGATACATCTGGAATTTAGGTCACCTCTAAAAAAGAATATGGATCTGCATCCTCCTTCAATAAGTAATACACAATATTTCACTCAATGACATAGTCTGAGTGCCACAGTGGTGCTCTTTTCTCCTGAGTTGAACGTCGTGGTCCAGACTCAACTGGTACTTGAACATCGTGCTCTAGTAATGCTTCAGAAGAAACTGATTCTTCCTTGTATTTTCCCTCCACTTTGACTATTTTAGTTTCTATATTATCCTTCTCCATGTCTTGATCAGTTGACATTTGCACTTTGTCTTCTAAAAAAATGACATCTCTACTAATGATAAATTAGTGGGCAGTGGGGTCCCACAAACGATACCCCTTCATACCATCAGCATACCGCAAGAAGATAGATTTATTGGATCTCGAATCTAACATCGATCATTCCTGGTCATTAAACAATGCATATACAGGACTTCCAAAAGTATGTAACTAGGAATAGTCAGTAGGTTTACCAGTCCTCATCTCCATCGGTGTCTTCAGATCAATCACCATTGAGGGATATTTGTTGATCACATAACAGGCGGTATTCACTGCTTCTGATCAATTTTTTTTGGCAATTCCTGCAGTCTTCAACATTTCCCTTGTTCAATCCAATAGGGTTATGTTCATCTGCTCTGCGACTCCATTTTTCTGAGGAGTGTACGCCACCGTGAACTATCTCTTGATTCCTTCATATTGACCAAAAGTATCAAACTCCTCCCTTGTATATTCTCCACTATTGTAAGTACTTAGACACATGATCTTCTTTCCAGATTCAAGCTCCTTCTGCGCTTTGAATGTTTTGAAGACTTAAAAAACATTCTCCATCCCCTTGATTGGGTACACCCAACATCTCATAGAATAATCATCAATAAAGGATACAAAGTACCTTGCTTCTCCTAGGGATATAACCGGTGCTTGCCAAATGTCAGAATGGACCAACTCTAAGATCTCTTTTCTTTGTGTTGTTGATGTCCCAAACTTTAACCTGTGTTGCTTGCTCAAAAAAAATGCTCACAAAATGGTAAGAATACCTTTGTAATACCAGGAAGAAACTTCTGATTCGCAAGAATCTTCAAGACCTGTTCTGAAATATGGCCAAGATTCCGACTCCATAACATTGTCAATGCTTCCATTGAGGTGGTTGATGCAACAATTATCTCCGCCTACTTGTAAGTGTCACCCATAAGCACGTACAGGTTCTCTGAGATCCTATCAACCTTCATTGCCACAAGCACCCCCTTCACAATTCTCTTCACTCCATTCTTGGTGTGAGTCTTGCATCCTATGTCATCCAATTGTCCCAAAGACAATATGTTCTTCTTCAATCCTTTCACATGATGTACTCTTTGGATGGTCCGTATTATGATATCATGCATCTTCATTTTGATGGTACTGACTCCAAAGAACTTCAAGATGTGATCATTCCCCATGTACACAAGTCCTTCTGGGATAGTTTCATACTAGTCAAACCATTCCCGTCGGGACGTCATATGTCATGTTTCTCCTGAGTCAATAATCCATGCATCGTTGAAAAGTTGTCTGCTTCTGGCATTCCTCGCCGCTTCACTCACTAGTATATCTCCATTTCCAAAAGTACTCGTCACATTCCCCTGAGAGCTCTTTTCACCACTTTTCTTATTCCAACAATCCTTCTTGACGTACTCCTACTTTCCATAATTAAAACATGTGACATTCTTCTTCATACTCCTTGATTTGGACCTATCATGATTTTGGCTCCCACTGGAACCACACTCCATCATCCTTCCTCTCTCCATTGACAGAGCCTCTGTTTGGTGCGAAGTTGTCTGTCTGCCCTCCTTGTTCTTGTGCCGACTTTATTTTTCAAGAACTGTGACTGAAACATCATTAAAGAGTAACATATCTGTCAGGATATTGTTGGTGAGGTTGATACCGATTTCGTCATACGAATCTGGAAAGCTCTGGAGTATAATCTCTGCACGTTCAATATCCACAATTTTATAGCCCAATGTCGTGAGTTGAGGGTACAGGGTACTGAGGAAGTTGATGTGGTTAGTCACCAATGTTGACTATTCCATCTAAAGAGTGTACAATTTTCTGTTTAGGAAATTTTTGTTGTGTAGTGACTTGGACTCGTATAACTTCATTAGGGTATCTCATATTTCCTTTGTTGTATTTTTCTCCGCAATTCTCGATAGGACCCCTTCTGCCAAAGCCAAATGGATGTTGGCAATAACATTCTTGTCCATATCATTCCATTTCTCCTTCATCATACTTGTTGCCTTTTCGCAAATTGCTAGTAGGCAATTATCCTTCCGCAGCACTGCCTGCATCTTCATTTTCCACAATGAAAAATTATTCTCGTTGAATTTTTCGATCTCAAATTTTACTACCATCTGGACACACCGTTAGTCCAGAACCTCCTCAATTTCACAAGGGTGTATTTAATAATCTCAATAAATTTTTTTTGACGTGATAGATCAACCCGAGTTGCAATCACAGAGCATACTCAAATTTACAAGAATTATTAATACCTGAAAACGTGAATAGTATCGGGCCAGAACATGCCCTTTGATACCACTTGTTGGGACCGTAAATGATTGGTCCACCGGTGCAGCGATAATCACGAGATAAAATAAAGTGCAAAATGTGAAAAAAGGGACACCAGATGTAACGTGGAAAACCCCCCAAATAGAAGCGGTAAAAAACCATAGGGAAATAGAAGGATCGCTATGGGGTAAAAGTGAGTACACACTCACTCACTATTACAAGGAGAAAAATCTTCGTAAAATTTCTCTTGAATAAGCAGGGAAATAAACCTCACAAAAATTGCTCAAATATGGATCATGTGTGATGAGATGATGAAGCTGCATGTTATGAGAGATCTGCTGGGAGAGAGCCCCATTTATAAGCTACCTCTAATGTTCATGTTGCTTTCTCCCGCTGGTGGATTGGGCGGGGTTGGCCACCCACCATCTACCCTGCCGCCGGCCCCCTTTGACAAAGCAGGGGGGTGCCATCCTGGAAAAACAATACTATCGACACTCAAGTGATATGTAAGGGTTTACCGGTTAGCAAAATACAAGATTTCAAATAATCAAGTCAGTTGATGATAAATTTGTTTAGTGAATTAAACGTCACAATGATTCAAAAGGATATTGTGATTCAGGTTGAGTGTTGAGAAGATGATCTTTGCATCATAGAGAAGAATCTCACACCATGAAGAAAAGTATCACGCTGTAGTGATAATCCAATATACAAACATGCATGCCGATCCATACATCTTAACCGAGATAGATGTTCAAATATCAATAGTGGATAACTAAAAGAGAGTAGAATTCAGTAAAAAAAGGTCACTGATTCACCCCCCTCTCAAAGTGATGGCATGATCTATTGAGAACTTCAAGTGGAAATCAGTACAAGGGTTTTCTTGAACTCGCTGCATGCCTGCTGGATTTGTGGAGCATAGCTTCACAATTAGGATGGATCGCGGGTATTTAATGAGACCTGGGATTGGGCCAACTATTGGGATTTGCTCTGGATTAGGCAGGGATCTGACAAATAGTGCTATGCAGTTCGAGATTCGGGTGGATCTGGCTGTGTATCGGGTCTCCTACACGAGCTACGTTCACTACTTCGGGTGAAGGGGTAATTGTGAACACCTGGTGTGCAACTAATCTGGTGACAGATTGCAGAAGCATTGTGTTGTGGGTGTCCCGATTAAGTGCTTCAAGGGTACTGGTGAACTGGATCTGCGGCATGACTCGCATGCCTGGAATGCTTGGATTGGTATTGTAGTTGGTGGAGCTGGGTAGTGCTGGATGAAATCTGCTTCAGGTGGGATCTAGTAGTAGGGTAGTTACAACGTGTTCGGCTTCGTTGCATCGATCTAGTGGCAGAATCGGCACTGCAAAGAGGGCTTATTTGCAACTGAGGATGACTGTTTTAGATTACGCCATGTGTTGGGAAGCTATAGAAAATCTGCGTCTTCTAATTGGGTACTTTTGTGCTGGCCGATGGATCGTTGCAAGGAGAGGGCTGGGTTGGCGTTGTGTTGCGGATCTTCGGTGCTGGGAATGTGCAGCTAGAGCTGATGAGGTTTGCTTTTGGGTGCCACAAATGCGTTGGGAGGACGTGCTCGGACAGCAACTGGGCTTGGTGGACATTTATGATAGACTTGCGAATGGGTGTTGAATACGGATGAAGTGTGGAATGCCATTGTAGGTCCAAAACGACCCTCTAATTCCAGTAAGGTACCCATGATCTTATTATGCCAACCACGACCTCAATTCATTTGAAAATTCATAAAATCAGCGGTCCTCCATTGACATTTTCTGATTTTTTGGTCCTCAACTGGGATTAGGTCCCTGTTTTGGTCCTATATTATCATTATCTCATGGATTAATGTCGTATCATGTTGGAGTCCAAACATGGGATTCCAAACTCATTTTCGCATGAAAATACTCATGCATGTGCATATTATTATTATTTATATTTTTTCTGATGATGCCTCATACTTATGATATATCTATATATTATTGGGAGACTTAAAAAAACCCTTGTCACTTTTAGTTTTGTCAAAATTGATGGGTTTTAATTTTTAATTTCCCCCCTTTAATTTGGTAAAAAGGAAACCAATCCCCCTTTAATTGGCTTCATTTAATTTAGTCAATGAAACTATACGATGCCAAGTCACTGCACAACAAAATTTTCCTAAAGAAAATTATACTCTCTTCGAATAGTGGAGTTATCATCGGTGACCAACCACATCAACACCCTCAATACCATGTTCGCTCAATTTATGGCGTTGGGATACAAAATTGTGGATGTTGAACGTGTGGAGATTCTGCTCCAGAGTTTTCCATGTTCGTATGATCAACTCATCATCAATCTCACCAACAATATCTTAATTGATATTTTGCTCTTCAATGACATTGCAGCTGCAGTTCTTGAAGAAGAAAGTCGGCGTAAGAACAAGGAAGATAGACAAAAAATATCACACCAAGTAGAGGCTCTGTCATTGGAAAGAGGAAGAACGGTGGAGCGTGGTTCCAGTGAGTCAATATTATGGATGGTCCAAATCAAAGAGCAAGAGGAAAAATATCAGATGTTACAATTGTGAAAAAAGGGGGCATGTTAGAAAAGATTATTGGTACACAATGGGTGGTGGAAAGAACTCTTAAGGAAATATGACGAGCACTCCTTGAAATGGAGTTGTACTAGTCAGTAAAGCGGCAACAAACACCGAAGGTAAACAAAAACTCAATGATGCATGGATAATTGAATCAGAGGCAACATGACACATGAAAACTTGAAAGGAATGGTTGGATCAATATGAACTTATCCTAGAAGGAATTGTGTATGTGGGGAATGATCACGCCTTGAATATTGTTGGAGTTGGTACCATAAAACAAAAGATGTATGATGACATAGTTCGAACCATCCAAGAAGTACACCATGTGAAGGGATTGAAGAAGACCATATTGTCTCTGAGACAATTTAATGATATAGATATGAACCCACACCGACAAAAAATTGATGAAAAATGTAAAGGGTGTACTTATGGCGATAAAGGCGGAGAGGATCTCAAAGAACCTGCACATACTTATCAGTTCAATGTATAAGGAGTTGGAGATAGTTGTCGCATCATGTACCTTGATAGAACCATTGATGAAATTATGGAAACGAAAACTTGGTCATGTGTTTGAATGAGGATAGGATATTATAACTTATTAGAAGTTGTTGTTTGGACTAACAAAGGTATCTTTACCATTTTGTGAGCATTGTGTTTTGAGAAAGAAACACTAGTTAAAGTCTAGGATGTCAACAATGAGGAGCAAGGAAATATTAAAGTTATCCATTATGATGTTTGTAAAGCAATAGCTATATCCCTAAGAGAAGTAAGGTACGTTGTATCATTCATTGATGATTATTCCAAGAGATGTCGAGTGTACCTAATTAAGCAGAAAGAGGATGTTTTTGAAGTCTTCTAAACATTCAAAACACGGAAGGAGACTGCGAAGATCAAGTGTTTAAGGTGTTGTCTTAGCCCAACACCTATTTAGTTTTAATGATCCCAAATCATGTTTATTATGTTTCTAATAAGTTTCATGTTTTATGATAGTTAACTATTTTATGGAAAAAATGATAAAACTTGCTAAGTCTTGGACCTAACATGACTACCTTCCATTAGTTGTATCAGGCTACCATTAGTTGAAATCAACTACCGCCAGGAACTACAGTTATCACTAGTTCGAACATCTACCACCAAGGGATGTTAACACCAAGTGATGCTATCGCCAAGTGAATCTATAACCTAGTGATGCTACCGTGAAGTGTTGTTACTGCTAAATGAAGCTACAACTACCGCTAGTTCAAGAAGCTACCATCAAGAGCTTCCACCGCTAAGAGCTTTCCATCGCCAAATATTCATTCTACCATAGATGTTTCAAATTGAATTCAAACTTAATTACACTAATGAATAGATTAAGGAATTCAATGAAAGTTAGAGGCATGCAATTTAAGAATGGTTATTCTTAAACAACTCTCTAGTGGTTTTAAAGAATATGTCAAACTTTCCATTTCAGTCCCTCATTATGAGGATTATTCTCATTTTATTATTATACTGTGAAAGATAATTAGATATTTTGAAAATCTAAAAATTTAGATGAAACCCTCGTTCATGAAAGAGCATGGAGAAACACTGACCAGTTGGTTGACTAAATGACTTCTCTTACCATACATGTAATGACTCAAATTTTCCCGGTTTTATTTTTATAAAATCTATGGAAAAATTCTGAAATTATGCATTGATATGGCGTGCAATTCCAAGTCCCATTGCTCCCAAAAAAGTTTGATGAAAAATGTTATGTTTTTAATAGCAAAGGTGAGTGGTTTTCAAAAAAAAGTGAAGTAACTCTTAAATGGGTACCTGGATCCGAAATATGAGGGCGCCACTTCATTTAGGATGATGGTTTTACCCTAGGCGCAACTTAACTTTTGTTGGCACGAGTCTCCAGTGAGAAAAAATCGAAAAGGACATAACCGTAAATAAAATTATTAAATAAAATTATTTTATTTTAAAATATTAATAACTCATGAAAGGTGACTCAGATTGGAAATATGTGACCACCATTGAGTTTGTAAGGTGAAATTTTCCTTAAGTGGGGCCTAACATTGACCGGCGCGGGTCGACTGTGAAAGTTAATTTTTGGACGTTTTAAAGAAGAATAAAATAAACTTAAATAAGTTTATTTTATTTATTTTAAATGTTTCACAGCAACGTAGTGATGTTGCGGTACAACGAAGTGTCATCCCATTTTGTTTCTTAAATAAAACAGTGTGGCGATGCTGCAATGTTGCAACAAGACAATGTGTTTTCCTTTCTCCCTAATTAAATAGGAATTCAGGGTTAATGTATAACCTAGGAATTCCCTGGAAACTCTAGAGAAAGGTGTTGGCGATTCCCTCCCATTGGAAAATGATAAACGACGATGAATGCCAGCGGATCGTGGATCACAAATCGAGGATCAAGGATTAATGAATGGTGATGACACACTCACTCTTTGTCAATGATCAAACTGAATCTAGGTAGGGGGTTTATTATCTGATTGAATTCTTTCTTTATTCTTAATTTTAATGACGAATGCTGACAAAACCACGAACAGGTTGATCTGCGGTTCGATCATTCTTGTAGGGATTAAAAATGGGATTATATCTTTATGATTTTCTTCTTTTTCTTCATGATCCTTCTAATAAGGAAGAACTAAGGATATCACGAAAAAAGTCCTAGATCTTCTTTCAGGTGTTCTTGTGCCTCTCCTTTTTCCCTATTCTTCGCGTTCTTCATGATCTTGAGAGTGAACGGTTGTTGCGCCTTCGACTCGCAGCGCAACGACCTGAAACTGAGAACTTGACACCGTAGTGACCCTGCAGAGGTGCAACGGCAGGCATGGTGTGAGATGAGGCTGACGACAGAGGTGACACCGTATTGGCGGCGGCAGCGATCCGCGGTCCAGGCGGGACCGCAATGGTGGGTGGAAGCTGCGACGGTGGCTGGGAAGCGGCATCAGGCCGCGTCGGTGAACCTAGGTGGTAGAGGAGCCTATGTTGGTATGACCATAGGTGGAAATAGAGAGTCATGACCAGGCGGTCCATGATGATGGTGGATGGCCGCAACAGGAGGCCATGATAGTGGGGCGAGGCTCATTGGAGCCGTGCTAGAGGAGGGACCCGCGACAAGGTCAGACCAATTGTGACCAGCAGAGCAAGATGGCCTGCTGGATACGGGTTGGGCCTTTGAGATAGGGTGGTTCGGGACAACTCATATTGGGTCATGTCAGGTCAGCTGGACCGGGCTGGGTCGGGTCAGTTGGACCGGGCCGGGTCAGGTCGGACGCGACCCTGACTCAACTGACCCCTTTTTAGTAAAATGCACATAACTTTCAAACCGTGCATTCGTTTGATGAGTCGTTTGTGGTGTTGGGACCCTTGTGATGACGGTGTCCTTTTGAGCTACTCTACATGAGTTTTTTTGGAAATTGGAATATGGAATTTTGTCTTGAGGAGGAGGTGATCCCAGAACGAGTGTGCTAAGGATGGAATCATGTGGCTGGCTGCGATCTAGAAGCTATGTGATTACCTAGACCACGTGACTTACCTATACTACGTGTATTATCTAGACTTTCTTTATTACCAATACTAATTTGGTACTCCCTTATCCCACCAGGGGGTGGGTCCTCTAGTCTTTAACGACAATTCGTGTGTTATCTACACTCCATGTGTTACCAACACTTTGTGTGTTAGCTACACTCTGTGTGTTATATACACTTTGTGTGTTACCTACACTCAGTGTGTTACCGAATCTCCATGTGTTACCTACAATCTGTGTACTACCAATTCTCTATGTGCTACTACTTGAGGGTACTATGGATTCTTACGATAATCTTATTTATGTACCATAGACGTATGATTGGTGTGAGTTGACTCTAGTGACTCTAATGGTTGTGATATCAAGACTCCGTGTCTTAGAGAGACCAGATGTCTTAGGGAAACTTTATGATGTATCAAGAATAGAAGTTGTCTTAGATACTTTTCATAGACATGTTCCACGTGATTACTTTCATATAGGTCGAGGAGTGAGATCTCTCAGAATTCAGCATGCTATGAGCAGAAGCATATGGATGGAAGTGGATGAGACCTTGAGTCTTTGAATCCTTTATGTGTATACTTGGATGTTCTCATCATATGTGTTTTTTATATATACTTGTCTTGAGTTGAACATTTCTTCTTAATGATGTTTCCTTTGTGGTATTCTACTTTGTGTTTTGAGGTGCCCTAATGAGTATTGTTTTACTAACCCCTACACGAGCTTTTCTTGCATGTGTCATGTCTTGTGAAAATGGTCAACGCTTTGATGGATTCCTTGGTGGACTGGGTCCAGGTGGTTCTTAGAGTGACCCGAGAGATGAGGTGTGCTTCTACGGCCCCAGATAGTTATTTATGTACCTACCCTTTAGTTATGGTTTTCTGTAGAGGAGTTCTAGAGGCTTGTACTTTTACTTTTACTTTTTGATGGGCTTGTATTATGGCCCCATTTACCTTCAATTTTCTACTATCAAAACTTTTGTTTGTTTAATTAGTGTTTTCACATTCCAACATTTGTGGCTTGGAGTTGTGTGCATGTGTATAGGTACTTAGGGAAATGCCTCCCATTTGTTTGGGATATGGATACTCAGTGCTAGGCGCCAGCCCCTAGCCTATGGGAGGTGGGCTAGGGGTAGTCACAACACTGGCCCTAAGGGACGGGTCATGATAGAGTGGTATCAGAGGAGGTCGGTTATACCTTAATAACCTAGAGTCTATGAGTTGTTTTGGGGAACCAATGTTAAGTGTTTCGAGTTCAGATTTTAGGATAGGGAATCTAGTGTTGGTGTGGCAGCTGATGTATCCATATACCAAGACCTTGAATTCTTATTTTCAACTCGCTACATGAAAACACTAGATGCAGGAAAAAATGATGGTACATGCATTTTATAGGAATGTGTTATTTTTTCCATGCCTTTCTTGAGTCAGTTCACTAGGTATACTCTATTGATTGTGGTACATCTTGATTTGTTTCAAGATGCTTCCACGTAGACAGCCATCTAGGATTCCACCGCATGATCAAGAGGATGATCCATAGGGTGACAATATTGGTATACAGATTTTTACCAGAGACAACACCTCTGGGTGGTGTTCCAGTTGTACCAACAGTTGTGGAGTAACACATGGTACTCGTAGTACTAAAGAATTAGATGTGCAGGCTAAACAAACATTATGAGTTTCAGCAACAGATACCCCTCAGGTTCTGAGGTGAGACTAACTCATAGGCAACTAAGGACATGCTTGAGGTGGTGACCAATTTTTCTATCCAATTATGACACCATTAGATCATATGGCGGTCCAAGTGGTGATCCTTCTACGTGGATCTATAGGGTGATGACAGGGTATAGATTACCTGATCTTACGATGAGGTGACTCTTCCATGGATAGAGTTTGAGAACCTTTATCAGAGAAGGTATTATCACTATAAAATCTAAGTTCTATGCATTTCCAAGAGCTTCTATAGTTCCGACAGGATGATATGTCGGTATATGAATATTCATCGAGGCATACCAACCTTTCTGGGTATTCAATGGATATGATACACGACCAGTGAGTTAGGGATCAGACCTTTGAGTACGGTGTTCTTAGGGACATCCAAGTCAGCGTTATTCCTCAGTGTATTCTGACTTATGCTAGGGTGATATAGTGAACCCTTTTGGTTGAAAGTATTTTAGCTAAGCAAGTACAACCAGTGGATGTTAGTAGTGGAAAAATAAGAGAAGAGACCTCAGGAGAAAGAAACTGATGTCAGACTCAAAAACTTGGACGTGTGAGATGTTCTGAGAAGAGGTCCTAGGATATGATATCTATATATCGAGGCTCATAGGGTGAGTCCAGTTTTCCTAGAGAGAGGCAATGCTTTTCATTAGACGACATGTGATGTCTCACTAGAGATTGTGCATCCCATCATGTTTTTGAAAAGGAAATGGTGGATCAGCCACTGAGGCAGAGATAGTGACAAGAACATATGTATTTTCAAAGTGAAAGACTTGGCTGAAGAGTTGGGAGAGCAGTAGGAGGTGGTATACATTTTGAAATGTTACCACCACCAGCCCCATGTGGTCCACACTAGGCTAAGGGAGTTGGAGGGAAGGGAAGGGGAAACTGCATGAGATCAAGGCATATGACCCAAGATCTATAGGAATGATTCGAGGTATGGTCCGTTTCTATTCATAGTTGTTGTATTAATAGACACAGGTGATAATAGTTCTTCCATGTCACGAATCTTGTTCAAGACCTAGAGTTTCCAGTTAAGCCATTGACTTGGCCCTTATGTATAGAGATACCTATGGGGGGAGACTTGATAACCACACTTATGCCAACAATGTGATCTGACCCTTAAGGAAAGAGTTTTGGTTGGAACCTCTTGGGGATAGTATCGAGGCCTTACAACGTCATTCTTGATATGGATTGGTTATCGACACTCCATGTACGGATTGAATGTTTTAAGAAAAAAAGGGTGCAGTATGTCTACAATAATGGAATGGGGTTTTCCTTGGTCGGTGAAAAAGGAAACCCAGGCATCACATGATAGACTCATGCATAGGAGGGTTCATCCGGTCACTCTTGAGTTGGATATCCTTAACCTTGGGATAGTGGATGTTATGAGTTTTTAGTTTTCAGCAGTAGTGGCGGGGTATGAGGACGTATTTTCCGAAGATATTTACAGGTTTACCTCCCTGCAAGGAGATAGACTTTTGTATTGTTTTACACCCTGATATGGTACCGATATCAGCATTAGTATATTAGATGAATTTTTTAGAGCTTTGCGAGATGAATGTACGGGTGGAGGACTTGTAAAGAAAGTTCTTAGTAAGAGCCAATGTTCGAGGGTATGTGTGGATTACCATCACTTTAATCAAGTGAATATAGAGAACAAGTATCCACTACCAAAGGGTTGATGAACACTTCGATCGGTTGAAAGGGGTAGCCTTTCACATGGATAGAAAGGTTCCCATAGGCTTTTCAGCAGTTAAAATAGAGTATAATGAGTGCCCTGATCTTGAGTTTTCCAAAGGTGGGATTTGAGTGTGTAGTGTTTTGTGATGCATCAGGGACCGAACTTGGTTACGTCCTGATGCTGAGGTAAGAAGTGATTGGCTATGGTTTACATTAGTTGAGAACACATGAGCAGAACTACAAAACCCACAATCTTGAGTTGGAAAAGGTAGTCTTTGCATTGAAGATGTGGCGACACTACCAGATGGGCGAGCAGTTTATCATCCACTAAGACAACAAGAGTATCAATTATATCTTCTCTCAAAAGTTTCTGAACTTAAGACATAGGCGATGCATAGAGTTCCTCCAAGACTATGACTTAGAGTTGTTCTATACTTCTGGGAATAGGAACGTGGAAACAAAAGATCTTATTAGGAGATCTAGTTCATAATTGTTGAACGAGGAAATGGAGCAGTTGTCCTCATTACAGTTATCCTTTGTAGATAGAGATGATGCAGCTTAACTCCAATCGGTGGTTATTACCCCTCCACTCTTATAGTGAGTTAGGGAGGCACGGATTGGTGACACTAATAGTGAGACTTTACATACTCAGTTGTACATAGGGAATGCCCCTGATGGATATTTGAATGTTGGGGAGCATGTCGTTCCTTTCAAAGGATGCACAGTAGTGTTAGTGGATGCCCAGAGTGGCGAGATGCATCAGGGTATGCATGTGGGTGTCAAGGCAGACACGAAGGATGAAGGAGTAGGTTGAAGTTGGGATTACTTGTTATATAAAATCCGAGTCCTTGTTTGAATGTATTTCATGATTTTTCAACTCATAATGTTGATATCCTGTTCTTAGAAGGGGTTTTACTTTTCTTCCTTGGGGTGCCAGGAATGGAGTGAGAAAGGATATCGACGGTTATCATGATGGGTTTATCACGTACATCCAGGGGACATGATACCATTTGGGTGATCATTGACTGAATCACTAATTTTTCCACTTCATATCGTTTTGAGAGAAGAGTTCATTAGAGATCTTTGGATGCCTCTACGTTTAGGAGATAACTCAACTCCATTGAATCCCATAGATGATAGTTTCTGATCAGGATGCTCTCTTTTCATCATAGTTATGGAAATCATGGATTAGAAGGATAGGACCCTCTGTGGGTAGTCGATTCCTTTAGTGAGTGCCCAACGTCGGCATGATAATCTCTAGAAGAGAACGTGAGAGTGGGAGGCTCAGGATAATGCTCGTATCCTCATCTATTTGGGTATCCCTTGTTTTAGATTTTAGGGACGTAAAGACTTAATGTGGGGAGAATGTAATAACTCGAATTTTCCAAGTTTTATTTTTAGAAAATATATGGGAAAAATCTGAGACTAGGCGCTGAGATGGCGTGCAATTCCGAGGCCCGATGTGTCCGAAATGGTTTGATGAAAAATGTTAAGTTTTTAATAGCATGGGTGAGTGGTTTTCCTAAAAAAGTGTCGCAACTCTTAAACAAGTGCTCAGATCAGAAATATGAGTGTAATGTTGTGTTCAGGATGGTGGGTTTACCTTAGGTGTGACTTAACTTTAGTCGGCATGGGTCTATAGTGAGAAAACATAAAAAGGACACAATCTTAAATAAAATAATTAAATAAAATTATTTGATTTTAAAATCTTAATAACTCAAGAACTGTGACTCAGATTGGAAATCTGAGACCACTGTTAAGTTTGTAATCTGGTGTTTTCCTAAGGTAGGGGCTAACATCAATTGGCATAGGTCAACTATGAAAGTTAATTTTTGGATGTTTTAAAAAGAATAAAATAAACTTAAATAAGTTTATTTTATTTCTTTTAAACGCTTTGCAGTGACACATTGATGGTGCGATGCAATGAAGAGTTTGCCGGTTTCATTTCTAAAATGAAACAACATGGCGACGCTGCAACGCTGCAATGGGCCGACACATTTTCCGTTATCCCTAATTAAACAATAATTCACGGTTAATGAATAACCCACGAATTCCCTATAAACTCTATAGAAAGGTGTTGATGGTTCCCTCCTATTGGAAAATGAAAAACGACGATGAATGCCGGTGGATCCCGAATCACAGATTGAGGATCGAGGGTCAATGAAAGATGATGATGAAATCACTCTTCGTCAAAAATCGAACTGAATCTAGGTAAGGTGTTTATTACCTGAGTGAATTATTTCTTTGTTCTTATGTTTAATGGCGAATGCAGACCAACCCATGAACAGGTTGATTTTCGGTTTGATCATTCTTACGGGATGGGAGTTATCTTTTGGGGATTAAAAAGGTAATTTGATCCTTGTGATTTTCTTCTCATTCTTCATGATACTTCAAACAAGGATGAAATATGGATGACATGAACAAAGGACTGGATCATCCTTCTGTTGTTCTTGTGCCTGTCATTTTTCCTCGTTCTTCACGTTCTTCATGATCTTGAGAGTGAACGGTTGTTGCACCTTTGACTCATGGTGCAACGACCTGAAACACAGAATCTGACACCCCAATGACCTCACAAAGATGTGACGGTAGGTGCAGGGCAAGACGAGGCCGCCAGTGAGATGAGGCTCATAGTAAAGGCAACACCAGCCCAACGGTATGGCTGAGCCAGGTGGACAGGGTAAAATGGTCATCGACAGGGCGACCGATGAAAGTGGTGATCCGCGGTCTAGGGGGGACCATAGTGGCGGGTGGAAGACAATGCAGGAGGCCATGACAGTGGTTGGGATTCACCATCAGGCCATGTCGGTGAACTCAAGCAGTGGAGGAGCCCGCAACGGCATGGCCGCAGCTGGCGAGCGAGTGCCGCGACCAGGCGAGCTGCGGCGGCGGTGAATGACTGCAACAGGAGCCCACAACGGAGGGATGTGGATTGTTGGAGCCACGTTGAAGGGGGGGGGGGAACTTGTAGAAAATCCATGGGATCTAGTGGTCACACAGACTGGTTGTGTTGACCGAGCCGCGCACACGTTTGAGCTACATTCTAGGGAAGTGGGGGGCTATGGCCAGCGAAGCAAGTCAGCCCGCTGCATGAAAGTTAGACCGGGAAAGATGGGCCGCTCCAGTAGCCTAGTGGGCTCAATGGTCCGGGCCAGTTTGGGCCAACCCAAACCAGGTCGGGTTGGGTCATCTAGACTGGGTAAGGTCGAGTTGGGATGGACCCCAACCGAACTGGACCCCTTTTTTGTAAAATTCAGATAACTCTGAAATTCTGTGTCTATTTGATGATCTGTTTATAGCATTGAGACCCTTAAAATGAGATGGTAATTTTGAGATATTCTAAGTGAGTTTCCTTGGAAGTCATGGCCTTTTGTCTTGAGTATGAGGTGCTCCCACAATGATCGTGCTAAGGACAGAATCTTGCAGCTGGTTGTGATCTAGAAGCCATGTGATTACCCAGAATATGTTTCTTACTTAGAATATGTGCCTTATCTATACTTTTTGTCTTACCAAGACTGAGTCAGTACCCCTATATCCCACTAGGGTGTGGGTCCTCTAGTCTTTAATGACACTTCATGTGTTACCAACACACTATGTGTTATCTACACTCCCTGTGCTACCTACACTCCATGTGTTACCTACACTCCATGTGTTACCAAAAATCCGTGTGTTACCTACACTCCGTGTGTTACCAACACTCCACATGTTATTGCTTGAGGGTACTGTGGATTCTTAAGACAATCATGTTTACATACCATAGACCTATAATTGGTGTGATCTGACTCTAGTGACTCTAATGGATGTGATACCGAGACTCCATGTCTTAGAGAGAATGGATTTCTTAGGGAAACTTCATGACATATTGATAATAAGTGTTATCTCAAATACTTTTGGTAGAACTATTCTACATTCTTACTTTTAGATAGCTTGATGAGTGATATCTCCCCCAATAGAGCATTCTACGAGCAGAACCATATGGATGGTAGTGGATGATACCTTGAGTCTTGGAATACATTACCACCATAGTTGTATGTTCTTATCATATGTGTTTTTGACATATACCTGTGTTGAGCTAACCATTTCTTCTTAGCGGTGTTTCCTTTGTGGTCTTTTACTTTGTGTTTCGAGGTGCCCTAATGAGTATTGTTTTACTCACCCCTACATGAGATTTTCCTACACCTGTAATGTATTGTAAAGACAATCAATGCTTTGATGAAGTCCTTGGTGGACTGTGGCTAGGTGGTTCTTAGAGTGACCTGACAAACAAGGTGTGCTTCTGTTGCCCCAGACAACTGTTTTTGTGTCTACCCTTCAGGTAACGTTTTCTACAGAGGAGTTACAGAGACTTGAAATTGTAATTGTACTTTTATTTTTTGTTGGGATTGTATTCTGGACCCATTTACCTTTAGTTTTCTACTATCGTACCTTGTGTTTACTTACTTAGTATTTTAACTTTCCATTATTTTGTGTCTTGGAGTTGTGTGCATGTGTATAAGTACATAGGATAATGCCACCCATTTGTTTGGGATATACCTACTCAGAACTAGTCGCCATCCCCTAACCTATGAGAGGTGGGCTTGGGGAATTCATGACACAAGCCTTGGGGGAAGGGTCATGACAATACTATTTGGTTAGTTCAACATCTTCTGTGAATGAATGATTATCCATGACTTCCATGATACTCTTTTTTTTTGAAATTTTTATGAAGACTTGGTTGATCCCTTTCAAAGAAAAATTCAAGGACTACTGAAAATATGAAGCTAATCTAACTGAGCTATGTCAAATATTCACACTTTCTATTACTTAATCTTTTTAGTCTGGATTATTATTTATATATGTTGTTTTCTTTACTCTATTTATTCTTTAACATAGACTTTTTTATTTTATTGGAGAGTGTAGTACACTCTCTTTCATTACTTTTCATCTGTACCCCCACAAAAAACTATAGAGGAGGTTGTGTAGCCTGGAATACTTGTGTGTAGTTTTCTTTCATTTATTACTTCCAAGTAAAACTATAGAATAATATTTTTAAAGCCTATACATCCTTTCATGTCTCTGTGTAAAACCCAATCCAGGTTTTGGATCGGGTTATGTTATAATAAACTGCTCGACAATGAATCATTTTAAAGTGGAGGGGATTAGGTCTCATCTTAAGACTGAACCCCTTGTTTATTAAATTATGTATTTTACTTGTTTTTTCATTATTTGAAAAATAGTCTAGTATTATTTTTCAAATTATAATAACAAAACTTTACTTTGATAGTCAACTTAAATTTAAGCTTTATATATAGTGTTTAATTCATGTAAATTAGTTTCAAAAGTTAAAGTGTTTCAAAAACTATTTTAACTGAGCTATGATCGAGTTGTTGAGAACCTTTTTGAAATATAAAATTATATATCTCTACAATTTTGGTTATTTATAAATTTTTATTAAATTGGGTGATTTCAGTTTTAAAATTTTTTAACTGAAAATTTAATTTGGAAACTCATTTTACCCCCCTCTTGAGTGTTACAATCTATTCAACATTTGGTATCTATTTGTTCATTTTTTTGTCTATATGGATAATAACAGGCAATATGGAACTATCACTAAATGACTTCCTTATTTTAATAGAACCAACTGTGCACAATGGAAGATCCAAACGAAAATCCATATAGAAAGTATGGGTTTTAATATTTGGATCGTATTTGAGAAAAAAGATGAAAAGTCCAAAGTTTCTAGATCCAAGTGAAGTGAAACCACTAAGGTCTCATATGAAAACAACTCTAAAGCAATGAATTAATTATATTGTGCAATAGGAAAAACTAATTTAATAGAATATCTTTTTGTTCTGCTTTTGAAATTTGGGATACTCTCACTATATCTCAAGAGGGAACCTAAAATGTTAAAGAGATGAATTTGAATACATATACCATTAATTATGATATCTTTAAAATGAAACCCAATGAAACCATTTGTGATATGTATCTCAGGTTTAATTATATTGTGAACATAATGGATTTACTTGGGAATCAAATTGCAGAAAAAGATCAAGTGATGCGACTTCTAAGATGTCAACATGATAGGTGGAGATGAACCTCTATTTCCACTAAATAATCCCATGACATAATAAATTTTCTATTGAAATAAATCATTTTAAAGATTATGACGTATGAGGAGGAATTGAAAGTAAAAAAAGAATAATGATATAAAGCTAAGATAAAGTTAGCATCCCTCGAGACTTATGACTCTATGATAAAAGAAAAGATCAATGATAATAATTCAAGTGATGATGAGTCACCTTTGAAAAATGATTAAGAAATAGGTCACCCAGCTAGGGGATTCAAGACATTCTATAGGAAGACTAAATTCTTCAAAAATGAAAAGTATAGAGGAAAGTATGATAAAAAGTTACTTGGAAAAAGGATAATAATTCCGGTGAAATGACCTACTATGAGTGAAAAATACAAGAGAATATAAAGGAAAAATTTCATAAATTAAAGTACAAGAAAAGATATGAGGAAAAAGGAAAAATGTCAAATAAGGCTATGAAATACACTTAGAGAACCTTTGAGGTCAACTTAAGTGGATCTGATTCAAGTAGAGAAGATAAAAACAATAGAGCTAACTTTTTTTAATGGAAAACACATATAAAGTACTAAATAATATTTTTTTCATATCCTGTTCATTTTTTACATCTTTATAAGGCTAAAAACAGTGAAGAAAACATGACCAGTGTAGATTTGTATGAGTACTCAAACAAGCGAGAGGACACATTCAATGAGTTGAAGGATAAATATAAAAGTTTAAAGAAGCGTCATGCCTTGTCTGCTCACTTTAAGTCCAACTTTTCTATGAAAAGGAAAAAATTATAAAATATTAAAATAAAACAATGAACTAAAAATGTATAGTTAGAAAATGAAAAGGTATATATAAAGATTCAAATATAGTATATAAAATCATACAAGGATTCTTGGAAAACAAACCACACCCAAGTACACCACCGGGATTGGTTACCAACCTTGATATATGAGAATTCATTAGAATAAATTTGTTCCTAGTTATAGTTCTTCCAACTCTATAAAAAGTTCCTATTCTTATAAACCTAAATAAATTTTCATTTATATGATTTTAAAATCTTTTTATAGGAAACCAGTTAAATAAATCTGGATTCCTAAGGCTTTTATCACTAACATTTCTAGACCCAAGAAAATATGGGTACCAAAATCATTTATGTTTTAATTTTACTGTAGGAAACCTACTTGAAGAGTACTAGTAATAGCTTATGGAATTTTGAAATTGGATGTTCCAAACACCTGATTGAGGTTTATTTGAGCTTTAAGAGCCTTATCAATGTAGACAGGGGACATGTCACCTTTGGTGACAATGCTAAAGGGAAGATAATAAGAGTTGGTCAAATTTGTAACTCTAGTACCATCTAAATATTTATTGGAATAAGACTTAAAATATAATCTACTTAACATCTCATATTTATGTGATGATGGTTACCATGTTAAATTTGAAAACAATGCTTGGAAATTTTATGATTTTTAGAATGTTTAAGTTTTTACTAACTTGCATAATTATAATGTCTATGTTGTTGATTTAAATGAATTATTTTTTCAAAATATTTCTTATTTATGAATATTTCACAAATATTCTTGGATTTGGCATACGGACTAGAAAACTAAAACCTTTACTCAATTAGGAAGATAACAAGGAAAGTTTTAGTTAAGGATATTCTTAAACTAGAATTCCCAATAGAAAAGGTTTGTAACCCATGTCAAAAGGGGAAGCAACATAAGATCTATTTTAAATGAAAGAAAGAATTTTAAATTTCTCAAATCCTAAATTTGGTTCACATAGACTTATTTAGACCCTTTATATTTTCGAGATTAAATTGTAAGTACTATACTTATGTTATATTAGATTAATTCTCTAGATACACCTAGGTATTATTTCTATCTCACAAAATTAAAGCTTGTTATTATTTTTCCAAGTATGAGAAGTCTCTAGAAAACCACAATAGACTTAAAATTATGACCTTATGAAATGATCATGGTCGTGATTTTTATAATTAGGACTTTGAATCTGTATTCTCACAATATGGGTACAATCATAACTTTTCTACTCCAAGGACCCCACAAAAGAATGGTGTGAGAGAAAGAAGAACCAAAAATATTTTTGGATATTTTCTAAAACATTCTTAATAAGTATGAATTGATTGTTTATTTTTGGGAAGATGGTGTGAATAAAACTTACTATATTATTAATAGAGTCCTCATTAGTTCTTTTTTAAAGAAAACTTCATATGAGTTATGGAATTAAAGAAAACCAAAAGTTAATTAATTTAGAGTTTTTGGCTATAAGGTCTTTATTCTCAACACAAAGGAGAATTTAGAAAAGTTTTTCTCCAAAAGTGATGAATTAATTTTCCTTGGATATTAAACATCTAGTAAATCATAGAGGATATTCAATAAAAGGAAAGAAATGTGGAAGAATATATACATGTCAAATTTTATGAAATAGATCTACATGAGCCTAATACTTCTTTAGAAAACCTTGTGGATGATTTTTCAAATTTAAATATCAGTGCCTCAATAAAATTCAGTGATAGATCAGTAAAACCTATTGTAGAAAAATCATCAAGTTCAAAGCTGATGAAGAATCTAGGTTTAGATATGATTTCTCGGTAACAAGGGGTTGCCGACCGAACCAAAGGCAGTTGTTGGATCTCATTGTGATTTAGATGAGTTTATTCATTGAAGTCAAACCATAGATGTGTATTGGTTTTTCTGATCCAATTTTGATATGTTGAAAGGGATGAAGACTCATCCATTTAGGATCTTCGAGGAAGGAAATGCAGAGTTGAACTGGTAACAGGGGTAGTTAATTTTTTATTTTTTATTTGTGTTTCATGTTCAAATCAAAATTGGAGATGTTCAAGATTTCAACCATCCATTTAAAGTCTTATTAAGAGTTAACACCAACTATTTAAAAAAATTCTTCAATGAAACTCTATCCTTGACCTATGGATAAGTGTTAAGTTCTAAAAATTTGAAGTCACGAGTTTGTCATTCTGTCAACCTAATTATGACCTATCAGAAAGAGATGGTGAATCATAAACTTAGATTCTTTGAGATGATTGCAATGAATGTTAGGGTATTATCTATAGATAGTGAAGCCTTATATAAGGAACATTAAGAATTATCACACCTTTTCCCTAAGTATTATCTAGAAGAGGTTCACCAAGAATAGAAAATACTACCATCAGTTGATGAGGAGGTTAAGGAGGTTGAAGAATTACTGAAAATCAAATATCCTCATACCGAGGACTGTATTATAAGCTGAAAGGAGATGGGAGATGATGAAATTATAGAATATGGATAACGTTTTGAGAAAAATTCGTTTTTTGTTTTTTATTATGATGATTTTTACTACACTGACCCATCTGCTAATTTTTCCATGATAGAATAGGTTGAACCAGCTCAATATACCATTGCTTATTCCATGAATGAAACCACAAAATAGGTGTTTTATTTTGAAGAGTAGTTGGAGGAGGTTGACTACCTCACTCCTGAATTGGAAACACCCACAAGATCACCAACTATTATTGAAGAAGAGAAAGTTGACCAAATTCAAGGAGTTGTTAACTTTATAGAATAATATTTGATTTTATTTGATTCTAATTTTATAGAAATTGTTTTTGATAATGCTTCTCCAGTGTAGGTTTTGAATAGTCAGCTGGACTTCATGAATTTATAGAGGGTCTTGAGATGACTACTACTACACCTGTTGATGAACATGAAAAACTCCCACATCCAATTTTCAATACAAGATTGGGAATGGTTGATGAGTAAGAGGATGTTTATGAGATGTGAAATAGTGAAAAATTGGATATTGATACATATGTGGTTTTCAACAATGAATTTTTCGAGAAGATTGAACTAGAAGAAAAATCACATGAAATAATTGATTTTTTTCAACTCGTGCACACCATTCCTCAAGTGCAAGAATAAGGGAAGTGACATTATATTTTTATCCCCTTTCTACTACTCCACAAGCACTACTACAAAATATGCCTTTAACAGCACTAGAATTGGCCTTTATTAGTGCTAAAAACACTAAATAAAGGAGAACGGTTAAAATATATTGATATTTAGTAGTGCTGATAAACAGGTCCTTTATCAGCACTGATAAAGGACCCCTTTATTAGTTCCTTTAGAATCACTAATAAAAGACACCATTTATCAGAAATTTTATTTAGTACTGATAAAGGGGCATACTGCAGTTTTCTGTTATAGCACACTATAACACTGGAAACAAGGAATACTATAGTGTGCTATAACAGCACACTACAACAACAGAAACAACACTAGAAATTAGTAAAATCATATACAAATTTAGAATTTAAATGAAATAAAATTTACAAAACAAATATAAGAAAAAATAATATTATGGAGAAAAATAATGAACCTGTATAAAATAAAAAACCACCCCTGATCGAGAAAAATAATGAAAATATATAAGAAAAAAATTCTTATGTTAGTAATAATATAAAGAAATAAATTAAACAAAATGCGCTAATTTTATAATAATATTTGATATATACGAAGAACACTATATGTCATTTTGAGTTACGGTTGCTTCGTTCACATCGCACCATTTATTGTTCATATTCAAGAATTATCTATCTGAAAATTAACTAAATAAGTATAAGATAAAATTATAAGGAAATTAATTAAGTAATAGTATATAGAATGATGATAAAAAAAATATAGGATCATTTGCTCAGTTTTGGAAATGTGATGCATGCTTTAATCAAAAATGAAACTTATATATTGAAAAGATGTACTTGGAATCATACTAGTCACACCATGTATTAGATTAAGGTGAGGTTAATTTATACACATCGCAAATCGGTTATGGATAATTTTCCAAAATTATTAAAACAAACCGAATGTGTTTTATCAGTTTTGAGTACACCACTTGTGTTTTTTATTGAGATGTCATTTTAAACTGGAAACATGTACTTTGAGTCATATCAGTCACATCATGTGTAAGTTTTATGTGAGAATGATTACTAAATGTCACAAATTAATTATGAATTGTTATCCTAAATTATCAAGACAATCTGAGTGTGTTTTCTCAATTTTTAGTGAGTGATACTTTTTGTACTAAAATGCCAATTTTAATCTGATAACACACACTTTCAGTCATACCGGGAACATCGTGTATCAGATTTAGGTACAAATGATTCTTACACATCAAAAATGACTTATAGATATTTATACTAAATTATAAAAATAATATGAATATTTTTTCTTAGTTTTAAGTATGTGAGTTGTCTTTTTTAATAAAATTAATGTCAAATTTATATAAAAAGAAACACTCGGATTCATATCACTCACACCGTACATCATATTAACGTGAGGATGATTCATAAAATATCCAAATGACTTATGGATTATTTTCATAAATTATCAAAACAATACAAATGTTTTTATTCTCATTTTTGAATATGCCACGTGTTTTTTTACTAAAATGTTATTTTAAACTAGAAACACACACTTTGAGTCATACATGTCACATCCTATGTGGGTTTGACATGAGACTGATTCCTACACATCAAAAATTAATTATGAATTGTTTTCCTAAATTATAAAAAAATCCTAGTGTGTTTGTTAATTTTTCAGTGAGTGAAACTTTTTGTACTAAAATATCAATTTTAAACTGATAATAGACACTTTGAGTCATACCAGGAACATCGTGTATTAGATTTAGGTGTGTATGATTCCTATGTGTCAAAAATGACTTGTGTATCATTTTCCTAAAGTATCAAAACAATAAAAATGTGTTTTCTTGGTTTTGAGTATGTCTGTGGTCTTTTTTACTAAAATTAATGTCAATTTTAAATAAAAAGAAACACTTGGATTCATATGGGTCACACCATTCATTAGATTGAGGTATATATGATTCCCATACATTATAAATAAATTATGGATTGTTTTACAAAATTATCAAAAAAATATGAATGTATTTTCTTGGTTTTGAGTATACCACTATTTTTTTTACTAAAATGACATTTTAAACTGGAAACACGCACTTTGAGTCATACCGGTCACATGATGTGTGGGTTTAATATGATACAAATTCCTACATGTCACAAATTAATTATGAATCATTGTCCTAAATTATCAAGATAATATAATCATGTTTTCTTGGTTTTCAAGGAGTGAAACATTTTGTACTAAAATGTCAATTTTAAACTGATAACAAATACATTGAGTTATATCGGGAACATCATGTATCATATTTTTAATGACCCAAACCTTCTGTACCATTACTTTGCAAAACAAATATAATAATTCAGGTGTCCGATGGAATTTTAGAGTGTTTTTGTGACATGTAATTCTTCCCTACAATGAGACTTTCCAATAGTTTTCCATTTTTCTAGAAATTTCCAATAGTGAGTCTTTCTAATATTGAGACTTGAAAACTTTTTTCCATTTTTACAATAGTTATTCTTTCCAACAATTTTCCATTTTTTCTAGAAATTTCCAATGGAAAGTCATTTCCAACTGTGAATCATTTCCAAGAGTGAGTCATTTCCAATGGTGAGTCATTTCCAAAAGTGAGTCATTTCCAATGGAGAGTCATTTCCAGTAGTGAGTCATTTCCAAAGGAGAGTCATTTCTAATGGTGATTCACTTATAATGGAGAGTCTTTCTAATGGTTATTCTTTTCAATAGTTTTACATTTTCATAGAATTTTCCAATTTTTCCAAAAAATTTCAAAATATCCATTTTGACATATTTTATAAAGAAAATGAGTTTAAATGCCTTAATTAAGGGTTTTAAATTTGTTTCAAAAGAGATTAATCATATACTTAATTTCTAAAAAGTCCAAATACCTTTTAAATGCATAAACCACATAGATTGATGGGATCCACCTTTAATAGTCAGTTAGAATCGTATCCAATCCCCCAAGCATTGGATCTATTCATTCTATAATGGATACCTTTAATTATTTCTTCCAGGGATCTCTTGATATGGGAGGTCTTGAATCCTTCTTCCCTAGGAGTTGTAGAATTGGTTTCTATGGTTTGTTTATGTTCCCCCTAAAGAATCCCCCCATACACACACCCTTTGTTTTAGTACAATGAGTTTGGGAAAAAATTCTTTCTTCCATGTAGGTTTTTCTTCCATTTATCCTTATGTATATCATGCGGAATGAGTTTATTATTTCTATACCTTGTGAATATGGTTTCATCTATATTAAGAAAGATAATGAATCAGATTAAATTGAATTTAAAGGGGAAGATAAATGTGAAGTATGATCGTATAGATTTTTATTGATTTGATTTTATTTGTTTTTATATTATGATTTCATGGGCATAATTCCTTAATGCAAATCATGTCTCTTGGTGGCTTGGTTATGCTGTAGTGACTTTTTCATGAGACCTCTATTTTTGTGATTCTATAATATCATCATAAATAACTATTTAACCACATATATTCAGTTAACATAATATATGCCCTAGGACCCAATGGCTTATGTGATAACACCCTTAAATAAAGAAGTGAAATTGAATAAGTTCCCCATTTTTCTAAATCTAAAAATGGGTTATATTATGTCATGTCATGTGATGTGTGGAATGGTTGTGGTTTGCGTGCGTGGGACTGATGTAATGTATAGTAGCTATATTGTTATTTGTGTGGGGGTAGTGGATGATATGTGGTTATGTAGTGGGTCCGTAATGGATGTTATGATACAATGGTGCAGTGGGGCTATGATGGTGGTTTTGGTATGGTTACACAACAGGGTTGTGAAACTAGATGTGGCTATAAAATGATGCGGATGTGGAAGTTGGGATGTGGTGTTGTGATTGTGTTGTGTGGTTGGTTCCATTATATTTACCCAAGTATTAATGGAACTAAATTCATGATAATGATTTAAAATGGAAATGTTTAATGAGTAAATTTTTTATGGGATGTGTGGTTTAAATGGATAATGTTTATATACATAACTAATGGGTTGGAAATATAAAATAAGGTATCTTCTTAAATGAAATGGGATGATACAGAATTTTGAATACATAAATTAAAGGTGTTATTAAATTTGAATTTATTACTAAACAAATACTCTTTAAATGGATTAAAAAATAAAATATGAATCATAGATTGTGTTTTTTTGTGTGTTTTTATAAATTTAGAGGAGGAAGTTATTGTTTGGGTTCTATGAGTTAATTAGTTCTTTTTGTAAGCCCATTAGATGAGCTTGTGTGTTGTAAATCTCTATGTATATACACTGTATGTTCTTCTGATTTCTATACGCACCCCACCCCCATTTAGCACTATGTTCCAACACCCACATAGTCACATGGGGGGTGTTTTCCCAATATCCTAGTGGGTGGATGGATGGATGGCTACCCAATCTTCCCTGCTCCCTCTTTTAGCAGATGAGAAGGACATGCATGGGCTATGATGGATAGAAGTCAAAAGTTTTGATGTCATGTTATGATGTCCTGGGTGTGTGTGGGTAGGATGTGATGTGTTGTTATGGCCTAGGTGAGTGCGGGCGGGATGTGATGTTATTCAAAAGAGGAGGGAGTGCCAGAATGTATGGCGTTGGGGTGTGAGAGTGGTATCCCAGTGGGAAATTGGTGTGGGGTACCCTCTCATCGATGTTCTCTATATTATATTATTATACTTGGATGCGTGATTTGGTGAGAAAGCCTTAGGGAGGTTGGATTTTGGTTAGTATACCAATATAGGTGCTATTTGGTTCTATTGTTTTTCTCATGGGTGCATTAGTATAATCTCTTCACATGTATATGAGAGACTTTGTTTTTCTTACTGATTATACCTATATAGTCACCCTATGTATATAAAAACTATTTTTAGGTTTTTAGGAGGACTTTGTGGACCGCACTGTGCATTTCTAGTTCCAAACATTAGAGTTGTTGTTGTGTCGATACCTCAACTTTTATTATTTTGGGATTTCTTTTTGAGACTTTTATATGTATCGGTTTCATTTATTCATGTATTGTGGGATGGTTTGGATTTATTTTATATTATGTCATAGAGTTTATTATGGTTGATTCATTCTATCTACTGATCTTGTTTTCTTATAAATGGCCATGCCTCCCATATTGTGATATTTGTATACCCTCAGTGCTAGTCGCAAACTTGGGGTCTACTAGAGGTAGGAATCAGGGGTTATTATCTATCTCCCCTCATTGTGGTATCTTTGGAAGGAGGGATTTGTGATAGAATTTTATGAGAGGTGATGGTTGAGAGATAGTATGGAGTTTAAAGTAATGAATTGTTAGGATTTTATGGGTTTGTAAGGTCCCAGATCCATGTGGATTGACCCTTTGTGTGTTTTTGAAGAATAGAGTTCTTGGAGGAGGCTCAGAGGAAGCCCTATGGGATTTGAATACTGGATGTTGGAAGTAGGGGAGGATTTTGTGTCAGGAGAAGTTACACAATATGAAATAGGGCTTCATGTCATGTAATATTTTAGAGTTTTAAAAATAAAATAGAATAAAAATGTGATGGGTTTTTTGGTGGAAACCTACCTCAAGGCATTACACAACATTAAATGGGATTACATGCTGTGTAATCCCCCTATGATGCAATGTTTTAAGAGTTTTCCAGCCACTAAAGTTGTCAAACCCTATGGTTGTAGCTTCTCTCTCTATCATCCCAGCTGACCCGACTATCCTCTATTTGGCGTTTTGGAGATCCTTTGATAGGAATCAATCTCGGACTTCTATCTTCAATCCGTAGAGACCCAAGTTGATCCAAGGTGTGTTTTTTTCCTTCATTTTCTAGCAATTTCTCCCGGTTTTATCTCAGTTCCTCTTGTATCTTCTCATTGTTCTATGGAGGTTGCTTAACCACAGTTATAATGGGGTTTATATTTGTTGTTGTTAGTGTGATTGTGCCACAATGTCATTAGATGGATGCAGTTTATGCAGGAGGATTGATCGAAGATCCGTTGCATGGTCCGTTCTCATGAGAAGAGCATCGATGACCTTTTTGAGGTAGGGAATTCACTGTTTACCTATTTATTTTCATGAAATCATTGATTTAGAATGATTTATCCCCATGGATCATAATGAAATTGACCTAATAATTACTTGAAATAGATTAATGTATTGGTATTGATCATATATCAATGTTAATACTTTATACCATGATAACAGTTTGCCTATTAATTTTCTAGATAGTGTGATATCTATGCCTTCATTTCTTTAAGAAGTGGTTCTTGATGAAAATTAGTAAAGAATGTAAAGATGGAATTAATTGATAATTAATTATATAAAAGAAATTAAAGATACATGTTTAATGAATCCATTTTTTATTGTTGTAATTTTATGATAATTAAATTGATACAAGTGTGTATGTTTAATTTAATTGTTTAATGAACCTAAATCATGATGATTCTTATTGATAAAGGAATTAAAGTCATGTTAAATTAACTTGTGATAGCTTGAGATAACTTGTTTCTTATATTTTCTATAGTTGGAACCTAGGAATAATGAATTGGTTAATTAAAGATGTAATAATAACCAATTTTGTGAAAAAATACAATTCCTTTATAGGGTTGGAGTTGGCCATTTTTTTATAAAGGCCATGTACCCTGTGATTTGGAGCTGTGAGAGCTCGTTGTGTGCAAAGGCTAGATGCCTTGCTTTAGGGAAAAGAGCATGGTTACTATGTTTGTTTCCTTCTTATTGTGATGTGACGTGATCTTGGGATGACTGAGCATGGAGGTATATTATGGTATGTGGGGTAGGGAGGCCTAGATGTGATGTGAGGCTGGGATGGATGGTCCTAGTGGGCTATTGTGGTATGTGGGGTAGGGAGGCCCAGATGTGATGTGAGCCTAGGATGGATGATCTTGAAGGGATATTGTGGTATGAGGGGTAGAGAGGCCTAGTTTTTATGGTAGTAGTTGACACCTGGAGTGGTGAGATGCATCGTTATATGCATGTGGGTGTTGGGAAGGATACCCAATATGGAAAAACAGGTTGAATCTTGTCTTACTCATTGTTATGAAAGGTGGATGCTTGTTTGAATTAGTTGCTTAGCCGATGACCATGTTTCTGTTTATCTACTTTCCTTTCCCCACTTCTTGGGGGAGATGGTTTTAGTTAATCTCCTTCCAAGATATGTGAAGACGTGTGGGGTATTCTATGTGCTTTCCATGTTTATCTTCTCATGGTTGGATGAGTCTACACTCCTGTTATAGGTAGCGAAGACTCGATGGGTAGTTCATAAACTCACAATGTTGAGAACCTTGTGTTTGGTAGCTTAGAATTTTTTCCTTGAATACATGATAATATGGAAAGTAATTTTTTTAAACAAATTAATAAATGTTTAACCATTGGGGTTGGATCTTGTTGGGATGCAATGCTGAGGTTGTAAATTATGAGAATTCGCAGACTCTATTTTCTTATTCCTTGAGGGCATGGACCTTTTTTGTGATTCTAATTAAATTTAATGTGGAAATTGTTAATTTTTAATTAATGGTTAAATAATTAATTAATATAAAGTGAAACTGATTAAAAGGGATAGAGTAATTTAATGTATCTCTTTAAATGGGTTTGTAGTTATAGGATATCTGGTCTTAGTAGTGGTAGTCAGGATTCCAAGAGACGTTAGCTGCAGTTGAGTCTAAGACTAGGATATTCCCACACTGTGGTTGGGAACTATGTTGTATCATGTACTTTTTGTGTTTCTGTATGCTACTCCACCATGTCATTTAGGGAAACTAACACCCTGGGGATTCTGAGCCCTAGGGGGGGGGGGGTGTTTTCCCCAATATCCGAATGGTAGGATGGATGGATGACTACCCCCTTTGGCCCCACTCTCTTCTCTTGGTAGTTACTTATGATGGTATGAATGGTGGTTAGTTTTCCCCATATACATGTGTAGAGGGTTGTAACATCTTTTGGTTATTTCACACACATGTATTCTGGATATAGTTTCCTAAGGAATACTATAGGTATAATGTGTATAGGCCATGATGGCTTTGGGATCCATACTTGGTGTATGGGATGTGATGGCTTGAGGTATAATACCCAATGTATGATACACATTATGCGAAATATGGTAGATCATGGAAACTACCTAGTTACTTTTGGTTATGTTGACATGGTGGTGTGTTGCACGAGGTGTATGTTGTGGTGCTTCACTAAGGTGTCTGTGGGATAGCCTTTTTTGAGAGAGATGCACAGGATGTGCAATATTAGGGTAGAGTAGCAAACCAGCTCAGAAGCAGTAGTGGAGTACCCTTTATATTCTTTATTATATAATATTCTCTTATATGATATACTTAGTGAGAGTATCCATGGTGAGGATGAGAACTTAGTATACCATTTTAGGTGATGAGTTAGTTTCACTTGTTGTTCCAAGTGCTTTATCATGCTTTCTTTACCTTTTGCACGAGAGGCTCTAGAGAGGATCCTAATGAGTATAATATTATACTCACCCTACGTATATATAAACTATTTTTGAGGTCACTTGGAGCAGGTTAGAGATCAGGCTGGTTACTACTAGATTGGGGGTTTTGCTAGATCTATTGGGGCTTCGTGGTCACTTTCATCTTTAATGTATCTTGATACTTGTAGTTTTCCCTTTTAGTTGTAGTAGTTCTTGAAATACATTACATTTTTTTCCTTGGGTTTTCATTTATATTGGATTCTGATAAGGAGTTAGTTGGTGTCTATCTTATCTCTCTCTTCCACATGTGTTATATTAGAGGGTAATGTCTCCCATCTGCAAGTAAATTATACCCTCGGTGCTAGTCCCCAACCCGGGGCTTATTGGAGGAAGAACTCATGCGTCACTATCTCCATTTTCCCATTATGGGCCCAAGATGGGTACACTTTAGGGGGAGGGGGTTGTGATAGAGTGGTATCAGAGGTCTGGATGAGGGATATGATGAAGTTTGGAGTTTGAAACGGGTGAGGTTGCATGGGTTGGTAGGGAAACAATGTTAGATATGTTTAGAATTCACTATAAACATGGGATACTGGAAAAGAAACTGGTATTTAGGGACCCCTATGATCTGATTCACAAACCTTTAAGCTTATATCACCTACCAAAAAAAGTGATACTGGTTGCAGGGTAGAGATCGAGGAAAGGATCATGCGTCATTCTTCTTTGTGTCTGTGTTTGAATGGGTAGACCTTGAGATATGTTAACCTAAAATGAATAAAATAAAACAATTAATTAATGTTAAAGTATTTTATATTCTGTGTTAGGGGATCAAAATGTTTATTCTTTTTCAGTAATGGATCCAGGTCTAAATCCTCGTCAGGTTCACATGGAAGATGTTCAATATGTTACACCAGCAGATCACTATAGAGTAGTGGTTGTTGACAATGACACTTATAGGATGACATTCAGAGAGTTTCAGTTCCAGAGTCTAAAGAGTTGTGATGGATTCGTTTCAGATGGAGTCATAAAAAACTATTTTGAGGAGGTTTCGATAGCCTTTCGTTTGATCTGTGCTCGGAAGAAGGGTTGGGTATCAATGTCTTTGACGATGCTACATGGGGCAGTGAGCCAGTGATGCAGTGGTTGTTCTTGTACCTTAGAGATCATAATGATTTGAAAGTCTCATGGGAGGAGTTCTGAGACCAATTTAGAGTTGAGTTTCTTACTTCGACCATGAAGTTGGCTAGTCTCCATGAGATTCGTAGCCCTCGGTAGAGGAGATCCAGTGTGCAAGAGTTTAGGATCTATTTTAGGAATTTTTTATGATATGCTTTGGACTTATTGTCAGATGAGGAGGCCAGGGAGAAGAATTTCAAGGAATATTTTCATCCATAGTTGCAACACCATGTCACCTCATTTATACTGAAGACATATCTCGAGGTATTGGAGAGATAAAAGGTCATCAAGAGGATGCTACCCAAAACTAGATCATCATAAGAGGGGAGTAACCAAGATTCCTCATGAAGTAGAGCTGTGGTTCAAGATTCCCAGTTTTCAGGACAGAAGAGCTTCTGATCAGTTAGGGGTAGGCCCTAGCCCTTAAAGTCCCTTTTCTATAGGGGTAGTGGATCTCATGACTATTATAAGGTATAAAACACTTTTTTTCTTATGGATTCTGACTTCATCAGTGGAGAGAGTGCCTGGACTTTCTGAGTAGTCAATGTGCGTTAGTTGTTCCACTTTAGGTTCCTCCACTAAGGTAATTCTAACTGAGACGGTAACAACATGTTACTCCAGTTTGGGATCAATAGAGAGTAGTTAGGGAAGGTAGAGGGAATCGAAAGGACGCTACCTTTACTCAGAGAGTATAACATGACCATATAGGTGGTCATCAATAGGTTCAGATAGGTTGTGGAGTAGGTCGTGGTTAGGGACATGCTTTAGCGTTGCAAGCACCAGGTGATCCAAATGTCATTTGAGGTACCTTTTTCTTGTTTTCTACTTGGGTTCATATCTTGTTTGATCTAGTATCGATGTAATTCTTCATACCACCTACCCTTTCCCATGACTTTGGACTTGAGATAGAGAGAATTCCAGTGGCCTTGGTGTTGACTATGCTAGTTAGAGGTCAATCTATTTTTTTTGAATTATGTAGAGAATGTGAGATAGTTCTCACCTAGCACTTCTCTTGGGGAGATTTCCTATGATTACGGTTATAACCATATCACATCATCCTCGAAATGGATTAGTTGTATTTGGTGTAGGCTATCATGGATTTTCTTCAGAAGGTAGGTTGTGTTCTTCAATGTAGATGGAGAGATAGTAGTTGGCGAGTGAGACCCTCAGATGGGTCAGAGGTGTGTTCTATCCTTGTCATCTTGGATGGCTGAGATGATGTTGATTTCATCGAAGGATCAGAAGTAGATGTTTCCTAGGGTCGTAGAAGAGTACCCTGATGTCTTTCCAGAAGAGATTGTAGCATTACCCCCTCGATGAGAGATTGAGTTGGCATCAAACTGCAGTTGAACGTACCTTCTATCTCGATGTCTCTATATAGGATGGTGCCTTCTGAGTTGTGAGAGCTATGTAAACAACTTGATGATCTGTTTTAGTGTTGTTTTGTTCATCCAAGTGTGTCACTGTGAGGTGCACCAATTTATTTTATGAAGAAATATGATGGTAGTTGTAACACCCCAAGCTTCCATGGTACGTTTTTCTTTGAATAATACAATGGCTTGCACTGTATGTAGCTTCGAGTTTTAGCACACCACGACCAATCGAACTATACGTTCAAAATGAAGTTATAAATAGTAATACCCAACTTTTGAAATTTTATTTTTCAAAATGGAATTCATTTTTGGATTCATAATATCAAAATTATATTAGGGTGAATTTTTGGTATTTTTTTGAAACCTTTCAATTTTTGATGAATAGTGAAAAACACTACGTTATTGTTTTAAACCAAATTTTTATTTAAATAATAATTATTATTATTATTTAAATTTATTTTAAAGTGAAAATAGATACATAATACAAATATTAGTCCAATTTAATTCATTGGAGTCATTTTATAATAATATTAGATATATAAAATTTTATCGAACTTTTTAATGTCTTTTACCCACCTTCTAGAAACATTTGCAAATTTGCATAAAATGTAATTTTACCACTTCTGTGAATTTAATTTCAAAAATCTAATAGACATGGTTTTCATTAGTATGTAAAATCTGGTTCGATTGGGTGAAAATAATTTTCTGTGAATACTATACTTTTAATTTTATTTACCACGGTTAAAAGTAAATAGGGTAATTAAAGGTAAAAGTAATATTATAATAATATAACATTACACAAACACAAGTCCTAATTCTATTGGATAAGTTTATTTTGTCCAAAATCAACCTTAGGGAAAAAATATTATTCTTTTGGATCCACTTGGACTAAATTAGGACATTTATTATATTTTATTAAAGAAGAGTTAAAAGTGTTAAATTAAAATTTTAATAACTAAATGATTTTTAATATAGGGTAATATATAAGATAAATTCGAAAATAAATATTCATTATAAATCTAAAAATACTTCCTACGTCATAGTATTTTATTTATATTTTTTAGACATTAAATAATTAAATTTATTTATGACACAATGATGATGTAATAATTATCTTATTAATGAAAGATTAAAATAATTGATATTATAAATAATAAAATAAATGTAAATTAAAAATTTTTATGTCATACAAGAATTTTATAGGTTAATATGAAATGTTATAGTTTATTCAATGTATTTTTTAGGGAATAAACTTGTGAGGACTTTAAAAAAAACTAAATACTAAATAGTGTCAAAATTGAAATAAACAAGTTTTTAAAACAAATACTATTTTTTTTAAATTATATAATAGTATTAAAAATATAATATTCATCCAAATTACTTATATAATGTTACATATTTCATTAATTAACCACTTTATCTTCTCTTGGAATTTTATAGTAACTATATTAACTATGTAGTATAAAAATACAAGAAGACATGGTAAAAGTTAAACTATATAACTAAGGGTTAAATATAAAAGATACGGTTAATATGGTGACCTAAACATGTATAAAACATATTTTTTGAGAGTATTTATACCCATAACCATCTTATACTCTAAATAAATCCATTTGGAGCTATTAGAAACGGAAAATGAATTTTTAATAAATTAATATTTCATGCTTTTCCTAAAGTACCCCTCACCTTTCTTATAAAAGGGTACTTCCCCTTCTCTTAAATTCACACCTCCAAAGCCTTTTGGTTTAGCCAAAACCTACCCTAATATATTCCAAACTACCCTAATTTAAACCTATAGTCCTTAATTTTATCATAAATCCAACCTATGTAGCCCTTTTGTTCAAATAAAAAGGAAGCACCTGAAGAAGAGGTAATTATTTTATCACCTATTTCAAAGTTCATTTCTTCTTATACTTCCTATTTATTTGTTGTTTCCATACAAAAATAATAACTCCAGTAACTTCTGCATACTGAGATGTTATTATAAATATGGTACATCCATATTCATTATTCTATCCATCCTATGAATGAGAAAGTAACCATACGTGCATATGTACGACTTACCGTCTCCACATCATGGTGTAGTTTGTTATTCAACACTTCAGGGTTTGGATGGGTATAATAATGAGTATAATTTATGTAAATAATAAATATAACATGTTAATTCTTCCATATATATTAATATACCATCCAATTACATATGATTTCACCGTCAATAGAATGATATTGTCGCTCGTGCGTACGTACGGCTTACCGTCTCCACGACGCGATGAGATTTCATTCCCCATCGTAACCATTCAAGAATAATTTCCATTTTATGATTAAAAATTAACATTTAATAACTTATTATCATTTTGGATATGAATCAAATACATCCTATCCATAACAAACATGACTTACATAACAAAACATATAAAGTAAAACGAATCAGTTAACACCCGAAACAATGATAATACTAAAATATTATTAACAAAGAAATATTAGAGGATCATATATGATATCATATTTATGTATGTGGTTCTTGTATAATTTAGTGACAATGATTGAAAAATTATACTGGACGTTAACGTACCCTCGATTAAGGAAAAGTACAAGTTATGGTTTAATTTTACAGTCTCTTTATTATTCGAGGTTGTTTATACGTAAGTATCTACTGGGACTTCTTTATCATCCACATCCATGTTTCTTAAAAATTTATTTCAAACCATTTTTAATATTTTCTATAATATGGGATAAATTAATTTGTACCCTTTTTTTACTTTTTATAATATGTTTTGAAATTAATCTTTCCGTCGTTTTCCAAACAAGGTCTTTTATGGCATTTTTGACAAATTAAGGAAAAATGTTTTTTTAACTTATATGGAGGGTGCGTCTATTTTCCGCCATTATAACACCTTTGAATCTTTCCTTACAAGATTATAATAATATTTTAAAAAGAAATTTTTTTCTTTTTTAATTATGTGACTTTCAAATGATTTCAAATTAGAAAAAGATATTTCCCTCAAATAATTTTTGGAATGATTTCATCTATGTCAACATATATTATTGTATTTTATGTTTAATTGAAGTTGTTTTATTATGATACAATATTCTATATTGTATTGATAGTTTTATGATAATTTAGACTCTGGATGTTCTATTTTTATGTTATTCATGGTTTATGGTTAAATTATTAACATTTCGCATGTTAGTTTAATATGAATGTTTATGTTATGTCTCACCATTTTCATATGAAGAATGCATTGGATGTAGTAAGTGATGAGCGGGGCCCACTATAGCCCCTTGATGCATCGGGAGGTCCCATGAGACAAAATAGTATCTTGGAACAAGGCCTTGATAATATTTTTATTTTTAGTCTTGGCACGAGGCCTTGACTATGTGGTTGTGATGTCCGACATTATGCGTTACATCATCATGAGATTAGCTATTGATATTACATGTGATTATTAGACTAGTATAATATCCATGTGAATAAGTAAATGGAATTATTTGATTTATCTTTTCCATATTATGCTGAAGTTTATGTTTAAAAGGCTTGTGTTTTAGTCTTATACATTTCCTTAAATGTTTATTCTTATTTTTTATAGTTTATGCTATATTGTTATCCTTACTAAGCATCTGATCTCACCACTTTTTTATGGTTTATTTTTACTAGGATGTGAAGAATTATATTATGACTAACCTAAAGGGATAAGTTAAGGTATATGAGTGTGTTCAAAGGAGACACATTGTTACTTTTTCATTTCATAATGTTATGTAAAACTTATGTATGTATCTAGTAATTGAAAGGCTACTAAACTGATTGGTCTTTTGGGACTTGATCTCTTGTGATCATGCCAATATTATGTAATAATTCACTGACTCTGGGTAATTGGGGTTGGGGCATTACAGTTGGTATCATAGGAAGTTTAGTACAAAACTTGGAAACTATATTTAGAAAAACTCTTATTAGAGAACATTAACCTAAGATAGAATTTGGGGATTAGTATAGAAGAACATCCAAAAAATTTGGTAATGTACATATTATGTTGGTTTTCCAAGAAATACATCCATGTATGGATACTACAAGTATACGTGGTTCTAGAATATATGTACCTAAGAGTGAAAACTCTAACAAGGAGTTTCAGGTTTGACTATCCTGGTACAAGACAACATGCCTTACTGCACAATTGGTTTAACACTCCTGGGGGATATTTTTAGGATAATTCGCATTTTATTTACAAAACATTATAAAGGATTAATGAGTAAATAATTCCCCAAATATTTTTTTATGATTATGGATTATATGTATAAATTGTTCAATTTATGTTAAGTATTTTACAAGTTTGGAATTATGAATTATGATTCATAAACTAATCTAGTGTATGAAATTTTTTAGAAATGGTGCCTAGTGGAAGGAATGGAAACCGTATCAGCACACGTTATCCATGTAGGTATTTCCCTAATATTAAAGATAATTATAGTGGAGCTAGTGATGCTACTGGTGCTAAACAACTTATAACCATAATGTGAAAACTCACTTAGGTTATGAATTTTGACCTTACTCGTATGGAGCACCCCAATCCACAATATAGAGGATCAATGTTAGGCCACTTCATGAGGAAACAACCACCAAAATTAAATGGTACTACAAATATATTTTTAGCTGAGCAATGGATAAGTTCCTTAGAGAAAACTTTTCATGCTTTGGGGAGTAGCGAAACAGAAAAAGTTGTCATGGTAGTTTCTCGCCTCTCAGGAGATGCAGATCAATGGTGGTCATTAATTTAAAACAAAAAAAAGGATAAAGAAGTATCAAATATGGAATAAAGAGAGTTTAAATATCATCTATAATAAAAATAATTTCCTCGGGAACATCGAGCGGATATTGAAAGGCAATTTCTGAGTCTGAGGCAAAAGGGGGATGAGAATGTCGCAAAGAATGAGGCTAAATTTACAAGGTTAGAAAGTAATGATGTAGATTATATACATAACCTAAGAATTAATATTGATTGATTCTTTGATGTGTTAAAACCATTTCTCCGACGAGCATTAGTCTAAAAATACTTATCGTTGTACGAAGATATAGTCTCATGTGCTATCAAGACAGAAAAAGAATTCTCTAAGTCTTGTGAATTTAAAGTGAAATAAGAGAATAAGAGATCTACTGAACACTCTGGAAAAGGAAATAAAGGGAAGAATAGAAAATTATAATTTCCACCCTCTAGTAAACGTGGGAAGAAACACCCTACTACTTGATTAAAGGGAATGAGAGTTTGTTATAAGTGTGGAGAAAAAGGCCACCAAACTCATGATTGCAATATAAATAAAGAACATGCCATTATTTAATGCTATAATTGTAAAGATATGGGACATTATGCAAATGATTTTCCTAAGCTTCAGGTAAATTTTTCCAAAAAAAAAAGCAAAGGGGGAAAGGCCAAGCTTATACGATCACTAATACTAAGGTTTAAGTACCTAATGATGTGGTGGCAGGTACTTTAATAGTTTCCTCAAAATTAGTCAATGCTTTATTTGATTCTGGATTATCACATTCATTCATATCTTCTCAGTTTTACAAGAAAATTAGGTATTTCTAATTTGACTTAACAAGGGAGTAGTCAGTCAAAACTCCAAAGGGAAGTATCACTGTAACAAATTTTTGTCAATAAGTTACCATTAAGGAATATAAACGTGATTTATATACTAATGTTATTGTCATAACCATGATTGAATTTGATATAATCCTCAGTATGAATTTGATTTCAGACCATGATGTGAAAATTTATTGTAAGAAGAAGGATGTTAAATATTTTGATGATGATAAGGAATCCCTTATATTTAGAGTAGTAAATCACCATTGGATTCTCATCTAGATCCACCCCCAGTAGCTCTACTAAATTCAATTATTGGGGAGGAAGGGTGTCAAATAACTATGGGTGAGTAAAGGAATGTCCAAATAGAGTATGTACCTATTTTTCAATAATATGTCGATGTGTTTCTAGAGGATTTACCTAGACATCCTCCAGAATGGGAAATTGAGTTTTCCATTAACTTAATTCCTGGTTCAAGGCCCATATCAAAGACCCCTTATAGAATGGCTAATGAGGAATTAGTGGAACTAAATAAAAAACTAGAGTAATTGAGTAATAATGGATTTATTTTCCCTAGTGTTTTCCATGGGGAGCCCCCATTCTTTTTTGTTAAGAAGAAATATGGGTCCATGAGGCTGTGCATTGACTATAGGGAAATCAATTATATAACAATAAAGAACAAGTATCCCCTACCTCACATTGATGATTTATTTGATCATATTTATGGAGCTCAATATTTTTCAAATATTGAACTTCGATCTGGATATCATTAGTTGTGTGTGAGTAAGGAAGAAATTTGAAAGACAATATTTTGAACTAGGTATGGGCATTACGAGTTTACATTAATTCCTTTTGGACTAACTAATGCACCCTCTATTTTCATGGATCTAATGAATAGAGTTTTCACAGAATATCTTGATGACTTTGTAGTTCTATTTATTGATGATATCTTGGTATACTCCAAATGATAATAAGATCATGAAAATCACTTGCGCACTATTCTAAAGACTCTTAGAAGAAATAAATTATATGAGAAATTTAGAAAGTGTGAATTATGGCTTCATGAGATTTATTTTCTTGGCCATATTGTCTCTAAAGATGGAATCTATGTTGATCATTCAAAGACAAGGGAAATCCAAGAATTCCTAACACCAATGAGTATAACTGAGGTATGTAGTTTTATTGGTTTATCATGTTACTATCAGCATTTCGTTTAGAATTTTGCTTGATTGGATAACCCATTAACCAAGCTCAAACATAAATGGGTTAAATTTTTTTGGACACAAGAGTGTGAATAATGTTTTGATGAATTGAATATAATATTAGTCAATGATTCTATATCGAATCTACCACCAGGGAATGATGGGTTTGTTAATTATAGTGATGCTTCAAAGAAAGTACTTGGTTGTGTCCTTATACAGAATGATAGAGTTATTTCCTATGCATCAAAAAAACTAAAAATTCATGAACAAAAATATCCCACTCATGATCTTGAGTTAGCAGCTATAATATTTTCTTTGAAGATATGGAGACACTATATCTATGGTGAAAATGGGAGATATATACCGATCACAATAGTTTGAAGTATATTTTCTCATAGAAAGAAATCAATGAGGCTAAGTGATGGCTTGAAGTACTCAAGGATTATGATTTCATAATACACTACCACCCTGGGAAGGAAAATAAAGTGGGATATGCTTTGAGCAGAAAGGATCATGGAGTTATGAACAAGGTGATTTTAAATGGATACTATGTTCATGGATCTAGTAAAGATGGATATAGGAATAATCATGGAAGGTGAAACAACAATACTTTCCAAATGGTTTCCAAAACATCTTTACTAGAAAGGATAAAACTTCTTAGACTAGTGATGAGGAGTTTCAAAAGAAAATTAAAGCTTTGAATGATGGGAGATTGATTGACTTTGTATATGAAGGTAGAATTTTGAAATTTGGGAAGAGGATTTGTGTTCCTAATATACCTAATCTAAAAAGGGAATTGGTGGATGATGCTTATAGATCCAATTTCTCTATACACCCTGATAGCACTAAGATGTATAGATATTTGAAGGAACATTTTTGTTGGGACAACATGAAGAGGGAGATTGCTTATTATGTGTCAAGATATATGGTTTTTCAACTTGTGAAGGTTGGAAGACAACATCCTAGAGGATTCATGCAACCTATTACCATACTTGAGTGGAAATGGGATGATATTACGATGGACTTTGTCATTGGGCTACCAAAGAATCCTAGAAGGAATGATGCAATATGGGTCATTATTGATCGTCTTACTAATTCAGCACATTTTCTTTCTATAAGATAAGATTTACCACTTGAAAATTTAGAAAGACTATATATTAATGAATTTTTAAGACTTCATGGTGTACCCCTATCAATTGTTTATGATCATGATCCCCATTTCACATCAAGATTTTGGAAAAGTATTCAGGAATCCCTAGATATTGAATTTTGGTTTGAGCACTACCTACCACCCTCAAACTGATGGATAATCAGAATGGACTATTCAAACCTTAGAAGACATGTTGAGATATTTCTCACTTGACTTTCAAAGTATGTGGGACCAGAATTTAAATTCGGTAGAGTTTTCCTATAACGATGGCTTCCATTCAAATATTCAGATGGCACTATAAGAAGAGTTATATGGAAAGAGATTTCACACACCAACTTATTGGGATGATGTTGGTGAAAGAAAACTCGTAGGCCCAAAACTTGTAGAGGAAACAGTGGAAATGATTAATATTATCCAAATCCACATCAAATAAGATCAAAGTAGGCAAAACATCTATGCCGATAACCGAAGGACGGACTTGTAATTTCAAGTAGGAGATCATGTTTTCTTGAAGGTATCTCCACGGAAGGGTGTTTTCTATTTCAGTAATAAGGGTAAATTAAGTCTCAGGTACATCAGACCTTTCAAAATTCTAGAACGAATTGGAGTTGTAGATTACTGTTTGGAAATGCTGCTAAGTCTCTCCAAAGTTCATGATGTGTTCCATATATCACTATTGAAAAATACATGCCAGACCCAACGCGTGTACTCACCTATGAAGAAATAGAACTGGAACCTGATCTATGTTATTGTGAAGAGCCTATCATGATTCTTGTTACCAGAGAACAAGTGTTGAGAAAACAGATGACTTATCTGGTAAAAGTTCTTTGGAGAAACCATAAAATGGAAGAGGCAATGTGGGAACCTGAGAAACTTATGATGAAGAACCACTCAAATCTTTTTATACAATAATATTTTAGAAATTTCGAGGATGAAATTATTTTAAGTAGGGAAGAATTTAACACCCCAAGCTTCTACAATATGTTTCACTTTGAATAATACAATATCTTGTGTTGTACGTAGCTGCGAGTTCTAGCACACCACGACCAATCAAACTAGCCGTTTAAAAAGAAGTTTTGAATATTAATACCCACTTTTTGAAATTTTTGAAATTTTATTTTTCAAAATGGACTTCATTTTTAGATTTGTAATATCAAAATTATCTTCGGGTGAATTTTTGGTATTTTTCTAAAAACTTTCAATTTTTTATGAATAGTGAAAAACACTGTGTTATTGTTTAAAACCAAATTTTTATTTAAATAATTAATATTTTTATTTAAATTTATTTTAAAGTAAAAATAGATAAATAATACCTACATTATTCCAATTTAATTCTTTAGAGTCATTTTATAATAAGATTAGATATATAAAAGTTTATTAAATCTTTTAATGTCTTTTACCCACTGAACGCGTTGTCCTGAAACATCAAATTGATAGTGATTTAATGAATATTTTTTAGTATAGGGAATACCCTAGGTAGTCTCTCAAGGAGTTTTGGTGGTTTTATAGTGTGAAATTTTAATAAGAAGAACAAAATATGGGGTGGTTTGAAATCAGTTTTAAGAAAATGACTTGATTTAAAGAGTTTAATAGTTGATAAATAAAAGTGGTGTTTTATAATTATGTGATAACGAGATCACTCCAAGTTCACTAAACATATTTAATAGTTCATTGTTCTGAAAATTTCACATGATTTTTTTTAATTCTTTGGTTGAGGGTTGTCAAGATCTTGTTTCCCCTCTTGCCTCTCAAAACATTGCAGAGAGTACCAACCCTTGACAAAAAAAATCATGTTGTTAAGGTTTTTACTTCAAGAATATATTAATAGAAACCAAAGAATAATAATATATTTTTTATGTCTGAGATAAAGAGGATCCTTGTGTTGCCCAATCGGAACAACCCAAGTTTCCCACTTGATATTTCAACCCAATCAGTGTTGAAATGAAAATCGGTTCAATTAATTAAACCCATGAAATGAATTCAGAGGAGAATAATGTTTAGATAAAAAATAAGTGAAATAATTCACACAAAAATTATACAAAACCATTAGAGTATAAAGTAATGTTACTCCCTCCCAACTATGTGGAGCTCCCTCAAAATGATCATCCACCATTTAGCTCACCATCGAGAGGAGGAGAAGTCTTGGGTGTAACTCCTTATTCATTGTTGATCCCCCTATGATGATAGGGGCCTCCTGAAATTATTAGATGAGGATAAAACTCTTTTGTGTCTCCAAAACACCAAATATTTTCCTCCTGGTCTAACTTACAAATGGGGAGCCCAAGGTTACGTTTTATAGGAAAATGGGAAGGTGGTTTTGAGCACAGAGATTTCATAAAACCACTTGTCACATGGGTTTCAACCTCCAGATAGCTTTATCTCGCTTTGGAAAAAATAAAAAAGTTGTATCCCTACCATTTTACTTCCTCCAAATAAAGTTTGGAACAAGTTGGGAAACTAGATCCTGAGATATGGATAGATCACATCACACCACTTTTGACTTCATGCAGATTCGGTGTGCTGGATAGATCAGGTTGGTTGGGCCACCAGATAGAATATTGAGTCTTTTTTTTCTTCAGATGAAATGTATCCCAATTAATTTTTGACCATTCCACAAACTTGCATCCCATTTGGATTCACGGTTCAGGATCAATGCATGGATGATTCCACTAGTGTGCATGGATCTTGCGTAGTTTGACCCATTTTTCTTGGACACTTTCATGGTCCCTCCAAATCACCTCCTCCTACAATGGAATAATAATAAAAAGTAACATTTCCCCTTTTAACAGTGATAAAAACAAAATAAATGATTCAAACATGGACTTCAATTTGTTATTATTTTTATAATTTTCAATATAAAACAAGTTTAGCACAGTGGTGTAAGGGTGAAAATGAAATAGTGAATCACGGTGCGATCACACCCCCACACCTACACATTTGCACTCCTCATAAAATTAATAATTCCAAAAATTATGCATGTAGTTATTTCCAACTTCATAAATATTTAAAATTCAATAAAAATTTAATTCCTGATAGAAATGTGATCAAAGAAAAAATCACACTGAGGATTTATTCTCAATGATCATTGAAAAAGACATCTCAAAAATTGTATCTAAATGAAATTCCAAGAGATGCATGATACCAATCAAAGAAAATAATTGAAAAGTTAATCATGTCACTAATTCTCTACGTGTGTGTGTGAAAACCATTTCATGCTATACTTTCCACTTTTTATCGGGTAAATATAATTCATTTTAATAATTATCTACTTACAAGATCCTTTCCACTGAACTTTACCCACATCCTTTGCAATCAAATTTCATGACCCACTCACTTAAGTATTCCCATAAGTCAAACCATAAGCTCCTGACCTAGATATCCCAATATGTTCTACATTTCTTCACTCCACTCATTTATTAATTTTTCAAAAGTTCCACTTGGAACAAATCTTACACTCTTCTCCCAACCCATGTTTGATCTTCCCACGACACTAGTTGTAATAATTATAACAATATCAAAGGTCAAGGAAGGGTGGTTTTTGACCTACCCAATATACAAACTTTTTTATTTTTTTAGGGTGTACAACAGTCGGATAATAGGTACACATGCATATGTCAATCTGGTATAATAATAAAATTGATCGGATAAGGAACAAATGAATGTAAAAATGATTTTGGAAAGTAGATACAACCTAAATTATATTTACCTTCCATTAAGTAATAAATTTTCACACATCATGGTTGGGTGAAAAAAAAGTGTGGAGAGATTAAGTGATAAAATTTACCTTTAAACTATTCAAAAAAGGAAACCATTCTTCACAAAGTTTTCTAAATGGTACAACCATTTATATCATCGACAAAGAACTAAATTTCAAAATAAATTCACACCATCGTATTGAATTCTTACTGAAATGTACATTTCATCCGATTTTTTGAATGTTAAAACAACATGAAATACATACATTCCACATGAATTTTCAATAACTTCCATGATTAAACAATCATCATTTTCCATGATAAAGTGGGACTAAGAAAAAATAATATTCTGAAACAAAGGTGGGTGGGAGAGAAAGGGGGAAAGTAACAATACTACCCATCAAGCTAAAAAGAGAAAAATAAGAAAGATAATGAAAATTCCTAACTAACACAAAAATATACCCATTCCCACACACCTAGAGTGTGAAAGGTCCTCATTGTAAAAATAGAATGCATTCAGGAAGGATAAAACCTGGTGGGTTTCATTCGTATACTGCTTATTGAACTTGGAGTTCCTCCATCGGGAACTCTAGAAGGGTTTCATGGAAGTCCTTTAGTCTCCGCACATTAAATGTTAAGGTTTGCTTGGTTTCTTCATTTTGAACCGGGACAACACCAAATATAGAGACATTAGTAATAGTGTATGGTCCAAACTAGCGGGAATGAAGCTTACTTGGATGCAACTTCATCCGTTCATTATAGAGGAGGACCTTATTCCCAATGTGGAACTGGTGATGAAGGATGAGACGGTCGTGAGAAGCCTTGGTTCACTCCTTATAAATCCTGGAGTTCTCATATACATCTCTTCTCATTTCTTCCATCTCAGGAATTTGTAGCTTCCTTTGAGAACCTGAACCAGAAATATTATAGTTTCATTGTTTGATGGCCTAGTAGGCCCAATGCTCAGTCTCAATAGGCAGCTGACAACTCTTTCCAAACACAAGCTGATAGGGTGACATTCTAATGGGAGTTTTGAAAGTAGTACAATAAGACCATAATGAATCATCAAGTCGAAGACTCCAATCTTTTCTATTGGGTTGAACCGTTTTTTCAAGAATATGTTTACCTCTCAATTTGACACCTCGACTTGACCGTTGGTCTATGGGTGATATGCAGTAGACACTCCATGACTGACCCCATACCGACACAAAAGTGATTGCATTGTTTCGTTGTAGAAATGAGAACCCTAGTCAATGATTATGAACCTAAGTAAGCCAAACCTATAGAAATTTTGGGTTCTAAAAAATTATACAACTACCTTAGAATCACCAATCCTTGTAGCTCGTGCCTCTACCCATTTGGAAACATAATCCACTGCCAATAGAATGAAAAAGTTTCCAAATGAATTGGGGAATGATCCCATAAATTCAATGCCCCAAACATCGAATGTTTCATGGAAGAGAAAGGGTTTTTGTTTCATATAATTTATTTTAGATACATTCCCCATTATTTGACAGCAAGGACAATATTTTCAGAAGTCATGGGAATCTTGAAACAATGTGGGCCAAAAAAGACCAGAATTGAGGACCTTGCGAGCAGTCCGTTGGGGACCAAAGTGGACCCCACAAACAGGAGTGTGGCAGAACCTAAGGACAGACTGAAATTCTCTATCAGGGACACACCGCCTGAGGAATTGATCACTGCAGGTGCACCAAAGGTATGGGTCATCCCAAATGTACCAACGAGACTCATTTTTTAGATGGTCAGCTTAGTTTTTGTTGAAATTAGTAGGAATGCAAGATGCTACCAAATAATTTACAATTTCAGCATACCAAGGAATAGAATATTTCACTCAGTACAGTTGCTCATCAGGAAATTCATGGGAATATAGGGGGATGAGTCAATGTCTGAGGATGGTTTAATCCTACTGATATGGTCAGCCACTACATTCTCGGCTCATTTTCTATCTCTAATTTATTAATTGAATTCCTGAAGGAGAAACATCTACTTGAATGGGACTTACCCATTGGATGTCAGATATGGGGTAAATGATTTTATAATCCAATAATTTTGTTACCTCCTTTTTCAAAACTTCTAGGAGGTTTGGGTTCAGTCGACGTTGTGCCTGCCTCACTGGTTTAGCCTCATCGTTTAATAAAATATGATGTGTACAAATTGATGGGCTAATACCAGGAATGTCAGCAAGTGCCCATCCCAAATCTTGTTTATACTCCTTGAAATTTTTAAATAGTCTCAATTCATGATTAGGAGGGAGTGAACTAGCAATGATGACAGATAACTTGTTTCTATTCTCAAGATATGAATATTTTAAATCTTGAGGCAATTGTTTTAATTCCAATTGGTGTTGAAATGAAAAGTGGTTCACTTAATTAAACCCAAGAAATGAATTAAGAGGAGAAAAATGTTTAGATAAAACATAAGTGAAATAATCCACACACAAATTATAAAAAATAGTAGAGTATGGAGTTCTAGAACTCTCTCCTAAGTATATGTAGCTTCCTCAAAATGATCGTCCACCGTTTAGCTCGCCATCAAGAGGAGGAGAAGGCTCGGGTGGATCTCGTTCTTCATTTTTGATCCCCCTATGATGATAGGGGCATCCAGAACTTATTGGATGAGGAGATGACTCATTTGGGTCTCCAAAATAATAGATATTTTCCTCCTAGTAGAACTTATAAATGGGGATCCCAAGGATCCATTTTATAGGAAAATGGGAAGGTGGTTTTGAGCACACATATTTCTTAAAACCACTTGTCACATGGGTTTGACTTCCAGAAAACCTTATATCACTTTGTATAAAATAAAAAAATTGTACCCACACCTCCTTTATGTCTGCACCAAAAATTTGGAACAATTTGGACAACTAGATCCCAAGATATGGATTGATCATAGCAAACCACTTTTGACTTCGTGCAAATTCGGTGTGCTGGACAGATCAGATCGGTTGTGCCACAAGATGGATGAATGAGTCTTGGGTTCCTTCAGATGAAATGTATACCAATACATTTTGCACTATCCCACAAAATTTAAGACCATTTAGATTCATGGTTCAGGATTAGTGTGCAGATGAGTCCACTGGTGTGTATGGATCTTGCACAGTTTGGCCCATTTTTTTGGACATCATCATGGGCCCTCCAAATCACCTCATGCAATGTAATAATCAAAACAAGTAACATTTCCATTTTTAACAGTGATAAAAAACAAAATAAATTATTCAAACATGGAATTCAATTTTTTTAATATTTTTATAATTTTCAAAATAAAACAAGTTTAACACAGTGGTGTAAGGGTGAAAATGAAATAGTGAATCACGGTGCGATCACCCACCTTCTAGGAACATTTTAAAATTTGCATAAAATGTAACTTTATCACTTCATTGAATTGAATTTAAAAAATATGACAAACATAGTTGTCATTAGTAATTAAAATTTTGTCCAATATGATGAAAATAATTTTTTGTGAATAGTATCTTTTTAATTTTATTTACCACAGTTAAAATTAAATATGGTAATTAAAGGTAAAAATAATATTACAATAATATAAAATTATCCCAACACATGTACTAATTCTATTGGATAAGTGTATTTCGACCAAAATAATTCTTAGGAAAAAAATATTATCCTTTTTGATCCACTTGGATTTGATTAGGACATTTGTTATATTTTATTTAAAGAAGAGTTAAAAGTGTTAAATTCACATTTTCATAACTAAACCATTTTTAATATAGGGTTACACATAAGATAAATTAGTCTATAAATATTAAATATAAATATAAAAATATTTCCTACATCATAGTATTTTATTTATAATTTTTAGACATTAATTAATTAAATCTATTTATGACACAATAATGATGCAATAATTACCTTATTAATGAAAGATTAAAATAATTGATATTATAAATATTAAAATAAATGTAAATTGAAAATTTTTATTCCATACACGAATTTTCTAGTTAAATATGACATTTTAGGGTTGAATCAATGTATTTTTTTGAAGGAATAAAGTTGTTATGACTCTAACAAAAACCAAATACTAAATAGTGTCAAAATTTACATAAATGGGTTTTTTAAACAAATACCATTTTATTAAATTATATAATAGTCATAAAAATATAATATTTGGAAAAATGACTTATATAATGTTACATATGTCATCAATGAATCACTTTAGGTTCTCTTGACATTTTATAGTAAGTATATTAACCATGTAGTATAAAAATACAAGAAGATATGATAAAAGTTAAACTATTTAACTAAGAGTTAAATCTAAAAGATAAGGTTAATATGGGGACCTAAACATTTATAAATCCTTTTGGCTGAGATTATTTCTACCCATACCCATATTATGATCGAAATAAATCCATTTATATATTTTATAAACTGAAAATAATTTTATAATAAATTAATATTTCAATCTTTTTCTAAAGTGCTCGTCACCTCTCTTATAAAATGGTACTTACCCTCCTCTTAAATTCACACCCCAAAGCCTTTTGGCTCAGTAAAAAACTTCTAAAATATACTCCCAAATACCTTAAATTCAACATATATTCCTGACTTTGATCATAGATCCAACCTAATGAGCCCTTTTGTTCAAATAAAAAAGAAGCACCCAAAGAAGAGGTAATTATTTTATCACCTCTTTCAAAGTTCTTTTCTTCTTCTACTTCCTATTTCTTTATTGTTTCCATACTAAAATAATAACTACAGTAACTTATACATACTAATATGTTATTATAAATATTTTACAACTATATTTATTATTCTATCCATCCTATAAATGAAAAAGTCCTCATACGTGTGTACGTACGACTTATCGTCTCCACGTCATGGTGTAGTTTGTTATTCAACACTTCATTATTTGGATGGGTATAATAATGAGTATAATTAATTAAAATAATAAATATAACATATTAATGATTATTTATATAATAATTTATTATCCAATTACATATGATTTCACCATCAATAGAATGATATTGTCGCTTGTGCGTACGTATGGCTTAACATCTCCATGATGCGATGAGATTTAATTCTCCATCGTAACTATTAAAGAATAATTTCAATTTTATGATTAAAAAATAGTTTTTAAGAAATTAATATAATTATGGATATAAATCAAATAAATCCTATCCATAATAAACATGACTTACGTAACAAAAAATATAAAGGAAAATGAATCAGTTAACACCCGAAATATTGATGATACAGAAATATTATTAACAAAGTAATATTAGAGGATTATATATGATATAATATTTATGTATTTGGTTCTTTTATAAGTTAATAACAATGATTTAATAATTATATAGTAGGTTAACGTACCCACGACTAAGGAAAAGTACAACGTAAGGGTTAATTTTACAATCTCTTTATTATCTGAGGCTGTTTATACGTAAATATCTACTATGACTTCTTTATCATCCACATCCATGTTTCTTAAAAATGTATTTCAAAACATTTTTAATATTTCCTAGGCTATGGTATGAATTAATTTATACCATTGTTTTACTTTTTATAAAATGTTTTGAATGGAATCTTTCCCTTGTTTTCCAAACAATGTCCTTTATGACCTTTTCGAAAAATTAAGGAAAGAATGTTTTTTTAACTTACACGGTGGGTGCTGTTATTTTACACCATTATAACAACTTCCAAGCTTCCCTTACAAGATTATAAGAATAATTTCAAAATAAAGGTTTTATTTTATAATTATGCAACTTTCAAATGATTTCAAAGTAGAAAGATATATTTCTCTCAAATAGTTTTTGGATTGATTTCATCTGTGTCAACATCTATTATTTGTTTTTATGTTTAATTGAAGTTAGTTTATTATGATAAAATATTAAATATTATATTGATATTTTTATGATATGTTTGACTATGGATGTCCTCTTTTTATGTTATTCACGGTTTATGGTTAAAGTATTAACATTTCTTATTCTATTTTAATATAAATGTTTATGTTATGTTTCACCCTTTTCATATGAGGAATGAATTGGATGTAGTAAGTGATTGGCAGGTCCCCCTATAACCCCTCTTTGAATCAGTACGTCTCATGAGACAAACTAGTGTCTTATCACAAGGTATTGACAATATTTTTATTTGTATTCTTGGAACGAGGCCTTGACTATGTGGTTATGATTTCTGGCATTATGCATTCCATCATTATGAGATTATATATTGATATTACATGTGATTATTTGACTAGTATAATATGCATGTGAATAAGTGAATGGAATCATTTGATTGACCTTTTACATATTATTCTGAAGTTTAAGTTTAAAAGGCTTGTATTTTAGTCTTATATATTGGATAAAATGTTTATGCTTATTTATGATAGTTTCTTCTATATTTTTATCCTTACTGAGCATCTAAGCTCACCCCTTTCTTATGTTTTATTTTTCCCAGGATGTGAAAAATTATATTATGACTAACCTGCAAGGATATGCTAATGTATATGAGTGTGTTAAAAGAAGACACAATGTTGAGTTTTCATTTCATAATGTAATGTAAAACTTATGTATATATCTAGTACTTACAAGACTACTTAACTGATCGGTATTTCAAAAATTGATCTCTTGTGATCATGCTAATGTTATGTAATAATGAACCATATCTGGTTAACTGGGATCTGGGCATTATAGTAGTTTGAGGTTGTATATCAATTATCATCGGTTAAACCAGGTTACAGTGAAGAACCATTACCCTATTCTATGGATTAATGATTTATTTGATCAACTGAAGGGTGCAAGTTGGTTCTCGAAGATTGACTTGCGATCAAGATATCATCATATTTGTGTAAAGGATGAGTATATCCTAAACACTACTTTCTGTTTTTGTCATGGGGATTACAAGTTTGTTTTTATGTCATTTGGTGTGACAAATTCTCTAGATATGTTCATGGGGTTAATGAAAGTTGTGTTTTGTGAGTTTTTGGATAAGTTCATGGTGGTTTTAATCAACAACATCCTTGTGTACTCCAAGTCTGAGGAGGAGCATACAGAGCATCTTCATGCTATTTTTGGAGTTCTCTATGAGAAGTTGTTTGGGAAGTTTCTGAAGTTTGAGTTTTGGGGTCCAGAAGTCCATTTCATGGGGCCTATTTTATCCCAGTAGGGAGTAGTTGTGGATCTGTAAAAGATAAAAGTAGTTTTTTCTTGGGAAGCTCCCATGACAATGGAGAAGGTGAAAAGTTTCCTCAGTCTTGTAGGCTATTAAAGGAGGTTTTTAAATATTTCTCTTAGGATGTGACTCCTCTCAGAGTGTTGACCATAAAGGATCAGGAATTTTTATAGACAGATCAATGTCAAGAAGCTTTTGAGTATCTGAACAAGAATTTGGTCAGTGATTTAGTTCTTTTTCTTCTAATAGAAGGAGTTCAGTTTGAGGATTTTTGTGAAACTTCGCATTTAGGGTTGGGCTATGTTCTGATGTAGCATAGATTGGTCGTTTCTTATGGGTAACAGTAGTTTCTTCCCCATGATCATAACTATTACACCCATAATCTTGAGTTGGTGGTGGTAGTGTTTTCTTGGAATTCATGGTGACATTACCTCATCAGTGATCATTTTTTGGTCTTCACTGATCATAAGAGTATGAGGTATGTTTTCTCCCAGTATGACTTGAACTTTCACTGGCATTGGTGGATGGAGTTTTTATAAGATTACATCTTAAATATTTCATATACACTTGGAAAGGAGAATGTTGTAGTTGATGTGCTAATTAGGAAATCATGCAGTGATGAAGTGTGTGAATTAGGTGATTCCTGGAAAGTGATAGAAGAAATTTTAGTATTACACCTGGATATGGGAGATGTTGGGGGAAGTGGTTTTCTTTTTCAGGTAATGGTGCAGTCATATTAGGCGCAATAGTTAGAGGAATATCAGTCTGGGAATCTTGAGGTGGAGGTCTGGAGAGATCAAGTTATTTGTGGCAAGGCCCCTAATGGTTGGTATGAGGATGAAAAACATCGAGTGTTGTTTTAGGGAATGATTTTAATTACTTTGATGATGTGTGAGATGGTTATTAGAGAGTTCTATAGTTTTCCTTTGGTAGTACATCCTGGAATAAAAAAGATGTATCAAGCTTTGATAGGTTAGTTTTAATAGCCTAGGTTAAAGCGTGTTGTTGTAGGGTTTGTGTCTCAATGTTTAGTCTGCCAGAAGGTGAGGGCTAAGCACCGTGTTCCTAGTGGGTTTATCTAGTCGTTAGATGTACCTCAGTGGTAGTGGGAGGAAATATTTATGGACTTTGTTACCAGTTTACCTCGATCTGTGGGAGGCTATTATTATATATGGGTGTAGTGGATAGTTTGATGAAATCTTCCCACTTTATAGCGATCAAGAAGCCGAGATTAGTGGATGTTTTGTCAAAGAAGTATCTAGAGGAGGTGGTGAGACTCCATGAGGGCCCGAGGATGATCATTTATAATTGATATCATCGTTTTACCTATAGGGTGTGAAGCGGTCTCTCGCATTCTTTTGGTTCTCATATATCCTAAACACTTCTTTTCGCCCAGATATAGATAGTCAGATAGAGCATACCATCCAGAATCTTGAAGATATGTTGTGCTCTTATGTCATATATTTTCAAGGTTTTTGGACGAGGCAATTTTCCTCAGTATAATTTGCTTGAAAAAATAGTTTTCACTCCACCATCATCATGATTCCATTTGAAGCCTTGTATAGACAACCTTTCTATTCTCTATTGTGCTAGACTAGGGTTGGAGAGTCAGCAATTCTCAGGTTGAAACTGGTACAGAATAGGATAGAGATGGTTGATGTGATTCATGATAGGATGAAAGCAACACAAGATCATTATAAATCCTATGTCGATCATATGTGGAGACCTCTGGAGTTTGATTTTGGGGATAATGTGTTCTTGAAGGTTACTCCACGTCATGGGTAGCAATGTTTTGGTCATGGGAGTCAAATTTCTACCTGATTTGTTGGGCCTTTTGAGGTGTTGGCTCAGGTTGGATCCATGAAATATAAGGTAGAACTTCCCTCGCTGATGAGCAGGATACATGATGTTTTTCACATGTCTCAACTTCATCGTTATCTTCATGATGACTCACATGTCATTGATTGGGGTGAGATCAATGTTAACGATGATGTGACCTTTGAGGAGTGACCTATAGAGATCCAAGACCCCCAGGAGAAGGTGTTACATGAGAATTATATCCCCTTGTTTTGTGTGTTATAGTGGCATTATGGAATATATGATAGTACCTAGGAACGTGAGTTACAGATACGTGATTAGTACCCTGATCTGTTTGGTGTTTAGATTTTATCCAGTAACATTGTTTGTTTTTTGGATGTAGGAATTTTCTAGTTTGTGAGATGGATTTATCCTGTTAATTATTGTATATTTCTCTATTTTTAGAGGTATCTCCCCTTAGAGAGTGTTTATGAGGGGGTTTTGGGTTTTTTTTGTGGTTTCGCATTGTTCCCCTAGTGTGGTGGTTCGGCTCCTGTGGTGGTAAGAGATTTGAGAGGTATCTAGTGGGGTGGTTGTTCAGATGACCCCTTTCTATTTCATCTATATTTTGGTTTTGGATTATTGAGGATGAGGATGTTTTGATAGGTATCTAATGTAAGGTCTCAGATATTCATGGATTGATCCTTTTCATGTTTCAGAAGACCGAGGTGCTCATAGGAAGCTTAGAGGGATTCGGATGCAAGATGTTGGATACAGGGGAGGATCTCACATCATGAGAAGTTACATGATGTGAAAGATGGTTTCATTCCATGTAATATTTTAGTGTTTTAAAAATAAAATCAAATCAAAAGGTGACATTTGTTCGACAGAAACCAACCTCAAGACATTACATGACGTGAAAGGGGATTACACATCATGTAATCCCCCACTCCTGTAATGTTTTAAGTTTTTTACAACTACTTGAGTTTTCAAACACTATGGATGTAGCTTACCACTCTCTTGTCCTAGGTGACCCATCAACCACCTCTTTAGAGTTTTGGAGATCCCTTCAATGAGAATCAATATCAGGCTTCCATCTTTGATCTGTGGTGACCTAGGTTGATCCTAGGTGTGTTTTCCCTATGTTTTCTAGCGGGTTCTCCTAGTTTGATCTCATTTTCTCTCGTATCTTCTCTTGGTGCTATAGAAGTTTATTAAATATGGTTTTAATTATTTTTTTATTGATTTTTTGGTTCAGTTGTGCCATGAATTCCACATATGGATTTAGTTCTTATGGGGGGGATGATTAGAGATCCATTGCGTGGTTTGTTCTCATGTGAAGAACATTGAAAACCTTTTTGAGGTAGGTGATTCATTTCTTCTCTATTTATTTACATGAAATCATATATGTAGTATGATTTATACCCTTTGATCACAATTAAATTAAAATAATAATTACTTGAATTGGAATAAATAATTTGTATCAATCGCATAGTGATGTTTCTTCTTTGTACCATGATAACAATTTTCCTCTTGATTTTATAGATAGTGTGATATCTATGTATTTCTTGGTTTAACATGTCATTTTTTATAGAAATTGGTAAAGAATGTAAAGTTGGAATTAATTGATAATTAATTAGATAATGTAGATTAAAGAGGCATGTTTAATCAATCTAGTTATTGTTGTTGTTATAATTTGATGATAATAAAATTAATGCAAGTGTTCATGTTTAATTTATTTGTTTAATGAACCTGAATAATGATGATGTCTTTTGATAAAGGAATTAAATTCTTGTTAAAATAATTAATAAATTAATTTATGATAGTTTGAGATAGCTTGTTGCTTAGGTTGCCCGTAGTTGGAACCTATGAATAATGAATCAGTTAATTAAAGATGGAATAAGAACCAGTTGTATGATAAAATATAATACCTTTATAGTTCATGAGTTTCCTATTTTCTTATAAAGGCCACATTCCTTGTTATTTGGAGATGGTAGAGCTCATTATGTTTGAAGGCTAGATGCCTTGCTTTAGGGCCAAGATCCTGGTTTCTATGTTTGTTTCCTACTACTTATGATGCAATTTGAGACTGGGATGGTTGATCCTAGAGGGATAGTGTGGTATGTGGTGTAAGGAGGCCCATATGTGATGTGATCTTGGGATGGATGAGTCTGGAGGGCTATTATGGTATGTGGGGAAGGGAGGCCCGAATGTGACATGAGCCTGGGATGGCTAAGATTGGAGGGCTGTTGTGGTATGAGGGGAAGGGAGGCCTGGTTTTTGTGGCAGAAGTTAACACCTGGAATGGTGAGATGCATCAGTATATGTATGTGGGTGTTGGGAAGAACACCAAGGACGGAATATTGGGTTGAATATGGGCTTACTCGTTATTATGAAAGTTAGATGCTTGTTTGAATGAGTTTCTTGGTCGACGACCAAATTGTTGTTTATCTTCATTCCATTCCACAATGCTTGAGGTAGATGGTTTTGGTTAATCTCCTTCCAAGAGTGGTGAATACACGTGGGGTATACCATGTGATTTACATGTTTAGATTCTCATGATTGGGTGATTCTATGCTCCTGCTATAGGTGGAAAAGAATCAAAAGGTAGTTCGTTTACTCATCGTGTTGAGCCCCTTGTGTTTCGTAGATTAGAATGTTTTCCTAGAATACCTGGTAATATAGAAATTAATGTTGTTAAATAAATGAATAAATGTTTAACCCATGGGGTTGGAGGTTGTTGGTATGCAATGCCGAGGTTGTAAATTATGAGAAGCTGTGGACTTGGTTATCTTATGCCTAGAGGGAATGCGTGTTTGTTGTGATGCTAATTAAATGTAATGTTGAAATTGTTAATGGTTAATTAATGGTTAAAGAATTAATTAACATAATGTGAAAATGATGAAAAGGTATAATGTAATTTAATGTAACTCATTAAATGGTTGTGTTATTATAGGATATCTAGTCTTAGCAGTGGTAGTTGGGAGTCCGAGAGACATTAGCTGTAGTTGAGACTAAGACTAGGATATTCCCATAGCATGGTTGTGAGTTAGGTTGCATCATGTACTTTTTGTGTTTCCATATGTTACTCTACCCCACTAGTTAGGAAAATTGACGCCCTGGGGTTCTAAGCCCTGAGGGGGGGGGGGGGGGTTCCCCAACATCCTAGTGGGAGGATAGATAGTCGAGTACCCCCTTTGTCCCCACTATATTCTCTTAGTAGTTACTTGTCCTAGTACGTACAGTGGTTAGTTTTCCCCATATATGTTTATATATGTATATAATGGATTGTGGTTATTTCACACACATGTATTCTAGATATAGTTTTATAAGGACTACTATAGATACGATGTGTATAGGCTATGATGGCTTGAGGATCCTTAATTGGTGTATGGGCTGTGATGGCTTGAGGTATACTACACGACGTATGATACACATTATGTGAGATTTGGAGGCTCCTAGAAACTACCTAGTTAATTTTGGTTACGTATATGTGGTGGTGTGTTTCATGAGGTTCATGTTGTGGTGCTTCACCTAGGTATCTGTGGGACAACCTTTTTGGAGAGATATTCTTAGGACGTGAAACGTTGGGTTAGAGCAGAAAACCAGTGGGGAAATGGTATTGGGGTACCCTTAATATTCTTTATTTTATAATATTATCCTGTATGTGATACTTCGTGAGAGTATCCATAGTGAGGTTGTGAAATTAGTATACTTGTTTATGTGATGAGTTAGTTTCACTTGTTGTTCACTGTGATTTAGAATGCTTTCTTTACCTTTTACACGAGAGGCTCTGGGGAGGATCCTACTGAGTACACTATTATACTTTCTGTATGTATATATAAATTGTTTTTAGATCACTTGGAGAATGTTGGAGATCAGGCTAGTTACTACTATATTGTGGGTTTTGTAGGAGTTTTTGGGGCTTCATTATCATTGTCATATTTACTTTCTTTTGGTACTTTCTATTTTCCCTTTCATTTGTAGTAGTTATTGAAAGACATTACATTTTTGTACATGGATTTTCTTTTATATTAGAGCATGAGTATGATTTTTTTATTATTTATCTTATCTCTCTCTACCACATGGGTTCTCTTAGAGGGTAATGCCTCCCATATAAATGTTTATTATAACTTCGGTTTTAATTTCCAACCCAGGGCCTACAAGAGGAAGGACTTGGGGGGTTACTATCTCTCTTCTCCCATTGTAGGCCTAGGATGGGTACACTTTGTGGGGATTGGGTCATGATAAGGTTGGTAGGGAAACAATGTCAGATGATCTTGGTGTGTGATGTAGTTAAAGGAATATTGACTAGGATATAGGATTTTAGGCCCCCCTGTGATCCGATGCAATGAATCTAAGACTACCGAACAACCGAGTGGGGTGGCACTACTTGTAGGGTAATGACCTAGGAGAGGTACATGCATCATAATGACTTGCGGTATTATTTGAATTTATTTGATCTTGTGAAGTTAAAATGAATTAAATAAATCACAAAATATTATTTGTGTTTGTTTGAATTCTCCCCTTCTATTATTTCAAATAAATTTTTATATATTTTTGAATTATTCATATAACCAAAAGGAAAGAGTAAAATGATATTTAAGCAGAGTGAGCTATTTTTTTGAAACTTTCTTGAGATTTGAATGTGCTGTTTCCTTGACTATTTAAGTCGTCTGAGCTATTTTTGAAACTTTCCATAGTCTTAATTGGCTAGATTATTTCACAGATGAGGTCTTAGTCCACCAAAGAATCTATCAACCTTCCCACAATAATCCATGACAAAGCTTGAGGTATAACGGTAAAGTCTAGTGAAGTTCATCTCGTAGCTCCCCACAAATTCATTTTCCTTCTGCTTTAGCTTGAGAAACTCCTTTTCCATTATTGTTCTCAAGTAACAAGAGAAATACTTACTAAAGAAGATACTTATGAACTCTTCCCACTCCATAGATTCAACCTCCACTCTTGGCCTTGTGTTTTTTATCATCTCCCACCACCGATCAACTTCATCCTCTAAGCGGTAAACAGCCAAGGTGACCTTCTCATGTTCCAAACAGCGGAGCATAGAAAATATATTCTCGATAATACCTATCCACTGTTCAGTAATCAATCAGATGATAGATCCACTAAAGTTTGGTGGTCATTATCGCATAAAGGAATCAAAATAATTTTGTTCCCTTCGTGGTGAGATCGGTCTCTCATCTTGATTCATATTATTTCTCATAACTTGAGTCAGTTGTTTCATCATTCTCATGAAAGTTTCCATTCCGAATTACATCATAGGTTCTTCAGTGCATGGTCTATTGCGGTCACTATTTTCATGGTTTCTCTTATATCCCACCATTTTATAAAATAATAAAACCTTAGTGAGAAACTTATTTCATTTATGAATCTTTTAACTATAAAGTATTTTATGTCTTAAAACTTCATGCTTTAAACAATTACATTTCTCTATAACTACTTCATAATGATTCATAAAATGCTTATGATAAACCAAAAATATCCCCCGGGAGTGTCGTAATAAAGAGTCCAGAAAGGCCTGTAATCATGTACCAGGATATTTTGGGTCAAGCCCGAAACTCCTTGTCAGAGCTTTCACTCCTAGGTACATCTATGCGAGAGCCGCCTCTACCTGCTCTTATCCAGACATGGATATATTTGCTTGATAAACCACTTACTCAATACTCACCAAAATACTAATAAGTTTTCCTATATTTAAACTTTTCTATAGGGTTATTCCTAAAGTTTTCATATCCTAATTTCGAAAAATAACTAAACTATCCTTTGATACCAACTATGATATCCTGCCTTTTTATTATATAAATATTCATTACATTTTACAAAAAAAGGATCTTTAAAGTCTAGTGTCTTTTAAATAAGGAACAATAAAACATGAAAACCTAAAACACTCTTTTAAATCCCCTTAAAAATCTTCTTGAAAAGTTTATCCTATGTAAAATTACCTAATATCATAACCTATAGACATACATAAAATGAAAGGGTGAGGTGAAGGCCCAGTAAGGGTAAACAAGGGAATCAGTTTACTTGATATCAATAAGAACTTGATAAAAAAACATAAAGAAAGGAGAAATAGAAAAAGATGAATATCATAATAAAAAAAAATGTATCATAACATGAATATTTGGATACAACATTTAATTTAGATATTCATGAACATATCACCAAGGTTCATCCCCAAGGGGTCATAAAAAAATTACCAAGGTTGTTCACCAATGTATCGTGAAACTTGTCATCTCTAGAGATTAAATTATTTACCCAAAGAATCGGAGCGCTATCAGGGTGCACCCTTAATATGTCTTTATTTTTATGTGATCCACATATATCATAATCAAACATTTTATAAATAACCCATAGAGAATAAAAAATGGGTTTCATTTCAAAATCATGACTTTTTAAAATTTATTTAAAACTTCATCGTTATGTCATTTATAACCCATGGAAAGGGAGTGAGGGTTATATGTATGTCAATTAAAGAATCAAATATATCTTTTTTTTAACACCCATAGAAACAAAATAGGTATCGTTATTCACATAAACAAAACAAGATAATTTCTTGAGAGAAAGAGAGAGAAATTTTGAGATGAAATTTATGCAGCATAACAGCTATATAAAATGGTTTTAGAAAACAATAAAAAGAGAGAGGACAAGAATCACCCATAAATAAATGAATAATTTTATAGTATAGGTACATAATAAAAATAAATAATATCATGGTGTGTAATTACATACCACATGAAAAGGAAACTTGAAAGAAAAGAGAAAATGGGATTTCTTTTACGAAAATTCAGTAGCCTAACGACGTCACTTAAAAATTAATAAAATAAATTGATGAGATAAGAAAGGGTCTATAATAATTTGGACATGAAATGTACCGTAATAAGAATATATAAGAACATACCTCCACATAAGAATATGGAAATTAGAAGACATAACTTAAAGGAAATCATGAATAAAAGAGGAGGGTGGAAGGTTCTCTTACCTTGAAGAGTGACTTCGAAAGCATGAAGATTGGGGCCTTTGGGGCTTGAGGAAACCTTTTGAGGACTCCTTGGGAAGTAAAAATACCAGATCTTCGTTTATGAGGATTTTTTAATGAATTATGTGAGGGAATGTCTTGGTATTTATAGAAAAAGTGAGGCAATATTTTATTAATTTCCAAGGGACACCTCATTGGTGGTATTTGAAAAACCATGGGCTTTACCATGGTATTTTCCCATGGTATTGGCCACTTGGGACACCTCATAGCATATATTACTATTAAAAAGTTGACCAGAATGATTACATCATTATTACATCATTAATGATGTCATTAAATGCCTTAAACTCAAAACTGTATTTTCACTATTCACCGAAAAAAAACATTTTATAAGAATATAATAAATTCACCCTAACCTAATATTGATGTTATGAATTCAGAAATGAACTTAATTATATTAAAATAATTTTATAAATAATTTTAATTTAATTTTTAAATAAAATCATTATTTATTCCAAATAAACAACTTTAAATCTATAACTCATTTTGTAACACCTTGAAAAAGTAATCAAGGTCCCATAAAATTATCCTACAACCATAAGAAAATAAAGTAACAATTTCTGATTAAAATTAATGAAAATAAATTTCCATTTTAAATTATTAAATTAATTATAAAATTGTAAATAAAATATTTATGACATACAAAAATACTAAAACTTATACTATGATCATTTTTTTACTTTTAAGATGTCTAAATTGTATTTATACATTCATGGGTGAAGTTTCTATTTTTTGGCTGATTTACTATTCATTACTATTCATAAGGGTATGTTAGTATTCATACTTTACTATTCACTAAAAAATAATTTGATCTTATTATACTCTAAATTTCTTACTGGTCACAACTATAGAAGACAATTTTTCAAAAATCATTTTACATTATTAATTCTTTAATGTTTACATAAATATTTTAAAATGCCATTTTTTCCAAAATTCATTAGTAATATGGAACTATAAATTCATCCTACATTTATCAGGATATTTGAAATTCACTAACTTTTCCATAATAAGATAAAAACATTTATTTATACAAAAGTTTTACACAAGTAACTAAGGTCACATTACATATCCCCTTTTAAAACCTACATAAGACCTAAGTGCAAGGTGTGCTATGGTGATAGAATCTTGGGGAGACTCAGACAAAATTTCTTGAGTGGTGATTTCTATCAGCTTGAACTTCTCTCATAGGAGATTCTGTTCAAGCTTCACATGTTGGAGTTTGGCTTGGGCTTGGTCCAGAGCAAAGCCTAATGATGCAAACTCCTTCCCAAGCTCTGACAGATGGGCTTCGTATGGCCCGAGTCAACTAGATGAGGCCATCGACTCTTATTTATGTATAAATTAACCAATATCAATTGTATTTATATACAATAGTTGTAACATTATGAGTTTAGTTTTCAACGGTCATATTGACCAATGGTCATATAACAGTCGAAACCCAACAATCTCATTTAATTATACTTACTTCATTAATTAATGGATATAGTTTTTTTGAGTATAAAATAACACACAAATTTAGGAAATAAATATTATTAAAAAGGTTGGGTCATTGCACTTACCATATAGAGCTTCATAGGGTGCCATTGGAATTCTCGAGTGGAAGCTATTGTTGTAAAAGAACTCAACTAAAGGGATATGTTGATCCCCTCCAACTTTAAATTCCACTGAGAAAGTTCTCAACATATCCTCGAGTGTTTGAATAGTCCTTTAAAATTGGCCATCAGTTTGGGGGTGATAGGTTGTACTAAAATTCAATTTAGTACTCAGAGCATGTTGAAGACTTCTCCAAAAAAGTTTATGTGAACCTTGGATCACAATTAGATACAATAGATAGTGTAACTCCATGTAGCCTTACCACTTCCGTCACGTGAATCCTGACAAGTTGATCAGCAGATAAATCTTCCCGAATAGTGATAAAATGGGCAGTCTTGGTGAGATAGTCCACAATAACCCATGTTGTATTGTTTCCTTCGGAAGTTCATGGGAGACCAGTGATGAAGTCCATAGGGATATTGTCCCACTTCCATGTTGGTATGGGTAGTCATTGCAATACCCCTTTAGGAATTTGTCACTCTGTCTTCACTTGATGACATACCAGTCACCTTTAAGTGTAGTCAACAATCTCCCTTTTCGTATTATCCCACCAATAATGATCATGAAGGTCCCTATACATTTTATTAATTACACGATGTATAGAGAAAGTGGAGCTATGATCTTCATCCATCACAGCCTTATTTACTTCTGAAATAGATAGAAGACATAGTCTTGTACAAAATTTTAGTACACCTTCTTGATCACTATTGAACTCAGGAAACTTCCCATCCTTCACAGCCTCAAAATTTTTCTATAAAAAAGGATTATATTTTTGAGACTTCTTGATCTTATCTAGTAATGACGGTTTAGAAATCATTTGTGTTAGGGTTGATGATTTACCTTCCCTTATAATTCCCATGTATAGCTTTACTAGGTCATTTATCAAAGGATCTCCTTGAATCCTCATCATGGAAAGTACAACTGAGTCTTTCCTGCTTAATGCATCAGCGACATTGTTTGCTCTTCCGGGATGATAATGAATTGAACAATAATAGTCTTTGAGAAGTTCCAACCATCTCCTCTGCCTCATGTTCAATTCCTTTTGTGTGAAAATATACTTCAAACTTTGATGGTCTGTGTATATATCACATTTCTTCCCATAAATATAGTTCCTCTATATCTTCATAGAAAAAATGACTGCAACCATCTCTAAATCATGCGTAGGATAATTCTACTCATGAGTCTTGAACTACCAAGATTCATAAGCAATGACCTTTTCATTTTTCATGAGGACTCACCCAATACCTTTCAGAGATGCATCGCTAAAAATAATGAATCCTTCTCCACTTGAGAGAAAAGTTAACACGGGTGCAGTAACCAATCTCTTCTTCAGCTCTTGAAAACTTTTCTCACACTCCTTTTTCAAGATGAACTTGACCCCTTTTCGATTTAACTTGGTTAATGGATTAGAAAGTCATGAATTTTTTCTCAAAAACCTCATATAATATCCCACTAATCCAAGAAAACTATGAATATCAGTTATTGTTGTAGGATAAGGCCACTCCTCTACAACTTTTGTTTTTGCAGGGTCAATTGTGATTATTTCATTGGTAACAATGTTCCCCAAGAAAGCAACTTGTTGTAACCATAATTTATATTTTCTGAACATCCTATAAATCCTCTCCTTCTGTAGAGTTTGAAAAATAACCCTTAGATAATCCTCATGCTCCTCGCAACTTTTGGAATATATCAGAATATTATCAATAAAAACTACCAAAAAGTTACCAAGGTAGTCCTTAGATACTATATTCATCAAATCCATAAAAATAGAAGGTGAATTATTTAGTCCTAAGGTCATAACAACAAACTCATAATGACCATATCTTGATCAAAAGTCAGTTTTTGGAATATCTTCTTTCTTCACCCTCAGTTGATGATAACCAGATCAAAGATCAATCTTAGAGAAGAATTGATCCCCACAAATTTATTCAAATAAGGCATCAATTATTGGAAGAGGTTATTTGTTCTTCACTATGATCCCATCCAGTTCTATATAATCGATGCATAGATGCATTGATCTATCCTTCTTCTTCACAAAGAGAATATGTTCTCCCTAAGGAGACACACTTGGTCGGATAAAACTCTTCTCCAAAAGATCATAGAGTCATTTATTTAACTCCTCCATCTCCACATTTTCCATCCAATATGGGGTCTTTGATATCAGATGGGATCTAGGTATGAGTTCAATGGATAACTCTACATCTCTTTCTAGGGGAGGTCTAGGTAACTCCTTGGAAAATATGTCAATGTATTCTTAGATTATGGGGACATTTTCTATCCTCAAACTCTCATTTCCTTCTTTTTCTTCACTGATCAACTCCATAAAGAAGGATATAGGAGGTTCTTCTAGAAAAATATCAGGTTGAGATATCTCTCCTTAGAAGATAACTCTAGGTTTTCCATTTAATAATAATGAGATTTCCTTCCTTCTACATTTGATCTTAGCATTATACTTTGCGAGCCAGTCTATACCTAGTATAATATCGAATTCCTTCATGGGAATGACTACTAGATTTGAAATAAGATTGTGCTCACTAAAGTAAATACTAGAGTTTCTAAACACTTATGATGCTTGGATAATCCCACAAGGAGTCTTGAATAATAACTCTACTTTTAGAAAATCAGGGGTTGATTCTAAATTCCTGGAAAAACTTAGAGGAAACAAAGTAATGTGTAGAACTAGAATCAAACAAAGTAATTTCTAGCTTTGAGAGAAAAACAAGAGTACCTGCCACCACATCATTTGGCACTTCTACTTCATCTGTAGTGATTGAAAAAGTATGACCTTGTTCGCTTGGTCATTGTTGAGGTTGGTGGTGATTACACTCTACTGCCCTCGAATTTGGATAGTGATTGGTAAAGTGCCCAATTTGTCCACACTTATAGCATTGGACACCAGGTAGGGCCTGCACCATCTTCTCCTTGTCGTTAGTGTTGGGAATTTGTGTCTTCACCTCACTATGACAATTCCTCACAATGTGGTCATCTCTACCACTCTTGTAGCACTTCCCACTCCAGAATAGGTAGTTCCCTGAATGCTTCTTCCCACATTTATTACATATGGGATGTTGTACTTTCTTGCCTCCTCAACCTTGATCGAAGCTCCTCCCTAATCTTGTATCCATAGATATTTTCTTTTCATTGGATTTATGAGACCATTACATCTCACCAAACTCTAGTTCGACTTTCATCACATTTCGCACGATCTCCTCATAGCTATTATAATCTCGGTTGGATAGATTCTTCCACAGATGAGGTCTCAGTCCACCGAAGAATCAATCAAAAATACCATTTGTATCCATGACAAATATAGATGTGTAATGTGAAGGCCTTGTAAATTTTATCTCGTAGCTTCCCACAAATTCATTCTCCTTCTGCTTCAGCTTGAGAAACTCATTCTCCATTATTTTTCACATCGATCGAGGGAAATACTTATTGAAGAATATACCTTTGAACTCTTCCCAATCCATAGCTTCAACTTGCACTCTTAGCCTTGTGTTTTTAATCAGTTCTCACCACTAATCAACTTCTACCTATAAGTGATAAACAACCAAGGTAACCTTCTCTTGTTCAGAACAGTAGAGCCTAAAAAAGATCTTCTTGATAGAGCTTATCCACTGTTCATCAATCAATGGGTTGGTAGATCCATTGAAGGTTAGTGGTCATTGACGCATAAAGGATTCAACATAAAGTTGTTACCTTTGAGGTTAGATTGGTCTCTCATCTTGATTCAAATTATTTCCCATAACTTGAGTCAGTTGGTTCATCATTCGCATAAAAGTTTCCATTTCGGCTTCCATAGGAGGGTCGTCAGCACATGGTCCATTGCGGTCACCATTTGCATAATTACTCCTATTGCCTGCCATTTTCTAAAAGAATAAAACCATAGTGAGAAGATTATTTCATTTATGGATCTTTTAACTATAAAGAATTTTATGTGTTAAAACTTCATGCTTTAAACAATTACATTTCTCTATAAATCATTCATAATGATTCATAAAAAGCTTATGATTAACCAAACATATCCCTCAGGAGTGTCATAATAAATAGTGCAGCAAGGCTTGTTATCATATACCATTATACCGCGGGTCAATCCCGAAACTCTTTGTCGGAGTTTTCACTCCTAGGTACATATGTGAGAGAGCCGCCTCTACCTGCTTGTATCCAGATAGGGATGTATTTTCTTGATAAACGACTTACACAATACTCACCAAAATAACATGAAGTATTACTATATTTAAACTTTTCTATAGGTTTCTTCCTAAAGTTTTCATATCCTAATTTCCATAAATATCTAAACTTCCCTTTGATACCAACTATGTAATCTCACCCTCTTAACATAACTCTTCATTACATTCAACAAACATAGGATCTTTAAAGTCTAGTGTCTTTGAAACTAGGAACAATAAAACATGAAAACTTAAAACACTCTTTTAAATCCCATTGAAAATATTCTTGAAAATTTCATCATATGTACAATTACTACATCTCAAAATCTAGAGACATATATCAAAGGAAATGTTGAGTTGAAGGCCCAGTAAGGGTAAACAAGAGAATCCGTTCACTTGTGATATTAATAAGAACTTGATAAAAAACATAAAGACATGATCAATGGAAAAAAGAGTAATATAATAATAAAAAGAACATTAATAATAACTTGAATATGTGGCTACAAAATTTCATTTAGAAATTTATGAACATTTCACCAAGGTTCATCCCCAAGGTGTCATAAAAAATTTACCATTGTTATTCACCAAGGTATCATGAAACTTGTCATCTTTAGAGATTAAATTATTTACCCAATACATTGGAGCGCAATGAGGGCTCAACCTTAGTATTTATTTATTTTTATTTGATCCACATATATCCTAATCAAACATTTCATAAATAACCCAAAGTGAATAAAATAAATGGGTTTCATTTCAAAATTGTGAAGTTTTAAAAGTGCTTAAAAATAAGATCATTATGTCATTTATAACTCATGGAAAGGGAGTGAGGGTTATATTTATGTAAATTATAGAATCAAATAGATCAATTTTATTTATTTATGAATACCCCTGAAAATTAAAGTAGATTTGGGTATTCACATAAATAATACAAGATAGCTTCTTAAGAAAAAAAGGGAGAATTTGTTATGAAAATTCTACAGCATAGTGGCTATATAACATGGTTCTAGAAAACAATGAAAAGACAGGGGAAAATATTCACCTACTCGTAAATAACTCATAATATAGTAGGGGTATATAATAAAAATAAATAAGATATTGGTATGTATATTTGAAGGAAATACCATATGAAAATGAAACTCCAAGGAAAAGAGAAGATGTGATTTCTTTTACGAAAATTTGGCAGTCTAACGGTGTCACTTAAAAATTTAGAAAATAAGTTGATTAGAGCGGAAAGGGAATCTCATCAATTGAAAATGAAATGGACAGTAATAATTATATAGAAGAACATACCCTCACATAATAAAATAGAAACTAGAATACATAACACAAAGGAAGTCATGACTTAAAAGAGGAGGGTGAAAGGTTCCCTTACCTTGAAGAGTAACTTCGAAATCATGAAGGTTGGGACCTTGGGGGATTGAGGGCACCTTGGGAGGACTTATTGGAAGGTAAAAATACCAGATATTCAGTGAGGATGACTTTGTAATGAATGAAATGATGGAATGTCTTGGTATTTATAGAAAATGTGAGGGAATATTTTATTAATTTCCAAGGGACACCTCATCAGTGGTATTTGCAAAACCATGGGATTGCCCATGGTATTGTCCACTTGGGAAACCTCAGAGAATATATTACTATTCACAAGTAAACCAGAATTATTACATCAATATTACATCATTAATGAGGTCATTAAACACCCAAAACTCAAAACTGTATTTTCACTATTCACTAAAAAACAAAACGTTTTATAAAAATCTCATAAATTCACCCTAACCTAATATCGATGCTCTGAATTCAAAAATGAACTCCATTTTATGAAAATAGTTTTCTAAATATTTTTAATTTAATTTTTTTTAATAAAATCAATATTTATTAAAAAAACAACTCTGAAACTATAACTTATTTTGTAACACATTGAAAAAGTATTCAAGGTCCCATAAAATTATCGTATAACCATAAGAAAATAAAGTTACAATTTAAAATTACATTTTATGAAAATAAATTTTCATTTTAAATTACTAAATTAATTTTAAAATTGTAAATAAAATATTTATGACTGAAAAAAATAACAAAACTTATACTATGATCATTTTTCACTTTTAATATATCTAAATTGTATTCATACATTCATGGGTGATGTTTCTTTTTTTTTTTGGCCGATTTATGATTCATTACTATTCATAAGGGTATTTTACTATTCATACTTTATTATTCATCAAAAAAAGTTAATCTTATTAGACTCTAAATTTTTTAATGATCACAACAGTAGAAGACCATTTTTTGAAAATCATCTCACATTATTAATTATTTAATGTTTACATGAATATTTTAAAATACCCCTTTTCCAAAATTCATCAATAATATTCATCCTATATTTATCCAGACTTTTTAAAAACAAAAAAATTTCCATAATAAGAAATAACAATTTTATTTATACCAAGGGATTACAAAATGTATCTAAGGCCTCGTTACATAGCTCCTTATAACAACTGCATAGGACCTAAGTGTAAGGTGTGCTATGGTGATAGAATCTTGGGGCGGATCAGACAAAATTTCTCAAGAGGTGATTTCTATCAGCTTGAACTTCTCCCTTAGGTGATTTCGTTCAAGCTCTACATGTTGAAGCTCAGCTTGGTCTTAGTTCGGAGAAAAACCCAGAGATGCTACATCCTTGCCAAGCTCTAACAGATGGGCTTCGTATGGCCCGAGTCTATTGGATGAGGCCATAGACTCTTCTTTCTGTATTAATTAACCAAGATCACTTGTATTTATAAACAATAATTGTAAATTTTAAGAGTTTAGCTTTCAATGGTCATATTCACCAACAGTCATATAACATTTGAAACCCAATGATATCACTTCATTAATTAAAGGATATTAAATAACACACAAATTTAGGAAACACATATTATAAAAAAGTTTGGGTCGTTACACTTGGGGGATTTTTTAATAGACTTAATGAGAGACTAAGAGAGGGTGGGACATGAAAATGATCTTGGGAGTGTATGAAATGGAGTGGAGGGGTGAGAATTTATAGCAAAATGAGGAGAATTGTTTATTAATGTTTAAATATAGACCTTGGAAATCTTGGTTGTGGAAAATGAAAAACCATTGGATTACCCATGGTTTTAGTTCATGATTTTTGTACATTTAAGAAGGTTTTTTGACTTCTATTCATGAGTGAACTAAAATATAATTTTTAACATTACTTTGGGTATGGGAAAGAAATTTTTTCAATTTTTTTTAAAACATTAATTTTCGTTTTAAACTTTGGAAGGTTATTTATAGGTTTAGAAAATCATTTAATTCATTAAAATGAGTTATATTAATAAAATAGCTTATATTGTTGTCTTGGATTCATATATATTGACTATTAAATTGATATTACATATTTATGAAGTCATAAAACATACTCAAAAATGAAAAACTGTAATTTATATTGACTGAAAACTCAAATATTTTAGAAAATTCTCAAAATTTCACCCTAACTTAATTTCAATGTGATGATTTCAAATATGATTGGAGTTTACTTTGAGAAGGATCATCCATGATGAAGAATTATTGAGTGCATTCCTTGAGCGAGAGTAGAGAATATGAGCAGGTTGCTAGAAATTTTTCACTTTATGTGAATCTAAAATCTAGATTATTTAAGATAAAGATGAGAATGAGGTATGACAATCACATTCCCTTCCCGATTTAGATTGAATCAGTTATGATTATTAAGGGGAGAGTTAGTTAAGTTGGAAGATAAATTGAATGGGGAACATTCTTGTGCAAGAATGTTTCTGATGTGTTTGATGAGATTAGTGTGAGTCATTAATTTCTTGAAAATCTGATTTTAAATCCCCTGGAAAGAGAAAATTGAGTTGGTATCACATGTTAGATAGTTTTACAGACAATATTGATCTTTAGGCTAATCGCTCTTGTTTTCGATAGAGTAGATCTTTCACGTTGAGGAGGAAGAAGAAGAAAAGGATGAGGGGAAGTAGGAGCGAAGTCCTATCCTGTGATATCTCTAGATCATAGGAGAAGAGTAAGAAGAAAAGAGTAGACCAAGGATGAAACTGGTGCTACCCTATCCATGATATGAGTGTTGAGGATCTTGAAGAGGAATGAGGAAAAAGACAATAAGAAAATACTTGGTGTCCATACATGTTATTCATTCAATATCATAAGACAAATTAACAATCGAAGACCTATACCTAAGGAATAATAATGCATGTTGTTGTCTCATGCTTATTTATTGCATTACATGTGGTGTTGTGTGTTGGGAATTCATAAATGGGAATATATATTTTAACTCAAACAAAGGTTTTAATATCAATATGGGATAATTAAAAGAGTATAATTCAATAAAAAGGTCACACTGATTCACCCCCACCCCCCTCAGAGTGACTACACGATCTACTAGGCACTTCAATGTTTATATTTTTCTATGCATACAACCTAATGGATAACTACAAGGTCCTGTCAAAGGATACTTTCAATTACTCATTCTTTATTCATTTTATTTATTAGTATTTTTATGGTTTGAATTTTCAAAGAAAAAAATAAAGGGAGATGGTATGGGAGATGGTTTGTGATTGATTCATGCAAAATTAAACAATAAATTAAGTATAATTAAATGAAAATGTCAGCAGGAAATGTGTTGATCCTTAGACAAAATTTAACGGATCCCTTAATTGTTAACATTTATTTATTTTATCTTTATTCAATGATTAAATTAAAAAACTAATCGTTTAATCATCTTATACTATTTTAAAGTGTGAGGGATTAGTATGCTCAAAGTAACCTAAAATCACACCAACCACTTACTCTTCCATGGTGAATGAGTAAGAAAACTCCTCAACCAAGAGAATGCACCTACTCAATTATTTGACTCCATAATATGTCATTAATCTCCCAACTCAATCAAATCCGTTTTATGTTGAGAGAGCCAAGAAAAGTAAGTACAAATAATGTAAACAATGAAAGTAGAAAAATTGTGAGTAAAATAAGAAGTGAAGAGAAACAACTACTAATTCAATTCTCCAAACTACTTACTTCCTTACTCAAAAATAAAATAAAATAATGAAAATATTGATAAAATAAAACTTGAGAAGCACATACGTGTTGGAGTTGGTGGTGAAGAACCAAATAATTTGTACTTCATGATAAATTTGTATTCATGGATTTGAATATTAATAAATACCTTATCATATCTTGATTATTATTCTGCGTGACAATACATGTGATAATGTCCTAAGGATAGTTGTTTCACTAAAGGTTCATAGCAGATCCCTGCTATGATGAGAATCTAGAAGTGCCATAACACTATTCTTGAATAAATGTTCTATGACCAGATTATGTTATTTGAGGGACACAAATAATATAGGTCATTAGGGGTGAGGACTCATAAAATTTGAGGCACCTTCTCATGGTGTGCTCCCTTGGTAATATCTAGGATGATATTATGAGAATGAGACCCGCCAGTATGAAATCCACATTTCATAGTGTCATTGGATGTTCCTATTTGTAGACGTGTGTATTGGTCCTTAGACTTTATAATTATTATTAATGGATATTACAACATGCGCACTTAGATGTATTGATGAAAACTGTGATGAAACACTATTCATAGCAAGGTAGGATATGTTGGTTGTGTCATGAGTAATATTGTATTAATATATAATGCGAGAAAGGATTTTTCATTTCTATTCCATGATGGAAGTTGATATCTCAAGCCCTTTTATGGAATTGATATAGCCTAAATAAATCCATGTCCATGGTGAGGAATGGGAGAGTTCAATTTTGGGATGTCAAGAAAGAATAATCGATCACATGGGTTAATGGCACTAGCATGAAACCCACTTGATTCAAGATATCGAGACAAAGGGATTACATTACACGGTAAGAATTCATAGGTGGTGAAACATCATTACGGTGTTAACTTCTTTCTCTATTGGGGTCTTGGTGTGTTTCTAGATTCTAAACTTGGACTTTAGGTAGGCTCCTCCAAATGTTACTAAGAAAGAGGCCTAGAGGGTCACACACTAAGTGTGTCCAACTATCCTAGTTAAATATTCATTTAACAAGCTAAATAAAGATTATTCCTGATTGTGGTTTAATAATTATTTAAGAATTCCTGATCAAATTTATTTCGACACTAGTTATTCAAAAGAATATATTGTGGGTGAAAAAATATATTTATTTGCAAGTAGTGCAGTGATATTTATTTAAGAAATAAATAGTCATTATTCAAGGTCTAATAAATGTGGCAGAGGAAATAAATAAAAAGAAAAAAAAGTACATGTCATTTATATTAATATACATGCCATGTAGTTTTTATGGGGATTTTTGAGAAATAATAATATTTATTTAATTAAATAATATTAGGTTTAATTCCTTGGGTGCATGTCAAGCGATAATAATAATAGTAAAATTTTAGTATTAGACATGGGGTATTACTACGAATTAAATGAAATGAATTAATTTCTTTGAGTAATTAATTCATTTTATTATTGTAAATAATATAAATCCCAATTACATTATTCTTATTTAGATCTATCCATTCATTATGGTTGTGCACAATGGATCTGAAGAAACCTCTCAAGCCAAGAGAGAATTCCTTTCCTCCTAGTTCACTCTCAAGTTACAAGAGATATCCTCTTCCACCAGATCAGGGAGAGTGATTTGGAAGTGGATTTCAAGGAGATTGAAGGAGAACATCACAAGAAAAGGCTCTTATGCGCTAGCACCTAGTGATCCATTCTACGAGGTCTAGAGATACATGGAGCACGTGTGAATCACCTCTAGAGGAAGCCTGTACTTGGCTTCTACGATGCCACGAGGGGTTTTGGGTGCACAATAGTAGGTGGGTGTGTTAATTTATTTTTTCTAAATAAATTTATGTTTTTGTAAATATTTTTGTAAATCATTTTTTTCTAAATATTAATTTTTAAAAGTTTATATTGAACTTTTATTTTCATTTGTTTTAAATTTTTTTAAAATGTTTTAATTTTTTAAAATATATTTATATATGTTAATATATATATATATATAATGTGCAAGTTATAAAAAAAATTAACAAGTGGTTGAGGGTGTGCAACACTGGGTGGGTGTGCTAATTTTTTTTCTAAATAGATTAATGGTTTTGTAAATGTTTTTTAAATAACTTTTTTCTAAACATTAGCTTTTAAAAGTTTATATTAAAATTTTATTTTAATTTTATTTTAAAATTTTTATAGACATTTTAAAAAAAAAAATCTAATATTTTAATTTTTTTAAAAAAGATTTATTTATGTTAATATATATATATAATATGTAAAAGTTATAAAAATCTAAAATATAGACCAATTTAGAAAATAATTAAATTATAAATAATTTATTTGAAAACTTTAGATTAAAAAAATGAATATGCAGGAATTTTCATATTTAAATAAATATCATTCATCATAATAAAAAATATTCATAATAATAAGTGCAAGTTGTAAAAAGAAAATTAATGAGAAGTTGGAGAGTGTGGGGATTTTTTTTTCTAAATAGATTTATATATATGTGTGTGTGTGTGTTTGTGTGTGTGTATAATATGTGCAAGGTGTAAACAAATTAACAAGGGGTTGGTGGTGCACAGAAGTAGTGTGTGTGCTATTATTTTTCCTAAAATAGATTTATGTTTTTGTAAATGTTTTTTAAAATCGTTTTTTTTTCTGAACATTAATTTTTAAAAGTTTATATTAAACATTTATTTCAAAATGATTTTAAACATTTTTTAATGTTTTAATTTTTTAAAATAGATATATATACGTTAATATATATATATATATAATATGTGAAAATTATAAAAAAAAATTAACAAGGGGTTGTGGGTGCGCAGCAGTGGTCGGGTGTGTTAATTTATTTCTAAATAGATTGATGTTTTTGTAAATGTTTTTTTAAATCCTTTATTTCTAGGAATTAATTTTTAAAATTTTATTTTAAAATGTTTTTTAACCTTTTTTAAACATTTTTTTAATGTTTTAATTTTTTAAAATAGATTTATATATGTTAATATATATATAATATGTGCAAGTAATAAAAAAACGAGGGTTTAGGGGTGCGCAGTAGTGTGTGGGTGTGTTAATTTTTTTTCTAAATATATTTATACATTTTAATATATATATATATAATGTGTGCAAGTTGTAAAAAAATTAATGAGAGGTACGTACAAGTAAGTGGGTTAATTTTTATATATTGATTTATATATGAATATATAATATATATAATATATGAAAGTTGCAACATACATAAAAAACAATAATGTGGGAGGGGGTGTGCGCAAACATCAATGGTTGAGTGTTTTTCTTTAGTTAATATATAATGAGTTATTATATATATATATTATGTTACATCATTTATTTTAAAAAGTTTTATTTTTAAAAAAAGAAATATATTAATATATATATATATATAATATGTGTAAGTTGTAAAAAAACTGAATGAGGGGTGCACAACAGTGAGTGTATGTGTTAATTTGTTTCAATAGATTTATACATGTGATTATCTGGAAAAGAATTATGTGGGGGGGGGGGAATGATCTATAGGTTCTGGGTGCAGTGGTGACCAACTTTAATTCCTTCCATAATCAATTATCAATCTGAGATCTATACGACGATGAACTATTTGATCCATAGAATTGAGTCAAATAAATATACAAAGAAAAATTTCACCAAAACTGAGAGAGAGGAGATCAACAAATATTTTTTATAATTAATTTAATTAGATTAAGAATTAACTCTAAGGAATTATTTCTTCATTTATGTGTTTGGCGACATATTTTAAGTGCACCATCATCTTGTTGTAGAAATCAAGCATAGATTTCCTCTAGTGGTGATCCACATGTGTTCTAAGAATCTCCATACATCACTGAAGGAGTATCCAAGTACTATCATGGAAGATCCTTGCGCTTCTGTCGTCAGCATTTGATTACCTTGAGAACCGCTTCCAAAGCATTCTCCTTGATCTGGTGTAGGAGGATTTCTTTTCATCCTTGAGAGAGTTTTTGTAGAATATAGATCTCTATGATTGAGAGGTTTTCTCTAAATCTGTTGTTCACAACGGGATAGGCTAATGATAAAATAACATAATTGGGTATTTTTATTTCTAAGGATAAAATAATATAAGTTCCCAAATGCCCTTAATTATTATTTCATCCTAGAAAAACCCCATGTCAAATAATAATTGTAATATTATTATTTCTCGACATGTGCTTAACTTATGAATTATAATTAAATATTATTTAATAAGATAATATTCAATATTATTATTTCTCAGTGGACTATCAAACTTAGTCCGCCATTCTTCCATAATATTTATCAATCCTTGAATAATGTCTATTTATTTATTAAATAAATATCACTTCATTATTTTCCAATAAATAAATAAATATTATATTCACTATATAGAAAATAAAAAATTATTAAATATTTCGCTCATAATATATTCTCTCGAATAACTAGTGAAGAAATAAATGTGATCAATAATATATGAATAATTATTAAACCATGTATGAGAATAATATTTATTAAACCTATTAAATAATAAATAATAATATATTATTTAACTGAGATTCTAGATACACTTAGTGTGTGACCCTCTAGGCCTCTTTCTCGGTGGCATTAGGCGAAGCAACCTAAAGTCCAAGGTTAGAGTTTAGCAACATGCTAAGGAACCCATAGAGAAATAAATTAATGTTGTAATGACATGTCACCTCATATAGATGCTTACCATTTTATATAATACATTTATCACAATATCTTTAATCGGGTAGGTTGCAAGCCAGTGCCATCAACCTATGTACTCGATATCACTTTCTTTGACTTACCAGAAATAGAACTTGTATATAGAAAACCATGTCCATGGATTTATTTGGGCTGTATCATTTCCATAAAAGGGACTAAGATATTAAATTTCTTTATTTAACAAAAGGGATAAATATTTTCTCACATTATTCATTAATTCAATATTACTTAGGATGCACCCAACATATCCTACTTCACGGAAAACATCCATTATCACAGTTTTCATCAATACATATAAGTGTGTGACTCATAATACTAATTAATAATAATCTTAAAGTATATGGACAAATACAAATGCACATAGATAGGAACATCCCATGACACATAGAAATGTGAATTTTCTTTTGGCGGGTCTCTTTCTCATAATATCCTACAGAATATTACAAAGGGTGTACACCATGAGAAGGTGCCTCAAAATCCAATGAGTCTCCACCCTTGATATGTTGTATCATTTGTGTCCCTTGAATGATATCATCCGGGTATAGAACATATATTCAATAATAGTGTCGTAGCACTTCCAGGTTCTCATATAGTGTAGAACTGCTATGACCTTTTATTGCAATAACTACTCTTAGGACATTATCACATACTATGTCACATAAAAGAACACTCATGACGTGATAAGTAGTTTATTAAAATTAAAAATCATGAAAATAAGTTATAATAAAGTATAAAGAAGTTGGTTCTAAGGCACCAACTCCAATAGACTTCCACTTGCACTAGAGCCAACTGCTAATAACCTTTAGTCTACTAGCTCTCACATGATACTCATTGTAACATCCTGGCCCGGATCACCCCCGAAAAGGTGGTCGGACCGGTTGCCACATGACCTCAACTGCATCTCCCCATACGCCAGAGGCTTCCGACTAACAGTGAGGGTCTAAGGATAGTCAGTGGGGAGACTATACCCTCATTTTAGTGTTCAAAAATAGAAAAAGGTAATAAATAGCAGAAACGGTATAATAAATGATAAAGTAGCAGAAAACAGATTTTATAAATCTTGTACAAAACAAATGGTCAATGCCAAATTATATAGCAGATGCATGCATGGCATGATAATGATACAATAATATAAAATAGTAAACAAAATAGCAAGATTTACATCCCAATGAAGAAATAAATAAATAAATACTCAAAGCCCCAAGGGTGATCTCATCAAGCATCCCAAGCCTCCGCTCAGTCCTCTACTCCTAACTCCCAAATAAATGCAAACATCATAGTCCTGCAACCAAATAGTATCTACTCGGGTACCCAGTGCAATGGCAGCCCGAGTAGGGTGTGAGATATAAATCTCAGTAGGTCAGGACCACCAGTGTCTACCCCAAATCCATACATTTAATAAATAACTTAAAACACATGAAGGCATGCATAAAATAAAGTAAGCAGCACAACTATAAACCCAAGTACCTGCTTCATCCCCCAGCTGGTGTCTAAACATGCATTATACATTTGTCATGCATACTCAACAATAATTACATAATAATTTATCAATTATTCAAATATTATTAAATTAAGAAAGTCTTGAGATTCAGCCTACGCCCGACATCTTCCGAATAAGTCACTAACCACATATGTCTCTAAAGACCATCTAAGTAATCAAGTAAAGACTGAATCCAAGCTTGTATTTTGGCTTGGATAACGCATCATAAGTAATTCAATTTAATCTTTCATATACTAAGTCTGATCCCATCCACTAA